>OX101729.1:18519870-19719870 GCA_944452665.1 Stenoptilia bipunctidactyla
AAAAATACTTCGGTTTTCAAAATCGCTTAGACATAATTTAAATAATAACTGAAAATCAAATAGCTTTTTCATAATGTTTGAGTCGTATTTGGTTAATATGTAGAAACTCTCAAAATATTTTATCATCTCGTTAAATATCGTCATATTTATTTTTGTTTTTTTTTTGTTTTTTCCGCCAAGGAAATCGTTTGGCACCCACTAAAACAAGCTTTATCCAGTAAAGCAAGCTTTAGCGGGAGGAGAATGAATCCTGTTACGGATGAATGGGCATTTCATAAACTGTTAACCCCAGTGGCTAACGGAAATAGAATGCCAGACAGTGTGGTGACTCACTCAGTGAAGCTGAGCATACCCACTAAACATCCCCCTTTACTGACTCACCTTGATTGAGGCCATTAGTCTTCATCGGAGCGACAGCCAATTGGAGAAAGAGGCTGCGCAGTGAGCGGCATCCGGACGGCGGCCACCAAAAGGAACTGAAAACGAGAAATTCAGAAGCTAAGACTAGCAGAAATGACAAAGCTGAAACTAAGAGATTATCTAGAGTGATCAGACTCACTCTGAGATAGGAATGCTGGAAAGAAGGACTACGTTTAGAAACGTTGAGCTTGCTGGAGTTTGATAAGGGGAGTGAACTTGGTTAGGACCGGAAGAGCACCGTTGAAACCCTCTGGGCTGGCGTCGAGAGCGGCGCCGAAAGCCAGGATCTCGTCGATGGGAGCGAGCTGGATCCAGAACGCCATGCGGTCTTGAGAACCTTTTGCGTTCTGGCACTGGGAAGCCGATTTGGCGGCCGGTTGCGATTGAAGTAAAGGCCTTAGGGGCCTTTGAACTGACTCGAGGGGCGTCCGAGCTAGGCTGCGGTCGCTCTCTCCAGTTCTCGATGGGCTTCACGGTAGCCCTGGCAGCACGGGGTGCCTTGGGGCAGCCGCGAAAGTTTGCTGTGTGGCCTGACTGGCCGCACAAGACGCAGGACGGAGCGGTGGGCGATTCGGGAGTGCGAGAGCACTCCTTAGTCCCATGCGGATCTAGGCACTTGACGCACCTAGGGGAAGCAAAACAGTTTGCCGCCGCATGACCATACAGTTGGCAGCGGTGGCACTGACCTGGGAAACCACGCTTGTGTGGAGCTTCGACGCGGATGTTGGAGAGACCGCACACGGTGGGCTTGCCTCTGAAAATGGACTGCCCTTGCGGGCTCTTCGCTAGGATTACTAGCGCAAGTGGGAACTGCTTGCCTCGGCGGCTGTGCATGGCCGTGCACGGCTGGGCGGAGACTTGACTTTCGGCGGAGCCGAATCTGATTGCGACGCAGGCTGGGACACCGGGATCGCTGAAACAAAAGGCGCAGGAGCAGACTCCGGTGCGACATTTTGCGGAGCAGGAACAGCGGCTGGAGCAGCTGAAACGGACGGAGATGAAATCGAAGAAGCATCTTGCTTCTTCTTCTTTGATTTTAATTTTTTGCGAACCTCGGTGAGCGCAGCAGGAGATTCTGGAACTAGAGGAGCGGAGTCGGAATCACTACCCGGCGGGGTAGTTTTCCGTTTGCATGCGGTGGAGTCTACCGACATGCGATCTGAAGGAGGCTCGACGCACTCAGATGGATCTGGAGACGCCGGAGAATCGGTTTGGAACCCCTGAGAAACGGAGGCGACTTGAGGACGAGCGGATAATTGCTTTTGCAAGGACTTGTATTTAGCGGAAAGGGCATCTCTGTCCTTTTTCATCTTATGGTAATCTCCAACCAATTTGTTGAACAATTCGATCCTGTCACTGTGTTCTGTTTCTTCGCCATCTAAGTCCGCCTTAAGTTGTTTATTCTCAAGGCAGACTTTATCCGAATATTCCTGAAAGTATTTTTTATCACGAAAGATCTTATCGCAATGATCGCAATTAATCCCGGTACACTTAGGGTGACGAGGAATAATGCTGGGCTGAAATGAAGTCTTACGAAGACAAACTGCGCTGAAAAAGAAAACGACCTAGTACGGACCATTGCCGGTGAACGGCGGACGATCAGGGTTCGTTGGCACGGTTAAGTATCCACCTGACCAGCGATGCTTCGGCCGGCAGCAGTCGGGTCCACCCTGAAATGGGCAGATGAATTAGCCCTGACACCACACAGCCTCCACAAGAGAAAACTTTCCGAAAGAGCTTAACTTGGGACCTTACCCGCACGAGTGCGGGGGAGGGAACAAGGGCAGCGCAATACGAAAACTCGGGAGCGGCCGCAGACACGACCGTTCGGGAGCGAACGCAAACGGGAAGTGATATCCTAGATGAAAATAAGTACTAAAGTATAGATGGCCGTCTCGCCGTTTTTGCACTAGGGCGCCAACTAGGCCCCAGGACCGGAACTAAAAAGCGGGGAAAGGGTGCGGGCGGGGGATGCTTCATCTAAAATATTAAAGAAAGTTTTAGAACTACTTGCAGAACTTCAGCCTAAATGGAAATAATCCTCGAATTATCCTCGAACAACAAAAAGTCTAAATTGGTAAAAAGTTGAAAACGCAAACGTATTTCACTGAAAACCAACGGATTCTCAGTGATACAACGTCTTTGAATCGCATAGTGCGTAATACAACACAAAATTTGTGTTGCCAGGATTTAAAAAAATATTGCTCCCAGCTATTGATACTGATTCAGTTTAGTAGTTTTTTTTTATTTGCTCACAAAAAGTTGTTACAGGAAACATATGAAAAAACACCAAAGTTGATAAAAAAAAAAGAAAAAACACTAAGGGACAACTCAGACCATGTTGATCTGTAAAATTGTAGCCATAGATATGCTTATTCAAGATTTTAGTAAACCAAATATTACCTACTCAATAATTAGGTGAGTATTAATACGTGTTTTTCATTAGGCAAGCTACAATAGGTTTATTTGAATTAAAGTGAATAGCTTAATAGTGTGTTATTAAATCTACTATTAATTGTTACTTTTTTTGAGTGGCAGCTCTATTATGAACGCTATTTGAACGCATTTTTTCTACTCGTAATAGTTCCGAGCCCAAGGGTATGGTGGCGTTAGTTTATATCAGAATTTCCCAATTGTATGGAAGACGAACTAGCATGGTGATATCGTCATATTATTATTTATTACGTTATATACGTATTAGTATATACGTACTGGGAGACGCACGTACTGGGAGACGCAGCGTAGGCAGGCCCCCCGCACGATTGTCCGTCCACCTGGTCAAAGTCACCGGTAAACGCTGGATGAGGGCGGCGCGGGACCGAGTGACGTGGAAGACCTTGGGGGAGGCCTATGTCCAGCAGTGGACGTATACAGGCTGTGGATGATGATTGCTTTAATATTTTAAAGAAGAATTAGTTTTCAAATTAGACTGAAAAATAATTTCAAGAAAGAGATATTATACAACATGTCGAATTTATTGTACGGAGTTAAAAATAAGAAGATGTAATAAAAAAATACATGTCTGAGTACAATCTTTAAAAGAAATTAAGAAGATAATAATAACAACAGATTTAATTGGTTTTTGCACATTTTTCTACGTAAACTATAAAAAAATCTGATAGTTTAATACACCATTGAAAAAAGTAGCTTCTGTAATCTATCTTATTGGAAATAAATATATTGGGAATAAATATATAATAAACTGTGAACACAATTTGAAGAAATGATAAATCTATCCTCATTTTATGAACTTAATTTGTAATCGCTAGATAGATTGAAAACACTGTTTCCAAATGCGTCACACATAAGCCCACGCAATATAATCTTAAAGAAAGTATGAGAAAGAACGATAAGAAATACTTATACTCAAAAAAATAAATATTGTTTTTAGAATAAAGGGTGAAAGAAAATAATGCTTCAATTTTATTTAAATTTCTCACAAACTGAATGTACGAAGTTATTTTGAATATATTTAGAACATCATTCTGCTTTCCGATAAATACCTAAATTTTTACTCATGGTTCATTCAAGTTAAAAGGATTTATTCTTTTCAATATTCGAACTCCGAACAGAGCAATTATATATTTTCGATTGAACGGTCTCTTTCCATGCCTTAGAAAGCCGATTAAGTAAGATCTTAGTTCTAATTGGCGCCCAATTCAGCAACTAATGCCCTTGGGAGCCTGAAGCTGCTTCTCATAAGTCTGTTTTTGCAAGTACAGTTTGATACCAGTGGAAGAAATAAATACCACTTGAGCTATTGTATTTTATTGAAGATGTTTAACGATGTTTGGTTCTGTAATGCCTTAGCAACGTAAAATGGATTTTTGATTCTTATTCAAGTTAGTAATTATAATTCAAGGAGGCACCGTTCTAGTTTGAAAAATAAGTCAAGAAACTTAAGATCCTAATGAATGCTGATGTAAAAATTATATGAAAGTAATATAGAACAAAGTTAGTCTCAAATTATAAGAATTCAACAGCACTATCTTCATTATCTTTTCAATTTATGTAAACAAGAAAAAAAACTAAGCCAATCCAAGACACTGCAATAAGCACTGAGCACTAAATCCTATCTCGAGGCTTGGAGCTAATGGTCCATGAAGAAATTGCATAACTTATAGCAATTTTCCCCTACTTTATCCCATCGTGGGGCAACGCGTCATTTGCTGAGGCCTGATCGCGTCATTACATCACGACTTTTTGGGAAATGGACAGTCATAGCTAAAGAACTTGATGGTGTAATTGGCAATTAGTATCTCGAAGTTTTTAGATTATACGATCGTTTGAAGGTGCTGATAACTTTTTGTTGGGTTGAGATGGGAAATGCGCAAAAGATAAGCTTTTTTTAAATTTTTATTTTGAGAATTTGAATTTGGATTTCAATTTAATTAAGGTTCAATATAAAAATTCCTTCCATGCTGGGCTGGGAGCGAAAGAAAAACATAGAACGTGCCAGCTGCTTCTCTTCCCGGGCAAACTGTAAAAGTCAGTTAAGGGACGGAGGATTTATTGGCGATTTTGCGGGCGACAGGCTGACCCCCTGTCACTGCTATAGTCTCTTTCCATCATAATAATTCCTCCTTTGTCAAACGTGACGTCAGATGGTTTTTATAGCCTCTGGTGTTCTGCCTACCCAATTAGGGATACAGGCGTGAAGTTATGTATGTATGTCAATATAAAAAGACTTTTGATTTTGACGAACAAAAAATGAAATACTTCTTGATAAATTTCCAGAAGTTGTAATTTTTAAAACTTCTTATTTGAAATATATATTAACTTGGGAGTTCATAAGCTATATTTTAAACCATTTTACAGTCTTTAATCTGTGATCTTATAAATAACAACGATAGTAAAGTTTAACCTAGTTCTTATCGTGTCACATTGAAGGCCTACTAGGAAATAGCAAAGAAATTTGTGACCTCGTAAAACCAAGAAAGTGACAGACAATTATTTGTCCAGCGACTTTTACTAGTTTAGGTTACATGTAAGTCGGGCTTTCGAGGAAAGGCTATTTGGTGAATTATTTACGTTTCGCAACTTGATGGATTATTAAATTTTAGGCAAAGAAACTGGTAGGATTCAAATAATACTATTCATTTTATGGTAAGAAAATTTCAAAATAATATTGTAGGTAACGAAAGTTTGCTTTGTACCTATATGTTAATCAATTTTCATATCTTTGTCAGAGTGGTTCAGTAATTTAAAGTGAAAATTATTATATTCCCAAATAATAAAACGAGCCTTTGGCTTAGCAATGTCCGTTATATTATATAAAGTGAAAGCTTAAAAAGTCAAAATGTATTTAATAATTCTGTGATATAAATTAATCAAGATTACTATTATTAATAATTATTAACTTGTTGTTATCTATACGTTTGAGCAGAAAAAAACAAATCTTTGGCAGTAGCAAAAGAAATAATAACACAGCCTGTGATCCCGAATAAAGCCTGTGATGAAAAAAAAAATAAACGAAACATAATAAAGCAGGATTTTAAAATTCACTTTTCCCATTCTGTCACGTAAAACATTCCCTAAGCGTTCCCCCATCAAATTAATAGTCGCATAGCTCGAGGGGCGTTTATACAAAATCTTTTAAATAAAGTTTGTACGTGATTCCTCTCTCCATAGCTTCTCTGCCAAATGGCAGCACAACAGATTTTTGTAATGTTCACTATTGGTATCGGGGGTCTGGAGTCATGCCAATTCGGCCATCGATTTACAAGTTCCTCTTTATGTTTTCTGATACTTTCCTAGGCAGGGTGTTTGTGTACCTCACTGGAAAATAAACAGTGATGTAAATAATTTTATTTGGTGATACGATAAATATGTGAGCTGAGAGGAATATGTGAGAAGTTTCGTAAAAAGAGATTATACGTAGTTCGACTTACGCGCCATCGGTGATACGCACTCTTGGTCCGCCAAGCTACCACCGTTCCTATGTGTACTTTATATGTTCTTTGTATTTTCGAAAGAAAGACTAACTTTTGTTAGTCACGTTCATTCACTAAATAAATAAAATGTATACACAAATACCATATTACTAATATTATAAACGCCTTGGTAAAATAACCGTAGCAGTGACCGGCCAAAAGGCAAAAAGTGCGTTTCTGTATCACCCTGTATAAAAGTTTTTTTTTTCTTTAGATATACCTATCTTTATTTTTAAAACACTTTACTATAGCATCTTTAAATTTATTTATTAAATACTATTATAGGAGTGTTTATTTTTTATTGTCCACATTAAAATAAATTTGCTTTATTTGGATGTATAAGACGACCAACACTAGGAAAAATAAGTTCTGCAGTAGAGATGTTTGATTATAAGAGATATTTAATAAAATAATCACATTATTCTTCAAGTTTACCTTCATAAACAGAATCACTACTCTTTATTCATTAGAACTAAAAAATCAAAAATTACTTTCTAGGTATATTAAAAAAATACATAGATAAAAATATCAATATCGATTTAGCTTATTAAAAGCACTCACACACAGTGAACTCACTATTAAATTATTGATATTCTAAAACATATCAATTTTAATTGTCACTTTTAACCAATCTAAATTGTGTCCAACGAGAGCACTTTAATTAAAAAACACTTTACTTAGACGCGGCTGAAAATATAATAACAATTTAATAATTCATAATTGAAAATTATTCTACAATTAATAATAATATTTTCAGAATAGAATTAATATTTCATTTACTTGCTTAATTTTAAAGGGGAAAATTCACTGAAAAGTCAAATGTTTTAGATTTATCAAACTTTAGATAAGTGCCAGTGAAATATCGGCATCATTAATTGAATCACAATATTGCTTTGGCAAGACAATGGAACAGTGTAGATGACAAATAAGTTTTCCAAGATCAGTTGTTTCTTAGAAATAATTCAAATAGCACAGTATTGGGTTAAAATTATTTTCTTTTTCACAAAACATTGAGAGAAAGTGATAGAAACAAAGAAATTAGAGCCAACGAGGCAGCTTATCTCTTTCATTCTTTTAGCGCTTAATATCGCTTTGTATGCCTTTTCAATTTCTTAGCAAATACGAGATCTTTCTGGATAACGGTACCAAAATAATAAATTGAATTTTGTACAAAGTCAGCTTAAGATATTCTTTAACATTTTTCTTGGTTTGTGTGACGTTTCTGGCTTAGTAGTAATCAAATAAAGAAAACATCAAATTTATTTTAGGTATTACTTTTTTAATATCAGATGTCAGAATTAAAGAATAATAACGTGTTTTTCAAGAAAATGTCTTAGCGGTTTTAAGTATATTAAATGTTTCTGAGTGAACATTATTAAAAGTGAATATAGAAGATAATTTACTCTGAAAAAAAGAACCACTGTTTGAACAAAAATGTTTTATTTCCCCTGAAAATATCACATTTCGTATATTTTCAATCCGGAAGTTTATCTTTCTATATTTTTTAGGTAAATTCTATACCGTCAACATATTATTTTAATAATACAAATAATATATTTAAAAAAATACAATTTATACGTACAAGGTCGAAAGCGGAGAAAGTTGTATGTTACATTACAGGCCTTCGTACAAATTATATTTCCTCTAAGGGTTTTTGCACTTTTTTTAGTAATTTTCAATTATTTGTTTTCATTGAAGTCAATAATATCTCTTTCGAAGTGAAAACAAGACTTGTTAAAACTATTTAAAAAAAATGTGTTTAATTAGTACTGAAAAACTGTGTTACAAAAACCTTCTTTGCACGAGTATTTCATCTTTTTTTTCTGTCATACTAGTTCTGATACTAAACCTTGGCGAATAATTCAATGCACAGCAGTAAGCTGATATTTCCAAATGTCAAAAAGAAAAATGCTGATACCAGTTAAAATCTTCGTTTTGTAAGATAAACTTTGATCTAAGTTGATACTTAAGTCTGTAGTCTGACGTGCAACGAGAATTGATTGCCATGCTTGATTTATATTGCAATGCTTCCCGTCTGACGGTTGATTTGACATGATCGAAAAGTAATGAGAATGCTTTAAATAAAGTATTGTGGGAACTTGTGTGACTTACGTATAACAACTTAGTGCAGTTGGAACAAAGTTTAGTGCAGACGGGTATGCTATTTTTTAAAGTCAAAGAAAAAGTAAATGACGTAAAGCATCCTAAATCTAGAAAATAAACATATAAGCTATTTTGCAAGTCAAAACATATTTTTTTCCTAATTTGTCGATATTATCTAAAAAAAAACATTCGTTCACTTAAACCGCATTACTATTTATTTCTTCCCTAAAGTGAGCACACTGGAACTGTCATTTTAATGCATTGAATTATTTACCAAGTCATGGATTATTTGATATTTTTTTGATAGTTTCTTGATGATAGTCTACTTTTTTATAAAGTTACTACATAGCTGCTAAGCGGAGGTTTTTTCCTAGACTGATACGCAAATGAAGTCTTAAGCCTACCCCAAGAGGCTATCAAATGCAATAACCAAAAGGTTGTTTCAAAAATAAGCGTGTTTTAATAAATATACGAATCCTGCAGCTTTATTATATCACTCGCACTAAAGATTAACATTTATACAGGGTGTTTTTAGGTTAACACTGAGCATCGCTTCAGGGTTAATAGGATGCACAAAAAGATGAAATATAATGTTTATTAAATGGCTCAATCCAGTGTAGAAAAATAAGTTTCAAGCTTCTGAATTTTTCGATTTATTTTGTTAAATTGTTTCTGCCACGAAAGTAGTAATAAAATTGTTGTTTTTTTTGCAGTTCAATACCTACACTCCTAAAATAAAATGAGACACATGATGTCCAAGTAAATTATATTTGAATATAAACGTCAGTCAGCTTATTCTTAACAAAAACACCCTGTCTAGTTTACACGAAACAAGTTCTGATTGAAAGTTGATTAGGGCTGAATATTGTGACGCCCTTCCCGTTTGCGTTCGCTCCCGAACGGTCGTGTCTGCGGCCGCTCCCGAGTGTTCGTATTGCGCTGCCCTTGTTCCCTCCCCCGCACTCGTGCGGGTCAGGTGCCAAGTTAAGCTCTTTCGGAAAGTTTTCTCTTGTGGAGGCTGTGTGGTGTCGGGGCTAATTCATCTGCCCTTTTCAGGGCGGACCCGACTGCTGCCGGCCGAAGCATCGCTGGTCAGGTGGAAACGTAACCGTGACAACTAAGCCTGATCGTCCGCCGTTCACCGGCAATAGGTCCATAGTAGGTCGTTTCTTTACAGCGCAGTTTGTTTCCGATATACTTTCTTTCAGCCCAGCATCATGCCTCGTCACCCCGAGTGTAACGAGCATCAATGCGAAAACAATCGCCGTCGTATTCATGATCTCCAGGCGGCTATCCTACGCCTTAAACAGGACAATCAAAAGCTTCATCGTTCCGAATTGAAAACGATTGAAACGTTTCATGATCAGACCGATAAGATCGACTCCTTGAAGAAGGAATTATCTGCCCGTCCCTCGTCCTCATAATTCAGTCAGATGTCTTCTGATTTCAGTCAGTTGTCCAGCGAAAAACAATCACTGGAAGCTCAACTTGCCGCCGAGAAGGAAGCCTTTCTCTCCGAGAAGGATGCCCTTCTCGCTCAGATCGAGTCCTTGCAAGAGCAATTATCCGCTCGTCCTCAGATCGCCTCCTTTTCTCAGGGTTTCCAAACCGATTCTCCGGCGTCTCCAGGTTCATCTGAGTACGTCGATCCCCTTTCAGATCGCATGTCGGTGGATTCCACCGCATGCAAACGGAAAACTACCCCGCCAGGTAGTGATTCCGACTCCGCTCCGTTAGTTTCAGAATCTCTTGCTCCGTTCACAGAGGTTCGCAAAAAGTCAAAGTCAAAGAAGAAGAAGCAAGATGCTTCTTCGACTTTATCTCCATCTGTTTCAGCTGCTCCAGCCGCTGTTCCTGCTCCGCAAAATGTCGCACCGGCGTCTGCTCCTGCGCCTTTTGTTTCAGCGATCCCGGCGTCACAGCCTGCGTCGCAATCAGATTCGGCTCCGCCGAAAGTCAAGTCTCCGCCCCCCGTCTTTCTACGGGACAAGAGCCGCTGGACCGAGGTCTCAGCTCTCTGCGGTAGACACAATCCCAAGATCCAGTATAGTAAGGCATCCAACGTGGGTGACTCTATTAAGGTCGTTGTCAATTCCATTCCCGATTTCAGGAATCTTACTCGGCTTCTTGCTGATCACAAGCTCGAGTACCACACTTACGCCCTCCCTGAGGAGCGTAAGATTCGTGCCGTCCTCAGGAACGTGCCGTTCAAGCTCTCGAATGAGCAAATCCAAGAGGACTTGTCTTCTCAAGGCTTCCCCGTCGAATCTGTGCACAAAATGCACAGCCGCTGAGCCAAGCAGTTCCCACTTGCGCTAGTAATCCTAGCGAAGAGCCCGCAAGGGCAGTCCATTTTCAGAGGCAAGCCCACCGTGTGCGGTCTCTCCAACATCCGCGTCGAAGTTCCACACAAGCGTGGCTTCCCAGGTCAGTGCCACCGCTGTCAACTGTATGGTCATGCGGCGGCAAATTGTTTTGCTTCCCCTAGGTGCGTCAAGTGCCTAGATCCGCATGGGACTAAGGAGTGCTCTCGCACTCCCGAATCGCCCACCGCTCCGTCCTGCGTCTTGTGCGGCCAGTCAGGCCACACAGCAAACTTTCGCGGCTGCCCCAAGGCACCGCGTGCTACCAGGGCTACCGTGAAGCCCATCGAGAACTGGAGAGAGCGACCGCAGCCTAGCTCGGACGCCCCTCCAGTCCGTTCAAAGGCCCCTAAGGCCTTTACTTCTATCTTTGCTTCTATCGTTCCAGGTCAGCGCAGCCGGGTCGCGACTCAATCGCAACCGGCTGCCAAATCGGCTTCCCAGTGCCAGAACGCAAATGGTTCTCAAGACCGCATGGCGTTCTGGATCCAGCTCGCTCACATCGACGAGATCCTGGCTTTCGGCGCCGCTCTCGACGCCAGCCCAGAGGGTTTCAACGGTGCTCTTCCGGTCCTAACCAAGTTCGCTCCCCTTATTAGGAAACTCCAGCAAGCTCAACGTTTCTAAACGTAGTCCTTCTTTCCAGCATTCCTATCTCAGAGTGAGTCTGATCACTCTAGATAATCTCTTAGTTTCAGCTTTGTCATTTCTGCTAGTCTTAGCTTCTGAATTTCTCGCTTTCAGTTCCTTTTGGTGGCAGCCGTCCGGATGCCGCTCACTGCGCAGCCTCTCTCTCCAATTGGCTGTCGCTCCGATAAATGATCAAGAACCTGAATTAAGGTAGGTCGTAAAGGGGGATGTTTAGTGGGGAGTCTCCACACTGTCTGGGCATTCTATTCTCCGTTAGCCACTGGGGTTAACAGCTTATAGAATGCCCATTCGTCCGTAATAGGATTCATCCTCCTCCCGCTAAAGCTTGCTTTACTGGTTAAAGCTTGTTTTAGGGGGTGCCAAAATTTTTATTTGGCGGAAAAAAAAAAAAAAAATATTGTGACGTAAATAGGAAACTTGAAAAGTATGTATTATCTTACTTAATATTATAAATGTAAATGTTACGACGTATGGATGTTTGTTCCTCGGCAAAACTCGGCAAAACGGCCCAACGAATTTTATTGAAATTTAGCATTGTGCTGGAGTGTAATCTGGAAAAGCACGTAGGCAACTTTTTTTCAAGAAACTCCCGCGGGAATCGAAATAGCGTGGGTAAAACCGCGCGCAACAGCAAGTTCATTATACTTTGCAGTAAACAAGTTTAACTTTTATAAAGTTTCTTGGGATTTCTCCGGGGGAATACACTCCAATTTTTTGTTTCGGTAAACCAGCCAAAAATGAGGTTGTTCAACCCAGTAAAGTATTTTGTTTTTCTTGCTAACATCACCTGATGTGTTACCAAGTAAGAAAAAACCTAATACCTAATAGGTACTGACGCAAAAAAAAATATTTCAATAAATTCATCGATTTACATCCAAAGCCTTAATTTATTTCACAAAATGTTTTATTTTTTATACTGCTGAACTGGTGTCGATATATTGCAGATGCTTAGGTCCTGTCGTAGGATTCCTGATAAACAAGTACGGTTACCATGTAAATTCTTTGGTTTTTCATTTATAGGGCAAAAACTGGAACAGATTTTGCTATTTCACTCTCTAACTATTTCTTTATCTTTAGATTAATCTTTAAATAAATTTTAATCTTTAATCTAATATTTGATATAAACGATTCATAAACTAAATATTTGATAATTATTTGATTTAGCTATAAATCAAATACTTATTATATTTTGGATTATGAATTGTGAAAAACGTTACAATACAATACTACTTATATGAATATAAAAAACGTCACACTATCGAACCGTTTAAAAAAAAATAGAGTTCGATTCTGTGGTATAGCAAAATAACGGTGATAGTCGCACTCATCGTTACACAGATCTGAAGAGTAAAAGATCATAATAGACATATTAATTAATTTATCTTTCTAAGAACAAATATATAATAACACTATTACAACAGCTCGGATAATTTAGCACTCGTTCAGGTTTATGTTATATATCCAATAATTGTCAAAATGGTCTCGCAGAAGCAATTTCAGCGGCCCTGAAACTTCTGACGTCTACCAAACAGCACTTAGCCAGTTTGGTGGCTCATAGTCTTAGCCTTTTCGTCACCTAGAAGAGACCCATGGCCCATAAGCCCACCTATTACAAAGGGTTGTGATGATGACTCGTTTCTTTACGTCACGCTCATAAAAAAAGAATTGAACGACTCCACAACGTAATCTCTACAGAAAATGATATTACACAAACTAATTAATTCACTTCTGACCATTACACTCTTTCAATAAATACGCTAACTGTACACTATATAAATTTTTTGCTATACAATTTTATAGACAGAGTTCAAATACAATAATTCAGTTGGCAGCAATGGAATACTGTTCGAGAATATTTGTAACAATTTGTAATCACATGCGTATGACACATGCTGGCAATTAATGTTGCTCCTATATGCACAAAATACCAAACGAGGAAATAATTTATATTTGGTAACCGTACACAGCTGTGGTTAAATATATGTATGTACCAACCATTTGGTATAATTTGGAGTTTCGTGATTTACAACCTTTTTGTTTAGGGGCTGGATTATTGGTGGCTCAATTAGAAGTTACGGCGTTGATAATTAAGAGGTAGTTTACTGTGTACGTGTTTTAATGATGATGTGATTTTATGATTATTCTACTAGTATAATAAAGGTAGGCATTTGTGAAGATAAATATATACATGCACTTTAGGCACTTTTAAGGCCACTGACCAAATTTCGGCATTACCAGGCTGACCTGTAGCCATGCTCGTGGCGAGCACTGTGCTCGACTGCGCTCCACCTCCACGCTCGTCAGAACTGTGATACTTGATTCAAACATACGCTAGCGACGACGCTTGGGGTTGTACTGACCTTAAATTTAGGCGTAACGTAATGGAGCGTACAGATTGCTGTACTGGAACTAGTAATGTAATATTCTGCGAATTACGCGCCCAAATACGCAACGTGCGCAGAATGTTACATTATTAGTAATTTGTACGCAACATAACACTCAAAGGGATTCGCGAAAATACCAACAACAGAGTGGAGCACGCGGCGCTCACAGCTAGTGGCTTGGTTCGCTGTACTGACCAACATTTCGTCGTAGTGTAACGTTACGTTACGACAAATACAAGCCAGTCGCCACTTTTATATGTCAAAAGGCTTGACAGGTTGACATTTCGATATTTTTTTATCCTATTGGAGTTATAAAAAATAAAGAAACGTGTCTGTGGGCAAATCTTTTTAGCGCTACGTATTGTAGAGAGCCTGCGTCTCGCTTAAGACAGGTTTTGCGCATTTCGCAGATTTATGTGTCAATAGATTTATCACCTTGCATTTATATTCAGTGTGTGTCTTTAATGCCTTTTTCCTTCTATATACAAATTAATGAAAATAGTGTCTGATGGGCATTATAAGTAAAGCGCTTGTTTGAAATCGTGTGCCGAGTTTATTCTTATAAAGTTTTCATAATCGGATATATTTTGTTTTAATCTTTTTTTCATGATATTAATAACAAAAAGTATCCTTGTTTTATTTTAAAAATATCTTTAATTTCTTAAATGGTTATTTTTTACTGGACATGGAAAAGCTAATGTAAAATAGCAAAAATAGATATTGAAACGTATAAATTATACACTTTTATATCCATACTATATTCATTAATTAATATCAATACCACACTCGACGAAGTAAGAAATTAAAATAAATGTAATTTTAATCAATTTAAAATAAAATAATATAGAATATCAAATAGAAAGTTTCATTTTTTATTTATACATTTAGTTCTTGTGTGTACAAAAACGGGAGTGTTCCCGAAATCCAAATAACTTAATTGTTGTGAAATTGATCCTTTTCTGAAATTCTGCCAGACAAATAGAGCCTTATTTTATTTACTATTTTGTTTTATTATCAAATAACATAGACTACATCGATATGCATTAAATTTCAACGATTCATTTAATCTAATAAAATACTTTTAAGTAAGATTTTATCACGTTTTTTTATATCATAAATATAGTTCGATGACTCAGTGTCTTATTTAATAGTAAAAGTATAACCTGATTCATAGACAACACATATCTAGATTTTAAATGTTAATTTCTAATACATTTGACACTCAAACAATAAGGCATAAGCACAGTATAACAGGAAATTTGCATAAATTCGCTTTGCTACAAAATGGTAGTTTCATTGCGACTTGTGAATATTTTGAGTAGTAAGAGAGATTCTCGTATTTCAGTTATGAAGTGAATTTCTTAGTTACTCTAGAAAGTTCTCTGATGCTGGGGTATTAAAAGATTTAAAAGCCACGAGTGTTTCCGTTGGATAAATTGATCCGTTAAGTTTTTGGCCAGATTGTTTCTAGTTTGAGTTCGTTGCTTGTTTGTGATTTGAAAGTTAAGTATATTTTTATTAACTACGCTAATATTTTATACTGTTGTTTGTGTATATTTACATACATACATTACCACACGCTTGGCCTGCAGGGCAGACTGAGACAAGTTGGACAAGTGGGAACTCCAATTGATACGATCCAGACATACTTACCTCTTTCGCTTCCTCCACGTTCATTAATCTTTTCATACATGATTGCCGGTTACGGCTTTTAGCTAGGCCCTTTTTAATAACATCGCCAATTTGATCGGCATACGTTTGCCTAGAGCGGTCCCTTCCCACAACCATCATTATTGCTCTGTACACCTCTTTGTAAATCTACTTTCCAAATGTCCAAATCACCGTATATTGCATATATTTAAAAATTTTATATGATTTATTGATATGGGCCAAAATAGCTAGTAGGTTAGATGATGCTTAAAAATTACTACCACCCATAGATACTTGGTTACTCTAGGGTACTTGTCATTATACTGTCTCTTTTATTAATATTAATAGCTATTATGACCTTTTTACTCGTATCTATGTGGAACTGTTGGCCCGAGCCAATAAAGCTGCACCTTGCGTTATTTTTTCTGTACAAACTAAGGAGCCCCATATCTTTACTATTTGGTTTCAAATATCAAAAATTATGATAATGTAATGATTCGTAATTATTGATAAGCAGAAATGTTGACCCTTGAAAAATCCATATTTCACCGCCAATTTGGACGTTACCTTCGGCGTGACTAATTAATATTTCACTTCCCCGTACGAGCATCTGTCAGAATTTATCGTGCGTCTCCCCAAACGTGAAAACCTGTGCGTGAAACTGTGTGGAATAACAATATTATACCATTATACCAACTCACAGTACCAATAACTTAGCAGCATTCGTATTCTTCATGATATTTTATGACATGATGATAAATGTTCGTTTGTTTGTAATAAAGATAAATTTATACTTATTGGTATTTGTGAAATTGGTTTAATATATTCGACGTTCTGAAATTTGACCTTTGCATTTCAACTCTACGTTCGATTGAATTATGATAAATACATTCCAACGACTTCATATTAAATATTTTACGTATTCAACAATTGATAAAATTATGAAGTCTAATTTCTAAAATATTCAAAAATCTTAAGAATCTCGTCATTATTATTCTGTTTATTCGGATAATACTTGATAGATCATTAATTCAATTGCCGAAACCTCTTAAACGAAAATAAATAAGGGTCCAAGAAGCCGGTGTAAACGAAATTCTGGAATTTTCTGCTAATTGAAGAGATGACTTGAAATATTTAACTTACATTATAAAATACTGAACGTAACTTACTTCAAGGAGTACTAGTACTCGAGTTCTGGTAAAAAAAATATTTAAAACCTAAAGGTTGCCCCTTTGAAGCTATGAGTTTGAGTTTTCCGAATTTAAATATAATTTAAACATATATTTAAGACCGCAATTGTAAAGAGTTTTTCAAATTTTCATAGAATTTATTATTTTATTCGGAGCTACGATAATTATGAAATTCAATATTTACTAGACTAGCCGAATACTAAAGGAAATATTAACAACAAGAAATATCGAATAAAAATCGTAAAAATCGCATGATTTTTCTACTTTAGATAAGATATTTTTTCGTTTTTACTTTTACATTGAAAGAAGTAAAATAATCCATTATCCTACTTTGCTTTTTTCTCTACGACGCAGACATATATTTTTGTAGAAAGCCCTTTATATCAAATAAAAAAAATCAAAAATCAATAACTTTCAAAACACCCTTAGATAAATCAGCTTTTAAAATAATACATTTCTCTTGTCTTGACAGCAGCTTAGTGATTTTCCGCAACAAAATGATTTACTAAGTTTTGTCGAAAGCCCCCTTCCGACGCCGACGCGGACGGGGCGGAATGCATTGTTTTGTCTCATCGCAATTCTCGTAACGATCGAATGGTTATATTCCACTTAGACCTAGGCAAAATTTAATATAAACACAATTTAATAAGGGTTAATTTTTAAAGCGACTACCGAGACAGCAAAAATTAAAATACTCCCAATTTCATGAAATCGGGTTTATTTCATTACAGGGATTAAGTTTGACAAACAACATTAAGTTGGATCCGCCTGTTCACTATTATAACACGATACGATATAATTTTAGTTTAGGTAATAATTATGTTTATGCAGAGAATAAAATTTTATTGGTCACTGTATATTGATTTATCAAATATTGATCAAGTTTGGCGCAATTTGCTTTTTTACATACCTATAAAAGCAAGATGTAAGCGCAGTTATTTTACTCAAAAAATTTTCTTTCTTCACTCTTCTTTCCTCCATATTTTCTCTTTGTCATCTACATAACCCTTAGTTTGGGACTACATAATTAGTGTATCAATTTCGATTATTAAATTTATTTTATCATACACAATATTCATAGTACCTAAGTTATGACTGTCATGAACAATTTGAGTTCACTAGGCATAGAAACAAACATAGCAAACCCATCTTAAAGGGCAAATGTGGAACAAACAAAAGTTTACCAGATGGTTTGGTTGCCATATTGCTATTTTCACTTGTTGTAAAGTTCATATCAGCAATTTCGAAATACAACTAATATCTTACAACTGTTCGGTGCTGTTCAATATTATCGATTAAAATATGTTATGAGGGAAAGTAATCATAGATTTTCTGATTTTCATCAATTACCGATAATCTCTAAAGTTTACAAAAATCATATTCAACTAAACCATTTCTTTTTTATTTCTTTCTATACGGATCCCGTGGTAGTGAGCAACTGATATATTGTTTTATCCACTGAATTATTTATAGTTGAAAAATATAGTAAGATAAATAAAATACTTAACATATTTTTTTCTTAAATAAATAGATAATTTAATAAATAACGCTTAAACACTATCTATTTTCTCTTGAAAATAACTTTTCTTTAGTCTAGATCATAAAAACACAACTTCAGCAAATCATATAACTTCAGTATTTTTTATTATCTTTGAAACCTTTTGTTCAAGCTTGTCAAAAGATATACATAACGTCTCAATTCCAAAGTTTCATAATAAAAACAAAAGTTAAGTTCGCAAGTTTTGAAAACAATCTCGAAGATTGTTTTAAAAAAAAAACACAAAATACACGAACAATAGAATACTCAAAACAGTATCCAGACGGATATTATGTACTAAAAATTAGTTTTCCATACAAAATTTGATATCTTTCTGCTTCAATTCTCCTGAGTACCAAAACATATTACTTTTATTCGATTTGTTACAACTAGTAAGGAATGTGCGGTGCTCTCATAAATTATTGATGATATCTCCAAATCCATGAAATTTTATCATTCAGAACTCAATCTGTATTAAGGGTAAATATAAAATGTTTTATAGGTCCTTAGTTTTATTACGATAATTCATATTAAGTAAATATAAAAGTTGTTTAAAATCATTTTATTTTGACTTTGGTATTTTTACCGTTATTTTGCTACTTAATTATTTTCGGGTGCTCATTGGTCAAAAGTGAAGAACGTGTTTCAAAATAATAATATGACTCACGATAAATATGCTAAAAATGAATTGTTATAGATTATAAAAACAAGCTTTGTCTCCTGCAAAATAAATTTATCAACTGAATTAACTAAGTAATACATAAAAAATAAGGTTATAACTTTCAATTTTATTTCCAGCTTGACAAACTAAAAAGTAGGCTTTAAATACAAACAATATATCGAAAAGGGCCACTTTAAATATTAACACGTTTAAATAAAGTAATAGCAAAATTGCCCATCATAAATTAAATTGCAGAAAGTAATTAATTTTGCGTACATTAGACGACACTTTTAACTGAGCATTTGTCATTTAATTACATGGCAACTGCAGTGCTGCGATGTGTTCAAGGCTTTTTGCATGAAAACAGTTTAAAGTTCGGTAATTTAGATATTAAACTGGGATTTAATAACTAAGTAGTTACAATGACTTTGCTATGTAATAAAATATAGTACGAGTAGTAGACATTTTACTGTATTTTATCGGCATTATAAATAGTCTAGACAAAGCTATGTTTTCGTTCACATTAAACGTTTTTTGAATTTGTTAAAAATAATGCCAGAATATTATACGACTATGTCAAGTTTAAAAACATTTGGAATCATGACAAATGTTTTCATATGATAATAATTCATATTTTTTGTCACCCAAAATCAAAATATTCTTTATAATACGTTTTTTACCGAATCATCTATGTTATACAGGGTGACTGATGACAAATTTGCAATGCGGAGAGCAATCTGTACTCGATTCTGATCATAATTAGGTAATAGAAGTAGTTACTTAATTTTTCACCAGAAATCCCTATGAATAAATACAGAGACCTTACGAAACTTTTCCCGAAGTGCTGCCTCAGTCAACACGCATACAGCAGTGTTCCCGCCACACGCACACCACCCGCTAATTATTTATGGTATAAATAATTATTACGCTAATGTAACCATACCTCTGCGCAGCCTCTTTCACCGATTGGCTTTAGCTCCGATGATGATCAGTGGCCTTAATCAAGGTGGGTCAGTAAAGGGGGATGTTTAGAGGGTATGCTCAGCCGGATCTAAGTGAGTCTCGTGGCCGAACTTTCGGTCCCCACACTGTCTGGGCACTCTATACTCCGTTAGCCACTGGGGTTAACATCATATAGAATGCCCATTCGTCCGTAACAGGATTCATCCTCCTCCCGCTAGAGCTTGCTTTAGTGGGTGCCAAAGAGTTTCCTTCTCGGAAAAACAAAAAAATAAAGTAACCATGCGTTGCGTAATGAATTCTTTAACTTTCGGAAAAGTTTACTCAGTAAATTATAAATATTTATATTTTTATTTATTTTTTCCCTTCATGTATGATATTAAACTATCACGTCCTAGAATTTTGAAAGTGACCCACCAGCCACCCTGTATATTTATGAGGTCTTGTTTTCACATATACTGTAGTCACTCTTTTGAGTGAAAATATATTTAATTTATTATAATGAATTGAGAAAACTTAACATATAATAACGTAAATATGGCGTATAAAAGATTTGATTTTGATTTGAACTAAAAGAAGTGCCTAAAAAGATTGTAAAACTTGTAAATAAAATGTATAATAAACGTAAAAAGTAGTGTTTTTTTAAACACAATTTCTATGTCTCATAAAATATATTCTACATACTTAGTGACTTACGAAGAAAGTTTAAATTCTCTTTCGTTCGGTCTTAGTATGGTAAAAATAAATAAATAAGACTCTAGAAGAGCTAATGATACCCTCGAGTGGGTTTGCGAGTGAACACCCATCGCCCCGTCACAGCTCGGCACGCGATCAAAGAACGACTGTTAAATATCTCAGGTATTTTTTTTTTATTGTAAGGATAGGACGTTTGTCTTCCATGCCACCTGATGGAAAGTGCGCATCAAATACAGAGGCCGATATCGAATCGAGAAAAAATAATACAGATATTGAGTGGGAGTGAGGGATTAATCAATTTCAAGAAATAATTATAAAGTTTGGAAAACCTTGCATAGACTTATTTGCAGCGCGCGTCAATGCACAATGCCCTTTATATGTATCTTGGCAAAAAGATCCCTTTGCCTTTAATATAGACGCTTTTACAATATATGGGCCATATTTTCGTTTATTTTACGCATTTCCTCCGTTTGCTTTAATTCTCAAAGTATTGAATAAAATTGTTACCGATCAAGCGACCGACATAATTGTAGTACCACTGTGGCCGCAGCCTTGGTTTCCTTGTTTAGGTCCCCGTGTGTAAAGGAAATGCTTTTTTTTCTCCAAGTAAATATATCCTTTCATCTCCTTTCAGATCGGAACACCCGCTGCATCGGCACCTTTCCCTGGCTGCGTGCCTGTTATCAGGGAAGGCTTCCGTAGGCAAGGTGTACCCGAACCCGCCTTAGACATTATGATTTCATCTCTTACACAAAGTACGATTTCACAGTATAAGTCAAGCTTAAAATTATGGTGGGTCTTTTGGGTACAAAATAATTTTGATTTTTACAATGTAGGCATTAGTTCTGTTATTGAATTCTTAACTGAGTGTTTTAAAAATGGTTCCTCCTATGGATCGCTAAATGCACATAGATCAGCAATTTCCTTAATATCCACGTTTAGAGTAGGTGATGATCTGAGACTTAAATGGTTTTTCAAAGGTATCTTCAAATTAAAACCGGTATTTCCTAAATATAACATTACATGGGATCCTAATAAAGTTTTAACATATTTAGAAAATATTTCCAACGAATCCGTGTGCCTAGTAATTTTAAGTAATAAATTTGTCACATTATTAGCTCTTTCAACTGGACAAAGAATGCAAACCTTATCCTTGATTAAGTTATCTGAAATTCAAAAGTTTGGAGACCGTTTTGTAATTAATGTTACTAGTCTATTATAAACTTCGGGATATGGCAAAAGTCAACCAATTTTAAATCTTCCATATTTTTTCCAAAGACCAGGAATATGTCCAGCCGCGGCCTTAAGTTTTTATTCATTTATTTATTTCACAAAAAACTTTTTGACTTACGAACTAGATTAACTAATTTACAAAATTTACAAATTGTACTGGTTGTTCTAGCATAGCAGCACTCGCATCTGAACTAGGCCGAGCCTGTATCTCAGACACCAGTTTTTTCCTTTCCTATGACAAGATACGATAGTTTAAGTTTCTTTACAAAATCATTCTAACACGGTACAAAAAATAAAATAAAACAAAACAAAAAAGAAAGCATCTTGCATCAAGCAATTACAATTTAACAATTTACCGTACCTTATTTCATACTTATATAACACGAAATCCATTCAAAAATATTTAAGTAATACATTTTTCATATATTTTGTTTGGCGGTACATTTAAAAACTAATGCCACACGTCAGGCAAGCCGCTCATCCATCGAAACAAAAGAGAACGGTATCTGGCAATCACATGCGATTTTAGCCCGTTTATACAATTGCATTGATGGAACTCAAGCAATATTTGTTTGACAATACAAGACGGACGGTTAGACCACAAAGACTGTGGACACAATTTAGTTGGACTTTTAAAGATTGTGTTATAATGTTTAATTTATATGTTACTATATATTACATTTATATAAAATGTTATTATTTAATTTGAATGCATATTTCATTTGTGGTGAAATTATTATATTTAAAAAAAAGTAAGAAAAACAATTTATTGACAAGTTTAGTTGAGGTATTATAAATATGATGCACAGTTCTTTTATTCCGTTAATTTTATTTTATTTTGCTTTTTAAATTCTCATTTATTTTAAACAAATTATATTTTAGATTTAAGGTCCCTCCCTACACCTAAATGTGCCCTTAATATCTTAGATCGACGTTCCAATTGTCTTACTTTTAATTTTATACCTACTCTAAAGATAATGAGGAGCCAAAGGGATACAACCTACAGTTAGGGAGTATAGTTTTAGCCCTATACATATATTTTTTACTATACATAGTCAAATTAAACCTCTTTGACGAAGACAGGATAATTAAGATCGAACTTCACTTCAGGTAAGTTCGTTTGATCATTTAATTATCCTTTCTTCGTCTCATAGATTTAATTTGACTGTGTAGATGTTTATAGGTTAAGATTGATGTTGCTATACTTAAGTTTAAAGCACAATTACTTCCGAAACCCATTTGATCGGTCATTGGGTATTATGTTAATTTATAGATGGTGTTGACAGTAATTCCGTGGTGCAAAGGCTGAGTACTTACCTTCGGCATCAGAGGTAGTGGACTCGAGTCCTAACCGGGCTAGTTTAAGAATCGTTTTCAAACAGGCTTTGGTCTTTTTGTATACTAGGATACCTAGTTCCGCTGTTTGGTTTTATTTATTTAAGCTTTTTAAATGCTTATACTCACATATATAATACGTAGCCTCATAGGTAGCGTGTCAGTTTCGGTGATTTTGTTTCTTTATTTTAGCTGAGTTAAGTGGAATTCAAATAATCTTTCTGGTCTGGGTAAGCGTGTCATAAAATACGACTAATACGATCGATTAATCCTATAATATATCAACGCTCCGGCAGAAATAGGAATGTTTTATATAGCGGTCATTATGAAGCCACAAAACACTGCTTTTCAATTTCCTTAAATGTTATCAGATGATATAATCAAACTGAACGCAGCATATGAGTAGAGTTTAGTATGACTAAGCCAAATGAACCCTGTTCGGTTGTAGGACACTTTTCCTCAAATACGCACCTATATCTTAAACAAAAATATTGGTTGTCGTTAAACAAAATCAAATTAAATATGATTTCTTCCTGTTTCGAGTCGAATTTTCAATTATTTGATGCGTAAATAAAACACTGCCATCATCATATCATGAAATTAATAGTTTTTATTAATAAATCACAGTCACAAAATATTACAATCTACATGAAATAGAGAATATTTTTTTAAATTATTGTAATAACGACTATCCATCGCAACATACACAGTAAAATATGAGCTCTTGATGACTTATGACTTAAAACAAATTCGTAGTACTTGTACTTGGTCACAATTTGAAATCACAGATCGAAAATAAATAAACTTAACAATATTTGCGTTTGCGTTTGAAACAAGCCTCAATTTTTAGAAAGAATGATTATGTAGCTCACGCTACTCGTCCCACATCCTTGTCCAACATCCTTGTCCCAAAAAAAATCCTCTGACAAATTATGAAACATTTTTTCACATGACGCGACCCACCTTCTTCAGCTACAATAAATCATTAAAATTGTGTCATAAATGATGCTAAAAAGTGCCTACCGGTGGATAAAAAAATGTTTTCTCTCCTTTGTCTGGGTCATATACGTATG
Source organism: Stenoptilia bipunctidactyla (assembly GCA_944452665.1). NCBI lineage: Eukaryota > Metazoa > Arthropoda > Insecta > Lepidoptera > Pterophoridae > Stenoptilia > Stenoptilia bipunctidactyla. The sequence continues at coordinate 18,544,060 of OX101729.1, forward strand.
TGAGGTTTGTTAAAGAACCTTATTTTGTGATACAAAGGGTCCGTGCCTTGGAATAATGAGGTTCTTTCACGAGTGCTCTTAAGCTTTTTCTTCTATTTGAAGCTTGTCGGAGAGGTTTCTCAAAAAACGTCCTTCGTGGGAAAATAATATGACTGACACGCGGATTTTTGTGCGTTGTTTTTAAATAGGTTAAGTATTTTCTTTGAAGCTATCGTTAATTTTAGATAACAAGTAGACATACATTAATAAAAAAAATTGTTTTATTTTATCTGAACGTATTTACCTCAGACACTATAAGACCTTTTTAAAAAGTAGTAGTTTTGAATTTAGATCTTTATGTCAAACCATAACCATAACTATCGCAGAAGTGTATGTCCTAGAACTATCCCATAATATGTGCCAGCAGTGGTAGAATATTCTTAGAAACTTACCAGAGTACGCAGGACGACTACTGTCCTACTTATTTCCATAGCTAAATATCTTTGCATAATTTCCTCAACATTGATGACAACAGAGTAGACAGTATAATTCCTGTAATTTAACCATCTATTGCTCCAGGTTGGCCAACGCAGACTTCTCATGGGCGGTAGCAATGACTTAAAATTATGTTAAACATGTTATATTCTTTTTATCTAAAGAGCTTTAGTTTTAGTTATATCAATAGAGTTTTCTTTATTATTTTTACACAAACCTGATCTATACTAAACCTATTCCAAAACTGTAATACCACCAAATCGCTTGTTCATGCTATCCGCATAAATCAAACCTAATCTTCGGTTGTCTGAAAAAATCCAATATACATCCGGAGCAGTGTCATTGTTTATAAATCATTCGATCAATTTCTATAAAGGGCCAACATACAGTAGATGTTTCAGCAATCGTTAATCTTTATCTGGCTTTCTTACCAGTCACGCTTGCTTGCCTGCTTTTAATCTGTTATGAAGTATTTGTAAGACTCGTTTTTATCCGTAGTTTATTACGTGAAACCCATTATTTATTTCTGTAAGCACGTCAGTTTTATAGCGAAACTGGTGCAAACTAGAATTTTATTTTATCTTTTTAAAATTTGCTACCATTATTAACAGAACAAATAACTATGAGCGGTGTTACAAAATATAAGGTATGCGTGTTGCGTTGCGAGAGTGTCTGCATTAAACTACAAATAATTTTGAACCCATAATTCAAATTATAAAGTTTTAACAATTTTAATTACGATCAAAATTAAATTAATATTTTAATTTTTACAATTTTTTTTTTTAATAATGTTGGCTTAATTTTTTCGGTGTAATACTAAATATACATAACAATACTAAATAATAGGTATGTGATTAACCGTTACCTTATAAACTTCAAATAAATGAGTAAATTAAATGCGACAACATTTTGACCTAAGTTAGTAGTAATAACTCGTATCACAATCTCTTTATGCTTTCCAACAACTCGTATCTCCGAAAGTCTGTAATGCCAACGTTTCTTACAATAAATACAATGTAGGTAGTCGTTCAAGACGTAGGCAACTTTGTCAGCTCGTTTGGCTCGTCTGATCTACAAACTTATCTTGGAGTGCATCGGAATTACAACTTCCTAACGATTTGGATTTTCAAATACTAGAAGTGGCAATCTAAACTGCATCAAAATAATGCACATTTGAAATAGTAGAACAGATAAAGTAAAAGTAGTATAGGGATAAGGCTTAATTTTGAAAAATTATCTCGAGACCTACAAGGTCCTTTATCGACCACTTTAGGGAAAACGTTGAATGTTTGCAAAGTAGCAGAGGTAGGACTCCTTCAGTGTTTGTCAGGGTAACTTCAACCTTCAAAGAAAAATTGTAGCTATATATTTGTAACGTAAACACCATTTAATTTAGCCTAAATTGTTTTTCTTAGGATGTTGTATTATGGAAACGAAATAACAAATAAATAAATTTGCGAAATTATAAACCCACTATGTATCAGAAAAATAACCTAATAGATAATAAATATAAATAAATATATGAATTTACATAAAATTAGTGACTATCTATATTCATTAATCCCTCAAATAACCATCTATACCTAGATTCTCGCCCAGGACCTTTGGCACAGAAATCAACCTCGTGCCTCTAAAGCAAATAAGAGTAATTAATTATTACTACCGTTTCCAGAAGTATATACCATCATTGTTATCAAGGTACACATTTGTGTAAAATGCTACGTGCTAACTTTGAAGAGATACCTACGAGAATAAGCGAAGTTTGAGTGCGCTTGAATGATAAGTTTTCAAAGTGGGATTGGGAATTCAACGTTATAAGACTCGATGGGAAAGTCGTTTATATTAATTGAATGTTTCTTTTACCTTTGAAGAAAGCTCATTTGCGATGCTCTTTATTAACGCCATTGATTTATATTAATATTCGTTGATGCCATATTAAGACAGCTCCCGTCGATAAGTATTGATGTTTAAAAACTACTCAAGGCAGGTAGTGCACAGAACAAGAGTGACTGATTAATTTACAGGGTGTAACTGTTAAGTTTGCACTCTCAATAACTTTGAGAGACATCAAAGAACTTACTAAAGTCATATTAAATGTATTCGACTGTATGCGACAGACAAAGTTAAATTTTGAATACTTATTTTGGTAAACAAAGTAGTTGCTCATTAGATACAGAGCTTGGGTACTTTCGTTGTCAGTTTGTAGGTTTTTGATAGTTGTTAATTTAAGGAATAATTGACTTCGCACATTTAACGCTTCCAAACTGTATAGCTTTTCTCAAGAGAGTTTTCTCATTTTCCAAATGAGGTTTCAAATGCAAGTTTAAAATTATCGAATCCAACTTCTAGTACCTATCAGAGCATAGCATGTTCATAGAAAATTGATCTCGTTGACTTTATTATATTAGTTTATTAAATTAATAACTGGAATTTTTGGCTGGATGTCACCACTACTAGACTCACCTGTTACTAACAGGTGAGTCTAGGCATTATATTATGCTTTTCTAACATTGAGAATATTGTTTATGTAATTTCATCATAAAACTGACGAATAAGCCCAACTATGAACGTGTTTCCTTAACATTTTCAAACTTAAAAATAGAATTAGAAAGAAATATGCAAAAAACCAACGCAATAAATTTTCCCGTTAAATTCAAAACATTTTCTCTCCGGTATTTAATTAAATACTCCACCAAATAGTTGAGGTTGTTATAGATTATGGCCAAACCACTAGTTACATTGGAGCGATCGAGACAGCTCAATGAGGCTCCGACCTGATTAAAGCACCCTTAAAGAGCTTTCTTAAAATATTCCTTCGAAAAGACGCTGAACCAGCATAATGCTAAGTTGGTTTGAATCTTGATAAAATATTCAAATTTCACAATGAATTTGATGTAAAAAAATGTACTTATGTAAAAAATCATTTTATTTTTTGTTTCATTCACATAATGGTCTAGATATTCTTGTAGACGTTGAGGCCAACGTTGCTTTTGTTGATGTTATTGGATCAACTTTTCAAGTTTAGTTTAAAAGAAGTGATAAGTTATTAAATAAATAGTATTGAACTTTATTAATTGGTTCGCTCAAATATGATTTCGAATTTGAAAAAACTTTTACATTGAAAAAAGCTTTAGGTATATGTTTCCATATCTATACTAATATATAAAGCTGTAGAGCTTGTTTTTTTGTTTGTTTGTTTGTTTGAACGCGGGTAAAACCGTGCGCGGTGGCTAGTATCTTATAAGGGGGATCAACCGTCTGAAGTAATATTGAACGGTTTTTTTTCTAGTTTGCTCTGTTCTAGTTTGCTCTGTTCTTTGCTCTCGATAAGAGCAGTTCTTTGGGCTCACCATAGGCTATTCAATCTCACAATACATTACCTTGGCTGGTCGGGGAGGTGATTGCACGTTTTCCTCCAGTAAAAAAAAAAAAAAAAGGTAGGTATCATGCTAATTGTCAAAAAAAACTTTAACTGCAAATAAGCAAACAATTAAAGCCAAAACGCACCCAAACGTCACCAGGTACATACATCGTAAATCTTCATTCGAACATAATCATTCAGTTTCAAAACATGATCTATCTTATTAACGCCACACATCATCTTGTTTACCTCCGAGTATCAAATGATAAGGTTAACAAAGTATGTTATCCTCACCGTTGAAACCGCAATAATAATCAGTGTTATGAATCTACACAAAGAAATTTTTCAAAACCATTTTTATCACACAGTAGGAGGCTTTGTTCAACTGAGCACTTTGTAAAGGTACGGTTATGACGCGTGTTTGCGGGCAGGAATAAGAATATATAGGAATAGCAGGAATAGAGGAATAATTGTATATAGTCGGAACAGTTCAATGAGAGTTTTTTTTATAGATATGTATGATTACTACAGGATAGCCAAGTTCACAATTTGGCAATCTTGTGTAAGAGTATAACTAAACCTTATGATGATGACATTACATGAAAATTCGATTAAACTTTTGATTAGTGATTAAACCTGTTCGATCTTAAACTGGTCTTCACTTCTGGTTTCCATCAGAGTCATGGAATTATTTCATACTTAACGCGTAGAGATATTGAATCTATACTCTGGAAAATAATCCAATGCTGCAAACTGACAGTTCGAAATGTCAAATAGAAAAATAATGATACCAGTTAAAAACTTTGTAGTGTAAGCACTGAATGAGAATGATTGAAAAATGACAAAGAGTCATTCGTTTTGCATAAAATTATAAATTTTAAGAAGTCGTCGTGGCGCCGTGGTTACTGTCTGTATCATACGATATCACAGGTTAAGCACCGTTCGGCGCGGTCGGTACTTGGATGGGTGACCGCCGACCATTCATTTCTCACGGCGACTTCTGTGCTTCTTGCTAGTTTACAACAGTGAAGACGGCTGTTTATTACCAAATTTTGCATGACCTTGGCGGGTTGTAAACGGCGGCGTTTAGAAACACAGACATACATCTACAATGTCATATAGACAACGCAAATGTCATGATTTGTATTGAAACCAGGCGTGCCGACTTTTTAAGACCTATTGTGGCGTCACAGCTGATATTTATTACTGGGAAATACAAACAGATTCAAAGGCACCAATGCCGCCGATGAAATCGTTTATTAAGAACGATATCGATATTGTGGAATTGATTTTCTTACAGACATACATACGCGCGGATTAAATCTAGCGGCGACCAACCTTGACGCTTGGTCTGGTTTCGGACACGCAAAGTACATGCGTTTGCGTTATCCATGTATGTAGATGTATGTCTATGTTTAGGACGGTGTGTACGCTCGTTATTGTATATTTTCTTAATAACTATAACTATAAATGACTCGATTTTTGTAGCTTTTGAGCCTGCGTTTCAACCTTTCCTTCTTTATATCCTCAATTGCATACAAAACTATCATCGCGAAGATGTTGCAGAGGCGAGAGATTAAAGCGCGCTGATAATTTGGGGCGTGACTTGGTTTATGTCCTTGTTTGCAACCACCATTTATAACAGTGTAGATGATAATCGAAATTATATGCAAACAACTTGACTATACTTAAACTTGGTTAGAAGCATTGGTTTTCAATATTTTGGCTGTGGCTTAAAGTGGGCACACTGGAACTGTAATTTTACTGAATTGAATTATTTGCCAGGGTATAGTGACTTAGTAGTTGTACAGCTCAGTAATAAGCGATTCCCTGGACTGTAATTTTACTTTATATTTTAAAACATATTATTATAAAAAAGGAATAGTTTCAATAAATTAGACTTCTGTCTCACATTTCCATATTATATTCTACTCATTTGGTCTAAAGTTGATGGATGAAAAATTTCCTTAAAAAAATTCCTTCATATGTTTTATGAGCATTATTGTCATGATCCATTATTTTTATTGTGAAGATAGCTAATTATAAAACCTTAACCTCGATCAAAATATTATCGTTCTATTTTATTTTGTTAAGTTGATTTTCATAATAAGTGGTTACATAAATAAACAATAAAATTGCCTCCGTGGTGCAGTGGTTGATGTTTTGATCTATGTTGAATAACATGTTTCTGTAACGTCTACTACTCGTAATATCAATCGTTAGATAGGTTGTTCTTTAACGGCGAATGTGCAAAATTTTAAATTACACTTGTTAAGTGTGAATAATCATTTTGGAACATAAAAAAAAAATGTCGGGTGCTATAAAGAATTTTTGAAACATGTATTATATTTAAACTTTTAAATTTATTTAAGATAGTGATTTACTTTTGTCAGACCATTCAAAAATCTTATTTCATAAACAATCAAAACTTAGTGAAATTGAGGATGGAAAAAGACGAAAGTGTACTGTTTGATTTGTGTGAACTTGTACAGAACACTAAATACTATGCTATATCTTGACCGCAGTAATTGAGTGTCAGTTAAGCACTACCTTCTTAGGCTCACTGGAACAGAGAAACGCCGCGAAAGCCTTTGTAAATTCTAAATCAAATAAAATTCAAGAACCTGAATATTTGACCTGAAGTATGAATTATTTGACCACAATCATTTATGAAAATTCAAGGAAATTAACATCACCTTTCTCATATTAGCGATATATAAAATTTTACTTGAACATATTTTGAAGAGCAATATTGAATTAATTGAACTTTCAATGTGAACGTAGCTTTAAATCGTGGGTAGCGAAAATGAAAAAGTTACCACCGGAAATTTTTCAGATACACGAATTGAAGCAAATGGAAAAACTTCCTTCGAATGAAAAAAATAAGGTCTTTTATGATAAAAAATACTTATATTGTATCATAAAGAAATTTCAGATCCTATAAGCTTATGATTATTATTCCATATTTATAGAACTTTCAGGCGGAAATGTTCCGACAATGTGACCACTCCGAAAATGTTTACAGGGCAGGAGAGACAGAAATGGTTGTGATATGGTTAAAGAGAAGAATAAGCTAATGATATTTTAAGAACGAGGTCTTTTTGGCTTAGTACTTCGGTTAACAACGCACCATTTTATCCTCAGCATCATAACCATTAAGCCAGAAGACGCCTTTTGCTGGAAAAAGGCCTCATCTAAGGACCTCCACGCCACCGATTGGTCCTGCGCTACACACAGCGCAGCGTTTACTGGCGAATTTGATCAGATAATCGGTCCACCTTGCGGGGACACAAACGGTTGCCACTCGATAACCTTACTGCCCCAACAACCATCCGTTCTGCGAGCTGTTTATACTTCAACCAATATTTTTTTAAATCTTCTATCTACATATTATAAAACAAAGTCCCCCGCCGCGTCTGTCGCTCTGTTCGCGATAAACTCGAAAAGTACGGGATGAAATTACGCACAGTTTTGAACAACAGGTAGGGTGATCCCTGAGGAAGGTTTTAATGTATAAAAAGTTAAGGTTTAAGGAACTTCCCTCGAAAACGCTGCCATAACCTTTTGAGTTACACAAAAACAATGTATGGTGGGATTATACCTCTTTAATAGATAACCTATTTTTAACAATACAGTATTATTGCTTATCCAAGTAAATATGTTTGATACATTATGCATTTATTGTAGACCAAAATTGCTTTTAACACTATATGAAAAACATTATATCTAACGAGTTATAAAATAAATAAAAAAATCAGCAGAGAAGTTAAATTAAAACCATTGAAGCGTTATCACGACTTATTTTATCAAAATTTAAATCGATGATTTAGAGTTTTTTATGTAGATTAGGATAAAAAATAAAAACATACACCAGTCCATACAAAATAATTTATTCACAGCCCTTTGATTATGTACAAAATTCTGGAGACAGTTAAAGAAATGCAACATCAATCCATAACCATATACTTATTTACTTACTCATATATAAGTCTGAAAATGTCTCTGTCTGTCTCGTACGTTTTGACGCCTAAACCGTTCTACTGATTTTTATGATTTTTGATATACGTATGTAAAATTATCTCCAGACAGGACAAGGGTACTTTATTTTGCAGAAATCAATGTCTCACGTCTGTCTCATACGTTTTATCGCCTTAAGCGCTTAATCGATTTTTATGAGTTTCGATATACGGATAGAAATGATCTCGAGAAAGGACATTGAGTGATGTGGTGTGATAGGGAAACAAATTATTTAAGTAGATATTTTTTTTCGTATTTGATTAACTTGAAACCTCTGTATTGCCTAAAATAAAAATATAAATGAACACGTCTTTAACTATTTTTGGATATTCACCCCATTTATATGGTTAAGTACAGATATTTTCTTAGGGAAGAAAAATCCAAATATAGAGTATTTTTTATGAAGATCAAAATATTTTAGGAGAAGGTTCCTTAACCGTAGATGACGTGTGGGTTCAATATATGAAAAAAGAATTTAGGTAAATTGATATTTTATAATTCTCATAAGTTAACAACATTTTATTTTTATCTGTTATTTACAACTAAATAGCAAGAAATAAAAGCGTTTTTCCAACTTTTTCTATTAAGAAACATGTTAAGCCCCGATTTTTCTATAGTCACAAAAATTTGGTCACTTAAAAGAATTATAAAATTTCAATGAAAAAAATAAATATATAACTTTTTTGTCATAAATTGAATCCACACATCTTTCTTAACCTTCTCCTAAAATATTTTGATCTTCATAAAAATGACCCTGTATATCTTCACGCCTTAACCACTGGTTAGATTTTTATGAATGTGGATTCATAGGTAATGGAGGTCTTGAGAAAGGACTTAGGCTATATTATTTTTCTATAATCAACGAATGCATGGTATAAAAAACCGAATTCACGTCCAAAACGTTGGCTGAAGGTCGTCAATATAAATATTCTCCGCACGTTCTCATACATTTCAAATATTAAAAAAATTTCATGAAGTACTCAACCAACTTAGATTTAATTTATATAGGACCACCTCTGAAGAATATTTAAAATCGATTCATAATTATCCAAAAAAATCGTGTAAAAAATACATGCAAAAAAGAACATACTCACGAATTAAGAACCTCCTCCTTCGGTTGAAAATCAAGGTGGAGGAGAAGATTAATTTTTGTTTGCTTTTTTTTTTAAAGTTAGTTTCAAGAGCTTTTTTTATAACCGACTGTGGAAGTACTGCCGCAATGACGGCGGCGCGACGACGGCGGCGGCGGCGGGGTCACTACGGTCGGGGAAGCGCATAACACAAACTATGCTAACCCGCACGGGTTAGGGCGGCCACACGTGAGGGCGGCCGTCGTTGATAAGTGACAATTTACCCTGCTGAGAGAGTAAAGGGAATTCAGGTGTACCTTCCCATAAGTTGAGGTTTAAAGTCGGTGTTGCTATTCTTATATTATATAACTTCTCTTATAAAGGCAGTAATTATGTATCAGAAGGTTATCCCAATGATTTCAACCCATGTTCCTTTTCAGTTCAAAAGGGTACAGTTTCCTTTACAGGAAGATTTCACGGTGACGATAAACAAGGCACATGGACAAATTTTGAAAGTTGCAGAATCAAATGCAATGTTTTTCATATAGGCAATTATATGTGATATGGTCAAGCGTATTGAGCTCACAACTTTTGTACATTTTAGCGAAATACAGGAGAACGAGAAACGTTTTTTTTTTCAAAAATCTATACTGTTGGTTGAACGCGTTAATCTTAGGAACTACTGGTTAGATTTGTTTTTCTATTGGACTATCCATTTATTGAGGAAGGCTATAGAACATACCTATTGATATCATGCTGCAACCAATAGGACCGAAGTGAGCAAAGGAAAATATTGCAAAACGGGGAAAATTCTTCAATTTTGAGAGCGTTGATTACCATGCGTAAACAATTTTAGTTAAGTAAAAATCATGTATTGCGGAAATTGCGGAATTGTCTTTAAAAGTTCTAAAAGAAAGTCTGGAATAGCTGAATGTCTATCTGAATGATTCACCATTTTAAGAGTAACAAAATGTTTTCGAAATCAGTGTATTATATTCGAAGAAGTTTTATCAACATAGTTTTAATCCTTATCCAAATAACAGTATTAATAATACGTATTCACAAGCAAATAAATTTGTTTTTCAAATCATTTGATCTCAAACAACACCTTAGGAGATGTATAAGGATTTTAACATCACTGTGGAACAAAATAGGTGTGTTAGGGTTAAAGCGGTTGACGCGCGAATAGGAAAGGGAGCTGGCCGAAGTGGCCCGCGCTGTCCCGCACACATATTCCCTTAAGTTTTATAATTTAAAAAAGAACTTCAACAACCAATATTTGTCTAAAAGGATACATTTAAATTTTATATCGAAATAGTTTTGACTGGTCCAGCACAATCAACAGTTAACCTTGCATCCTAGTAATTTCCAGAAATAAAAAAACCCTTTAGTAGGAATTCCTGTTCCCGTGTTTTATTTTCAGTTTTTACTGTATAGGTAGTTATTTTTGAAGGCCTCTTCCACAAGCACAGCAATATTATCTACGAGTATAATAGTTTTTCAAGTAAAACTTTCTGACTGTCTACATAAATTAAGTATAGAGTTAGCTTTAAATTCAAGAAGGACATAGTAATATTATTTATCTAATCGCAATTACCGATATTCACGCGGGCGAAGTCGTGGGCAACAGCTAGTATATAATAAAAACCACAGGGTTTATCATAGGGTCAATCCATTTCCAGTATGCATAGCCTTAATAGCAAAAAAATCGAAGTACCTTTTTATACCCTCACTTGACCGCAGTCACTTTCAGAATGCTAACTTTTCTGCACTTCTGTTATGCAGTTTTGTATCTTGAAATGTATCATTTGACGACCGGCTGGTGTAGTGGTAACATACATTGCCTTCTATGCCAGAGGTCCTGGGTTCGAATCCCGGCGGCGGCGGATACCAGTGTGATGAACACAGATATTCGCCGTCAAGTCATGGATGTTTATATGTTTATTTAAGTTTATTATAATAAAAAATATGTATTTATTCAATATGTATGTTTATATATTTCATAAGTATATCAGTTATCTAGTATCCATAGCACAAGTTCTTTAAGAAACTTAATTTGGGCTCGATAGTGTTGTGTGAGTGTAAGAAATATTTATTTATTTATCATTAAAGTTGAAATAAAGTTATTTCAAATGTAAGCCTTTCGACACATGTTAGTCATAGATTCGACACTAACATTGAAGTTTTTTGCCAAATTCAAGAGAAAAACGCCTTTTGTTCCGTTACTTTTCAAGATTTATAATTATTCTGATCATTTTGAATGTAACTTAAATTGTATGTTCGCATTTAATTCCTTATCAGTAGACGTACATAAAATCTTAAACATGATGGTAATCTTTAAAAATAAATTTAACTTTACTCAAAGGCGAATAAAGTACTTAATCCTTCCTTTAATGGCTAACTCCGTGTAAAACCTCGACTTCAATTGATGAAAAGTGACGATAAAACCGAATATGGAGCACGCGAGTCTAAGAAAAATGAGTGCTAAATCGTATAAACAGTATTTAAACTAAGTAAAATATTTTATATTTAGTTTAAAATCTAACAATGAGAGTTCTTGTTCATCAGTTCTGCTCGACAGTGTTACACGATCAAAAAAAACCTTATTTGTCGCATTTTGATTACTATGAATTCCTTTATAAAACAGAACTAGCTATAGAAGTAAAATATACCCATAAATATTTATTTAAGTAAGTACCTTAGCACCTATAATTGTCGCGTTAAAGAAAATGAACTTGACATCTGTTATGCGGTCTAACTTCTTCTATATTATATCGTACTTATGTGGACTCAAAATACTACTTTAACTTAGGTAAGTAAATATACAGTACGGATTTATTCATGATATTTAAGAAAAAAACAGTACCATACTATATTATGTTTTAGTTTTACTAATGATAATGTTGGCATAATTTAACAGTTTGGCGTTTAATTTATTTGAAGATCATGAATGCGGTGTCCAAATAGAAAACGGAACGACGACGGAAAAAAATTTACGACCATCTGCCTCAGACGCCAGTGGTTGCGGGTTCGATCCCCGCACGGAACAAGAAAAAAAAAATGTTCCATGTCTGGGTGTTTATCTATTTATATATTTATATTCTAGGTTCCCCCCTAGTTCGCTACATGGTATCCCATAATACAAGCTATGCTTACTTTGGGGCCATGTAGTTGGTGTGATTGTCTGGGGATTTTATTTATTTATTATTAATGTCAAGAGAAAATGAAAAAAAAAACATTAAAATCCGGTCAATAACGGCTTCCATTAAAAATACATGCAACTTCCTACTAGTAAACTATTTATATAATTCAAATCGATTGATGTGATTGATATAATAAGCGATTCAAATGAGAATAGGATAGGAACGTCAATGAGCTCTCTATTTATTTTATTTTATTTATCAGAGATTGATATATCAAATAGAAAGTCATTCAATAGGAAGTCATGCCAACAAAATACGACGACGATGACTATGCTGATAAATTTTCGTCAATAAATAGAATGAAACAAATTGAAAACACGGAATATTTTTTATATTTGTAAATAAAATTATTGAATATTGTTTTGCTAATCGAATGGAAAGCTATGATGTCACTGTAAAATCATAAATCAATTTGCATCTCGAAACACTCGTAGAAAAATATTTGCATTTTGTATAAACATTGTAGGCCTCAATAATTTTTTAATCGTACCCGTGAAATGGCTCGCAAATAAGGGTATGCAACAAACTCTCCTGGATTAATCCGTTCAGAGACAAACTGAAAGCTGCTTTGGGTTGGCTTTTCTCGTCCGGTTCGTATACGGCTTTACCGACCGGTTGTGAATTTCGCCCTCTGTATATAGATTAATGTGTGACGCGTGCAATATGTAAAGCTTTGACCACAGTATTTTAGTTGTTTTACGACGTTTCAGTTTGAAGGTTTTACCGGATATAGCATATATTTTTTTATATATTCCTTGTGTGGTCATTTTTAAAATTTAAACCATATATTCAAACAATTTGATATTTTGTTTAATTTATATACAGACAGGCTACCAACTGGCATACACTACGCGCCTCTCCACAGTTTCGATGTTTTGAGACACAATGTATTTTAATTCAAACTTAGTTTCACGTTCTATTTATAAAATTCATCCTATGACGTTTCATTTTAAATACCTATCGGTATGCCTTACTCATCCTATTTTAAAAACACCCAAAAAAAAGATTTGTGTACGGTCTGAACAAAAATAGTATTATAAGAAATATTTCTAAGCAGAGTAAAGTATTATTTTATGTGGTTCTATTAAATAAAATGGTATTAATTAAAGTAAAAAATTGGAAACAATCAAATAAATGTTCAAAATCGTATATAAAATCATAGATTAATAATCTTTAATAGAATAATTATTATTCATGAAAAATTATCCTTTTAGTATAATAATCATTCTACTAAAAGAATATTATTTGTACATTGTTAATACTTTAAAATGAATAAATGAAGCACATTTTTCTAAGCAGGGCCACTATTATTTGATCAGTCAATTCGTGGGTAGCACTCTTTATTCTTTCTTCGTTAGCGTTTCCACTAATCGAAGTTGAAGTTGACGCACCATTTTGACATTGGATAATCCTAGTATTTTGTCAAATATGAGGTGGTTTGCCCCCATCTTATCATGTCTGGACTAAATAGTCGTTAAACTTTGTCATATTGATATTTATTGGGAAGTTGTCCCTATGTAAAGAATCGTCATGAATTAATTCTTCCGGTATTAATGGTAAAGCCAAACAGAACGAGAGAAAGATGTTTGAGTTGATGTGGTCGTTTGGTAAGTTTAGTTTTTTTGCACGTTTAACAAGATCTTGGCAAAAGTGGAAATAGCATCCATTGAATTCCGTATTATATAGAACGGATTGTATTGAGTGAATAACGGCTTTTTCAAAATCGAAAATGTATTTTTATGCTCATTTCATTATGATCATTTCAATATTCAAGTTATTATATCGTAAACATAAATTGTTTTGCAGTTCGTCCTTTTTTTTCTTATTTGCTTTAGAATGAGTAAGGCATACAATTAGGGTTAATGAAGAAAACTATATATTAACAGCTTTTTAAATTTTAGTTGTACCATAAAAAAAATTATAGCCTTGGTTTAGAGCACTAACTCTATTTATTCTGAGCGTAGTTATGCCATGCAACTTGCGTAGTAAAATAATAATAATAGGCACTTCTTACAAAATTTAAAGTAAGGAGCAAACATTTTTTTGATTTTATTATTTGTGTTATTTATCAAGATTTGTAAAAAGTCGTAGAACAAATGTTGTTGGTATTAATGTAGAGAGGCGGCCTATAAGAGGTGATGCGCTAATTAAAACTAACCACAGGGTTATATACAGATACAGCTTGTTACTTAACCCATACCGCGCCTTGCAGATATTCGTGTGTCAATAAGCTTTTCCGATTCTAGAATTGAATGTGACTTTATTGCGTCACTACTCTATTAATTGATCATTTGTATGTACAGAGTATCATTAAAGTAACATTAGAAGAAATCATGATTTGTTGCATGTGGCATTGACCTCTTGTTGAGCCTCCCTAGATGTCGCTACTTTACATATTGAGTCGGTTTCATTGTCAAAACGCCAAAACTGTACAACCTACATAAAACAATTAGAACTTCAAATTTAACGTGAGAGTTTTTAAACTTTTTTGTCTGCTTGCCAAAAACTGAATACCCGATGAAAGCCAACTTTTTAAGTTAAGTGCTACCTTTGAGGCTTCCCACAAACAAAAAGATTGTATATAAATTAAAGTAAGAAATAATCAGCTATTGCAAAATTAGCTTGTAAACTGGAACATTTGCTTTTTTTTACATCACCTGATTTTTGAAGACTTTAAAGTTGAGTGACAAATAATTCACGACCGGCTGGTGTAGTGGTAACATACATTGCCTTCTATGCCAGAGGTTCTGGGTTCGAATCCCGGCGGCGGCGGATATCGGTGTGATGAACACAGATATTCGCCGTCAAGTCATGGATGTTTATATGTTTACTTAAGTTTATTCTAATAAAAAATATTTCTTTATTCAATATGTATATTTATATATTTCTAAAGTATATCAGTTATCTAGTATCCATAGCACAAGTTCTTTAAGAAACTTAATTTGGGCTAGATAATGTTGTGTGAGTATAAAAAAAAATATTTGTTTAATATTATTTATTTATTTAATATTATTTATTCACTTTATTAAGTCCAATGTTAATACACTTTTAGTTTCGTCCATGAATTCAGCGTTGTTTCGATTTTATGACATTACAGTTGATATACTGGGAGTAAGGTTTTGATATTTATTAATGCCATCCAAATAAAAACTTGTTAACTTCAGTTTTTCTTCTCAGTTTTTACAACCACAAAGCCGTATTCGACATAATATTATCTAATTTTAAGTTTCTCGAATAACAAACCTCAAATAAAATTCTTCAAAATCAGTTTTTATTAGTAAGTTTTGAATTAGAAGTGTCCTACTTTGACATTAGAGAGACTTCATCCGAATCCATGTCGCCATTTTGCCATGATTACAGAACAAATACGTCCATCTAAACTTTCATATCTATGATATAAGTAAGAAAAATTTATAATTATGTAATAAATACTTTGTTGGGTCCAGGGTGAACACGCCGTTAGTTTCGTCCATGAATTCAGCGTTGTTTCGATTTTATGACATTACAGTGCAGGTCTGCGTCGCGTAGATTAACTTAGCAGCCTGTACGAACCGCGGCTGTTGGCCCGAACGCTTCCTACAAATATTCAAGAATCATCGTCATCAGAACTCATATGGTAAGCCTGCGGGGAAGCTTTAGTTTATTTATTTTTATCTATTTATTTATATTAATATTTTTTCCAGCAATTAGAAACTGATACTAAGTAAATACAATGTGCTGTAGGCCTAAACAATGCATGCGGTTATACATACATAGTTTTCATGTAATATTGATAAATATTTATGCCAAATATATAATTTATGTTTAATTTTACATAAAAAGTCATATACTTTTTTTAATAATTTAGCATTAGTTGCTATATTGCAGAGAGGCGTGGATCTGACGAATATGTCAAAATAAATTCTGTACTGCAGTCATGATAATTTCTGTACTTATAAAACAACTTTAATTCAAGTTTTGAGTTTTTTGAGTAGGTTGTCAATTAAGCCAATCCAAAATGTTTTAAATCTATTTTTATTTACACATTGAAAACTGATCTCGAAGACTGAGGTTTTACACAGGCATCAACGAAAAACCTATTCACAATACGCTTAACACTAAGAGAACTACAGTAGTCCAGAAAATCAGAAGTATTCAATTCCTTTTTTACCTTAGCGACCTTTACCACAAAGAAAAGTCAAGTTCTTTGTAAGATTTTTTGGTATCTCCATTGTTAGTGCAGATGGAAATTTTGTCTTCGGCTTGAAGAGCTATAGCAGAAGGGTCGTTGGTTCAAATCGTGTAGTCTGTAGCTTATCGTATTAAAAACTACGTGTTTTCTTTAGAGCTACATGGTACCGTACCATTTAATTTGTAATGTCTAACAACTTTTGATTTAATAATTATATTTATTTAATGACTTCGATAGGTTATCAAAACTTTAATTTCAATAATTCAAACTTATATCTCGCTAATATATGAGAATTGCCATGACAACCAAAAAATATAACTTTTTACTATCATCATCAGCCTAGTAATTACAAAGAGAAACATTATAAATATTTCTGACACTCACACATCATTATCTAGCCCAATTTAAGTTTCAAGAACTTGTGTTATTTATACTAGGTAAATGATATACTTAAGAAATATATAAACATACATATTGAGTAAATACATATTTTTTTATTAGAATAAACTTAAATAAACATTGAAGACAAAATATAGTAGATATATTAGCAAAATAATAATAACCTCGTAATAAAAAAGTAATTCATAACAAACTCTTCAAGCTATATAAAAATCTATACTTCCAATAAAACAATTCTTAAACCTCTTATCCAACCTGCCCCTTCGACTATAGAATCCAGTATCTATCCGATTAGTGTACGTACAGTAACAATAATCGATTCAATTTCCTCCAAGCAAGATTCTGATCCACTTTACTATTATGAGAGTAATAAAGAAATAAGAAATAGTTTTCTTGCTGAATCTTCTTTTACGATAATGTCTGAGTAGGGGGTCTAATATCAATAAAATATTATACCAAAGCCGGCCCGTCCAGTCTTACCTAAGACTATCCGAATCCGGTATACTCGAACGATGCTCGTTATTTGGACGTAAGTTTAACCGGAAGAAATACAATGTACATAATGGGAAAATAATAAAGACTTTAGACTTTCTTATTTGTTTCTGTAATAGTTATTGTATTCATAAAGTTATTTGCTATAGTTGAGTTTATTGATAGATAATGGCTCAACTTAAGGTTTCATGTTTACCATGTAAATCTGCGTTTGTATACCTATTATATATTTTATTAGTATTGTTCTTCCATGACACCATGAACATGAAGAATAAGTGGTACACGTCCATCCACGAGGAACCTATTCACTCGACGGTTAAAAGTACTAGGACTATACTGGTTAGGGAAAATAGACGCAGGCAGTTCATTCCAAACCTTGGCGACCCGTATTAAAAAGGAACTGTCAAATCGCTTAGTTCGATTTTTCGGAATATCTACCACATACGGATGGAAGTTCTGTCCGCGTCTAGTAGTCCGATGGTAAAAGGGTGACGGTTCAATTTGTTCAAACAGAGCACTCGCGCACTCACCTAAATGAATCCTGTAGTACACGGTTAAACAAGCAACCTTACGACGATGCTCTAGGGTCTGCAGTTTTTTGGTCAAACGCTTACTAGGAACGGCAGGCCTACTACTAATAATAGAAGAAATCATCATCATCATATCGTCGCAACCCCTTTTAGAAACCCTTTTCTTGCAAACACCTATTTACTATACTATGAAGCAATAAATAGTTTATATTTGAATGAGCCCACTGCAGGGCCATGTATCTCCCCTGGACGACGAGGAGTATAGGTATAGGCCGTAAACCTGGCTCAGTGCTAGTTGGTGGATATTAGAATTTTCAGTGCACCAAAATGGCTTCTTACAAATCCCCACGACTACTATATACAAGTATACAGCATCCTTAACCGACTGCTTAACGTGCCCTCCGAAGCTCGGAAGTCACCATGAGAAAATAATGGTCGGCGGTCACCCGTCCTTTTGCCGACTCGACCGAGTCTTTCTTAACCTGCAATATCGATTGCAGGTTAAGGATCCCATACACAGGAGCCCATACGCGCAACGACTTCGAAATAAGAATAGTATAAGAAGTAGTACTGAACTAGTATTGTTCAATCCGTAACTGCTGTTCTATCAATATTAATTAAAAATTAATTTTTAAAATGCTACTTCTATTTAATGTCCAAAGAATCATAAATCAAAATAAAAAAGAAACTATCAAAATTGATACAAAAGAAAATCTACAAACACAAGTAAATTTAAACGAATAAACATTTCATTTTTAGTTTATCTACAGAATTTTCAAACAAATTCGTAGCAAAACATAATTTTCTGGTCTTTTATCACGTTTTTTCTTTGTTTCCAGCAATTTTTCTGCAGCAAACAGCTTTACCAACATAGCTTGCACTAATTTTCACAAAGCGTACTAGAGATAAATTCATGTCATGGCACGTGTGAGAGCCGTGGTTTTAATATCTGCTGTAAATTAGAGACCTACGAACAGCACAAATTGGCACTTTATTGTTTCGGGAGGTTTTAACATCGTTTACTATTGTTATTTACGAGATTCTTAAGGCCCTTTGAGACAAAGAAAATTAAGCAAGGCTTTCGCTTTTATTAATAACTTTGTAAAATATTAGTAAAACGATGTTCAAGATGATCAAACGACTAAAACTTTATATTGTTTGCTTGTCTTCATAAAGTATGTCGTAGGATTCAGAATAAAGTAAGCATAAAATTAATTACTTACTTAAAATTTCATTTTGTAACATCAAAAGGTAACAATTATTAAGAGTTTCGAACTTCTCACGTAGCACCTTGCCCTAAAGGGCTTGATTAATTAAAATAAGGTAAACAACGTGGAATTAAATCAAAAACTTTTGACGTTAATATTTGAATGCCAACATTTTATTCAATCAAACTTCGTGAACACAATAAGCTTGGATAATTCAGTGCTATTTCACATAAATACCAGTCCTGTGTTTCAGAAGAGGATTAAAAACATCACTGGGATCGTGCTGTTAAATGAAAATAGGTATATTATAAATTAAAAGCGAATGAAGAAGATAAATACAGTGTATCTTGGAGCTTAATATATTGAATGGTTGAATATCTGTAATTATTTATTGTTATCGGGCATTTGCTTAGCAGTTCACAATATAAAATTAAAAAGTATTTTTATTAAAAAGTAAAAGGCAATGTATGTTACCCCTACACCGGCTGGTGTAGTGGTAACATACATTGCCTTCTATGCCAGAGGTCTTGGGTTCGAATCCCAGCGGCGGCGGATATTTGTGTGATGAACACAGATATTAGTTGTCAAGTCATGGATGTTTTTATGTTTATTTAAGTATCTTATAAAAAAAATGTATTTATTCAATATGTATATTTATATATTTCTTAAGTATATCAGTTATCTAGTATCCATGACACAAGTTCTTTAAGAAACTTAATTTGGGCTAGATAATATGATTGTGAGTGTCAGAAATATTTATTTTATTATTATTTAATTATTCGTTTAATAATGATAATGGAGTTTAATTTTACACAAAACCTCAGCTTTTATCCGATAACAAGTTGTTCAGCGTAGAATTATTCATAACTTTTGCGCGGATTTGCGTCCATTGTATTGATCAATTATTGTTATATATCTCCTATGAAATATTTATAAGTTAAACTTTTTGCAATTGAATTTGTCATAAAATCTTTAGAGGTAGACAGAAAAATGTGGAGCTTAAAAGTTGCAAATTTGTTGATTAAATAACTTGCAATTTGTCGTTTGGCTACAAAACTACTTAGAAGAGTTTGCATAAAACTATCTTCAAAAAAATCTAGGTCATTCGTTTTTCGAGACGATTTTGCACAATACATTATAAAAACAGACAAATAAGGAAACCCTTTTAATTCGATTTACAATGTAGAGCATATGTAACTCACTAATGCCTTCCATCGCTATACCTTTACTTAGCAGTTTTGTTACAGCTTAGATTAGTTCGTACTATGAACTACTAAGTTAATGGCTAAGTTTTACGATTAATACCAGTAGACCACAAGACGCCTGAAGGGTTAAACTAACCCCTTTGTTACCTCCGAATGTTGGTAAGATTAGTCTTGCGCGATTGGATATATATATATATTGTGAATTACACAAAGAGTAGACAGGGGCAGGGGTGTAATGTACGCTTTTTAAAATGAACTTATTTTACATCGTAGTTTGTCCTACAGAGATAAAATTAATCAAATTAAAAGGTAGCTCATGAGAAACTGTACCCTCTTTAGTTTTTTATATCGGGTGCGTTTTGCTACTTATGGCAGATAGGAAAGGCATAATAGCCTGAATAATAGCTCTGCGTAATCCAATTTAAATTTAAAGAACTTAAATTTTTCTCACGACAATATAGATACAGTGAACTTCGTATTAATTTTATTTTCTATTACGTGGTGTTCCTTTTATCTAAGTCTATAAATCCGTCTTTGGGTATTTATAAGTTTCAACTCGCATTGTACTTATTGAATAATTCATTAAGCTAACGATGCACTGGCTAATGTTTTCAGTTCAAACTCATATTTTAAAAGGGTTCTCCATTTTGTCTTATATTATTTTCTTCCATACTATAAAGCCTCATAACGTTTTTGATCATAAGCATCATTTGTCCGAATGGTAACTAGCCATAACTTATATCACTCAAAATGCCCATAAGTTTATTTGTTATAAAGTTTGCAACCATGTTTAAAATATAAAGCACTTTTTATAATAGTCATAACTCCTTACTTAAAACAAATCTTTTGTTATCTGTTACCTACAAGGAAGCTACACAATGTTCAGAAAATATAAGAGATTTAAGTCATCCGCGAGATATTTTAAAATCTCTTCGTCACCTAGGGGAGAAACTCATCTTCATGTAGCGGAGTTTGATGAATGATATTTTAAATAAAAAATGTAATCTAGCCAAAAGAGGATTTTCTTTTATTTTTTCGTTTATAATTTGTTTAAAATTGGCTAGACTTAGCATTAACTGCAATAACGAGTTAATTTTACTTGAATAATTTATGTTACACAGAACTATCATAAAAATGTTTTAGAATGTATTATATTACTAAAATATTATACAAAAACAACAATTGTAATTAGAAATATTGACAAACATAATCCTCTACCTATTATGATCTAATAATTTAAACTCTAAGAAGTACATTCTCGTACCTATCAAAACAAACAACTGACTGCCAGGTGATTTACTCTCAGAATCAATTTGTATGAGAGCTTCATAATATTTCATCGCAGGAAGCAATCTAAGTAATACATTACATCAAGTGAAATTGCATGTAGCTTTCATCTCGACCGCGGTACTTTAGATCGTTGGCATTGGTCCATTTACTTTGTCTTGTGCTAAACGAATTAAAAACTGCGCTAACGAATCCAAACTGTCAAAGTATCACGAACTGTTTTAATAAGTTTTGATTAACGAAGGAATATTGCGGTTTAGTTAGTTTGACTTTTAACGATGGAGAGGATTCTTGAAGTTGATAACTGTGAAAGCTGAAAATAAATTTATTTTGAAGGATTTTATTTGTTTAAGTTCGAATCCATTTAAAATAAACTACTTATTTGACAGTACTTTCATAGACGAATTTCCAGATTTCTATTTCTATAGTACTTTCTTTAGAAGCAAATGGGAATATAGTAGGTATATATTTTATATGTATTCCAATTTTGTTCCGAGTTTTAATCTCGATGTTACAAAGCTGTTAATTAAAAGCCAAAGAGTGTAAGAACTAATAATTCAACACCCATAACTTTAAACTCTTTATTTGATTCTTAAATGAAACACGTCTTTTTCTAGTAACTGTATAATATCCATTGTAACTCGACATTTCTTTGTAGATATTTATAAACTATTTTATTTCAGCACTCATCATGCTCACGGCAATTTTCTTTAAGCAACATGTTACATTTCCATCATGGTCATCGCTTATCATCATGTATCCAGATAAATTACGGGAATAATAAGCTTTGTGGGTTAAGCCTAAGGACGGAAAACGCTAAATAATCCTTCCATTTTGATTAAATTATGAAGTTTATGTATCCCAATATTACTTAAAAACAGATAAAAAAGTAAATAGTTTAGGTTTCTATTAAATTAAATAATATTGGCTTTTCATACTGCTGTGCGCTAAAGAAAAAAATATTAGGTAAACTGTATCTCTATTTACTTTTTTGGAAAAATGTTTATTGTTAGAAAAAGGTGTAGTTTTTCAGATATTTTTCCGAATATAACTTTATCACAATATCATATTTTTAACATATTTTTTTGTTAGAAACTCCCCTAAAAGTTACTTGATTTTTTATGGTTACCCTTAAATTATTACGCTTTGCGTCCTGTAATCTGTTCCAGTTAACAGTCAAACTGTCGATTTACTAAGTGTAGGGGAAAATCTCAAGCAGCTATCAATTTGTTCAACCACTAGCTTTAACGCATCATTAGTGTTCTATTGCGTGAGAAGAATGCGTATTTACTTACATCTTTAACAGATAGCAATTGTATCAACAAGCTGTTTAGTTTCCAACTCGGAAATGGAAGTCTTGAGGAAATTGCTTTCATATTAAAATACTAGTTTATAAGAATACGAAGATTGAGGCTATATTGACTCTTATTTGTTTTCGTTGTAGTTTATATGAGATTTGTTCAGACTATACCCAGACGTCTTAGATCTGATTGCCACTTTCTATCAGGTGAAATTGAGGTTTTTTATGTCTATTACTACCTATTTGTGAAAACTTTTAATAGGCCATTTTTTAACTACAGCATTTTGTATATATTTTAAACTAGCTGTAAGTTTTCCGAAAATAATAAAATAAAATAAAATAAAAGTGGATTAAGTAGCCTAAAAGTACATTCTAGAAGAAGCTAGGGTGTAGGCAATCGCAGAATAGCCTTCACAGAATGACACTTTTTCTTGTTGGCGCTACTTTTTTCATTAGCTGGACATTTTACCCCCAAGCGGAGACTCTTTGATTTGTCGTCTTTTACGACACGCTTATCCAGGGCGGGACATAGCAAAGCATACTTTAATTAATTAGTACAAAGACGATGTTAAATTCTAGTAAAAAAAAATCCTGTCATATGATCCATAAAATAAATTCCCTTTTAAAAACGACCATCATATTCACCCTACTCGATAGCATGCAATTCGACTCCGATATATTAAATCTCATTAGCTCAATCAATAGGCTTTCATTGGTAATGTATGAGATTAGCATGTTCCTGTCTTTGCTAGATTCCCCAGGCTTGTAATCTGTCAGCTTATCGTACGATGACGTTATTAACGGGTTCATCACTGATGGACGAGAAGTAATCTAATTTATTAATTTCAGTATTTCCAGATAATTGGCTTTGCTTCAATGCTAATTGAGTCTGAAAGCTCTTGTCTTGGAAATTATGAATCGATAGATTTTCGCGAAGTAACACCTGATTCAATCGTTTTTTTTCGTATAATATTTAAAATTGTATTGTTTTTTTGTATCTTGTATACTTTTACTAAGAAAGTGTAGGTACCTAAATAAAAACGTTTTAAATAGGTAATAATCAAAGAATTCAGATCATTAAAAAACCGACGTCAAGTCAAAACTTTGGCTGAAGTCGTCATTGTTAATACTCTCCGTATTCATACATATTAAAAAAAAAACGTGAAGTTATATGGGCACCACCTCTAAAGTATCTTCTATCATATGAATAAAATCAATCATAAAATCGATTCGTAATTGTCCTAAAATCGTGTAACAAACATACAAAATAAATACACTTGAATTGAGAACAACCTCCTTTTGAAAGTCGGTTGAAGATAGCACTTGCTATCTCAGACTTTTCAGTTTTTTAGAACAGTTTTAAAATACCGATGACACTTTTTACTAAAACGAAAAGTTTTCAACAGTTTTGTCTACGTAGCTCATTCCAGATTCCAACCATTAAGAGTTCTCATTTCGAACATTTTGCCATAGGAGCCTCATGGCGTCAGTATTTCCAAAAATAAGTATAATATAATTTGATCTTATCGATGTTTAAGTTTTTTGCTAGTAAAAGAAAACACTATAGGATTATAATAATTGAAAAATTCATATTTCAACCCCAATTTGAAACCAAAATATTGGTGTAATTAATTCGTATTTTTACAAGGACATATTAAAACCTAGTTTATTTATCACTTACTCTTATTAAGTAATTTGTTTTAAATATAAATAAGCTAATTTTATCATACAAACACAAGTCCCAAAAGCATTTTAAGATATTTTGAGTATCGATGTCTGTTAGAACATGTCGCGCGTCACACGAATCATGACAACCTGTGTGTGAAGCTGAGTGAAATAGCAAGATAATTTTGCCAAACCCAATGAACAGTTTGGCTTAGCGAGTGGCGGGCTCTTTAGCCCAAAATTATCCTTGTATTCATTCAGACTAACTCAGTTGCCTTAGCTGGATATCAAATCCGTGACCTCTTGCACTAGAAACAAACATTCCAACAAAGTGTCGAGATAGATTCGCAGTAAAAAAATATCCATGTACAGTCCGCATCAAAAGTTGATGAAAACAATGAAATTTTCAAAGTCTGTTTTCACCGTATTGTGCCTTAATAACAACTAATAGTGACTAACTTTTATTTTTTATTATTACAGCTATACATAGAAGTTAGTCAAATTTGTCGTTATGTAGGCACAATATGGTGAAAAGGGACTTTGAAAATTTCAATGTCATTAACTTTTGATGCTGACTGTACTAACACAAACTTGCCTAGATTAAAAAGGTACTGTTATACCATATTTAAATATGTTTCTTTCTTTTTATCTATATTTAATATGTAATGAAGCTGCGATTGCAATTCATTTAAAATTAAATGCTAGAGTTAAAATATTTAAACCGATAATTGGCTTTCTGCGTCATTTACGAGATTCAATATAATTAAAGTAAGGAGTTGTGAGTCCCGTTATAATCAATAAATAAATAAAGCTGTTTGCGTAGGTAATGAAGTGCACGTATTAATGTAGGTACAATACAAATTTTCTGTTATTTCATTAAAAAATCTCATTTAGAAGGATCCGCGTCAGATCATTAGTATTTCTAACGCTTCCGACAACTCATCATTACTGCCAAGCACCTATCAAGTTACCAGAGCAATTCTCAGCGTTCCTCTGAATAGGGGACATAAACTTTATGACTTGAACTGGTGACATTTACTCTAAATAAAGTAGTTTGCATCAAGTTTCTGAGCTAGATAATATGAAAGTTTGGAAATGGAACGGCGTACGATTCGTACAGTAAAAAAATGTGACCTCGTTTTTTTAATGGTATTTTTAATAATAGATCAATTATATTGTCTTGTGACCTGAAACTCAAGATACTGTCAGCTCGTTTTGTGTCAATCCAGAACGCTACGTTCGAAGACTGAGAAACAGATGGAGATGATGATGTAAAAAATTTTCCATCTATCATTCCGACGCTTGCTTGACACATCAGTCGCTCGTGACCACGGGGTCTGCAAAGACACTGAAACGTCGAGTTAAAATTTAAAATATAAAAAGTGTTAATTTAATAGGTTTTGTTTTATCGGATCAAAGCCTTTGTTGAAACTCAATTTCAAGTGGTGGTAAATAACGCTGACATCGAATATGGAAAGAAAATTAGTACCAAACAATATTATAGTTAAGTTATAAATAACAAATGAAAATCAACTCTGATGAAAATTTAAGGGTGCCAGAATTTTGGGAGCGGCACATTACCTGACAAACTATTGTACATAGTTACAGTCTGACTGCGATCAACAGCTTAACATGCCGCTTAAACTAAGGAAATCATTATCATATTAAGTACTTTGAGAGGTCAATCAGCCATTTAATATCGAACATTCCATTATATGCCATATCACATAATACAGACTAACGCCGCGCACTGTTACGTAAAGCTGCGATGACAAAAAATATCTTGGTTTACATTTGGTGTTCACAAAAACAACTAATATCGTTTTAAATATCTTATTAACAAAACACTTTTTAACCAGATTTATCGCATATACGACTGACCAAGGGGGCTTCAATGACCCCAAATCGTCGAAGTAAAATCTAAAATACATATAATTATTGTTTTAAAGTCCGCGATCATGGTGCTTGTAACAGCATCGAAATATCGGACGCGCGAAGTAAAAATTAGAAATCGTGGTAGGAATCCCGTAAGTTGTTTAAATCATAGTGAAAATATAATTACATACATACGTAACTTCACGCCTGTATCCCTAATGGGGTAGGCAGAACACCAGAGGCTATAAGCCATCTGATGTCACGTTTGACAAATTTAGAGGTATTATTATGATGGAGAGAGACTATTGCAGTGACACGGGGTCAGCCTACCGCCCGCATAATCACCAATAAAACCTCCGTCCCTTAACTCACTTTTACAGTTTACCCGGAAAGAGAAGCAGCTTTATCGCATATAAAATATAATTATACGCGATAAAGATGGTTAAAAAGTGTTTTATTTATCGATATCGAGATCCTAGTCTAAAAACAACCAAGCGGCTCCCGCTAGTTTGTACGTCCACTCGACACGTAGCCTGTGTTCTCTTTCAATTAGCTGGAGAACACTTCACTACGACTTTCGATACTAAGCTCTCCTTACAATTTAAAGGGAACGTTCAATAGAATGTTATTTTTGAGAGAAACATTGTGTGGGGCTAATCGATCGCTCTCTTTGTACAGCTTCTTTCCGTGTTTCTTGGTTCTGTTTGGTATTTATTAATAATGTCTTAAGTTTTTATTAATCATTGAATGAAAGTTATATAAAATAAATAAAATCTTTAGACAATCACACCAACTTCATGGCCCAAAGTGTATGGGATACAATATAGCGAACTAGAGGGAAGCTAGAATATAAATACATAAATAGATAAACACCCAGACACGGAACATTTTTTTTATTTTTTTTTTTAAATACTATAAAAAATGCATTTTATTAAAGGTATTTTTGACTTAATCGATAAACAATATACAAACACGAAAAGTTAGAATTAGAAAACTTTTACATGAGATTAATATTCAAAAAATGTTGTAACGTAATATCTTCCATTAGAATTCTCAGTTAACTATTATATAATCTCGCTTTGTTTATATTTAAAAAAAAACATATGAAAAGAAAAGCGATAAGTAATAAACTGCTGTAGGCGTAGTGATGTTTACGATAAAGATTACATTTTAGATTTTGTTTTTTTTCCATAAGGCGAGACTAACAGATTATATGAGGTATTTGATATTAAATAACAAGTGAAGAAAGTATATTTGGCAGTTCACTTATGTAGTCTAAAAATATCTTATTTCTCGGCTACTTTTGTTTTTACTACCTTACTTGCATTCACATACATTTATCTAGAAAAGAGCTATTTTCATTTAACTATAAATTAAGCGAGAAATACATGAAACATATTTTTTTACAATGTAAAAATGTATAAAAATATCGCTTATAATAACTCAAGTTCTATTGATTCTCAGCACAAAACCGCATCGACAATAGCGCGGTAACATTTTTGTATAACATAAAAGGCGCCTACACAATTGTACACCGCAACAAAACTCGCATGTTCTATTTGAGTGAGAAATCAATTTGTTCCACCGTTTTCATTTGTACGATTCGAGCGCTTCCATTTATACGAACGCAAATTGAAAAGGGACTGACTGAGATGTCAGCTGTGGCTTATGCAATCCCAAATGGAGACCTAAAACCATAGATACGGTATTACCTTCGTATCTTACTTAAGTATGGACGTCAAACAAATAATTACTACGAGAAAAAGGGTATATTTTTTTGATATTAATAAATTTTGTAGCAAGTTACTCTACGACTACGATCTACATAGACTACGAATTCTCGTAGCAATTTCTGAAAATTTTATTTTCGAAAATATGATAAAAGAAAAATATTTAACCGTATCATCTTTACGTAGTAAAATAACATAAAAGCTATTTTATATAGGGACAGAACAGTGAATACTGAAAGAAAATGGTATTACGATGTAAAATATTATTGCATCTGTGATTTGAATCGTCCACAACTAGTAGATCGAAGCGAAGACGAAAATAAATCGTGTGACTTGAATAAACATTGGAACAAAATCGTTCGCTACGTGCGAATGTTCAAAGTAAACAAAGACAAGGGAATTTAACCCTCAAGAGATTTATTGTGTAAATAAATTTAAAAAAAATCTTTAAATTCTAACATTTTATTATTTTATTGAAAAATATATCAAATAGCACGAAAAGGTTTTATTGTAATAAAAAAATATAAGATATCGTTTCTCTGATTCAATACTTCGACGAAGCATTTGATTAAAAAAAACTACTAATATACACATAAACACAGAATATTTAATTTTTAAATCACCGTTTGTTACAATTCTGGAGCTTTTACGTAACATTTTTGAAATGGTGAAACCCTGCATCGATTTAGTAGTGTTTGCATTCATAAATTCTGAACTACTAACGTTTTTATCATGGATTAGTATCATTGTTAAATGTGGCAGTTATGTAAAACACCAAAATCACACTCCAGTTTGGTTAGATTTATTATAATTACTTTTCATTTCCTCAAAAGAAATGAAATGTAAAATTGTTATCAATCACTTAGTGACTGGTAAGTATTAATCTGTTATTTTACTTGTTTTCATAATAATTTCCAATTCTTTTATAGTGTTTTTCATTATTTTATTGTATTCTTTTCATTGCGCGAAATTGCTTTATTTGTTACGCCATTACCAGGCAAAATGAACCGCTATACAGGCAAATCGACTATAAAATAAAACTTCAGCAACTATTTCAATACAACATTAATCAAAATTCTTACACTGTAATTAAATAACATGCATACAAACGTACAGCTCAGTAATACACATATAAAATGAAGCACTAAATCTAACGAGATATTTGAAAAAAGAACGTTTTTTTCACAACAAAAACGTTCGCCGCCAGCTAATCGAAAACTGTAATGAATCAAAGGCCGATCGCATAGTCCAGACAGCTTTTGCAGTTTTCCAACTTTTTATTTTTTACGCTTTATACCAGCCTCGTTAGTACAGTCCCGCTCGAAATTATCTCGCGTTTTTCAATTATTTTTATTCCGTTTTGATGAGCATTTTTACGTTTGGAAGAGATAATTGGGTCTGTGATTTGGGGAATAAAAAGCCTGCTCTGTGATATTTAGATACAATAAGTAATCTTTCGGCTATATCAACACAACAAATTTTATCTTTTTCCAAAACGATTATTTATATGAGATATTTTGATGAAGCTTCTTTGTATACTATTTGCGTTTTGTATTATCATTGGTGTTTTTATTATTGTATTTCCTCCATGCATACTCATGTCTATCATACTTACTACTAATCGTGGGATAGTAATTATATATTAAGGCCAAAAACTTTAAGTGTTTAGCAACCTTAAAATATAAATAGCAGCAGTATAGTGTCGAGGAAATAGCTAAAGGTGTTTGTTGTTAGTCATGGTGTCATACACGAGTATCTATGATAAGTCCCTCTAGGTGTGCCAGACTGGGTAATACCAATAACGCAATTAATTTTTTAAGTCAGCCCACTTAAAACTTAGACTTTTCCAGATTTTTTATGATTTTAAAAAGTTTATTTGTCGGAATATATCTTTTTGTAACCTTAAGCTTCACTTGTAAAATGTACATCTGTCATCAAAATAAGCAACTCGATTAATACAAAATTTCAAGGTGTCTGAAGGTATATCAATTCTAAATCGTTTTTTTATTTGCAAGCTCTCATGTACAGACATTCCCGCTCACACCCCATCCGTTTAAGAATCCATTTATCTACATACAAATCAGAATTTCTATAAAGTGCTTGTCAGAGACGACTGTCTGTGCAAAAGACGTTCGTACAGTTCTCTTTTTGAATTTAAACACTTTTCTATTTACACTTCATAGATACAAACTTTTTGATCGACAAAGAAGATTTATTGCTTTGGAATGAAAATTCGAATTACTTCACAATGATCCTATGCAAGGATCAGTTCGGCCAGCATTGCCATCAAATCTTTTTTTGTAATGAGTTCAATTCAGTTTCAAGAGAGCTCAAGGTTTAGGCTGTAAACCGCCAAGCTGGCACGTATTGGTTGGTGTACAGTCACGTGTATTAATATGTGTACATTTTCATTGGAATTTGAACCTTATCGCAACTGAATAAGCTGCGAAGTGTGTACATATTAATGCCCGTGACTCACGTGACACCCGCGATCACTTGCTTATCGTGTCCACCGAAGCCCAAAAGTGGTCGTGCTAAATTAGACCGCAGTACCCCATCCTTGCACTGGTGGGAACTAAAGTATCTTAACTTCTTATATCGACATGAGCAATCAATACGCTATGATGACTTCAACGAGTTCTTAAACTTTCGATTAGATTGTCCGTAGTGCTACTGAATGCATACAGACACAAGGAAAGGACTAAAGGAACACGAACATAATTGTTTCCTTAATTCTAATGTAAATTTGTTGTCAGTACTGTTAAAGTAGAAGCATTGGTTGTTTGTTATGAATGGAAAAATCCTATAGAAAAGTCATCCAATGCTTTGACCGTTCTTTTTTAGTTCTTCACTTTAAGTCCCACATACATACATACATACAAGTCAAAATCATAACCCTCCTTTTTGCTTCGCCGTAGTCGGGTAAAAAGAGCTGACAACCACTTTTGAGATGGGGTAAACCTATCTGCCCCAGACGCCAGTGGTTGCGGGTTCGATACCCGCACGGAACAAGAAAAAAAAATTGTTACGTGTCTGGGTATTTATCTATTTATGTATTTATATTCTAGGTTCCCCCCTAGTTCGCTATATGGTATCCCATAACACAAGCTATGCTTACTTTGGAGCCATATAGTTGGTGTGATTGTCTGGGGATTTTATTATTATTTATTATTATACTCACACACACACTCACCAAAATGTAGCCGATAAAATACTGTCAAACAAGCAACCTTACGACGATGCTTGCAATTTTTTATGTAAGGTTGTCATTATTAATAAGTTTCCGGGCTCTTCGGTCCGCAAAGAGTCTAGCGCTTCGAGCTGGTATTTGGCAGAACCACCCCAAAGGTGACAACAGTACTCCATGCACGACCATGCCAAAGTTTACACTCAATGTGCCATAATCGGTCAGTGTGAGTTTGAACTTTATCTTAATATATAAAACTCTTCCGTTACTGACTGAGTGACTGACAGACAACGTACAGCCAAAACAACTGGCCGTAGAGAGCTGAAATTTGGAACTTACAATCCTTAGAGGTTGTGGGGGAGATCTAAGGAAGGAATCCCCAAAATTCCCACGGGAACGGGACATATATGATGTTTTAATTAGTATGAAAAAATATATTCCTTGAGTGCATGGACGTAATACTTGGTATAAAGGTTCTTCAATAAGTGTCTGTTTGTATTATGGAAGGAATTCCCGAAATTCCCATGGAGTCGGGAAAATAGGACTTTTATGTTTATGCACGTACGAAGTTGCGGGAAAAAGCTCATAACAAATTAAAGTAAAAATAAAAAAAACGCGATAAATCTGTTCAAAAAGTGTTTTATTTAAGACGGATGAGCTTAATGAGGATTTGCGTAATATCAATTTAAGGACTCGCAAATTTTTCCAAAATATTTGATGCACGTTTTCAGGCTGTTGAACTTTTAAGAACTGTTGGCCAGACAAATTAAATAACTATAACAGCAATTCTGCCAGGTGCATAAACTGTATCAAGAGTTATTTAATTTGGCAATCAAATGGGCTTATAGTTGGCACAAATATTTCATTTGTTTTTATGCTTAATTGGTTGTTATTCCCTGTGATCTGGAAACACCACTCATTACTCGTCATTCATACGTTTCGATAGCTGAAGCAATACGTTACTCTTATTACATTTATTCATAAATGTTTATGTTATTTATTTTGTCCGCTTACGTAAAGTAACTTGAGTTACATATACTCAATATGACTAAAAAATCACAAACAAAACTGATTGAAGTTGGCACAGTGGTCGATTCCCGGGTCTGGGTGTTCGCTAATTCGCTACATGGCATCACATATCACAAGCTTTGCTTCGTTAGGAACTATGTAGTCGGTGTGATTGTTTGGGGATTTTATTCATATTATTAATCTATGATAAATAAGTTAAAATATAAAGGGCAGCGAGATTAAATTCTGAAATGAAACTGAGTAAGCCTGGGCCACAGCGTTAACAGGTTGACATTGGTCAAAAAAAGTACCTTATTTTATCCTTATTCAAAATACATAAAACCCCTAAAAATTTTGTGAGGGGGAAATAAGTTAATTCAAGATATGGAAATCGCTGTCATGGGTTTTTAGTATGGATGAATAACTCATATGATTGAAAATAGTCTGAGTAAAATTGAAGAAATATTAAATGAGAATCATTATAAGGTTAAATGAATGTAAACTAACCGCGTTAGTTTTATTTTAAATAATTATTTTGAAATTAAAATAGGCGAAACTCTTTATTAGGTTTGGCAATACTGAGTGAATGAAGAACGAAACTTGTAAATCGAAAAGGTAATTGACTTGTTCAGTAATGTTCAGTAAGTCAATCGATCTATTTGTTCACTCGTTTGTTTGGTTTCTTTCCTTGCGCTTGAGTATTTTCATGGTTTTTTCTATTTTTAACGACTTCAGCTATTCATACGGACTTCACGATTCTTCTATAAACGACTATTTTGTGCTTGCCTACAGGATCCCGAGAACCCGCATTACACGACGATTTTTGGTTTTTGTCATTGGACTTCTGATTTTGCATTTCGACATGGATCGCTGTATTAATTGTGGCATTGCCTTTGGTCGCTGTGCAGCTTTAGGCAGATGAGCTTTAGATGAAGAAACGCGTAATATTATGCGTCAATGGTTCATACAATTACTACAACTTGGTTGACATGATGTGAGAGATTTTTATAAAATAAATAGATAGCCCCAAGAAAAGCAAAAGTTGTTAGTATCAATTTATTAGTTTGAATAGTTGTTTAAAACTATAACTTATAACTAAGTAAGTATAGGTAATATCTTATAATGTCCTATTTTATCTAGTATGCTATCTAAGCAAAATGTGCTACTATTTATTTTTAATAATAAACTCTCTAAATAATTCATTATACAATAATTTATTTAAAGATCTCAACAATAAGAAAAAAATAGCTTTCGAAAGTGATTCTAAGCTCACTTAACTTCTTTGTATTAGTTTATCTTGAAAATTTCGGTGATGAAGCATGATTATATTTTAAATAAAAAAAGCAAATGACAAGTTGTTAACACCGTGGCCCAGAAATGTATGGAGCAGGTTCTGTCTACTTTAAAATGATATTTAAAAAACACTGTTCAAAATGTAAAAATTAAACAAATGTAACTTACCTTATTAACATTTATTAACGATACAAATCGAAACTACACCCTTAACACACAGCTTGAATAGTAAATAACATTTCAAATTAGAATCTGTCATTCTCACACCCCAGTCTTTGCGGTATTACCCTATTCTTCGAAGTGAAAATTTATACCGATTAATTCACAGGCCGTTTTCTTCAAGTTAAAAAACTGACATACTCGGAGCGTTTCAAGGCTTGCCCTCGTTCAGAATTTTTTGTTCGCGCCCTTGTGACACTCCATTTATAATTCTACTTAATCCAAGCGAGTGAGTTTTTACCGAATGAATTTGTAATGTAGAGATTAATGAAATATGGGTTGGAAGGTATCGCATGGCAAGTTCTTTGTGCTCGTAAATGGCGCCTTTAATGTGTAAAGTGTTTTTTTATGTCAGGATTTAAGATGTTTATTTTTGTTTGTACTCGAGTAACGTGGTGAATAAAATGTAAATAATTAAACGAAAAAATATAACGCATTGTATCTTGAACAAAATTTATTTCTGTTTCTCGTAATTTATTATGAAATTGGAAATGATATTAATACTGATTGTTTCACTAATTTCCAATACTTGACTGGTACTAGGTAAAAATGGTAAGTCTGAATGCAAGCGACGGCACTGAAATAGGTAGCTTGTGACAAGTATGTATCGCCACAAAAATATACTTTATTTTATAATAATACTACAGTTTACTTAATTTTGGTCTATTCGAAATCACGTGATTAGCAGCACCTGGATGTACTATTATTGGATCCATGATTACTACTTTTTCTCAATGGTTATTCAAAATTTGATACTAATCTATAACAAAATATGTGAATAAGGTATACGAAAAGCGTTCATGATCTTTAAAAAGTTCAAGGTATTTTATGTGTTATCTTTAATGATCCCGAGGTTTTCCCTGTCCTGCATTTGAATGTCCTGTCCTGCGGTATGCTGCGATAAAGATAAGCATTTTGTGTACCAAAAGCGATATTTAAACAAAAAGACTTATGTTCCTTTTTATATATTTAATTTGAAAGAGGAACAAAAAAATGGTTTTATACAGGGTGCTTGGTAAACAGTTAGATAAATTGAAATGGGGGTAAAATGGGGAAAACAGAGATGTTTTAATTCAAAAAATTAACGCAACATTTGCAACAATAAAATAACGTCTTGATGATTAGATGCGTCTTGGTATTACTTCGGTAGAAATACGTCATAGGTCTTATGGGTGCATATGAAATAGGAGGCCAATTCGATCCGGACGTGTGGTCAATATTTTTATTTCATTTTCGTTGCGTTTTTTATTGGGTGTCAACCACCCGTGGCGCGGCCGGAACAAGGATCCTTGCATGGCTCCATGGCATTTGAAAAGGGTGTACCATGTCCCCATTTTATCTCTATGATGCGTTATTAAGAATTCGTAGTAATCATATGACATATGATCAATCCTGTAACATTACAAGGAAAATTTTTCACTAAAATTTACATCATAATTTATATTTATTAAAATGTCTAATTTTAATTTAGGCGTTGCATTTCGAAATACGAAAATTCATTCAAAATTCATTTGTAATACTTATTTTCAATATTCTCATATAATAGGCGGTTTTGCTACAGTATTTTTTTGTTATTTTTTAAGTTTAAATGCTTAAAGTCAATAATTGAAAAGTTAATCAATTGAATTAGTTTGTTATACAAAACGTTCATTTATACATAGTATTAACAATTATTAATATTTGGATATCAAAATGTATTTGTTTTTCACATACTTACTTAGTCATAAAAATAAAAATTTATAAATGAAGCCCAGATCTTTTATTAAAGTTCTTTTTATGCACTTTTGACTGTCATAAAGAAATGAACCATATTTCATTATATTTGCTGAAAGTTATCCTCCCTAGCCGCACCACATACTTTTAAGATGTTTTACGTTGAAAGGTATTTTACGGTATTTTTTTCGTTTCTTTGTTTTAATTGGCCCATATAACAGTAGGCAAGGAACAAAACCAAACAGTATCAATGTAAATTTTATCTGGTATAAAAAAATTACATTTTATCTCGATTATTTTATTTTATCGTTTTCATTTTATCCGCATTTTATCGGAGTTATCGGAGTACTCTCAAAAAAGTCATGATTTTTGAAGATTTGTAATAATGTTTAACATATCATTAAAAGGGTAATAAACCGAAACAGTTTTTAAAAGTATTTTAAATTTCTCATCGCTTCTTTTTAAAAATAAAATTGCAATGTAAAAAATATCTGAAAGAAGTTTGCCTTGCTCTCGAGACTTTTATGCCCCATAACATTTTTTTTTCTCAAATTGTTGCATCAAATACCTATTTGGTGACAATAAAGATGTGTTGAAAATGCAAATAAAATTTATTTTGAGAAGACAAAATAAAATAAAAAAGTGAATAAGAGTAGAAGGTGAAAATTTGGGATTTTTTTTTTAAATATGAAAGAAAATGATATTTACTAAACTATCTCCTTTTTATCTATACAACAGCAAGAACGTCATGCTCCCTCAGGCGACATGGCTAGCGGTAGCGTTGGGTGTCGGGTCACCCTCTTCCCTAAAATATGGTTGAGGAGGGTGATGGCTGGTGCTTGCGTTATACTCGTGAACGGGTGCTGCTAGCGTTGCGTTTTGCTGAACACTTTATGACTATGTTACATTTTTGAATTTGACTCTGACTTCTCCATCTCCATCCCATTCCCCCATGTCCACGTCCGTGTAAGTGTCCAGTCTCTGTCCACGACTATCCTCACCTCCATCCACATTATCTGTATTATCTCTCACCTCTAATTTATTTTATTTTATTTATTTATTTTAAACTTTTATAGAATACAATTTTAAACTTATATATAGAGGTACAACATAAACTCATGTGAATTTTACCGCGTACCAGTGAGTCGTCATTACAATAGTCTGTCCTTATCAACATGTATTATAATAATGCTACATCTCACGTACTTCTATCTTTACCTCTATATCTATGTCTACGTTTCTGTCTAGTACTTGATTGCCTAATGTATAAATATAATAGTAGACTCCAGAAGATCACCAACTCGTTCATGGGTCACTGTGTACACCTTTATAATAAAATTCCAAAATATTTAAGATTAACCCTTTGATAGATTTAAGGATAAGTATAAAGTTTTACTATAAGATATCCGGATGCAAGAAGATTGTTAATTGTTATTGTGTATT
The DNA here is from genome assembly GCA_944452665.1 of Stenoptilia bipunctidactyla. Lineage (NCBI taxonomy): Eukaryota > Metazoa > Arthropoda > Insecta > Lepidoptera > Pterophoridae > Stenoptilia > Stenoptilia bipunctidactyla. The sequence continues at coordinate 18,580,910 of OX101729.1, forward strand.
TTTAAAAGATGACTGTTTAGTTTCTTGCCACTTCTTCTCAACAGATTGACTTTCCGAAGTGGTAGTAGATTCCGTTAAATTTGTAAAATGTGACTTATTTCAAATGTATTTAAATACTTACGAAATAAAGATTCTTTTGACTTTGACTTATAAGAAAAAGGCTAGTAGTACTTAAAGCAAGTACTTAAATGTTCAGAATAGGCCTACAAATCCCCCATTTCAATTTGGTGAACTGTGTACCAAACACCCGGTATTCTTAAAGGAACACAATATACTGCACATATTATTTGAAAATAAACAAAGGAAAAAAGTTTTGCTTTAGATAAAGATAGACCAACGAATAAAACCACCACAAAATGTAGTATGTATAGCTGGCAAACGAGCAATGACTCTGCTAATAGTTAAATTACATTTCTCTTAGACATTCCAAACGGAATATCTTTATGATCGATGATTTATGATCACAAGGTTTATACTGTTTATTTATTACCACTGAATTTCGTTGCAGCGTCTTTTCTCTATCTGCAGTCAACGTCTTCATAGAGTTAAAATTTTCTTAAGACCGCACACCAACTATATCTCCGAAATTACAAGTTTTTTTTGACGATGACTGAATTTTGACTGAAACTAACTTCTGACATGACTTTAATTTCTTAGATCTCCATAACGTGATTAGAAATACTTCACAATATTACTTCACGGTAATAGAAGTTACGATGTTGTAGAGTACGTTAAAACAAAAAATTGTGATCTTCGCCATTGTGACTTTAAAAGCTTTGACTAATCTAAAGTCATCATAATCATCAGTAAGGAGTTGCCCACTGCTAAACAAACACCAAGATTCTCCACAGACCTTATGTCCTGAGCTGCTTACATCCAGCGTTTACCGACAACCTTGACCAGATCATTGGTCTCACTTGAGAAGGCTCTGCCTACACTGCGTCTCTTAATACGAGGTTGGCACTCGTAAGACCTAGGTACTAGTAGTACCAACGACCATACAATCTGAGAACTATTTGCCTGGCCCATTGCCATTTAGACTTTGCGATCTATCTGGCTACGTTCCATTCACTGGCTACGTTTCTCACGTCCGATTCACCCTCGCAAGGGTGTGACACTATGGTATTTTTTTATTTTCTACGTAGCTTATTTATATGAATGTAGCAAAACGGTTTAACAAATCACAGAACGTTATCGATTCGTATGCTGAAGAATGCTCGTAAGACTCTGTTGGCGGTTGTAATACCACTGCCATTGCAGTTTTTTTTAAATATATTGTTTTATTGAATAATTGCAAAATATATGAATTGCAATGTAGCCTACAATGGACTTGATAATGTAGGAACATTCATAAAGACCCGACTCGACAAAGTTCTGTGATCGCCCTTCTAAAAGTATTTCTGCCTGTTTCTTTTAATGTCCTAATTTTGAGATTAAAATATTTTGAACAATATTTTGAAATAACATATTTATGAGAATGTTTATCCAGTAATCCTAATGGAAATAATAGTTATGCGGATAAAAAATACAAAGCTGTTAGAAGAAAGCTGTGAGAATATTCACAAAATGAGTAATAAAACCACATGATTGTCGTGTAGAAATCGCTGCCCAGCAATAAGACCGTGTAATCTCAGTCACTTTTAATGTATTTTAAATTGTTATAATATATGGTTAACATTAAATTGTACATAACACTTTGTACTCCACTTTTGCTGGAGTATAAGGGCGTCAAGATAAAAATGTTAAAAGGAAAAAGGCCAAATGTTCTACGTACTCATGCATATTTTTCAAAAATTTAAAATGTTTCATGAAGTACTCAATTGAAATTTATATGGGACCAAAATTTATCTGAAGTCTGAAGTAATATATGAAATAAGATTTTTTTAAATCGATTCATAATTGTCCAAGAAATCATGTAACAAAGACACAAAAAAAGGAATCTATGACACGAATTGAGAATATTTAAAAAAACGTCTAGTTAAATTTTTAATTTGACAGGAGAAAATATATTTTCAAAAGCTATTTCTATCAACCATCACACAGCATTGATGTAGCTTGGTTAGGTTACTAAGGTTATCGAGTGGTGGCCACGTACTGGGAGACGCATCGTAGGTTGGTCCGCAAGGTGGACTGACGAGTTGGTCCAGGTCGCCGTTAAATAGTGGATGAGGGTGGTGCGAGACTAACTGACATGGAGAACCTTTGGGAAGCCTTTTTTCCAGCAGTGGATGACCACACGCTAATAATGATGATGATGATGTAAATAATAAATAATAAAAAAAAAACAGACAATCACACGCACTACATAGCCCCAAAGTATGCAGAGCTTGTGATATGGAATACCACAAAAATATAAATACATATATAGACCCGCACAGACCCGGAACATTTCTCTTTTCTTGTTATTAAGACTCTTTATCTTGTATAAAGATATTGAAATCCACCATTAATGAAATGTACATACATACATACATAACTTCACACCTGTATCCCTTATGGGGTAGGCAGAACACCAGTGGTTATAAGACCATCTGATGTCACGTTTGACAAATGAGGTATAATAATGATGGAGAGAGGCTATTGCAGTGACAGGGGGTCAGCCTATTGCCCACAAAAATGCCAATAAAACCTCTGTCCCTTAACTGACTTTTACAGTATGCCCGGGAAGAGAAGCAGCTGGTACATTCTATGTTTTTCGTTCGCTCTCAGTCCAGCATGGAAGCATACACGGAATGTATTTCTAAATATATGAAATGAATAACAAATTAAGTGAGTAATTATTAACCTAGCAACAACTGATTGCGTACAAGTTTCAAGTTTCAAATTTTTTCAGAAATTGGATATCCAACCAAAACAATCCTAGCTATTCCATGCTTTATTTGCACTTTTTGCCTTTTACAGAACAAGCGATTATTTAAACGAATCAAAGGCTTTTATCGCTAACTTATTTGAAACATTACCTACCAGATTGTACGTTCATAATGCTTTATTTAATTAAAACGGAACAAAAAAAAAACTAAATGAAAAGCTTCATTGAAGCCCGTGCAATAAAGAATGCAAATGAACCGAGAACCAAATTAAATATTATTATACTCGTTTGGTAGAATTCATTTTATAACTGGTTATGCAGCTGCGATTGTTTGTTTGTTTATTTATTAGCTTTGAGCATGTATACAAAATCTTGAACGAATTGAATTTACCAGGCCTTAAACGTTTGGTTGTCATGAAATTTAATAAAATGAGAAACATGGTGATTCAGCCTAAAAGATATACAAATGCATACATTCATATATAACTTCACCCCTGTATCCTTTATGGGGTAGGCAGAACACCAGAGATAATAAAACCATCTGATATCACGTTTGACTTTGGAGGTACTGTAATGGATAGAGACTATTGCAGTGACAGGGGGTCAGCCTATTGCCCACAAAAAAGCCAATGAAACCTCTGTCCCTTAACTGAATTTTACAGTATGCCCGGGAAGAGTCGCAGCTGGTACATTCTATGTTTTTCTTTCGTTACCAGTCCAGCATGGAAGCAAATATATTTTTGCAAGTCCACATAACTTTAAATTTTTATAATACAAGTTTTATTAATAAAATCAAATAATGACATGATTAGTAAATAAAATCAATCAAACATTACTTTTTCAAACTATACAATAAAATCGACTTCACCCACTTTCTAGTCCTTTTGAAAACGTTTGCTGAAGTCAGTAGATTCGTAAATGAACAATTCATTGGTTTTTATTTTTGAAAAGACAATGTTTCAAAAATTGCTGAACAGTATATCATGCAATTTACAAGAGACCACGCCTATAGTATGCTCTACTATAGAAAATACGAATACTCAAAACGGATTAACATTAATAATTGAAGAAATAATTACAAACATACAAAAATATACTTAATTTTGAAGTAAGTTGAAAAATTTAGTTTATTCAGAATGATAAAGATATTGTTCTCGAAGGCTCTTGCCAAAACAAGATACATTCAAAGGGTTATTAGGGGATAGTTATTGAAAATGTTTATTTGTTCATTTACTTATCTTTTGGTAAACATAATTTACCCATGAAATAGGTATGCAAATACAGTAAGTTCGTCAGCAAATTCCCGCACCTGAATTCGAGATCTTCTCATTATACCGACGACATGAGATAGCACTTACGGGTTATTAAGTAACATTGTTTGTTCAAGAAACTCAAAGTAATATATAGAATGTATATTCGGCGGTTTTTTAATGGATTGTTTTTGACTGAAACAGAAAGTGAAGCATGGTTTTTTCATGGTTCATATTGTTTTGAAATTTATCGGAGAAAACGTTTATTTACAGAAGTCTTATAATTAATTTAAAAAAAAAATTGGATTTTGTAAAATTGGACTGCGGGTAATTTAATTAACCTTTTTACACAACGCTTTTGGATTAGATAGCTGCGTTTAATTATTATCTGGTACACCACCGTAGACCGAACTCTATAACTATAGTACAGGATTAGATTATACACATTTTTTAAAAGAAATAAAAGCACAGATTTCAGGTCATTGATCATAATTTACGAGTTTCATAATGATATCCAAATCGAAAAAATATAACTTTAAATATGAAATATAGGCAATAATATTTCATCTACTTATTTTTGTTCAATGTCTGTTCGCGCCAGTTACCCAAAGGTCTGGGACTTTGGGGATTTTGATTGAATGAAGACGAATTGTTTTTTGACAGACGTCAAAACGTCAAAGTTATATTGTAGATTGATACTCTTGTGACTTGGCGCCTCGAAAACACATTGTTTTTTGACATATTATACGGTGATTGTGAAAGTTTTGTGCGACGATTCGTTAGAAGAAAGGTGTTATCTTATATTTATTTACTAATATACTTCCCTTCCTATTCCCACTTTATATAATCGATTCCCCTCCTAATTATTATATATTGTATATACTTGCCGCCACGCCGCCTTGAACAAGCAGAGCTTGCGCGTGGAGAAGCCAGGTTGGTAAGTCTTTATTTATTTCATCATTAAAGCAGTGACAATTCGCTGCATACGGGCATAACATTATTTATTGCCCGTTCAATGTCTCAAATTCATCTCAAAAGAGAGTACATAAATTTAAAAAAAAAATGATATACATACGGCATATTTTAGACGTGCAACTTTGTGAGGACGATATTCATTTATTCATAAGGAGGTTTATTTTCGTATGTTTTGTTACTTGTTGTCGCTTAAATAGCTTCAGCGTAATATTTACACAAAGGTAGCTTACTAAGACAATAATTTTTTTTAACCTGATATCGCTTCGGAATAAGTGTTTACTCTTCAATATTCTTCACTGAAATATACAACTTATACAAATAATACAATAATTAAATGGGAAATCTCATCCCAGGTCTACTTTTCTTTGTTTAAGGGAGTATCACAAATAAATACACTCACACTTACAAATACAAATACACATGCACACAACACAACACAACACTTTCCATCTGTCAACAAATATTTTTGTTATAATTTCATTTAATTTTCGTTTTTGATCTCTATTTTTATTTTTTCTTTTCTCATTTATTCATCCCCATCCATGTAACCATCTGGAGGGGGCCTGGTGACCTGTAACACAGGTTTTACGAAATTATCATAGGCACCAGACTCTCACACATAGGGGAAAAATTGTTAATTCTGTGTTTATATTGTATAGAAATAAAAAAATAAATAATTGATTGATTGTACTGTGTATGTGATACCCAGCACATTCGTGATAAGCTTAAGTATTAAATACTTAGTTTTCTTTTACGATAAGCTTATCTAAATTGGTCATGAGTCCCGCACATATATCAGGTTAAGCAAATTCCTGTCCGTTCTTGACCATTTGCTGTGCTCTGGAGGTTCTTAGGATTTGAAGCCAATTGGTAGCCAAAAAATTCTGAAATGCAGCTAAAAACCTTAGGCAGTACAGCAGCTTGATCATTTATAGCGCCTTCTCGTGAACCAAGGCAGTGAGCTCCTTAAGAAATGTTTTGCAGAATCTAGAGACCAAACGCCATTCTGAGAAGAAACGGTCTAAAAACAATACTTACATACAAATTTACACATTTTCAAACTAAATTCGGTCTGAACACTACTTATTACAACTAACTAACTTAAACGAGAATAGCAAGTCTGTTCGCAGTATGTTCATACTTAGCCAACTGCGTGGCCCAATTTAATCCGCTTAGCTATATAATGCCAGCAAAAGTTATTCACAACCAGAATGTGCGCAAAATCAGACTGTGTTTAATGAGTGCAAAATAACATAACAATGCATGCGGTTACCCTATTTGCATAGTTTTTACGTGTACGTTGCAAACACCACTAATTATTGTGAAAGTTAAATGTATGTGCAGCGCGCAAATGTTGGGGTAGCTGCAACCTTTGGCGTAAGTAAGAGAGTATTCTTTTAATCGTTTAGTCTAGTATTTAGTGTACTTTTTGCTAATATTTTTGTTAGAACTAAGAATATTTATAGAATTGCAAGAATGAGGACAAATCTGATACATGAACCATTGCTGCATATACTTTTGTATATCTTTCAGAGCCTTGGAATTAAATTTTTAAAACAATAATAAATTTCTAAAATATCGTGTTACGTTGTATGGAGGAAATTTCAAAGATCATCTCCGCATAAATCAATCCATACATCGCTGTTTTTTAAATTTACTAATGAACTCAAACATATGATTTGCATTAACGATGTTAATGCAAAACATATGCCTTTTTCAATAGCGGCCATTATGTTTATTGATACTAATATTATAAATGAGAAAGATTACATAAATGGATGTATGGATGTGTATTCCGCAATGATGGCAGGGTGACTCAAAGATTTGGTTGAAATTTGGCACAGGGGTAATGTATCGTCTGGAATCGCACATAGGCTACTTCTTATACCTATTATCCTGCAGGTAAAACGTTGAGTATGCACGATGAGTTACATAAAAAGAGGTTCTGCATCAAAAGCTAAAAATCTATTATAAAACTACAATTATACTTCGCTCGTATAAAGACGACATGCAATAGTGGTCTTAAGTCGTCCCAAATATCGGCTAACTGTATTAAAATTTCACTCCGAATTTAAATCTCCATCAAACTAGACGTATAAAATGTTGACAACTTAAATTCGCGAGCAAATAGCCGCTATAATCCAAAGTTTATGAGTGTAAAAACTTTTCACGTACAAACCTGACCTAAATCAACAGAAAAAAGTTTATTATGAGCTTTTATAACCGTGATAAACTTAGTTTTCATTCGGTTCAACTCGTACGTTGCAAAGCTTCAGAACTCTCCTAATCTAAGTAAAAAGCATTTTTTGCCGTTTAGTACGAACACAGCAAATAGAAGCATCTAACGAGATCTCGGTTCAAAGAAGACGTGTAAACTCTAATATATATATATTTTCTATTTCAATCGAAATGGCAGCTTAGTAAGAAATGTTCAAATATAGATTAAAATAGATAAAATCACCTGTGCTTCTAGTCTTTTGAAACACAATTTCGTTTTACTTTGTATTTACTTTTTGTGTCTGGATGGATGTGATTTACTTTTTTATCTAGAGATGAAATCAATGTCAAAAAAGATCTACTTGAATTGAAATATATGAAAATTGGTTTGTTCTTTTATAATGTGAAAGGAGTAGAAACATAGTTTAAGAGTCTAGCAGCGATATAAGATATTTAAAAAAGGATATTTAATGGTTGTATCGGGTAGGTCAGAATGATTACAAAATTGTTACTACGCTAGCAGCTCTTTATTAACTCGTAGGTATTTATAACTGCTGAAAGAATGTTCAGCACATACTGCACGGCTTAGACACATTACTAAAATATTGAAATTTCAAAATAAATATGTAGGTTAGTGAAGTTGATTTGAAAATGTAATACTTATAAACAAGCTTTTTAATATAAAATCAACATAATTTGCTGGAGTTATTAATTTATCATAGATCTTACTTAGATGAATTTGTTTCTGTACCAAGAAATCATAACTGCTCAGAGTTCTTGTTTTCATGGCCCGAGGTAATGCAGACGCTAGACTAGTGGGCACATTATGCGACAGTAGCGTCCTCCATAAGAAGTGGCCGCTCCCGCGTGCTTGTTCTACTTTCATGCGGTCCTGGTAAATTATGCATACATGTTGACTAGTTTATAAGGGTTTTTTTCTGATTTCATGGTATTTTTTTCTGGAAAATTATTGCAGAATAAATATAATGTTGATTTAGTGAATTTCGTAGGTATAGCGGTAAGCACTACAACAAATGACTTCACGATAAAATAGAAGCCAGACCATGAATCACGTTCCGTAATTCTTTTTCATTAGATTGGGAATGACTAATTCGTTCCCAGAGGTTTTTTTGATGTCAAATTTAAAAAGCTTCTTTTTGAGCCACCAGCAAAGTTGAGTTGTAAATACTTATTACAATACTTCACTATGTATTTAAATAAACTACATGGGTTTCCCAGTGGTGGTGGGGACATTAGAGGGCTGATGAGGAACGAGGTGTTGTGTAATGTAATGTATGGTACCTATATTATGCTCTTTAAAAAGTTTGAAATAAAAAACAAAATAAAAATTTTGAAAAACCCACGACACAACGTTTAAAAAGTAATTGAAAAAGAATAAAATAATTTAAAGTCCCCCGACTGAAATGATTTATGTGACGAGAGATAATTAACGTGAAAAGCTTTTTTAAAAGTTCACTTGATCTCACACAGAGTCGGTCATATTATGAACAACATACTATTCGTTTTCATAGCACTTCCCTGCGCTTACCTATTCAGTTCTCGAAGATGTAGATGTCGCAATAACATAGGTATTCAACTCCCTATGAATTTATAAAAAGAGCAAGAAAATACGTCGAGGGCTTTTAAAATTTTTTATTTTGTTTTTTTTTTGTTTATCTATATCTATGATGTCATATTTAAATCGGACCAATGATTTTGCAGAATTAATGGTTGTTATTACAAACAAATGTTTACTGCAGCGCCCCCTAATGAGTTGCTACCGTTAAACCTATTTAAGAACATTATACCAATCAAATCCAAAGCGATAATTGAAAACGGCATTCAAACCGGACCAATGGTTTGCAAACAAATATTTACTGCAGTGCCCCCTGGTGAGTTGTTACCGTAACACCTATCTTAGAACATGCGCTAATCAAATCCAAAGCGATCACTGAAAACAGCATTTAAATCGGACCAATGGTTTTGCAGATAAACGGTAACAGTGGCTTTTACAAACAAATGTTTACTGCAGCGCCCCCTGCTGAGTTGTTACCGCTACACCTATCTAAGAACATGCACCAATCAAATCCAAAGCGATTACTGAAACCGCATTAAAATCGGACCAGTGGTTCTGGAGATAAATGGTAACATTGGTTTGCACAAACACCCTCTCACCCCAAACGCATATACCGTCTCCGTTCCGTCGTGGGTAAAAAGGCTTTTCTTCCATGCTGGACTGGAAGCAGTTCTCTTTTCGTGCATGCTATAAAAGTCAGTTAAGGGTTGGAAGATTTATTGGAAGTTTTTTTTATGTGGGCGATAGGCTGACTTCCTATTACTGCAATAATCTCTCTCAACCATTATAATGCCTCCAAATCTGTCAAACGTGACTGCAGATGGTTTTATTTATTATTGGTAACCTCTAGTGTTCTGCCTACCCCATAAGGGATAAAGGCGTGAAGTTATGTATGTATGTATGTATTTAAAAGGCGTTTATCCCAGAATATAACAGTAAATATGAAGTCTGTAAGTTTGATTTCAGGGGTGCGGTCTATTTGGTAGAAACTTGATACTCCGAAACCTATTTGGGATAACTGACTTCGCAGAAACTTCTTTAGTCGATCATTAATTAGGCATAAGAAATATTTGACATAAATATTTTTAGGCATAATGTGCTTATGACCGAATTTAGAATGGCATACATTTAAGATAGTAGAATTTTTATTGGCATATTTACCTTTGGCATAGTTAAAATTTTGTATAATATCATTTAGCATAACGTTCATTTAGAGTACAGATTATTTGGCATACTTTGACTAGGCATACTATGAAGATCATAGAATTTCAATTAGAATAATATAGATTGGGTTACTTTCTTCTTTAAAAATGCGTAGGTTAGGTTAGGTTAGTTTTGTGACCCAGAAACGAACATGCTCTCATGGGCAAGGATATAACTAAAATCTTGATTTAAATAAACTAATAACTAAAGTTAAATAACACCCTTAGAACTAGGTTTAGCCTTCATCATAGCGGCTAGAACTAGGTGCAGCCGCACACCGGTGGCTAAACCTAGGTGTAGCCTAATCACAACCCCCTTAACCACGACCCCTTAACCTGGCTTTGCCATAGTTACCATCGACTCAAGAGTGTATAATAAAAGCCGAGCGTAGCGAGGCGACGATCATCCGAGCGCAGCGAGGTGATCGGCCACCACAACCCCGAAATAGATACACCTAGGTTTAACCACATGTGGCCGGCTGCACCTAGTTTTAGCCGGCTAAAAGTATAAAAGATGATTCTTGCTGTAAGCATTATGCGAAATGATGGTTCTACTTTTAAATTGTTATGGATAAGAAATATATGCCAGAAGATGAATCTGGTTTTGAACTTTCTGCGATGTGATGATTATACATTGTGATTATTATGGATACCAAAATTATGCGTACAGATAATTCTGACTTACAGAATTATGGGTTTCAATGTATGCTAAATGAGTTAATGCCCAACGATATTCTGCGAAAAGAGGTTTATGCTATTAGTTGTTATGCAATAAAAAATTATTACTTAAAAAGTTCTACTATAATAGGTGTACCCTGATTTCAGAGATATGTACGTACACATACATTTGAATTTAGTGTTCTGTTTTTTTTTTATTATTTCAAATGTAACATAATTAAATAAATAAAATCTACATGGCCCCAAAGTAAGCATAGCTTGTGTTATGGGATACCATATAGCGAACTAGGTGGGAACCTAGAATATAAATACATAAATAGATAAACACTCAGACTTTTTTTTTTCTGTTTCCGTGCGGGGATCGAACCCGCAACCACTGGCGTCTGAGGCAGATAGGTTTACCCCAACGCCATAGTGGTCGTCAATTATTTATATTCAATCTACGTTTTTGGTAAAATGTTAAATTAAATAACAATACAGCAAGTCTTAGAATTGCGCGATGTACAGAATTATAATAGCTACTTACAGATAAAGGAAATGTGAATTATGAAAGAACGTAGGAAATAAACAACCTTCTTCCAATTGTATTACTTCAATATATTAGCCTGCGCTGTCTCACTGCTGCGCAAAGGCCTCCCTCAATTTTCCCATTCTTCTCTATTTTAAGCTGTTTCCTTCTACGAAGACTTCTTCAATATCGAAAATGTTTAAAAATAAATTTGAATGAAGGAAAGAATTTCATTTATAATAAAAACGCGGAAAAATTATTGGAAAAAAATATTCAACCTATAACCCGTTATCAAAATAGCGTGTCAATTATTATTGTAGAAGTATAGTGCGGCCGGTATAGTGCGGAGTTTGCGTTCCTGACAGCTGTCAAAATCATAGCTTTTTTCCCCTTCGAATCGGAAATGAACTTTATTCAGTGGACATAAGGAGCTGTCAGGTACGCATTCTCGCAACGGCCGCACTCTAGTAAGTAAGTAACTTAGTTTGTGGACATACAATCTTAAGACTCTTATTCGACCATTATTTCATATTTTCAGATTAAAGTACGAAAAGTTCGATATTTCAAACACCATGAACTTTCCTATCTCTAAAATAATTTAAAAAAACAAAGGCTGCAAAATTCATTCTCTCTTCTTAGCTAACAAAATTTAAAGTATTTAACTACAAAGTCCTGAGTATAACTCACTCGATGCAATCATATATCAAGAGGTATCAAAGTGATACCTAAGCCTTAATCAGGTGTATCGCTTACAAATGATCGGATCTCTCTCTCTAATCCTGTTTGTTCGAGATCGATCTTGCTTGTAGGGTTACGCAATGAAATGTTTATTCAGGTTTTAGATTTTAATTATGTTTTAATTTAACCGGCGTTTGTTTATATTTTACAGTTAAACTCAAAGTTTCGATGTCTTGCTATACAGTGACTGTTGCGAATAATATGTATTATTATGAAACTATTACATAACAGATGTTCCAATGACTACATTTGCGTTAATCCAATGGTACTAATAGGGTTATGAAAATAAGATGTGTTAAGAAATCCTTATCTATTTATGAACCAGTCAATGTACAAAAGCAATATGTATTGCTTTTTAACTCATATTTAATAACAAATATTAGCTTAAATTTTGAAGGGATTAGTAAAATTTTTATGAAGACTCTTAAATCAGACCATAATACCCCTACAAACAATTAAGTGTTATTCCCCGTAGGCTTTGATAATTTCACATCAATATATATAAAACTGTTCCGTTACTGACTGAGTGACTGAGGTACTGAGTGACTGACAGACATCGTACAGCCGTAACTACTGGGCGAAGAGAGCTGAAATTTGGAACATACATTCTTTAGGGATGTAGGGGTGCACTAAGGAAGGAATTCCCGAAATTCCCACGGGAACGGGAAATATAGGACTTTTTGAGATGTGATACTTGATATAAAGGTTCCTCAATAAGTGTCTGTTTTTATTATCGAAAGAATTCCCGAAATTCCCACGGGAAGGGGTTAGACTTTTTAGTTTGTATGAAAAATCTTATTCCTTGAGTGTATAAATGTGAAATTTGGCCTGAAGGTTCTTCAAAGAGTGACTGGTACGAAAAAAAATCCCGAAATTCCCACGGGCACGGGAAACATATGATTTTTAGTTTGTATAAAAAAACTTATTCCTTGAGTGCATGGGTGTGATACTTGGTATAAAGGTTCTTTTAGTGGGTGTCTGGTTGTATAGTTTCTGAAATTTCCACGAGAAGGGTAGTTAAGCGCATACGAAGTTGCGGGATAAAGCTATTAAAGTATAAAAAGGATCGGCGTAGTTTCGGACTCAGCAGTAGGTATAAAAAAGAAAAATCATTTATCCCTGTATTTGCAGACGCAGGTCAGACTTTGCCCTTTTATAGCGAACCCAACATTTAATAGTTGCTTTTCGGTACGGACCGCCAAGGCGTGGAATTAACTACCAATGTCGATATTTCAGACTAAGTCTAGATTTCTGTTTAAACGCAAAATGAACCTTGTAGTCCTACATTTAATGTATTTATTTCAATGACATTTTATTTTTAGATGTCTTAAGAAAATATATAATGTAGAGTTTTTGTTTTTATAGTAGTTCTTTTTTTATCTTTCAAGATTACTTATTTACACACCAACAGAACCCTGGATAATAATTGATAAGCCTGACGACAGGCAATTTCACTGGCTCTCTAATCCTACAATCCTGTTTTGACGTACGTGTTTCATGCGCAACTGACATCTAGACTTCAAACCTAATCTGGCTTGACCAGGGCCTACTCCGAATAGCATTTTGGAATGGGTCGATTCATACCATCATATTTTTGTAATGCATAACATTGGGATGAACCCCTCCTAGTATGAATCGACAAAGTCCCCATACTGTACGTTGTAATTATAAACACAACCCTTACGCTATTGTCCAAAAGAAAAGTCTGAGATTTCTTCAGGTCCGGTTAACCGGTTCTTAACTTCCTTGCAGAACGCATTACTGAATACTTGTATTGTATTCAGTTTCAATAGTTTTATATTTTTATCGCTTTTAATATTTATAAAACTGTTTTTATATCACTTGAACTATAAAACAATCCTCCTCGTTACCCAGGGGGTAGACTCATGGCCATGCACTGGCCTTATTACACAGAGTTGTGATGATGATGATGAACAATAAAAGCTAATTATTTAAGGTTTGTTTGCAGGCCTTATTTTGTGTGCGCTTTTTTTCATACGTTTAGCTCGGACCAAGAGGATATAAACTCTAAACTATTTTTGTTTATTTCTACCTTTTTTTGAACAATACTCTTCCAATCCTTGTTAATTGTGATATACTATCTTACTCTCAGTAAAATGACAATTACCCCGATGTATGATGAACTCATATTAAGTTAAAACAAGTTGAAGGAGTCGTTTCAAAGAAGAATAATTAGAAAAGATGTTACGAGTATTAAATATTTCTCTAAATATGTTGATTAAAAGACTTCAATTCAGTTCAGCATATTTTTTTAATCACCTACACAAATTATGATACAGCGCCGTTGATAAAGCTCTAAGACTTTGACTTATAATATACAGCCCAAAGTATAATTACACCAAAACCATTTAATAACACAGTGTATCCAATTAAAATACTACAATTAACTCACTTACATCATTAATTAATCACAAATGTTTAGCTAAAACTGATCTAGAAGCGATATTGATTAAGATAACAGTAGAGCGTCCATCATACCGATTAATCTTATGTTTAATGTAGCAAGTTGGTTTACATATAACGTATTTGTTGATAGCAGATTCATCATTTCAATTAGTAGAGGCACCAACTTTGATCAATGATCTTTACTGTTGAAGTTTTTGTCATTACGCATAGTTACAAAGCCCATGCTTGATTTCAATCTTCACTGATAAGTAACTAGAACCTACGAAAGTAATCTATAATGGTTAAAAGGTTTTCAATAATAAATCTCGATCCTTGAACTTTGATGAAAACAATATTGTGTATGAGCGTTGCCATGACAACCAATAATACATACATACATACGTACATAACGTCACGCCTGTATCCCTTATGGGGTAGGCAGAACACCAGAGGTTACAAGACCATCTGATGTCACATTTGACAAATTTGTAGGTATTATAAAGATGGAGAGAGACTATTGTAGTGACAGGGGGTCAGCCTATCGCCCACAAAAACGCCTTTAAAACCTCTGTCCCTTAACTGACTTTTTCAGTATGCCCGGGAAGAGAAGCAGCTGGCACATTCTACGTTTTTCTTTCGCTCCCAGTCCAGCATGGAAGACAACCAATAATCTAGATTTACTACACATTTAATATAAAAATGTTCCAATTGAAAGTTAAGATTCAGTATTCAAAACTACTCATCATCATTTAGCCAGGAGACGTCTACTCCTAGACATAGGTCTCCCAAGGTTCTCTATATGAATCGGTTCCGCGGTGCCCTCGTCCAGCGTTTACAGGCGACTTTGACTAGACTTTGACGAGAACGTCAGTCCATCTTGCGGGGGCCCTACCTACGCCGCGTCTCTCAGTACGTGTTCGCCACTCGAGAACTGAACTACTCCAACGGCCATCCGTTCTGTGATCTAAGTGCCCTGCCCATTGCCACTTCAGCTTTGCGACTCTTCTGGCTATGTCGGTAACTTTGGTTTGCCTAAGAATCTCCTGATTCGATCCCGCAAGGAAATTCCGAGCATAGCCGTTTCTATTGCTCGCTGAACGACTTAAAACTAGTATTTACTAATAATTTTTGTATTTGTAATACAATGATTTCTATTCCTCGATTTTAACGTGCCATTGCCAATAACGAACATCTATTTAGTTCATAAGTTACAAAACTTCCCAAAAACTAATTGATCGAATCGAACAGTGAAATCAAACTATTAACACAATACTACATAAAAGTTAAGTCCGATTACCACACTTTGTTAATTTAAAAGTAGCCGACAATAGCAATTTGCAACCTCGTATTTAAGTTTTGTTTAAAAGCTACTATAATTCAATCAGCCAATAGCAGAAAGTATTGAACGATCAGCTCGTTATCTCAAACAATGAAGTCAGCAACTGATGAGAGCTAAGCGAACGTTGTTTGTTACGAGCTTAATAGATTAAAAAAATAGATATTCTGAATTGTTTTCAATAAAGCTGATATTAATGTTTGTAGATGCGCTGTTTTTATACTTTAAAAATATTCTTATTAATAAAAGCGCAATTTTGAAAGCTTTTTGATAGGTAATCTTTTAGGCTTTCTCAAATGTTAGTTCCATTATGATACTATAAAATAATTTTCAACGTATTAAATAACGAGCTTTTTCCCACGACTTCGCGCTAAGTTTCGCTTAGTAATTTTATCTATCAGGAGGATGTGAGAATTTTAGAAACTCCTTGCATAATACAACCATTTCATTGAAAGAATTTTAATACCAAGTTTCACATCGGTGCACTCAAGAAATAAGATTTTTTATACAAACTAAAAGCTCTATATTTCCCGTTTCAGTGGGAATTACGGGAATTCCTTCCATGATACAACCAGTTTTTTTTTTTTTTTGTTTTTCCGCCAAGGAAAGTCGTTTGGCACCCACTAAAACCAGCTTTAACCAGTAAAGCTAGCTTTAGCGGGAGGAGGATGAATACTATTACGGACGAATGGGCATTCTATAAGCTGTTAACCCAAGTGGCTAATGGCAAATAGAATGCCCAGACAGTGTGGAGACTCTCTCAGATAGGCTGAGCATACCCAATAAACATCCCCCTTTTGACTCACCTTGATTAAGGTCCTTAGTCGTCGTCGGAACGACAGCCAATTGGAGGGAGAGGCTGCGTAGTGAGCGGCATCCAGACGGCTGCCACCAAAAGGAACTGAAAGCGAGAAAAAACAAAGCTAAGACTAGCAGGAATGACTAAGTTGAAACTAAGAGATTATCTAGAGTGATCAGACTCACTCTGAGATAGGAATGCTGGAAAAAAGGACTACGTTTAGAAACGTTGAGCTTGCTGGAGTTTCCTGATAAGGGGAGTGAACTTGGTTAGGACCGGAAGAGCACCGTTGAAACCCTCAGGGCTGGCGTCGAGAGCGGCGCCGAAAGCCAGGATCTCGTCGATGGGAGCGAGCTGGATCCAGAACGCCATGCGGTCTTGAGACCCTTTTGCGTTCTGGCACTGGGAAGCCGATTTGGCGGCCGGTTGCGATTGAGTCGCGTCCCGGCTGCGCTGACCTGAAACGAAAGAGGTGAAGGCCTTAGGGGCCTTTGAGCTGACTGGAGGAGCGTCCGAGCTAGGCTGCGGTCACTCTCTCCAGTTCTCGATGGGCTTCACGGTAGCCCTGGCAGCACGCGGTGCCTTGGAGCAGCCGCGAAAGTTTGCTGTGTGGCCTGACTGGCCGCAAAAGACGCAGGACGGAGCGGTGGGCGATTCGGGAGTGCAAGAGCACTCCTTAGTCCCATGCGGTTCTAGGCACTTGACGCACCTAGGGGAAGCAAAACAGTTTGCCGCCGCATGACCATACAATTGGCAGCGGTGGCACTGACCTGGGAAACCACGCTCGTGTGGAGCTTCGACTCGGATGTTGGAGAGACCCAAACGGTGAGCTTGCCTCTGAAAATGGACTGCCCTTGCGGGCTCTTCGCTAGGATTACTAGCGCAAGTGGGAACTGCTTGCCTCGGTGGCTGTGCATTTTGTGCACAGATTCGACGGGGAAGCCTTGAGAAGACAAGTCCTCTTGGATTTGCTCGTTCGAGAGCTCGAACGGCACGTTCCTGAGGACGGCACGAATCTTACGCTCCTCAGGGAGGGCGTAAGTGTGGTACTCGAGCTTCTTGTCAGCAAGAAGCCGAGTGAAATTCCTGAAATCAGAAATTGAACAGACAACGACCTTAATAGAGTCACCCACATTAGATGCCTTACTATACTGGATCTTCGGGATGTGCGTTCCGCAGAGAGCTGAGACCTCGGTCCAGCAACTCTTGTCCCGTAGAAAGACGGGGGGCGGAGACTTGACTTTCGGCGGAGCCGAATCTGATTGCGACGCAGGCTGTGACGCCGGGATCGCTGAAACAAAAGGCGCAGGAGCAGACGCCGGTGCGACATTTTGTGGAGCAGAAACAGCGGCTGGAGCAGCTGAAACGGATGGAGATAAGACTGAAGAAGCTTCTTGCTTCTTCTTCTTTGATTTTGACTTTTTGCGAACCTCTGTGAACTGGGCAGGAGATTCTGGAACTAAAGGAGCGGAGTCGTAATCGCTACCTGGCGGGGTAGTTTTCCGTTTGTATGCGGTGGAATTTACCAACATGCGATCTGAAAAAGGATCGACGAACTCAGTTGGATCTGGAGACGCCGGAGAATCGGTTTGGAACCCCTGTGAAGAGGAGGCAACCTGAGGACGGGCGGACCATTGCTCTCGCAAGGACTCGATTTGAGCGAGAAGGGCATCCTTCTCGGAGAGAAGTGCTTCCTTCTCGGCGGCATGTTCGGCTTCCAGTGATTGTTTAACGCTGGACAGCTGACTGAAATCAGAAGACAACTGATTGAATTCTGAAGACGAGGGACGAGCAGATAATTGCTAATTGCAAGGACTCAACGTGAGAGAGAAGGGCATCCTTCTCGGAGAGAAGGGCATTCTTCTCGGAGAGAAGACTATCCCTCTCGAAGAGAAGAGCGTTCTTCACGGATGCGTGTTTTGCTTCCAACTGTCTGATTTTAGACGAATGGGAAGGAGGACGAGCTGCTGATTGCTGCTGAAAGGACTCAACTTGCTGCTGTAAGGACTCCACTTGACCCTTATAGTCTGCAACTTCTTTTATTGCTCTTTTATGCAACGACTGAAGGACGGTAACGGCATCTGCCATTTGAGACAACGGGGCGCATGTTTCGGGAGTACACTGAGCGTTTCGACGAGACATGATCCGGGCTGAAAGGAATTCTATCCAAAACACGAACCTATGTGCCGGTGAACGGCGGGATGACTGCACAAACTGCGCTGAAAAAGAAACGACCTAGTACGGACCTATTGCCGATGAACGGCGGACGATCAGGCTTAGTTGTCACGGTTACGTATCCACCTGACCAGCGATGCTTCGGCCGGCAGCAGTCGGGTCCGCCCTGAAAAGGGCAGATGAATTAGCCCCAACACCACACAGCCTCCACAAGAGAAAACTTTCCGAAAGAGCTTAACTTGGGACCTTACCCGCACGAGTGCGAGGGAGGGAACAAGGGCAGCGCAATACGAACACTCGGGAGCCGCCGCAGACACGACCGTTCGGGAGCGAACGCAAACGGGAAGTGTTTTTGCACAACCAGAAACCTATTGAAGAACCTTAATTATACTAAGTATCACATTACTCAAGAAGTAAGATTTTTCATATAAACCATATAGTCTTAGTCCGTGGGAATTTCGGGAATCCCTACCTTCGTGCCCCTAAATAATGTATGTTCCTGATTTCAGACGTCCAGTCGTTATGGCTGTACGTTGTCTATCGGTAACACAGTCAGTAACGGAACAGTTCAATGTATTGAGATAGATTTATAAATAATAAATACTTAAATCAAGTAATCACTGCATTCGGCAAAGCATTAAAAAACCGACTTCAGATCGTCGTCAGTGTAAATATTCTACGTTTATCAACATTTAAAAATTTTCATGAAGTACCTAATAGATTTCGATGAAATTTATATGGGACCACTTCTGAAGTATCGTCTATCATACGAAACAAGAATAATTAAATTGATTCATAACCATCCAAAAAATCTTGGAACAAACATACAAAAAAAAAGATTTGACCAAGAACCTATTTTTTTAAAGAAAATATCATCGATACCTTGTGATAAAACTGCTCTGTAAAGTGATACATAATATACATAGCAAAATTTAAAATTAGCTTGTATACTCACATCAAACTTAAATGATTTTTTTTAATTATCTTCTTCCATTACAGTTAGTAGACTATTATATGACCGAAAAATAATATTTAGAAGATATTTTATTATCTTTTTTTCTATTAGAAGATACTTAGAGTAACAATGTTCCCAAAAATGATTTCTTAACACAACAAGCTTTTTTGGTGGAAAGTTTTCACCTTATCTACGGGAAGTTTTTCAGCTAAGGTATAAAAAGACTAACTCTTAAGGACATAGCTCAAAAAAAAGAACATATTCTTGAGGCGTTCCTGAGTAAAATAAAGAGTTATGCTACCTTGAAAAAATTATAGTGCTACAAAACGCAGTCGACGTTAAAGAAAAGTAAAGAGGTGTTGAATAAAGAAAAATAAGATATAGCGCATTCGTGAAGCTTTCTAAAGGATTTTTTTAGGCCATTACCGTTAATCACTTTTTTATTAAGACTAAACTCGCATTTGATCTTAGCTTTACTCGATAAGAAAATAAATGATTATGCAGGGTGGATTTGTAGTCACCAGCCAAATTTAAATGTTAGTTTTTTTGATACGATATAAAATTATCTGCATATTTATTTTACTATAGCTCAGTACAAAAAAATTAAATATGGCACCAGAAACTTTTATGCAAATAGTCGCTGTTCATAAACAAAGCTACTATGACGCGGCATTTCTTTGATAAAACTACGACGTAGTGCTACAAGATGCTTTGCAGAAGCACGTAGTTGTCTTAATTTTAATAGTGATTAAGAGTGACCATGGTTTGCTTAATATTTTAGCGGATATATTTATTTCTTTGTATATTCTTTTTTTTTTGTAAAAATCGTTTCTATAAAATGATTATTTATTGAGTAAAAAAAATTTGGCCGCTGACTACAAATCAACCCTGTATATTATATTTTGTGTATTTTTGTATTAAGATCCTTGTATCTTATATTTACTATGATTAGTATTCCAAATAAATGATATAACTTATTTATAAACAAGTGCGCACTATTGATATGTTGTTACCATATTTACCATATTATTTGATTTTATATCTAAATAAGCAGATATTATTTTCGAAAGACGTTGTGTTTAAAAAGACTGAAGGTACATGGAAAGTATTAAAGGGGCCTTTTCCGCATTATTTTACATAATTTTAAAACGAAATAAAACAAAATGCTAATTCTAAATTTAAATATCAATCCGTAAACAGCCTTCGTAATTTAATATGAGACACGACAATTTCATTAACAAAAATGATTTATAAATGTGGCAAATGTGTGAACATTTATTTGTGGCAAAAAAATGCATGCATGGCCTTGTTGAACTCCTGTGAAAATTCGAAATTATTCCGGTTTGAATGCTCTGATACTGTCGCTGAAATTAATAGAGGTAATTATCCACATACACGGGGTTAAAACTGATGGTATTTTTAATTACTTGAATTCTGTTATTTTAATGAGTTCATGCTTATGATTCTCAAAAATTATCTACTATTTTTAAGTAAAGTGTGTATAATATTATAATAAAGAAATAGTACGATCTTAAATTAGCATACACTCGTTTATTTAAGGAAACATTTGAATAGACAATTTTAAATAATGCTTGAGTGATCGATTGATAGGTTTGTACAGAGTGATTGACAGAGTGACTGATGACTGGGATTTTTGATTATTCCAACAGTCCCCCTCAAAAATTCAAGTCTTATAAAATAAGGAAAACTAATTCAATCATTAGGTTCAATACCTTCACCCTTTTTACATCATTTATACATTGACTGATGGTACCATTTTCGTAAACATATCAGCTAGTTGGTTTCCTGTGGAAATATGTTCTAACTTTATTACTTTTTTTTTTTTAGTAATTTGTTCTCTGGTAAAGTGGTACTTGATATTAATATGCTTTGACCTTTTGTGATTAGTGGGATTATTGGCAATGCAAATGCAACTATTGTTATCTTCATATATTACAATGGGCTGTGTTATTTGTATGGAAATACTATTTAGTAAGGACTTAATCCAAATCGCTTCTCTCACAGCTTCGAAAAGTGCCATGTATTCAGCTTCTGTTGAGGAGGCGGCTACTGTGCTTTGTTTGCGTGTCTTCCACGACATTACACAGTTTCCAAACACTTGGAAAACTTATCCCGTTGTGCTTTTTCGGTCTTACTCATCGCTTGCCCAATCAGAATCTGCATACCCGGTAACTAATTGCTTATAATCGCACTTTTTATAGGTCAAAGTCAAAGTCAAAATAATCTTTATTTCGTAAGTAGGTATTTAAATACATTTGAAATAAATCACAATTTACAAATTGAACTGAATCTACCACCACTTCGGAAAGTCGATCTGTTGAGAAGAAGTGGCAAGAAACTCAACAGCAATCATCTTTTAAAAATACACAATAACAATAACATTTAAATTAACAGTTCCTTTGATATACCTTAGAAGATGCTTTAAGCAATTCCATAGCTCTGCGTTACTTTTCTCAGTATACTTATTGCGGCACAAATATCAGGTCGCGTACATAGCATAGCGTACATTAGGCATCCTATGATATTTCTGCAGGGTGCATTGTAGTGCACGTCTGAGTTTAGAGCTGTATAGTCTAATTTTTTAAGGGAAAGGTGACTTAGATGGGTTGCAGTCACTCATAGAGAATTTTCTTAAAACATTTTGTAGGTATATTGATTGATCTAAAGTAATTGTATTTCTAGTCCTTTCTAATCTTATACCTAAGAATAGTTTAATCTCATTTAAATCGGTCATACTAAATTTCTGCATCAATAAGTTTTAGATTACTTTGCATTTTTGTACCGATCAATAAATGGTCTACATATAATACTATATATACATTGTTATCTATGCATTGTTTATCAAGTATATACAAACATGCATCAACTTCAGAACTTTTAAAAACTAGTTCTTCGAGAACACGATCGAAACGTTCGTACCAGCATCGCGACGATTGCTTTAAGCCATATGAAGTCTTATTCAGCATGCAAACTTGTTAGGTTTGGCTGAGACACCTTCAGGAACCTCCATATAGATGTCCTCTTTGAGATTACCATTTAAAAATGCTGTCTTTACGTCCATCCATATGATGAACTTGTAAGTCAAATTGGTTAGAAAATGCTAGAATGAATCTAAACGTCGAGATGCGGGCAACTGGTTTAAACGTTTCGTCATAATCTTGTTGATACTTTTGAGTAAAACCGCAAGCTACTAAATTAGCTTTATAGCGGGAAGGTTCTCCGAGCTCGTTATTTTTAATCGTAAATACCCACTTACAGCTTACTATATTAACATCTTTAGGCCTATCTAAAAGAGTCCATGTTTGATTTTTATACAAAGAGTCAATCTCACTTTCTATAGCTTTTAACCATTTAACGGAATCACTTCTATTAGATATATCGCTAAAGGAGGTAGGTAATGATTGTACGGCTGTGAGTGATAAGAGATACAAATCTGGATCGTCTATCTTTTTATAATCTATTGTAGGTAGTTTTTGAAGTCTTTCACTTCGCCTTATATTATTTGACGAATTTGACAAATTGGTATCCGATTGGTCATCGGGAAGAGATTTGTGTTTCGTGCCTGTTAGCTTTGCTGACTTATTATTGTCAGGCTTACCAACTTTGGCGGACATATTGATATTTGGGTTTATCACCTATTTTGTGCCTGTTAGCTTTGCTGACTTGTTATTATTGTCAGGCTTACTAACTTCGGCATCAGGATTTTGGTTTATCAGCCTTGGTTGTACATAATTTGTTTCACCTGTTTTGTGCCTGTTAGCTTTGCTGACTTGTTATTATTGTCAGGCTTACTAACTTTGGCATCAGGATTTTGGTTTATCGGCCTTGATTGTGTACATAATTTGTTTCATCAAAAATAATATCTCGGGCGATAAAGAATTGACTATTTTGAATGTTAAATAGTTTATAACCATTTTGATCATACCCGACAAAAATAGCTTTAGAGGACTTTTCGTCAAGCTTACTTTTAGTTGTTTTGTCATGTACATAGGCCGTTGAACTACAAACCTTTATGTGACTTATTTTAGGTCTTTTGCCATGCCACATTTCATAAGGTGTTTTTTTTTTTTTTTTGATAACGCTTTGGTGGGTAGTCTGTTTATTAAGTAAGTTGATGTTATCACAGCTTCACCCCACATTGATTTATCTAACTTCGCACTTGTGACCATGGTTCGAGCCATTTCGGTCAATGTGCGGTTCATGCGTTCCTTGCCGTTATCACAATACAGATTTGTGACTCTTTTGTAATTCTCACTTTTAGCACGAAATCCCTAAAACATTAAAGTACCTCAGATTTAGCGTTCATTAAATAAGTTACAGTGTAGTGGGTATAATCGTCTATAAAATTTACAAAGTATTTTTTTTTTTTTTTTTTTTTTTTTTTTTTTTTTTTTTTTTTTTTTTTTTTTTTTTTTTTGCCATCAATGGTGCTTGGTGTGATTGGACCGCAAACATCGGAATGAATACTGTAAAGGGGCCTATTCTGTTCTGAGTTTTATTACTCTTATCTTTAGCTTTCGCAAACAGCAGTCGACATTGTTTGCCCAGAATACATGACTCGCAAATTTCTTCACTAGGTATTACATCACTAAGTAACGAGCTATCACTTTCGTCTAGCAAACCTTTAAGGATATAAAACTTTTGTTTATTGGGGTGACCTAATCGGCTGTGCCATAACTTGTAAGAATCAGGGGAATTTTGAGCCAAATTTAAATTCCTATTCTGTACGTTAATTTCGTGGGTCAGTCTGTAAAGGTGTTTAATATTTTCACCGGACATAATACACTTATTATTTTTGTATACCTGCACACAGTTGTTGGCAAAAACCACTATCATCCCCGCATTTTGCATTCGGTTCACGGAAAGTAAATTATGACGTACCTCGGGTGAATACAATACATCATCAATTGAACCATTAAACCCAAAATTAGTCGTCACCTTGATACGCCCTTTACCGTACGCTAGAATCGATTCTCCGTTTTTTCGCAACGCCGATCTTCGTCGGTGAGGGTAGTTCGGTATATGAAGTAAACACGCTCAGCGTATTCACGATGTAGTCGGTGGCACCAGAATCTAGAAGAAAAGATATTTCTTTCTTAGTAGAATTAGTTTTAGGTTTAATACTCATAGTTGGTGAACATGAAAGCAAAACTGCCCTCGTCATCCTCGCAGGGCTCCACGTGGTGTGCTGCGCGCTTGGGGCTACCGCTGCTGCTTGGCTGGCCGCTGCTGCTGCTTGGCTGGCCGCCGCCGCCGAGTATCTTCTTGTAGAACCGGCAGTCCTTCGTGAAGTGGTTGCGCCTTCCGCAGTAATCGCAGTACATGTTCGATGACTAGAATTCTATATTATATGTCGTAGAATTCCGGTTGGCAGGGAAATTCGGATTTCGATGTGTAATCTTCCTTTTTGGGTGTTGGTAAAACTTGTTTGTACCTTTGGCCATTTGATTTTTCTTTAGCCAATCAGCGTCTGGATTCTCAGGAATAGGATCTTCGATCACAGCACTCACTTGTAGTTCTTCCAGGAGAGATTTTATGCGAAACTTCCACGTGCTGAAGCGTTCGCCGATAAATTGTTGGATGTTACGTTTATTGCAGGATTCCATTTTGAAGCACTGATTTTACACGTCGCTCTTTTTAATAGACACGTTGCACTGATTTAAGATTGCGTGGCCTGGGCCCATAACCTGTTGGAAATGGGATGCAGAACCAAAGGTAAGTTAAAAACAAGTGTACGAGACAATGATCGTTTATTTAAGGAAACATTTGAATAGACAATTTTAAATAATGCTTGAGTGATCGATTGATAGGTTTGTACAGAGTGATTGACAGAGTGACTGATGACTGGGATTTTTGATTATTCCAACAACTGGGTTATTTTTCAGTCACCGATCCGTTTCTTTTTACATAATACCACGATTGGTATGGTAACACCGTGGTAACATCTTTACTCAGCTACCCGTACAAAGCCGTGACGGTACAATTACGTAAATCCTTAAAAAATCATGAGGGGTTTATAAAAGATTAACTGATACCAAGAACGTGATTTACAAAATACGATCTCTGTGGGTGGCTATAAATTTTGCATGGTTTCTATGCTACGAAAAATATTAAATCGATTTTGACATAATTTTTAAGGCGCAAAAATATTTGGAAAACTTAAAAGTTGTATTTCAAAAAAAAAGTCATAAAACCTTAACCAAAATGAAAGCAAACTAATAATATCGCAATTAGAAATTGAAATTTTAATCATCTCGAAGGTACAGCGGTACTTTGGCCGTGCACAGCTTGATCAAATAAGAAGTTTTTCTATGATACTAATTTTACGAAATAAGAGATATTCAATTCGCAACGACGAAATAAAGCCTATTAAGTACTCGGCTCATTAAAAAAAACAGTCACTAGCAAATGGTCAGTGTCAAGTAATATTCTAACAAGATAAAGTTATAACAGTTTCTGATTATTATGTTCCCTTACAGGACTTAAGAATGTTATTCAAGACTTATGAATATTCAGATGGAGTAGGCAATCGTGTCAAGCTTTAGATTAATTTGCGTCAGACAGAGACTTGCTTCCAATAATTTAATTATCTGTGGTTTATTGATATCAGATTCGTTTTTTGTTTGATCTATAGTCTGTGTGTAAGTTTGAATAATTCAAATGTGTAAATATAACTTAATCTAAATTATGAACTAAAATTAATAAAAATTCTGATCATTCTATTTCTGCACATAAGGGTTACTTGTATGGTTTTCGATTCCTTTAAAAAATTCTCTTTTGTATTATTGACGTTCACCACTTTTGCACTTAAATAAATAATAAAATAAAATCCCAGACAATTACACCAGCTACATGGCTCCAAACTAAGCAGAGCTTGGGATATGGGATACCATGAAGCGAATTAGGGGGAACCTAGAATATTAATACATAAATGCATAGATAAACGCCCAGGCCTGGACATTTTTTTTTTCTTGTTCCGTGCGGGAATCCAACCCGCGACCTGTGGCGTCTGAGGCAGACAGTGATACCCCATCGCCAAAGTGGACTTCGAATGAATATATTGCAGTAAAATGATTTTCAATCTATACCTGACTGCTGCCAGCTGAAGCATCGCTGATCAGGTGGTTACGTAACCGTGACAACTAAGCCTCATCGTCCGCCGTTCACCGGCAATAGGTCTATTAGGTCGTTCTTTTTTCAGCGCAGTTGTGCAGCCGTCTCGCCGTTCACCGGCACGTAGGCTTCGTCTAGATATAAGTGTCTTACAGAATACTCCATCTCCTCCGGTTTAATGGATCCGACCGCCATGAATAATATCAACTTGCCCGATTTCCTTCCACAAATTATGAAAGATCAACATCTTTTAACGAAAACAGTGTCAACTCTGCTTTTGCAGGTAAAACTCTTTATGGATGAGCGGTCTGTGGCCGCTTTTTCCAAATCTTCCGTTTCAGCTCCGATCCGTCCGAGCTTCCCAACTGACTCTCCGGCGTCTCCAGATCCATCTGAGTACGCTGATAGTATGTCAGGTGCCATGTCGGTAGATTCTACCACGTGCAAACGCAAAACTACTCCGCCAGGTAGTGAGTCCGATTCTATCTCTATTGTTACAGAATCTCCTGCGCCTTTCACAGAGGTTCACAAAAAGTCCAAGTCGAAAAAGAAGAAGCAAGATGTTTCTTCGATTTCAACACCTGTTGTTTCAGCTACTCCAGCCGCAGTTAAGCCTCCGTCTGCTCCTCCTTCCGTTTCAGCGATTCCGGTTCCACAGCCTGCGTCGCAGTTAGTCTCGGCTCTGCCGAAACCCAAGTTTCCGCCCCCCATCTTCCTACGGGACAAGAGTCGCTGGACCAAGGTCTCAGCTCTCTGCGGTCGTCATTGTCCCAAGATCCAGTACAATAAAGCATAAAACATGGTTGTTTCTATTAAGGTCGAGGTCTCTTCCATTTCCGATTTCAGGAATCTTACTATGCACTTCCACAGAAGCAAGCAGAGCAACGAAAACCACAAACACAAACTAAGAACACTGCAACCCACACTACGTAGTATACCACCAAAACTGTTTTGCTTCAACTTCAAGCATCCTCAGGGTGCAACTACCCCAGCAAAACACTCAAAGTAGGTTATATAGGTAGTATAGGTAAAAACCGATATCCCAGTTAAGTAATGCTTCATACCTCAAACCACCTTTACATCACATGCGCTATATTTTATTGAGTACATCACTTACATTACATTTTAAAACTGTTCCCCGTTAAGTAACATATTAGCTTCTTAATTGAATATTGGTTTTTAAATTGAATTATTTTGTCATTATTCCATTAAAAATGGCATATGATATAGTCTGTGCTTACGACGCTGGGTTTTTTAGCATCTTCTAAAAAATTAACTTTTAACCACTACTCTTTTTGAAAGATTTCCACGTGTGTGGAAATACCTCCTATCTGAAAAAGGTTTTATGCGGGTTGCCTTTGCCTTTTTTATCATAGCTGTACGTAAGTTTATGCCGGTCTATTGGAGTATACGACTTTGTTTGGGCTATGAAACCTACAAATTTTGTGTCCTATTTGAAACGAACTTTCGAACGATTTGTTATCAAAAGCAAGGGGAGGAATCCATCAACAGAAGCAAAGCTATGGGTTTGGTCGCCATTTCAGACTCGTTTTAATTGTAATTTTACAGGGGCTTGTTGTCAAATTATGTACTTTATCTTGAGTTTTTACGGTTCAGTTTTGGAAAGAAGAAGTTTTTAATTTTATTTATCATGCTTTATTATAATATGTCCCTTGTGGCCACGTTGTCTGGAAGTTCACCGAAACATTAAAATGAGTATAATGGAACGCAATTAAATGCAGTTTAAACATTGAACTTCAAAGAAAACAGGGTTTTCGTTTTAATTTTATACTACCTTTTTAAGTAACTGTAGAAGAGATTGTAAATATAATAGATACATACATGTGTATTACAAGTTACAATGAAATGAGTAAACAAATGTATAGTGGCATTTCTAATATTTTATGTTTTTTCCCATACAAAATAACACAGTATTTATTCATGAATTACTTATTAAACTTTATTTAAGTTTATGGTCTCGTGAAACATAAACTATCGCCCTTTGTTGTAGGTTGCTACAAAAAAGTTCGCTCACATTCGAGTAGAAAAATCCACGGAACAATAAAAGATATTAAATTTGATCCCATGGAAATTAAACTTTTTCCCCGGCACAATTCCCAGCTAAACAAGAAACTTTTCCAGAGTTTGTAAAGGGAAACATTCGAAATCAGTACAAAGGCGACTTAATAAAAAACACCACAACTCCATTCTTTGCCGTAATCATCTCCAATTCTCAATTTTGGAAACTTTTTTCATCTTTGTTCACATCTGCTCGGGGTGCTGCCTTTTCCATTTTCTCGATTTAAAGCCTTTAATTATTGCTTCGTTCGATGTTTGTTTTCTGGATTTTTATTCTTTTTCTATTATAGGTTTTATAAAGCTTTGTTATGAGTTTTTATTCAATTTTAAAACCATTTTCACATTTATAGATCGAAATAAAACAAATTGTAGGAAAGTAAAATACATTCGGTACAGTATAGAAAGTTTTGGAACAACAAAATTGTTTGACATAAATTTAATTGTGCCGAAGTTGATTAAGTAATTACATACTTACTTAACTTACTTTAAAATTCATACGGAAAATACAGCATGTTGAAATTCTTTTAACAATATTGTTAAGAATGGATAAAATTAAATACATATGCATATTAGTAATAACTTCAATAAACGGCTAGTATTAGTGTTTATCACACAAATATTATAAGATTATTCCTATAACAATTCAAATCCAGAATCTTCGGCATAGAAGGCATTGATTCTAACACTACACTGGCCCACTCTGAGATATGGAAAATAAAATTTATCAACATTTATCCAACTTATTAGATTTTTTACATTTCCTCGATTGTAACTGCTTAATAACCAATGCTAATTTTTATTGTTAACACTACTTTTGTCTTCCTGATGTTTTTAAGCAAAGTTGTGAATAATAAGGCAGTAAAATAAAACATGTGCATAAGGAAACACTGTAACTTATTGTGAAAAAAGATTTAATGTGAAAGGACACGCCTGGGGCGTTACTAAAGTCCTTCCAATTTTACCTAATATAGTAAGTAGGGTATAATAGGTAGGACTTTTGTTTCATCCATATGTTGAAAAAGGACCATACGGTCTATTTGCGTAACTGTAAAGTAACCAACAAATTGAAATCATGACTGGTTTTAACTAGATGTATTAAATAATGTTACTATTGATAGTGTTGTAATAGACGTACAGATTCTTATATTCAAACAATAATTATTCGCCCATTCTGATCTCTCAATTCCGTGTCAAAAACTTAGAAAAATATCGATTCCTGAAAAATAAAATTTTACAAACAAAAATTATGTCGTCACATATTCGAGGAGCATGGGCAAATAGCGTCAGAGTTTAACGTATTCCCGGGTCGGATCGCGACGGTGATTGGTCGAACCGGACTTCAAGTGTCTGGATACGTGACAAGAAAGCGAATATCAGAAAACGGTGCAGGTAAGGTAACGTGGATTGCTGTGGAACTAGAACTTTAATAAAACCTGCAACTTCTCCTCAGTTCAGTAACAATGTTGCTCAGTTGATATTTCGAAATTTGAATCGAACTTTTAAAATTTTATGATTAAACGAAGCTTTCTATGTTTGAGGAATAATTTTTAAGTAAAATTATTGAGGAAAGCAGGGTTGCAAAAAGGTCGAAGTAGTGTCTTTGATGATTGCGTTTAGTTAAAACTTAAAGCTACGGATACACGACGACACCTGACACTTGACACTCAGTGTATACACCGAGTGTCCGTGTGTGTCATGTGCCGCGACACTCGGTTGCAGCTCTAGGGGCGCTCTAGCTTGGTGTCGCTCTAGCTGCCGTGTAGACGCGACGTGCGCAGTGTCTGAGACCAGTGTCGCGGTTTTCGGTCGTGCGCGAAACTTTTAGCTAGAGCAACATGACGGCGGCACGCGCGTGCATTTTAAATTTGTAATATCTTCGGAAATATTCACTTAAATTACATGCTGTAAAAAGCATATTGATCTATAATAAATGCACAATTTATTAAAGGTACTTAATTGGATAAGAATGAATGCTGTATTGTTTAAAATCACTTCGTAAATAACCATTTTTTAGTAAAGGATAAATATGGTTATGGTGGGTTATCCCTAAGAGATAGACATATACCATCGCGAACTTTTTGGTTGAACTTTTTAAGGTGGACAATACTGTAGTACATCATTTTGGTCTATCTCGTAGGGTTCAGCCAGCGTTTGCAATATAAGCGCAAAAGAACGTGCTTATTTACGACATCACATTAGAAACATCTAATATCAGCGTTTCTCTACTATATTATGCATGTATTATACATAATAACCTTCCTTAAGAATCAGTCTATCCATTAAAAAAAACCGCATCAAAATCCGTTGCATAATTTTAAAGATCTAAGCATACATAGGTACAGATACCTACGGGTGCAATTGATAACCTCCTTTTTAAAAGTCGGTTAATAAGAACGCATTTATTCAGCGGGCGTGCCATTTCATTTGAAATTTGAAAATGGAATACATTTTTTGCAACTGATGTCATATTTTAAATAAAATGTGCCTTTTCATAAATGCAAACGATATTTTGACCAGGTTCGATTCCCGGTTATGTAAAATTAATAGGAGATATTCATTTCTTAATTTTAACTAAGTCCGTAAATATCGATTCATGGCGATGGAGTGTCTGACACTGAATTGCGCATCGCTCCGTGTAGACGGCCAATACACTTCGACCGCGACACTCGATCTCAGAACTAGTGTCGACACTAAAAATTGCTCACCGTGTGGACGCGTCTGACACTTGTGTCGACACAAGTGTCGGTGTCGATGTCACCGTGTATCGGTACCTTAATGACAAGTCTCAAGTTTTCATTTTCTGTTAATCGTTATTATAGCAGAAGCGATTACATGGTTTATAATCTGATTTATTGCTGCATAAATTATAAACGATTTACATGATTTATAATTAATGCAGTTTATTAAAATAAGTTGAAGGGAGCGAGACTTAATTTGTTGTTTCTATAAAATAGAAGTCAATAAAAATAAAATGCTTCGTACAGGGGATGAGAAGTAGCTATTTTGATGCTTAATTTGCAGTCAGGTGCATATCAAAGATAAAACTGATAATGCTGTCAGATTATAAACTAAGAAAGCTTAAGCTTGATCAACCTAATTGGTGTTTGTGTTTATCATAATTTCAGGAATGTAGAATTAACTTCTTTTACTTAACTGCACTGCTCTAAAGGTATCGATCGACAATAACAACGTCTTACACGGTAAATTTATAATATCTATCAGTTGAATTTTGATTTTTGAATTTTGATTACATCAATGAGGTATCAGTTTAAAAATTCTTATGGTGTTATAAATATCTATCGTTAAAAATTGTCATCTAAAAATTATTTTACGTAAGTCACTTAAATTTACTTTTTTAAGCACATTGGTACAAAATAATACAACATTTAAGACGAAATAAGCTCACAACCTAAATCAAATCATGTACCACTAATACAGATTTAAATAAGCATTCTCAAACCGTTTCAAATGTTCTTTCCCCCACACTTCGATTGATTTATCGAAAGCCTGTGACCTTTCAGGAACTTACTCCTATTAATGCTAAGAGCAACTGAATTTATAGCCGTATTTCATTGAATGGCTTATTTGAAAATATTACTTAAGGAACCCAAGTTTTGATGTGGTGCGATTTTGGGGTTTTGTTCTAAAAGGTTACCCAACTTGATTTATATTTATCTGTCAGTCTATAATTGTCAAATGATATTTGGTAAATATCAATCTGATAACGATATTTTTTAGATCAAATACTAAAATGGCAGGATCTTATCCACACAAAATTGTTTCATTTCAATATTAAATCGTGGAAAATTGAGAAAGTTACAACCTTTTTTATGGAAACTGCGTTTTAATTCCTTTTCACCATTTTAGTATTAGTGACTGAATCTGCATTCAACCTCTATCTCACCATGGCCAGTGAAGATGACAACTTTTCCAAATAAAAAGATTACTAATTTTCAGCGGATCGTCTTTCTTAACGTTGCAGATTTATTTCTAATATTCATTTCAAAAATGTATTATTTCAAGAGTACGATATGATACATACCCTACCTACGATAAAAAAAGATTTTGATTTTAATGACCGGCAATATTTATTTATAAACAACTTTATTCGGCAAATTGATGAATTTACTACAACTTCAGAAAGTTGATCTGGCTAAAAAAAGTATTTAAATATTTTGGAACAACCCTTCACAGTGTCTCGATTTAACTAAGTACATCCTGAATATTTTTGAAAACCTAACATTAGAAAGAGGATTAAATCAATTACTAAATTTTGAACACAATTTAAGAAAATTTTATTTATTTTTATATTGAAATGCCTACACTTGCTTCTATATAGAATATCTAGAATGGATACTTAAGCTACTTTCATTGTTTTTTTTTTTAATTTATGAATGATATATTCCGCAAGCGTACTAAAGACCATCACAGTATAGAGGTTGAATAGGTATGGTTCATATCTCAAAGAACGAATGACCGATGCGTGATTTTTTTTTTTTTTTTTTGTTTTTCCGCCACAGAAGACAACCCCTCAGAGCACCCGCAGGCCTATTGACCGTACGAGAGCTCACTGAGAGGAGGAGGAGAATACGTCAGAAGTACGAAGGGGCACTTGCCAGGGGGTATTAGTCCCCGGCCAGATGACACCCAACAGTGTGAGACTTCTACTCACTAAACTCCCCCTTAATGGTCTTTTGTCTTTCTACAGACAATCGACCGAAGAAATGAGCGACAGCCAGTTGGTGGTGCAGGCTGCGCGTAGAAAAATTTATAAGAAGCACAACGTGCTGAATCGACTACTTACATCAGCTATGAGCTGGCAGACAGGAGATTGTCCAGATCAGAAGAGAGCTGGTTTGGAGGATCCGAGAGAACGTCCTTGGGCCTACGACAAGAGCGTTTGAAACATTTTGGATTGGGTTGGTACCCGACAGTCGCACGAACTAGCCTATTTGGATGATTTTCGCACCGTTGGAAGTGGGATACGGATAGGGACTTAAGGTATTGCTGGATGGTGGGGAGTTTGAGGTCCCTGTGTAAGTCCGCGTTCCTAACATAGTACGGGGCGTTTGTGGCCCTTCGACAGAAGTTATTTTGAACTACTTGGAGTTTGTAGAGCAAACGAGGCTTGGCGTGGGCAAATACGGGACCGGCGTACGTCATGACTGGTCTGATACAGACCTTGTATAGGGTACATTTATTGCGCAGTGACATTTTACTGAGGCGACCTATCATGCTATTGAGTCGGCTGAGGTAGAATTTAGCCAGTTTGGTTACCCTGGTGATATGGGGTTCGAACGATAGCGTCCTATCGAGTGTGACGCCGAGATATTTGACCGTAGCTTGCCACGGTATGGGGACTCCACGCATGCGGACGCAAGGGTCGGACGCGGCCGCCCTTCGACGTTTTTTGTGAGTGAAGCAAATCGCCGAGCTTTTGTCGGGGTTTACTTCAATACGCCACTTCGAGAACCAGGCGCTGAGGTTGTTGACAGCCTTTTGTAGCTTTCTAACTATTGTTGACATTTCGCGACCGCGATAGTAGAGAGCAGTGTCGTCGGCAAAGAGGGCGAGTTGGACACCTTCGGATGGTTTGGGGATGTCGTTAGTGTATACCGAGTATAGTAACGGCGCGAGGACGGAGCCTTGAGGGACTCCGGCTTTTAGCGGATGGGGGGACGAAAGCGTGCCTTCGAATCTAAAGCGGAAGGTGCGATTTCTGAGATATGACGAAATTATACGGACTAACCTATCTGGGAGACCTATACCGTATAATTTGTGTACTAAGCCTGCGTGCCAGACCTTGTCGAAGGCCTTGGCTACGTCGAAGAAGACGGCGCCAGTTTTGAGGCGTCCAGGGTAGAAGCCGGAGAGAGCGTGTTCGGTGATACGTTGAACCTGCTGAGGGCAGGAGTGTTGAGCGCGGAAGCCGAATTGTTCGGCTATGATTAGGGGATCACCGTCTATAGGAAATAGGTGATTTTTGATACGCGTGAGTATGATACGTTCGAAGTTTTTACCCAGAGCCTTGAGGAGGCTGATGGGTCGATGGTTGGATGGGATATGATGGGGTTTCCCAGGTTTGGGGATGCCTATAACGATTGCCTCTTTCCAAGCTTTTGGAAAGTGACTAAGATCAAGGCAGGCGTTATAGAGTATTGCCAGAATGGCAAGAATCTGATGGGGGAGGTGCTTGAGCGCCTGGTTAGAGATACCATCCGCCCCCGGTGCTTTTTTAGCATGGAGGCGTTTGATATGAAGGCGAATCTCGTCTTCGGAGACCTTGACGGGTTCGCTGGTCGGGGGTAGGGAGTCCTTGAAGAGGACGTCGTCTTCTACCGCCTTTAGATGGGCGGGGTCGACGGGTTGGGAGCTGGGGGAGCATTGAGCGGCAATACTGTCGGCGAACGTTTCAGCCTTTTCATCATCTTCAAAGGCTAAGGTGCCGTCTGGGCGGACCAGGGGAGGGACGTGGGAGACTGTGTCTATGCGAAGGCAGCGTGCCATTCTATAATAGGCCGTATGAGATGGAGTTATGTTTTCCATAAGCTCGTTAGCTTGAAGTTCTCTGTATTCCGCGAGGGATTTTTTGACTTTCCGCTGAAGTTGATTTGCCGTTAACCTATTCTCGGGTGTCGGATAGCGCCTGGCCCAGCGAAGTGCAACGTTTTTTTGTTTGATTAAAGCGAGGATGTGAGGAGGGAGTTTGGGTTTGGGAACCGGAACGGTTTTTTCGTTTTCACTGATGGCATTGGTGATGGCATCGGTGATAACGTCAACCGCACTGTCAATCCTGTCGGGGCTATTGAAATAGTCCGGAGGGAAGGCCAGTGGTGAGTCGGGAGCGCCAGAGAGAGTGGCAAGAGATTTCGTAAACCCTTTCCAGTTGGTAAAGGTTTTCGAAGAAGGGGTTGGATCGGAAAGACTGCCTAAAGTTAGGCGTACGGGGCGATGATCAGAGCCGAGGTCGTCGAGCGAATCAATAGAACGTAGGTCTAGAGAGACGTTTTTGACCATGGCGAAGTCTAGGATATCTGGAGGATGATTAGGATTGGCAGGATAGTGGGTAGGAGAGTTTGGACATAAGATATCGATATCTATGTTCAGTGACTCTAGGATCTCGTCGAGTTTGGTGCCGTTACTGTTGATTGAGTAGCACCCCCAGTCAGTATGTTTGCAGTTAAAATCTCCAAACATAATGACCGATTGGCCTAACCCCAGTATGGCCTCAAAGTCGCTGCGAAGGGGAGGCTTCTCCCTATCGCTGGGAAGGTAGATTGAAGCAATGATGATGGAGGGGTGGCCTGTGATGGCTACCTTGCATACCGTTGCTTCGAGGTTAATGAGAGGAGGAGTAGGGATTTGGATACAGTGGAGACCACGCTTGTAGTAAATGGCAGTGCCGCCGCGATCAGCGTCGACTCTGTCATTCCGTACCAGCGAGTATTTGGGAATTGAGAGTCCTCTGCGGTGCTTGGGTTTGAGCCAAGTTTCCTGGACTAGAAAGAGGTCGAAGTCGTGCTTTTGAAGAAAGAGTTTGACTTCGAGATGGCTGGAATGGAGGGAACGCGCGTTAAAGGAGCCGAGGGTTAAGCCCTTTGGTTTGGTCTTGGAGCGACCAGACGTGGTTGTGGAAGCACGGGGGACACTATTATTTACCGCCATTGAGAAGGTTCTTAATGTGTTGAATGACGGGCGCGTGTTTGGCGATGATCTGGATGACATGGATTTCATTGCTAGCTGTCGCGAGCTCAGCGTCTATGGCTAAGTATGCGCCGAGATCTGCGAAGTCGAGGAGGGCCGCTAGGCTTATTTGGGCCTTTGCCTGAGGCGGACGGTAAGGAGGTAGATTCGGAGGTAAGACAGGCTTGCCCCAAGCGGGTGAAGCCAGCATTGGGGCGGGTGTGGCCTGAGGGGCCTTTTGGGATGTCGGAGGGACGCTGACGGAGGGTTGCGGAGGGGCGGGCTTTTTAGGCACGGCCGCCGACGGTAGTTTGGGCTTCGGAGCCCTGGGACAGCCGCGGTAGTTGGCTGTGTGGCCCGAGTTGCCACACAATACGCAAGCCGGGTCGGTGGGGGTGTCGCGAGTGCGGGTGCAATCGCGAGTCGCGTGTGGTACCAGGCACTTGACACACCTGGGGTCTGCTCTACAGTTTGCCGAGGCGTGGCCATAGACTTGGCAGCGGTGGCATTGGGCTGGGAAACCGGTTTTGCGCGGGCCTTCCACGCGGATTTTGATGTGACATACGTCTTGGAGATCACGAAAGATGCTCTTCCCCTTTGGGGAGTTTTCCAAAATAACTAGGGCTAGAGGGAATTTTTTACCGGTGCTGGATTGAATTTTGTGAACGGCTGTTACCGGAAAGCCTTGGGTTGTGAGACTATCTTTGATGTCTTGGTTTTCGATTTCATAAGGGACGCCCCTAAGTATCGCGCGAACTTTGCGCTCTTCCGGGAGAGCGTACGTGTGGTATTGGTATTTACCGTTGGAAAGGAGTTTTGTTAGGGCACGGAAGTCGTTGACCGACGAGACTTCAACTTTAAGGTATTCGCCGACGTTGGTTGCTTTGTTGTAGCTAATTTTTGGGTTGCTTGTATCGCATTTTTTGGAGATATCGGACCACTTATTTTTGTCTTTTATGAAGACAGGTGGGGGTTTTATTTTCGCGGATGAAGGTTCGGGTGCGGGGGCCGTGTTATTAGGGACTGCTGTTTTTCTCTTTGGAGAGTTTGGGGTTGGAGAGGCCTCTGGAGATCGGGGGGAGGATTCGTCATTGTGACGTTGTTTTTGTTTTCTTGTTTTTTGCGCGAGGCGGAAAGCCAGTCGTTGCCGGTGTCTGGGGCGAGGCTAGGCCTGGGATACGTTTCTTCTTCACTATCCGAAACATGAGGGGACGCGATCGACATCCGGTCGATTTCCGAGTCCGAGGCATCCTGAGTAGTAGGAGCCGCGGGAGCATGGGTGTCGGGGGACGCGGGGGAGTCGCCAAATACCACGGGGAGTTGCGACAGTGGTAAGGACTGCGAGGCTTGGGTGAGGTCCAGAAGGGACTGTTTGTGATCGCGAGGTGGACAACGTGCTTTTATGCGGGAGTTGCGTTTGCGAGCTTTTGATGAGGTGTTTGACACCACTGAAGGTGATGGATTGGGATACGGTGCGGCGTTGGACCGGGGGTCGTGGCGAGACTGGGAGCGCGACACCGAGCGACTCGAGGCCTGAGTGGCCGGGAGGGACGCGGGGGGGACCTCGGTGGTCTGGGGTGGTGAGGCCTGAGGGGCCAGGGAGAGCGGTGCCTGAGGGGCCGACGCGGTGGAGGCCTGGGTGGCCGCGAGTGATGCGATTTGCTGACTTATTAACGCGAGCGTTTGTTGTAATTCGGTTTTGAATTGATGGAATTGAATCTGACTTACCGCATCCCGGAGTTCTTGAACTTCTCCGGGCCTAGCCCTGGATTCGATGGGGGCCTCCATCGAATCCGGGGAACCTAACCTACTCTGAAAAAGAGCCCTAATCCTAGCTGGGGGGGGCCTACGTGCCGGTGAGCGGCGAAGTGGCTGCACAATCTGCGCTGAAAAAAAGATCAACCTAACACGGACCTATTACCGATGAACGGCGGACGATCAGGCTTAGTTGTCACGGTTACGTATCCACCTGATCAGCGATGCTTCGGTTGGCAGTAGATGACTACCTTGAAAGGGTAGAGAGTCCACTCAACTTCCGCAGGGAACTTTCCGAAAAGAGCTTGACTTGAGACCTTACTCGCACGAATGCGGGAGAGGAACAAGGAAAGCGCAGTACGAACACTCGGGAGCGGCCGCAAACACGACCGTTCGGGAGCGAACGCAAACGGGAAGTGGCCCCCGATGCGTGATGTTCCCGAGTGGATATAAGCGTACAGAGCGTGGGCAAGTCCCCAAAAGCAATATTATTGACTCAATATTGATGATATTGAAGTCATCGTGGCGCCGTGGTTACTGTGTACATCATACGATATCGCCGGTTTAGAGTGCAGCCGTCGCGTGAATGCATTCCTGACAGCTCCTTATGCCCACTGAATAAAGTTTATTTCCGATTCGAAAGTTAAAAAAGCTATGATTTTGACAGCTGTCAGGAATGCAAACTCGCACCGGCCGCACTATAGCAACGTTCGGCGCGGTCGGTACTTGGATGGGTGACCGCCGACCGTTCATTTCTCATGGCAACTTCCGCGCGTCGGAGGGCACGTTAAGCAGTCGGTCCCGGGCGCTGTATACTTGTATACAGTAGGCCTTAGGGTTTGTCAGAAGCTATTTCTGCGCCCAGAAAATTCTAACATCCGTCAACCAGCATTAGGACAGGTTGGTGGATTATGGCCTATACCTCCTCTCGGGGGAGAGACTCATAGCCTGCAGTGGGCTTGTTACAAAGAGTTGTGATGTGTGGTTGATGATCAGCGGTATCAGCGCAGCATGGTTCGACATAAATATATCGTTTAGACTTCTTCGAGCCTCCCTTAGTCCAGCAGTCGAATGATTCGAGCTGATGAGTTTTTTGGATTGAGAATCATTATTATTCAAGCTAGAGGGATCCGGGTTAGAGTACCGGTCGGAAGCGATTTTATCTTTTTAATTAAGTGTTCCAAATAATCTTTACTAACCCGCGACTTTGTCTGCACAGGATATAATGCTTAGAGTACCAAGCTCATTTTCATCTCCTAGGTCCTATCTATCTTTCATTATAAAATTAGAATAAAAAATCTACTTATATGTGTAACTCCTTACCACAAAATAATCTCCCGTCTTATTACATTACAAAGGCACAGTGCGTTTTTAACAATTTTGAAGTGCCTTTGTTTTATTATATAATTTTTTGGTTAGCCTTTATATTTTTCTGATATATGAGCTAGGTATATTAATAGGAAGTTTCGTAAAAATCCATTCACTAGTTTATACGTGAACGTGTAACAAGCATTCCTACATACAAACTTTCTTGTTTATAATATAAATAGGATATTAAATATATTAACACGTAATACTACTATTATTTAAAATGCAAGTAAAATTTAATAACGTATTTTTTTTGTGTAAGCTTCAACTCTGCAGGCTATCGGGTAATAAATTTAATCCTTTAGCAATCTATCTACCATTGAAAACCGCTCAGTCAAGAGAGGCTGATATTTAAAATGCATGAATATTCTGTATGAATCAGCTTTGACCTGTTAATATCCGATTAAAAATGAGTTTTTAAAAGTAAAGAGGATTAATTTGAAGTATTAATTACGTAGCATACACATAAAATAATCTGCATATGTTTTATTGGTCAGTATTTGGTTTTTGATAAATCTTGAGATTTTAGGTTATTTTGTCTTCATCATATTTCGATCTGTATCAGTACTTATGTATGATTATGTTTGCTTAAAGAATCATAGTCCTTAAGAGAATATAGTACATTACTGCAGCGGCCGGCAAGAGAGGCATTGATGGACGAACGTGTGAATGTGGGCCGAGGCGAAGCCGAGCCACACATACGTTCGTCCATCAATGTCTAGTTGCGGCCAAGGCTTGTACAGTACTTTTCTCAAATAATGCGTGGAAATAAAACTAAGTAGTACAATTCAGAATTTTTATTTAAAAATACAATTATTGAATGTACAATTCGTAAAATTTATAGTTTTTTTCGCGCAAAAGTATTATTTTTTTCTATGCGCAAGCCAGTTCGAAATTTAAATTAAACTTTTAATAAGTTACCTCTTTGGTCGCCATGTTGCGAAGTAGATGATCGTTCCAATTTTATATTACACGACAAATATATTATGATTTTACATAGTAATTTATTTGGCCGCTAAACACGACAGATATAAATTTTCATACAACTATTGCCGGCCGCTGCTCGAACAGTACAGCAAGTTCGATTTATGACGAAGAAAGTTGTCAAAATAATGCTTAAATTTCCAAGCATTTTTTAGAAAACCTAATTAACTACCTTTTTATAATGGATAGTCTTGTTTGTCGATATTTTTAGGTAAGTAAATTAAAGCTTTCGTTACTCAATTTCTGTGGATTTTATTTTATTTATAATAAAAATATAATAAAATATTATCAACATAATAGTATTTCTTAAATAAATGAAAAAACGTGTTAAATA
This sequence comes from Stenoptilia bipunctidactyla, assembly GCA_944452665.1. NCBI lineage: Eukaryota > Metazoa > Arthropoda > Insecta > Lepidoptera > Pterophoridae > Stenoptilia > Stenoptilia bipunctidactyla. The sequence continues at coordinate 18,621,871 of OX101729.1, forward strand.
AAAATCACCTGACCAGGATTTTTATTTAACACATTTTTTCATTTATTTAAGAGTAATTAAGCAATTTAAATGCAAAAACTTTAAAATATTATAATAGTATTTCTTTTAAAAACGGACTCTTATACCCATTTAGGACACACACATAAACCTATTAACAATCCTTATTTTTGAGTTTGCAAGCTTGCTAGATTTCAAAACGAGATAATTGAAAGCTTCAAAAGTCGTAATTGGCAATTTACAGATAACCCAAATTTATACAAGAAGAGTATTATAATCCTGCTGTGCTATATTTTTTACTTACCTTTATGTCGTAATTGTTCCATGATTTGCGTTTATATTTATTGTATTTATGATTGAGGAAAACCAATCACTTATAAAGTATGTATTTAGATTACTGAAGTAATTCTGCTAATATTATTAATGTGAAAGTTTGTAGGGATATTTGTAGCTGCTAAAAGATAAAATAAAGTTGTTGAAGCCATGGAAAACTGTATTAATACTTTAAAATTTGTTAAGATAATATGACTGACGACCAGCTGGTGTAGTGGTAACATACATTGCCTTCTATGCCAGAGTTCTTGGGTTCGAATACCGGCGGCTGCGGATATTTGTGTGATGAACACACATATTAGACGTCAAATCATGGTTGTTTATATGTTTATTTAAGTTTATATTGTAATAAAAATCTTAATACTAGCTGTTGCGTGCGGTTTTACCCGCGCAATTTCGAATCCCGCGGGATTTTCGGGATCAAAAGTAGCCTATACGGATTCGGAAGAATCCCTCTACGTAATGGTAAAAGAAATTTTGAAATCGGTTTAGTAGTTTTTGAGCCTATTCAATACAAAAACACAAAGTTTTCCTCTTTATAATATTAGTATAGATGTACGTTTATATACAGGGTGTCCCAAAAAATAGTGTCAAGCGACAGTCCAGAGGTAGAGCACCTTCTGGGGTACCCAAATCACCCCCATGTATGTTCCGCGATTATTCATAGTTTTCGAGTTATTAATTTTTTCTTGAATTTTTCAAAATTTTCGACCTCATAGCCTTAAGAAATTATTTTGTAAATGTATTTTTATGCACAAAATAATCAGCTTCGTAACATGAATGAAAGTTACAAAATTGTTGATGTAAAGTCAAAAATTAACAGTCAGTAGATAATGACTTAAATGTTCAACTTTAAATTAAAAATGTAAACAGGTGACCTCATGGTTCCTAAGTAGGTCTGAAAACTTCTACAGCCTCTCTGCTTTCATAATCAATTAAAAAAAGAAGTACTTAACGGGCTACTTTGGCTAAAAACGACTCTCAAAGACAGGGAGGTCAAAAATTCTTGAAATTCGCCATATGATTATAATTTTTTTTTGGAAACTTTATCATTTCATTAATTTGTTTATAAACAAAAATTAACTGCAGAAAAGCTAAGAATAAAACAATAGTATATTTTCGTTTTATACGACGTTTTTCAACATACTTGTGAGTAAAAGACAGACATACGTGGTCATAAAATAACAAACACACTGGATAACAAAGCTGTGAATTGTGATTGAAAAATGGCGCCGAACCTCGCGCATGCGCGTAGGTTTTTTTTCCGCCAAATGTGTCAATGTCTGTATAGCATATACAGCCTATTTTAAGTGAAAATGTTTAATTTGGAGTGGTAAATGCAAATATTTTAATATTTTATAACAAATTATTGTAAATTGTGAATAATTTGTTTTACTAATATAAGGCGCAAACATTTAAAAATGTATATGGATTTGAAGTGGTATAAAATCTCTTTGTTGTTTCTGAAAATATTTAATGTATAACCCGGACCAATAAAATATGCTCTGTTTACTCGCATGTAATTTGCACAAAGATACAATTCAACTTTGTAGGATTAATTATATTATGCACTAGGGTATAATATATTATGCACGCGTGACTTATAGCCCAGTTTATAGTTCTAAATTCAATAAAATAAGGCTCACTTTACGAGCAAGTGTGTTGAAAAAAATATTTTTAAATTATTTATTATTTAATTAAAAGAAGTTTTCAAAATGTCGACCTTCGTGCTCGATACAAATTCTACATCGTCTTAAAAAGTTTTCTTTTAACTTAATAAAAGCAAGTCTGTTATTTTTTATTGTTTAAAGAAAGAAAGAAAGAAATTATTTATTCGACAATAAAAAAACTTTACAAACAAAAATAATTAAAATATTCTTCTGCCCGTCTCAATTTTGTTCTTAATTCGGCAACATTGCTAATGTTCTTGGCGTAAACTAATTCTTTATAGTATCCCCAGATGAAAAAATCTATCGGGTTCAAGTCGGGGGACCGTGGCGGCCATGCAATGGGCCCTCCACGGCTGATCCACCTATTTGGAAATCTTTCAGTTAAGTGTTGTCTTACATTTCTAGCATAGTGACATGGAGCACCGTCATTTTGAAACATCATATCCCTTCGAGTTAAAAGGTCTACATCTTCTAACAATCCGTATTGTAGGTATTTTCATAGTTTTTGAAGTCGGTGCCAAACCAAATTTTAAGGACAACAAAGGACATTGCATAGGAAGTAGGTACATAGTTTAGGTGTACAAGATTTTGTATTTTTTTATTATTTTTATTTATTTTAAACTTTTATAAAATACAATTTTAAACTTATATATAAAGGTACAACATAAACTCATGTGAATTTTACCGCGTACCAGTGAGTCGTCATTACAATGCAATAGTCTGTCCTTATCAACATGTATTACAATACTATACCCTATCTCACTCGCACCCCTAGCATGTTGGTTGACCATCCATGAGTGCGAGCGCGCATCTACCGATCACCCGAGCAAAGTAAACAAGGACACAGTTTAGATGAATTGCAGTTGATAGATTATTAGTTGGATAGGTATTACATAAAGGTAGAAATTTGTGTATTACTAGTCAGATTTTAACTATAGTTACTACAGAAAATAAAAAGGGTAACGATATTATTGTAATTTATTTATGAAATATTTTTTAATTTTATACTTAATGTTTTTTTTATTAAGACTGTCTACAAGAATCATTGGTAATTGATTGATGAGGTCTGGAACCATGTATGCCAATCTTCGTTTGCCATATAGGTTGTTATATTTAGGTAGTAATAGCTTAGGGTTATTCATTTGCCGTGTTCTTAATGACAAATGATCATAAGTTGGCCTAATTTTTAATTTATTATTAAAAAACTGTTCATCAATTATGTTTCTTTTGACTTTTTCATGCACAGGTATGATTTTACAATATTTAAATAGTTTGTGATAATCATCCTGGAATTTTATTTTTATGTATTGTGGTACCAATTGTTTCAACAGACGCAGTTGTAAGGTATAAATTGCATCAAGGTGAGTTTTGTAGGTCCTACCATAGCTTGATATACCGTATTCTATAATTGATTCAGCCAACGCGTTATAAAGCATTAATAAAATTGGAAATGGTATTTTCCACTTTATTAAGGAAAATTTTGCCAGTATGGCTCGAAGTTTGTCGCATACGTGATTTATGTGTTGCTTCCAATTAACACGATTGTCTATGATAAGTCCGAGGTAGACATGGCTTTCCACAAGCTCGATACTCTCGCAATCACAGCGTAATGATTGTGTGTCTTTATGTTGGTGTAAGCATACGTGACTGTGTGCTATCAATTTGGGTTCAAAACTACTCCTATTCTGACTCGTGCTAATGTACATGAGTTTGGTTTTGTTCGCATTCAAAACGAGTCCAACATCATGTGACCACTCCACTAACCTATCAAACTCATCTTGCAAAATGGATACGGCTTCTTCTGCAGTGTTAGCAGCAGCTATCATACACGTGTCATCAGCAAATTGGTAAATTTCACATTTCTTAATTAAGTTTGGAAGATTATTGACGTAGACGAGATAGTGCAGATGATTATTAATTAAATAGAACTGTTCATATTTTTAGGAAATCGAAATGGGGAGGGCGTTTTTTCTAACATACAGACTCTTTCTAATTCAGGGGCCAGACACTTCACTAGGGTGCTAAGCTTCCTTTGGCAGAAAATAAATATCGAAAGGCGCGCACTTTATTGGTTTGATACGTTCGTCTTATCATTTTGGCACCGACTTCTAAAACTATGAAAATACCTACCCAGGTATATTATTAATGTTCTTATTACATTATTAATTCATGTTTGGCAGAAATTTGCTATCCGGGATATTAAAAGGAAAGGAATAGGAACAGGACTAGGATGGAGTATGTAAAAATTATTTTAACATTTTTAGTAGATTATTTTTTTTGAAGGCGGTTCACTTTTTCTTAAAAAGAAATAATTGGTTCGCTTTCATTTTGCATTAGGTATTCTGACTTTTTTCATTTATTTTTTTTATGCATTAAAATACATTTTAAGATAATTCAGTAGCAATGAAAAAAAAAGCGAAAAATCTTTTACTTTTTTTTAAATATGTTTTTAAGGTTCTGAGGTCGAAAATTTTCAAAAATTCAAGAAAAAATTAATAACTAGAAAACTATGAATAATCGCGGAACATACATGGGGGTGATTCGGGTACCCCAGGAGGTGCTCTACCTCTGGACTTTCGCTTGACACTACTTTCTGGGACACCCTGTATTTTTTAAGTTTATCAGTTATCTAGTATCCATAGCACAAGAGCTTTAAGAAACTTAATTTGGACTGGATAAGGTTGTGTGAGTGTAAGAAATATTCATTACAATATATCAATGGCTAGTGGTTTTAAACAGAAAAATAACTCGGATGATATTTCCCGAATAAACCGTGCCTTATACGTCAGTTAAAATTATTTGAGAAATTTTGCGATTGCTTACGCGTAGCAGCTAGTAGGTACTTTGTAGTATGATTTTTGTAGCCAGGTTTTATTTCGTAAACTGTAGACTAAAACCAAAAGTAAACAGTGCCTAGCTAAGGTACTATTTAATGGTAAAGAATATATTTTGAACGGATAAGAAGATAAAAAATGAAGAAATGTTTTCGTTTTGCTGTGGAATCAAAAGTTTTGTTATATCGCGGAGTGGCGGATTAAACTTACATACAAGGTTGTTTTGTAGTCACCGGACATTTTTTTTTATAAGGTATAAAATTCAAAATTGAAAATTTTTTATATATCTTAGGAATTTCACAAAACACTTGATGAAGTCAGTCATCACATACTTCGGCTTTAACTAGTTGTTGATAGTTGTTAAATAAGATATTACAGTAGACCAAGAGACAAAAAAAAATCCGGCGTAAAAAAACTCTAGGCACTCTTTTTCAGTCAGAATTATCAAATTAATACAAATAGGTACAGTACAAATTGACCGTGACATGAAAAAAAAAAACAAACACAAGACAGCTAATTGTGAGAGCCAATGTCATGCCACAACCAAATTGACTTAAGTTTTCGCGATTCATACTATTAAATAAAACACGACTCATGAATAAACGACGAAAGAGCGACTCGTGACCACGGGGTCTGCAAAGACACCGAAACGTCGAGTCAAAATTTAAAATGTAAATATACGTGATAAATCCGGTTAAAAAGTGTTTTATTTAACAACCAAATTGCTTACATAGTAGGTGCAATGAGCTATGGATGCACAATACTGACATGACAAACTGAAACGGAACGAATTTTGCAATAAAATGTATGATTGTTTTACAATGAAATTACTTGATTCGCTAACATATTGAACAAAACATAGTTACTCTAAATTATGAATGCATACCATTAAAATTAAGACGACTACGCGACTACTACAAAACATCTTGTAGTACTACGTCGTAGTATTTATTATCTATGAAGTTCCGCGTAGCTATGTTTATCAACAACGACTATTTGTAAAAAAGTTTGGGATGACATATCTTTATTTTTTTGTACTGAGCAATACTAAAATAAATATGCAGGTAAGCTTATATCGTATCAAAGAAAATATCATTTTAATTTGGCTGGTGGCTAAAAAACAACCTTTTATACAGGGTTTCCCATCAACCCTATATAATACCTTTACGGAGGTATCTTAGTACCCAGAACAATTATAGAAAAAATAAAAAAATGAAAATTTATTTTTCAATTTTTGTATAGGTATAAAAAGTCAAAATTTATTGCTTTCATTCAAAAATTTAAAAATAAATGGTTTAATATTTTTATGTAATCTTTATAGGTAAGTACTAGAATACCTCCATGAAGGTATTATTCATAAAGGCTTGGCGGGACACCCTGTATACTGAGCTGAATTCGACATTAGAATCTCTAATTTTATCTTTTACGTCAAATTAGGGGACCTCAATCTCAACAGTCGCTAAAAGAAGTTTGACATTACAGAGATAAAAAATTAGAAAGTGCAATGTTCTCTACCAGCATCTTTTTAAAAAAAAATAACAAGTCATTGTTATTTCTTACGTGTTTTTAAAATGTTTCCACTACACATATGGACTTACCATTGTGAGAATATGAAATATAATATATCCTGTTCGTTATAGACAGGAAGTCCTTTTCCGTTTATTCCAATTACTAGCAACCTTTGATCGCACAATGACCGTCCTGCCGGACCTAAGTATCGCTTTACTAAAAGGAAAATAAACTATTTTATATGCACACGTGATCAAACGAATATTGTTGAAGGAAAACTTCTGATGTTTACCCGTAATATGATATATTAATAGATGTTTACAATAAATGTATTATTGAACATAATATAAAAATAGTTTTTTTTTTTTTTAAATCTTTATTTAGAAAGCTATACACCTATAAGGTTAAGACAGCTTTTTAAAAAAATTGACAATAGAACTAAATTAGGAAGACATCATTTGTTTCCTTAACTCTAGAGATTGTATATAAAAATAAATAACGCGTTGGCTATTCTCATTCGTGAATTTGGAACTAAATATACAGTGAAACATAAACATAATATCTTGTTTATGACATTGTGTATCTACTAACAATTTATTTCGTAATGACTCATTATTTTTGCATTCTATTAAAACATGGAAAAGATCCTCTTTTGTATGACTTAATATTAATCAAATAGTATTGTGATAAAGGGTGTTATTGTGTTCTTACGAAATTTTTGCCTTGGGTCTGCTGAAAAGTAAATAATCGACTGAATAGGCGTTTGATTTAAATCTAAAATATTGGTAATAGACGGTGAGGAAATTATATGGCGGCCGTGTCTGAAATAGAACTGGCTCTTCATAAAACAATGCTGGAACACATGACATTTGACTGATATTTAGTAGCGGACTTCATATGATTTGTGATCATTGCATTTTGCAAGCGAAAACCATTATTTATAATATCTCACAGCGTAGTTATTTTCAACCGACTTTCCAAAAAGGAGGAGGTTTTCAATTCGATTGTATGTTTTTTTTTGTGTCTTTGTTATACGATGTTTCGGTCAATTATGAATTGATTTCGATAATTGTTGTTTCATATGATAAATGATACTTCATAATTGGTCCCATATAAATATCATTGAAATCGGTTAGGTACTTCATTGAAAATTTCAAACTTTTGAAAAAAATATGTATGATTTCGGAGAATGTTTATGTTGATGACATTCTCAACTTAGAAAAAGTTTTGACGTGAAGTCGGTTTTTTTAATGCTCTGCATTCGTTGATTATGTTTCTTATACAGCATGCAAAGGACTGATACTCTTAGGCCAGTATTGTAAGAGCTTCTTTAAGCTTCTTTAATTATAACTCGAGCATTGATTCGCTGTCAGATTTTTATACAGAACTGACAAAATATTCAAATGTCAAAATGTTCAAGAGGGGTTCAATCTAAGTAAGCTTTCATGATAGGAGCTTTATCTCCAAGCAGAATCTATTTTGAGTCTACTCTATACCTTTGATATATGATTTTAATACTTTCCAAAAGAAGTAGGTAATAACTGATAGTTTTATTGTTATGATCTTCCAATGGTCTCTGTGTTGCGTAGGGCTCAGTCAGTCACCAGTTTTAGGAATAAGAACTACTTGTATGTGGTATTGTATTCTGCTGTATTTTGAACTGCCTGGCGTTCGAGTAGATATCCCTGTATCTCTGGTTTCAATTTGCAATCTTCATAACACAAACGTTCTATGGGGCTGTAGGATTTTAGTATACCTGTAGATTTAAATCAATAAAATATTTTCATATTTCATTGCCTTGAATACCCTCAAATTATACCTACTAACCATGAACATTCTCATTTAAAACAGTTATATAGTAAACAAAAGTAAATAACTTCTTTGTACATAACAAAATAATACATAGCTAACATTTAACAAATAATAATGGTCGATTCTCTACGAGAGTTCTATGATTTATCGAAGGTTTGCTTCCTTCCGAAGCATTCCGGTCTAGCTAAATATCAATGACAGCTAAATTTATTATGTTTTACAAGAAACACTGACTAAGTTTTGCTGCAGTGGGGCAACTGAAAGTTGGCACTTGGAATGTCTTTAATCTGTGAGATGCTGCTCCAAACGTCCTGATGCAAAACGTTAATGATTTATTTAGTGTTAAAGTTCTGTTTGCGGGCTCTGTCGTAAAATTTATGCAATATTTTGAGTAATAGTGGTCTTAATTGGTATATTTAATGACACAATATTTTAACTGAAATGCAACAATTTTAGATTTTGCATTAATTATAAGTGAGGGAATAACTTTTCATGAAACTACTTATTTCTTTTTTAAGATATTTTGTACTCGAATAATAATATTTTTATAGAAGTAGAAATCTTTTTAGGTTATTGTTCAATATCACAAGAAATCTAAATATTATTAATAATAATAATAATAATAAAACTCTTTATTGTACACCAACATAGTTACACAGATTAAATTAAAATAACAATCACAATTAACATACAAAGGGCGGCCTTATCGCCGAAGCGCGATTTTTGCCAGGCAACCCATTAATGATATTGATTCAAAGAAGACTTTGAATAATCGTCATTTTTCCAATAATATTTGTTTTTGAGTAGTGCCAACTCATACAGGCGTCTGCGTAATGCGTCAGTTTATAACTACCCTCAAAACAATTTTGGTGATAATGTTAATGTAACAGACAATTTGACTATTTTATAAGTTACTGTTATGAACACCACAAAGTCGAACTAGAGTGCGGCCGTTGCGAGAATGCGTTCCTGACAGCTCCTTATGTCCACTGAATAAAGTTTATTTCCGATTCGAAGGGGTAAAAAAGCTATGACTTTGACAGCTGTCAGGAACGCAAACCACCGGCCGCACTATAGGAGGTTTACTTGGACACTGTTCATTAATTTTCAATTTCCAAACAATTTCCCAGAACTGCAAACTGCATTGTACTATTCGCACTTGAGCAATGCGCCATCGTTATTTGTTAGTAAACTTTCCTCTATCTAATATATAAAATTCCCGTGTCACAGTTTTCGTTGCCATACTCCTCCGAAACGGCTTGACCTATTTTGATGAAATTTTTTGTGCTTGTCTGGTATCTATGAGAATCGGTCAACATCCATTTTTTTTTTATTTATATGGCAAAACAACGTTTGCCGGGTCAGCTAGTATACTTATAATAGTAAAATTATTTATTGATGCAATTTCATGGCGTCTCAAAATTTTTAAATTTTCCGACCGCATGCATATTATCATGTTATAAGTACTTCTCATACCAAGGCTATTGTGAGTTAAATACTTTAATTTATATTTTTATTAAATAAGTTACTTTAAGTAATCAAGTGGGTAATGAAACGTAGATATCTTTTTTGTTTTTTTTTTTGTTTTTGTTTAATCACTCAAAAACAGAACATAAATGACAGATCACCTCTACTCTCGTTTTCAGCCGAACTTAATTCCCTCTAACCCAATTCATTTTGTACCAGTTGACCTATGAAAGGATACAATGGATATAACGGGACGGGTGTTTTCCGCTGAGTTTCCTTTTACGATAATTGCTAACTAGCGCAGTACCTAGGTATTGTTAGTTAGCGAAATTCGCAACAAAGGTTAACTTTATTATAGCACGGAGACATTGGTCTTGCTAATTTGAGTTATTCGGTCGATAGTCACGTTTCTATTGTCGATGTATATTGTTAGTCTTAGTTTATTGTGGTTTTTGTTTGCAATTTCTTAACGGGAGAATGTCATTATATTTTATTTTGTTGCTTTAGTTATATAGTTGTTTGAATTGTTTTTATGTTATGAAAGCTGGTAAAGGAGCTCTATAGTAAGTCGCATAAAGGCTCATGGAAATCGCTAATTATACAGTAATGCAGTTTGGTAGCTAAGAGACTTTGACGAATGCCCCTGTACAGTAAGGTGCATTAATATGTACACACTTCGCAACTTATTTGGTTGTTAGAAGGTTCCGATTCCAATGAAAATGTATACATATTATTAGACGTGACTGTACTAGTGTGTCGTAAAGACAACTAATCTGAATACTCTGTTGGTGTAAGGACCCCTACAGGGTTTGCCAGATGTCAAATATCACCTCTCACTGAAATATACGGTGTGACTGACTTAATTGTGAAAATTGAGCATCAAAAATTTTTTGTGAAATTTGTCTCAACCTTAATAATACAGTCAAAAGGTACGTTTATTGTCTATGCCAAGAAGTTCATTTTGTTTGTTTAAGCTGCTACAAACAATATTATTATTTCGTTATTAATTGAAAACCAAATTGTTTTGAGCCAGACAGTACCAATTATTAATTTAATACTTTAAATTGTCTTAGTAGCATTCATTATTTTGATTGACTATAAGGCATCTACCTAAAAAGGTCGTTAAGGTCGTCGAGGTCGTCGTGGCGCTGTTACTACTCTATATTTCAATCGATTATGAACGTTGAGGAACGCTTGGCAAGGTCTGTAAAAGGATGGGTGACCGCTGACCATATATTTACTCACGTTGACTTCCGTGCTTTGGAGGGCACGTCAAGCAGTCAGTCTCGGCCACTGAATACTTGTAGGGTTTGTCAGAAGCCATTTTGGAGCTCCTAAAATTCTGATATCCACCAACCAGCACTGGCCTAGCTTGGTGGTACATTGCCTAAACTTCCTCCTCACAAAAGAGATACTTATAGCCCTGCAGTGGGCTCATTACAAAGAGATGATGATGATCGCCCTAATAAGCCGCGTCTAAGTGAAAATCGCGCGAATAAATGATGCGACCATCGCTCGTCTGACAACTCGTAAAAAGTCGCGCACCTACTTCGCGCGTAAGTAAGCAGAAAAGGACATTTATACCATACCAGTATGTTTGATCGTGGATCCGGACGACAAAAAATTTGTTAAATAAAAGACGCTGTTGATTTGATTTCAGCATGTTAATTTTATTGAAGTTTCGGTTTCTTTAAATAAATAAATAATAATAGGTAATAAAATCCCCAGAAAATTACACCAACTTCATAGCCTCAAAGTAAGCAAAGCCTGTGTTATGAGATACCATGTAGCGAACTAGGGGGGAATCTAAAATAGAAAATATCCGTTTTTCTTGAACCCGCAACCACTGGCGTCTGAGGCAGATAGATTTACCCCGTCGCCAAAGTGCTCATCAAATAAACAAATTACCCAACTACGGACATATCAACTATGTGGTCCTAAAGTATGCTTTTCATATAAGCTTATTTAATGGAGACCACAAAGCGGTACTAGAGTGCGGCCGTTGCAAGAATGCGTTCCTGACAGCTCCTCATGTCCACTGAATGAAGTTTATTTCCGATTCGAAAGTTAAAAAAGCTATGATTTTGACAGCTCAGGAACGCAAACTCCCACCGGTCGCACTATAGGGAGTAGTTTCAATCGACTTCAAAAAAAGAAGGAGGAACTCAATTCGTCTGTATGTTTTTTTTTAGTTTGTTACCTCATATGTTTTGACTGGGTGAAACGATTTCGATGATTTTTAATCATGTGATGAAGACACTTCCCATTTGGTCCCACTGAAATCGATTGAGTACTTCATGAAAATTTTCAAATATATGTATGAATTCGGAGATCGTTTACCTTGACTTCAGCCTTAGTCTTGTAAGCTTCATACTAGAATTTTAGCTTATTAAATTTACATTATATATTACATAATTTGGGATGCAAACTAGATTGGTTAGGGTATATATCTTTATTTTATTGAAGTCTTTATTACTCAAGTTATACTGTGTGAAACGTAGTCGTAAACAAAAGTGTTTGTTTCATGTTCATTGAATTATGTCAAGAAGTAAACAATAAAACCTCATTGATACGAAGGTGGGTCAATAAGTCCGTGAATTTAGGAATAAAACACAGATTTTTTGATAAATAAATAATTTTATTTTTCAACGTAGTCTCCATTGAGCTCTATGCACTTTGTCCAACGCTTTTCCAATTTTTTTATCCCTTCCTTTGTTTGCGACATGACTCCATCATTAGAGTCAAATCTTTTTCCACCAAGCCATTTCTTCAGGTTTTTTAAACAAGATGTAGTCACTCGAAGCCAAATCTGGAGAAAAGGGTGGATGAGGGAGCAATTCATAACCTAAGTCATGGATTTTTTCCATGGCAAGTGCACATGTGTGCAAGCTTGCATTGTCTTGGTGGAAAATAACTTTTTCCTTGGCCAAATGAGGTCGGTTTTTTCAATTTAACATTGTTTCGGTCCAATAAGTTGGCATAATATTCTCCATTGATTATTCTTCCCTTTTGAAGGTTGTCAATTTGGATTATCCCACGAGCATCCTAAAAAACAGTCGTCATATCTTTATTGGCTGACAAACCCACCTTGGCCTTCTTTGGCGCCGATTCACTCTTAGAAACCCACTGTTTTGACTGTTGCTCGGTGTCTGGTGTGTTGTGATGGATCCATGTTTTGTCCACGGTTACAAAACGGCGCAAAAACCATGTTTTGTCCACGGTTACAAAACGGCGCAAAAACTCCTCCATATTGCGATTAAACAACGCCAAACCTTCCTGTGAATTTGTTACACGATTGTGTTTGTGGTCGACTTTGAGCAAACGCGGCACTTGCGGAAAGCTTTCTCATGCCCAAGTGATCCTTCAAAATTGAAACCACTGAGCCATGCGAGATCCCTACGGCTTTCACAATCTCTCGCACTTTCAATCTTGGTTCGGCCAACACCATATCGTGAATTTTTTCGAATGTTTCGGGTGTAGAGACCTCAACTGGGCGTGCAGGACGTTCGGCATCTTCAGTGCTTGTACGGCCACAACGCCATTCAGTAAACCACTTTTTTACCATTGAAATCGATGGTGCAAAGTCCCCATAGTATTTATCAAGCTTAGCCTTGGTCTCGGTAATGGTTTCGGTAAAGTATTTTTCATAAGCACACGAAATTCACTTTTTTTCCATTTTTTCCTCAAATTACTGGGTAGTCTGATAAAGATAGCTTTCAAACACAAACTTACTGTCGCAGCAAGTTCAAATTCTGACAGGAGTCAACTGACAGATGCTTGTTGACAGGAGTAGTGTTGCTTTTTCATTATAGAGGTCAAAAATTCAAAAAGTCACGGACTTATTGACCCGCCCAGGTAATTATTTTAAATAGCGAAATCACCAACCTTTAGGTTGAATGAGTACAAATGGTATGGGTCTGGGATAGTAAACGTAGCAACTACCTTGATTGGCAAGAGGTATAGTAAATTGAAAAAAAAAATTGTTAAAAAACTATCAAACGACGCAATTTTTTTTCTGAAACCTATTATCACTTCCACATTTTTTTAAACTTAAGTTAAACAATATGAAACACATATTTCTATAAACAACCTTTATTACACCCAGTTTATTAAGTACCTTACTTTGAGATCATCATAAATGTAACTTAAATGTAAAAATGTTAACAAATAAAGCAAATTATTGTTATTATAATGTAGTCTGGGCTGTTTTTATTATATTTTAAATATAAAATAGATAATAACAAAGTTTGAATAGACCTTGTTTAACACATTGGCTAATAGAAAAATCAAAATCAGTGTTTTCAGAGACAAGGTTACTCCTTCAAGCCCAAGAACTATCATGGCTGTAAGAGGTCGTTTAGCAAAGAAGAAAATGCGATTAAATTAAATTTCCGCAACTAGGAAGTCTCAAAGGGCGCTCCGATAGCCGCAATATCTTAAGTTGCTAGGAAAACTGTTTCCATTATCATTATTTTGTTTTTTTTTTGATTATTTTAATTTGGATCTCGGAAGCCTATCAACAAAAGTTGATTTCTAAGATGAATCTAAATATTAAATCCTATAAACTAAAATAAAATCTTGATTTACGTTGTTTTGATTCTAAAATTAAGGATTGAGAACTTTTTTTGAAATACACTTTAAAACTATCACAATATTGAATATTAGGTGCAGTCAATTTAAGTTATCAAAAGGAGAATCATAAAATTTTATTTACGAAAGGTGTCCAATTGAGATCAAATAAAAAAAAAACAATATTTATAATAAACAGTAAAACCTTTAAAGGATCCCCGTATAAGTGCTCATTTGAGGTACAGAGATACACTTAGCGGTTTGTAATACCTTTGATTCCACAAAATAAACCCATATTAACAGTTTAGGTCTTAGCTGAATTTCAAACTAGGAAAAAAGTCTTACTCGTGGTTTTGTACACAAGCCAATAAAAAGAGTGCTATCCATGCCAAGAAAATGCCTCCCATATAAAAATTACTATAACTATCAAACTGACAATTTGTCAGAGACAAGTTTTTCCCCGAGTAGAGTAAGATTACCACTGTTGTAATCTGTGATATCTTGTGTGCACTAGTTTATGAGTTGTTCAGTTGTTTATGCTGAAGACTTTTAAGTAAAGTGGCTTTAATTTTTGAATGTTTTTGGACATTTTTTGTACAAAATATTTTTTAAGTTTGATATATAATAAGTTACGGGACCCAACCGTTGCGTACTGTGGTAAGCTACGTTCAGTCTGTAGATCTCAGTAGTAATAGACAAGGCGTGATTTCATTTGTAAAGTTAACGTCCTTGCATTGCCAGTTTTTCAATGTATTATAACAACGTAGTTTTTATTATTTTTAAACATGGAATAAATAATTAAAAAGGTATGGTGCAATGGAAACCCGTGCAATGTCCGGCACGAACGAACTGCTCCCTTTCGAAGTCTTTTGCCTTTTCCAGTGCACCGCTGCAGAAGGATGTTTTATCATATTTTTACATGAGATTATTCCTAAAAGATTAGTTTGATATAAGTTGGATAAATTTTCAAAAATTTTTAAAATATTTAAAGTGACTATTATGATTTATGTTCGTAGTGAATCAAAAGTAATGTCTATGATTTTAATCTGTTCTCGCAAACATTTGGGACTGAAGAATTCAAATATGAAACGTGTAGTAAACGAAGGTTTCATGCCAGTGGTTGTGACGCCCACACACTTAAAACATAGTTAACATGACATATGTTCAAGAATTATGTAAACCAGTATTTTATCAGTGGTTAAACCCGCGTATCAAACGTATTAAATCTCCGTTTTTCAATTTAACTAAAATAAACTGGGAAAAATCTTTGAATATTTTTCAATTTCCGCTTTGCAAAACAAAGTTTTAACTTTCCATTCATTAAAATCAATATAACGTTTTACCTTTTCGTATAATGTTTAGTGCAGTCTATTTTATTTTTCCGTTTTGTAATAAAAGGCTTCTTGATATAACTAATTATTTTATTTTTCTAGAATGGATTGACCAGCAGTAAACGTTTTAAACTGATGCGATAATCGATAGTCATTACTGCATCAAGCTCAACCTTCTTCTCATAGTTAGCATTATGACCTATACAGGCTTACTCATAAAGGCTTTATATTCCTCTGAACTCAACGCCTCCACGTGTATCTCATCCGCCTTAAGTGAAGACCTATAAACTGGAAATTCACTTTGCTTAAAAATTCAAATTCAGTCAGTAATTTTGACTAACAACCACCACACAATATAAACTGAAATAAAATATAAACTTGTAAATCAGCATATTAAAAAAATATATAAAATGTATAAATAATTACGAAAAACAAACGAATCTCTCGTCCGCAAGGTTTAGCCCTCAATGCCTTGTACGTGGTCCCTGGGTGGTGCTAAACGAGCAGTAAAATCTGGTGGTAGGCTTCGGCCGTGGCTTGTCACCACCCACTAGACAAAACCATGCCGCCAAGTAACTTAGTTGCGTTCCGGCATGATGTCTAGTGTAGCCATTGAGGAGGATAGGTCTGAGTAATCGTGCTGCATCGGAGAACTGTTTTCAACTCGTAGGATAATGACTCACCGGGTGACTCGTTTTGGAGGGAAGCGGGATCCGAAGCACGGTGCACCGCTGGCCGACCGCAGGTAGTAGGGGCCCAAGTAGCATGCCAGCCACATGCAAAAGGCTGCCCCGCCACCTCGCGAAAAATCCCGGGAGGCTCCATCGTGCCGGCTGGCGACCGGTTTGAGAGGACCCGATGGCGAACTCGGGGGGGTTCGGGCGTCCCCGCAGTCTCCAAGCGAGTTTCCCAAAGGTGCGTTACCCCTATCGAGTTGCTTGGTTCCATTTGCAGCACTTCACTCAACTTCTGTTCTCCTCCCTATTCACTCCACTCCAAAATTAATGAAAGGTCCAAAGAAGAGTAAGGTAACACAGCGGTTACACTTCCTCTCGTTTAAAGTGCACTTCTGTAACATCCGAGGAGTGTACTCCAATCTCAATGATGTCCACCACCACCTCGAGACGGAGAGACCCCACCTACTCTTCCTAACGGAGACGCAGATCTGTGATCCGTCAGACTCGGCATACCTCTGTTACCCAGGTTACATCCTGGAGTCCAAATTCCACCCGCACGCCGGGGTGTGCATGTATGCCAGTGACAAGATCTATTGTCAGCGTCTCCGTTACTTAGAAGTGCCGGACCTTTCAGTTATGTGGGTTCACATAGATACCGGCCTAGACCAAATGGTATACGCTGGTATTTATCGGTCACACAGCGGAGATCGGGAGACAACAAGGCTTATGGACTATCTCAGCAGTACAGCGGACAAGGTTCAGCAACGTTTTCCACAGCGCAGTTGGTGTTCCTGGGGGATTTTAACGCACACCATGGACAGTGGTTATGCCCGTTTCAGGACACTGACCATGCTGGTAGAGAGGCTTTTAAGTTTTCGCTCACTCATGGCCTCTCTCAGCTTGTTGACGAGCCTACGCGCATCCCAGACGTTGCTGGCCACACTGCTTACTGCCTGGACCTTCTGCTGACAACCGATCCCGACAGATATTCGGTGTCCGTCACTGCACCCTTAGGGACATCCGATCACTGTCTGGTGAAATCTGTATCGCAGTACTCGCCACCTGACACCCAACCAAGTGGTTCTAGGCGAGTATGGCGTTACAAGTCGGCAGATTGGGATGAAATGCGACATTTCTTCGCATCTTATCCGTGGCGGCAAGCTTGTTTTACATCAACCGATCCATCGTGCTGCGCTGATGCAGTCTCAAGTGTGATAGGTCAAGCAATGGAGTTCTTCATTCCCTACGCTGATCTATCCCTTGAAACCAAAGCTCGCCCATGGTTTAGTGCTGAATGCTTTTCCGGCGAAAAGCGTAAGCGAGAAGCGTACAAAGCCTGGGCAACCGCTCGCAGAAGCAAATCCGTGGATTCGCATGAACACAAGAAGAGGTACAATGCTGCCGCCAAGTCCTGCAAGAAGGTGATCAAAAGAGCTCGTTTTGCCCACATAGGCCGTATCGGAGACTGAATAGCGTCATACCCCTCGGGAAGTAAAGCTTTCTGGTCCCTCGCCAAGTCGGTCGAAACGAACTTTTGTCGCCCATCGCTGCCGCCACTGCGGAAACCTGACGGTTCTCTGGCCCACACCGCTAAGGAAAAGGCGGATTTATTTACCAGTATCTTTGCGGAAAATTCTCGTCTAGATAGCCAAGGAAAAATCCCACCCCAATTACCTCAGTTCGGTCCTACAATGGGTACCGTTCATATTCGCCAAAAGGAGGTTCTTAAATGCTTGCTGCACCTAGACGAGAATAAGGCTAGCGGTCCAGATGGTATTCCTGCAGTGGTGTTGAAACGCTGCGCAGCTGAGTTGTCTCCCGTTTTGACGCGTCTCTATAGACTTTCTTTGGAATCTGGTAAAGTCCCAAAATCCTGGAAGCTGGCTAACGTACAACCAGTACCGAAGAAGGGAAGCCGTGCTGATCCTGTCAACTATCGACCAATCTCAATCACTTCCATACTTTGCAAAGTGATGGAACGTGTATTGAACAATCGACTCCTGGCATACCTCGAGACCAACGAGCTCCTAAGCGATAGCCAATATGGTTTCCGCAGTGGACGCTCGACCGGCGATCTTCTCGTGTATGCCACACACTTATGGAGTGAGGCCTTGGAGGGTCATGGTGAAGCAATAGCTGTTTCCTTAGACATATCCAAGGCCTTTGACAGGGTCTGGCATGATGGTCTCTTAGGCAAGCTTCCAGCATATGGCATACCGACCGGGCTCTGCGACTGGATATCTGATTTTCTGAGGGAACGGTCGATTCGAGTAGTCTTAGACGGCTACACCTCTGACCTAATGGCGATTAATGCCGGGGTACCTCAGGGATCTGTTCTCTCTGCAACTTTATTCTTGCTGCACATTAATGACCTCCTAACACCAGGCATTATTGGATATGCTGGTGACAGCACTGTTGTTGAGAGATATATATCGCCCATGAAATCCAGGTTTTGAGAAAGTCTATGATTGAGCGCGTTGATTCGACCTTGCGGAATGTGTCCGATTGGGGCGAATCTAACCTGGTCAAATTCAACGCCTCCAAAACACAAGCGTGTCTATTCTCCGCAAAAAAGAGCACCTTTACTTTTACGCCCACTTTCCAGAATGTATCTGTTCCCATCACCGACCAACTAGGGCTTTTGGGCGTCACTATAACGTCCAAATTAAACTTCGGCCAACAAATTGAGTCTATGGCAAAAACGGCTTCAAAAAAATTGGGTATCATCTCGAAGGTCCGGCGGTACTTCAGCCCTGAACGACTGCTCAACTTATACACAGCCCAAGTGAGGTCGTGCATGGAGTACTGTAGTCACCTTTGGGATGGTTCTGCCAAATACCAGCTCGAAGCGCTAGACTCTGTTGACCGAAGAGCCCGTAAAATCATAAATAACAACAACCTTACAGATAAAAAATTGCAGACGCTGGAGCATCGTCGTAAGGTTGCTTGTTTGACAGTATTTTATCGGCTACATTTTGGTGAGTGTGCGAGTGCTCTTTTTGACCAAATTGAACCCACCCCTTTTTACCACCAGACTACCAGACGCAGACAGAACTTCCATCCCTATATAGTGGATTTACCAAGAAGTCGAACAAAACGCTTCGATAGTTCCTTTTTGGTACGGATTGCCAAGGAGTGGAACAATCTGCCTGCGTCTGTTTTTCCTGACCCCTACAGTCCTGGAACTTTTAAGTGTCGAGTGAATAGGTTTCTCGTGGATGGACGTGTAACACCATAGTCTTCATGCGCACTTTCCATCAGGTGGCATGGAAGACAAACGTCCTATCCTTACAATATAAAAAAAAAAAACTATAAAATAATTACAAAGAGTCAAAAAATAAATAAGTTTCAGGCTGTAGATTTTATTTTTATTATTTTGTTGAAATAAAATATGTCATTTGGATTTTAGTGGGATGCCCAGTTCGAGTTCCAGCCGTAGTAGGCATAACGAACTATTAGTATGAACTAGCCCGGGTGTAGATGTACACCTTAGTTCCCCTATGTGTTTCACAATACAAGCTTATTATGGAGCAACATAGTTGACGTAGCGTTTTGGGTATTTTACTTATTCACGTAGTTTTCTCATAAACATTACCGTCAATGAGCCCACAAGACCTTCCTTAGTAAATGTGACTGAGTTTCCTCAATAGTTGTGATTGATTTTCCTCAATAAATGAAATATCTTTAAAAGGTACTCTATCGTTATATTGCAGGCACATGAACGTTTCGCTGCACGTTTTCTGCTTTAACAGTTTTCTGAATAGCCTCAAGGGGTCGTTTTACTTAGAGTTAGCTCACATGGAGAATATTCTTTATATTATTTTTAAAAGTAACTTGCAAATAATGATATGTGTTATGTGTAATACATTTGAAATAATAAAAATATGGTAAAATGATTATTTCTGTAAATAATTTAGAAGGGTTAAGTATAAAAACTTGTGTAGTAAAAAAATTAAACATTTTTTTTGAGTACGTAAACAAACGTTAGTGTGTAGGTACATAGAACTCGTATTATTTTTTCATAATTGTCACCAACGTTTATCAGACTTTGAAAAACAAAAAAAAACAAACGTTTTTTTAAGTTCATGAACTTAACCCATTTGCGCCTGAATACACTCCTCCTATTTATGTATTATATACAACAAAATATCAGATTTCCAGAAAAGCTGGAAAATGGTTTGTCGTAAACGACACAGTAGGAGATTCTTCTACTATGATAATAATAAAATAAAAATAAATAAAAAAGATAATCACACCAACTACAAAGCCCCTAAGTAAGCATAGCTTGATACCATGTAGGGGAACCTAGAATATAAATAAATAAATAGATAAACACCCAGACACGGAATATTTTTATTTTCTTGTTCCAGGCGGGAATCGAACCCGAAACCACTGGCGTCTGAAGTGGACAGGTTTACCCCATCGCCAAAGTGGTCGTCATGATAATTCATTAAATATTTAAGAAAAAATATATGTACCTAATAGAAGCATGATATGTTTCAAACTAATATTTTTCATCACATGGCATTGAAAATAATAAACACACCGCATTCTGAAGGATTTTCCTAGCACATGCTCCGCCTTGGGACCACCACGAAAAACCGTAAAGCACCGTGCCTAAAACTCATTTTATATCCCTCTTACTGACATTGTTAACATTGCGTTTTTGCGCCCCACACATGTTTATAGGTATATTTCAACAACATTAATATAACTGCATCATCAGATATATGTAGCTGCATGCATACACATGTATATCTCTAGGATCTACATTATTGACTGGACTTTTTTCACGCTGCCATAAACTATGTGGTTGGATTATATCTTGAACTCCAGAGATAGGTTTTTTTTTTGTTGATAGTTTTGGAATGCATGTTGAAGTCGATGGAATGGATTTTTCGACCTGGGCTTTTACTTCTTTGTATTTCGCCAGGAATCCTGAGTTGATCGCAGTAAATTTTGAAGTAGCTCATCTTTATAATACCTCCAAATTTGTCAAATGTGACATCAGAAGGTCTTATAACCTCTGGTGTTCTGCATACCTCATAAGGGATATAGGCGTGACGTTATCTATGTATGTATGTATGCAAAAAGTTTATATTTCCAGAGTCGTCGTCTGTAATTCGAAATAATTTTGTTTCTATCGGCAAGATAGTTATAGAATTGGAGATATCCACTCCATTATCATTATCCCTATCTCCATTACCACTGGTCTTCAGAAGAAATTTGCATGAAAATTTTAAAACATGTATCGAACTTGATCAATTTAAATTAATTTCACATCCTTACTTTCCGTTATATCTATACAAACTCTTTTAGAAAAAATATACGTACTGTATTTTCATTCTTAAAGGCATTTGAATTACTAATAAAAATTGAAACAACACACAAAAAGCAGTTTAAAATAAATCTTCAACCGTCTATTACAGAAACAAAATTATTATCTTTAATATTTCAGATATATATAAAACTGTTCCGTTACTGACTGAGTGACTGAGTGACTGAGGTACTGAGTGACTGAGTGACTGACAGACAACGTACAGCCGTAACTACAGGGCGTAGAGAGCTGAAATTTGGAACATACATTCTTTAGGGGATGTAGGGGTGCACTAAGGAAGGAATTCCCGAAATTCCCACGGGAACGGGAAATACAAGACTTTTTAGTTTGTATGAAAAATCTTATTCATTGAGTGCACTGATGTGAAACTTGGTGTAAAGGTTTTTCAATATGTGTCTGGTTGTGTTATGAAAGGAATTCCCGAAATTCCAACGGGAACGGGAAATATTTGATGTTTTAGTTTGTATGAAAAAATCCCATCCCTTGAATGCACGGATGTGATACTTGATATAAAGGTTCCTCAATAAGTGTCTGTTTGTATTATGGAAGGAATACCCGAAATTCCCACGGGAAAGGGTTGGACTTTTTAGTTTGTATGAATAATCTTATTCCTTGAGTGTACGGATGTGATACTTGGCATGAAAGTTCTTCAAAGAGCGACTGGTTGTGTTACGAAAAAAGTTCCCGAAATTCCCACGGAAACGGGAAATATAGGACTTTTTAGTTTGTATGAAAAATCTTATTCCTTGAGTGCACCGATGTGAAACTTGGTGTAAAGGTTTTTCAATATGTGTCTGGTTGTGTTATGAAAGGAATTCCCGAAACTCTCACGAGAACGGGAAATATATGATGTTTTAGTTTGTATGAAAAAATCCCATCCCTTGAGTGCACGGATGTGATACTTGATATAAAGGTTCCTCAATAAGTGTCTGTTTGTGTTATGGAAGGAATTCCCGAAATTCCCACAGGAAGGGGTGGGACTTTTTAGTTTGTATGAAAAATCTTATTCCTTGAGTGTACGGATGTGATACTTGACATGAAGGTTCTTCAAAGAGTGACTGGTTGTGTTACGAAAAAAATCCCAAAATTCCCACGGGCATGGGAAATATATGATTTTTAGTTTGTGTGAAAAAAACTTATTCCTTGAGTGCATGGGTGTGATACTTGGTATAAAGATTCTTTGCAGTGGGTGTCTGGTTGTATAGTTTCTGAAATTTTCACGAGAATGGTAGTTAAGCGCATACGAAGTTGCGGGATAAAGCTAGTCTTTAATATTTCAGACAATACGAATTTTCGGGTACCTTAATGACCAACATGACCTTTTTTGCTGCGAATAACCTCTTAACGAAATATTTAGAATATCCAGTCGCCCAGTTATTTAGTACTTTATGTGCTAGCGCGACGCGTAAGCCATTCTTGATTTTTTTGATATAACTTTCGAATTAACTTTACTATGTTGTCATATCATGACCCATAAGTATTTGATTTCACATTGTTTACAAAATAAAACATTCAAAACCTTAGAAACGGGATAATTACCATGTTTGTTATTTATACTGAGTTCTCGATATTTCGGCGCTGTTGCAAGCGCCATGATCACGTATTAGGACGTGGATCCATCTCTACGGCGCTGCGCCGTACCACGGCAACGGCGCCGTGCCGTTTCACGGCGTACGGCACGCCGTGCACGGCGCACGGAACGCCGCTGCCGCACCGTTCCACGGCGTCGTGTACGGAGCACAGCTCAGCGTTCATATTTGCTCTTAAAGTTATCTACATCATGGTTCATAATAGAAAAGTATGCCGTATAACGAATACGACAGTGCCGTACGGTGCAAATCAATGCTTTTCTATAATGAACCATGATGCAGATAATTTTAAAAGCTAATATGAAGTGTTGAGTGGTGCACCGTATGCCGTAGAGGTGGATCCACGCTCTAACAAACATGGTAAATATCCCTTAGACCAACTTTATATCCCTTAGACCAGTTTAAAAACTTATAGCATAAAAAATGCAATGCAAAAGTAAATAAATTTTAATTTCTAGCAAAATGTGGTTGCGAAACCATTTCAGTAAAAAAGGATAAAAGGATTTGAGCGTTAAAAAAACATTAAGTTAAATAATCGCAATAAGATACAGAGACTTTACAATTTTGATTACACTTTTTTATTAATAATTCTTATGCATTGTTATTTTCAAAATGAATGTTTGATCTTGCTATTAAAAACTAACTTTGATAAAGAATACATCGAGGATAAACTGAATGACGTCTATGATACGAAATCACATTGCTTCAATCACAGCTATGTTGAAAATATTGTCTTGGGCTTTCCAGATTCAGTTGATTTAAATAAAATCAAAAGACGCTTAAAGCTGTATTGTATCACGCACAAATTATTTTTTAAACCTCAACTCGATGTTCTTGTGAATTCTATGAATTCCGGGTCAAGGCAGTATAGCGAAGGGTCTGGGCATGTAGTTCATCCGGTTCAAACCGCAAAGGTTAACATATCTATTTAGTCAGACTCATTAGGTACTCATTACAATCAACATATTTTAGAAAAAAAATGAAAGAAGACCACAATTTCAATGAATTTACCCGGAATTTACGTGTTTACGACATTACATCTTTTATGAAAGAAGTCATCCAACTCTTCTGTATTACAGCTGTTGCAGACTTCATGGACCCAACCTTGACAGCCTATACATTTCACGAGGTCACGTTGTGTAGTGGTAATGATGAGATCGGGTCTCGACCAACTCTTTGCGTGAAAGTTGTCTTGAATGACACATTCAAAGTTGATGGCGTTGATGGCATTTTTTCATCAGAATTTATTAGACTTATCTATCTGGATCAAAATCATATAGAACAAAAACATCCTTCACTCACACATAGTCTATACAAACTTGCCGGTGCAAACATTGCATTTAAGAACAAAAACATCACCTACATAGTTGATTAGAGCTTACCGATAGCATATGTAATCTTCAAAATCACTGCTTGTATATTCACGAAAATAAGATTAAGACTACTGAATAAAATTAAATAACTCCAAATTGCACTAGCCTACAGCGACAAGTATTTGTTTACAAATGGCTCGGTAGGCACCTCTGAGCGGCTTGTGCGCACAAAATTTGGATTATTGGCGAAAATAGCAACGCTATACCATTTTACCCAGATTTTACGGTTTTGTACAGGTGTCTCCTATATCTTAATTTACTGACATTGTTATTTGAAATGAGCTCTTTTCTCTTTATAAACTTAAGGATTTCTCATACAAAACACATCTATTATCCCAAACAAAATAGTTATGTATTAATTTTCCAAATCATAAAAAAATATTTTTAATTTAATAATGTTTCAACTTAAGCAATTATTTTAACATTTGACACAAGATATATGTCCATTAATTACCTTTTTAAATGCTCACTTAGTTCAGCTTATTAGTTTTAATCAAAAATTATATCTTTAATGATTTTTATTAATGGCAGTTTTTTAGGACCTTAATGAAAAAACTTTCCTCCGTTTCAATTATGTTTCAAAGATTGTAATTTTCCAAAGTTAACGAGCTGAATTTTATCGAAAAATTAATTGCGACATTTTGGTAAAAAGGTTCGTCTTAAGTTCGAAAGCTGGATAATTTTTTGTAACTTAATCCAGTTTTATATCTTAAATTAATTTGATAGAATAATAAAAATAAGGCTTAATTTGGAAACTTAATCTTCACAAGGGTTATTTTTTGTTGTCTGGTCGTTATGATTTTTTTACATATTTAATTTATAATATTAGTTAAGATATATATAAAAAATATAACATACTATTACAATTAAACTCACTAATGCTCCTTTATCTAAGAGGAGCTCGGAATTGGATATGGATCACAACTTGCGGTTTCTATATGTACTAAATCCTATAAATTCAAATCATCGTTAGGGATTACAAGTTTAAATCACATCTATGTGTACAGACATACACAATGCTTATACATCTTAGCGCTATGTGTGTGTAAATCAACATTTGCCTCCAAAAACGCTACTTTCCCTCTTGCTCTTGCGGGACTCTTATAAACTGCGCTTGTGTGGGTAATTCGGAGTGTTTGTATTCATTTTCGAGCTGAGTATTTGGGTGTGTGCGTGAGGATCCAGGCCCGCGTAGCCCCCACCAGTGACGTTCCGGCCGTAGCGGCACTACGACGCGTCTACGCCGTAGTCTTCCTACGTATCGTGCGCGTCTGACAAAGCGAACGAACTGTTACCTAGTTTTTTTGTTTATCTGTGAATAAAGGGTGCACTCGTGAAAAAGACAATATGTTCGGGAAACCCTTTGCTTTCAAATCGAATAATGTAACATTATTGTTGGAGTTTGCTTGTAAGTGACATTGTTTTATGTGTTGTGAGAAATTGTACATTCAAGTCATTAATAAACGATTTTTGGATTTAAATAGTAAATTGAATACTTGTGTTATCTTGTAGACTTTTAGAAAGCAATTGAGATGGGATGTTATTGACTGATACGTCAAAAGGTAAATATTGTCTTTGTTGTATTAATATGATATGAAATTAAATGGAATCCAGTTTAATTCTTAGAAAATCTTAGAAAAAGAAAATATTACTGTGAGAGCATATTGAGGTACATAGAATAAAGGAATAATGATTTCTACGAGAAAAAAAATATTGATATGCCTTTATACGTTTTGAGTTATTTTTTGAAGTAATTATTATAATGCAACATGAAAGTTCTGAAAAAATATAATTTATTTTTTGTGATAATGGATATAGTATTTTTAGTAAAATCTTCAATATAATAAATCTTAGCCGAAGTAAGAAAAAACTTCTACCTGCATTAAAAAAAGAATACAATTATTTATCAAACCAGTTGATTAACCTTAAATCATGAATAAATCAATAAAAAAAAATATTGATTAATTGACATGGAGTGGTTTCTTATAAAGATTTTTTTTATTACTTACTTTTTATTGAATGTTCTGCATAAAACATTACCATTTGCTTTACCTTGTAGAAGTTAATGCTAAATTGATTCAACTGAGAAGCAATTCAAGTTGTTCAGTAAAAAAACAACATGTTGAGAATACTAAACGGAGATTAAGTTTTTTTTTGCTTTTTTCAACTTTCAAGTATTCAGACTGTTTTTAGTTAGTTACTTGAAAATTTAAAAATAAATATAAGAAGAAAATAAATTTTGATGCCGACATTAACGTTTTAATTAATTATTTTAATTAACATCAACCTTAAGTATACAGATATATTCTAAAAACTCAATAATTATCAAATAAGTGTATTCGGCCACTGAAGTGAACATATAACAACGAGTATAATGGACACTTATGCCTTAATGCTGGACAGGGAGCGAAAGAAAAACATAATATAATGTACTAGCTGCTTCTCTTCCCAGGCATACTCTAAAAGTCAGTTAAGGGACAGAGGTTTTATTGGCATTTTTGTGGGTGATAGGCTGACCCGATGTCACTGCAATAGCCTCTACCCATCATTATAATACCTCCAAAGTCAAACGTGACATCAGATGATTTTATAACCACTGGTGTTCTGCCTACCCCATAAGGTGTGTATAACGTATGTATTTGCTTAATTCTTTTTTAAGTACCATATTTATAAATAATATTCAAAGTCCATAATTGGGGAATAGAGTTTGAAACAGCGTTCTCAAAATATACCTAAACCATTTTTATTATTTTTGGTGTACATTTTTTCATTTTATAAAACTGTCATTTTCCTCTGGTTTCAACGTGAATTATGCCCGAAATCTTAGCTCTATCCTTTAATCCATTTATTTGAGCGTGAAAAAATACCAAATCTTCAACCTCCCAACTTTTGTAATTGACTGTTGACCGAATTTATTGATTGTAAATTGTTGTAAGCATTGTACCTGTAAAATTGTAAATATTATTGTTAAAATAATTTATCGGGTTCAAAAAAGGGTACGCGAGTCAAGCAAAGGTCCAGTCCTACATGAAATATTGCACATACATCATTGGCGACGTTAAATTATATGGTGGCAGATTTTGATCACTGGTTTACCAAACTAATCTTTTTGAGTTGCCTCGCATGGGCCGGGATATTAAAGGACATTTTGTATAGAAACTAAAATATTTTGGCTTTTCACATTAGGTTTCGTTGAGCTGAACTCAAAAATTAAAGCTTTAACTGAAAAAGCATAACTCTTTGCAATGAGCCAAATTCAAAGCACTAAAGTCTTTCTCCTGGATGATGAGGAGCTTAAGGCCATAAGCTACCTTGCTGAGCCAGTGCCGCTTGAGGTACGCCAGAATTTACAGGACACTGAAATGGCGTCTATCAAACCGTAACGACTACTGTATACGAGTGTATTAGCACTCGAGACAACTGCGACAGCTGAACGAGCGCAGAAGTCGATGTTAGAAATTAAGTTACGAATGTCACCCATCCTTGTACCGACCATGCCAAACATTGCTCAAGGTCAATCAAATGACATAAACAGAAGCAACTGCACCATGCTTACTTCATTCGTCATCTGTTTAGGTCAATTTTGAAGCTTCAGAAGAAATAAAACGATTTCTTTAAAGATCGCTGTGTACTCTGTCATAAGTCTGTCTGACAAGACCTTTTTATTAATAAAACTGGAATCATGATCGCAAATAAAGGTCGTATGTGCCGTATATTTTAGGTAATCTTGAATCTCGGTTCTCTAGTCCATCTCGCGCTTGACTGTGTATTCTCATAATAGACTCAATTTAATGTCATCAAAAAAGATAGAGAACTCAGGTTTAAGAAAGATTTGGTTCTCCATTGTTTTTTTTTCTTTTTCGAAACGATTATTTCTTGAAGTAGACACAGTATATCATATAGCTTTTTACAGACGCTGAAAAAATCTCAGGTAAATATCATGCGAAGCGTATCACGTACGGTAATAAAATAAGGAGGTACTTGATTCGATTTTTTAGGACACTTATAAAGATATATTCTTGAGTCAAGTCAATGAAATTAATATGTTTTAATGTTATGTTTTAATAAAGTTTGCGTGCAATAAATATTTTCAATGATTTTAAACTTATAATACAAAAAATGTGAACTATGCTCTTGAAGACGACGTCTTCATTTTTGATTCATAGGTGACTAAGGACGCGTTTCACCACGTTTCACGTTTCAAGATGTTAAAAGATGATGACGCTGAAAATTTGACGACCACTTTGGTGATGGGGTAAACCTATCTGCCTCAGACGATTTCCGCACGGAACACGAATAAAATATGTTCCTGATCTGGGCGTTTATCTATATATATATATTTATGTTCTAGGTTCCCCCTAGTTCGCTACATGGTATCCCATAACACAAGCTATGCTTACTTTGGGGCCATGTAGTTGGTGTGATTGTCTGGGGGTTTTATTTATTTATTATTGAGATTCTAGATTCCGCCCTAGTTTGCTACATGGTATCCCATATCACAAGCTTAGCTTATTTTGGGGCCATGTAGTTGGTGTGATTGTTCGGGGATTTTATTTTATTTTTTATTAATTTTAAATAAAAACGCGTTGGCTTAGAATGGAAGTTTTAGGGTTTTAAAACTACGCAAGGATCACGCGGATTTATTTCTAATGTCATCCAAAGGCGGTAGAACCTCAGTCAACTCAACGTGGTCCGATACCTTGTTAAAACAGTTTTTGTATCAATATTTTATAATACTATGCTACACATACCTACTGTTGTTGTAGAGTAAAGAGTTTTAATATCGTTATTTACGAATCATTATTACAAATATCAAAATAGCGAACGAGAGTAGTTTGTTAAGCACTTATAAATCTCGGGTGGAAGCATCCCCAGCTGTGATAAAAAAATGTAAAGAGTTTTATGTGAATGTGATTTTAATACACTGAAGCGTATGTTTCATATTGCGCTTTTCTATGTAATCCATTGTATGAGATTTTAAACCAAGATATGGCCAAACGGTCAGTTTTTTAGTCGAAGGTAACATTTAGGCATAACGATGTAAGTATCATGGTTTGAAAATCAGTGTCCTGTCAAGAACAAAATCTAAATAAAAAACGGCAAGAAGAAAACCAAATATTGAAAATGGCCAATTCAGTTCAAGTAAACTGTGAGATAAAATAAGATGCATATTTTATTAATTTATTTGCACACACTTATGACGTTTAGATAAAAAATACAGGTTTACAAAACAAGTTCGCTCTTATAGCTAAAGAGTAGATGAAAATTTGAGCACTAATCAACATAGCTGCCAAGAAATTCCTATGAAAAAATCAGTTAAAAAATAATTACTGATAATCTAGTTATATGTTATTTATTCTGAGACTTTATAATTTAAAGAACTGATAAATATGCAGAAAAACATGTTAAACTCAATAATCATATCATCTTATTTAACCACTCAAATGTACGCCAAAAAATTTTTACACAGAATAACCCATTCGCCTCGGTATTACTCAATAAACTTTTCTACTCAAAATTGTCAGGATTGCTAAAATCTAATTTATAATGGGTTTTCCCCTTAATGCGTGTATTGATATTTAAAAATCTTTTCTTACTTTTAATTTTTCAACGAAGTATATAGTATTGCTATCATAAAGGCACATATTATATGTAATAAGCCAATTAAAGTGGAATTTTCATTGAATCGTTATTACAAATAAAGTAAACCTATTTGCTTCCATGCTGGACTGGGAGCGAAAGAAAAACGTAGAATGTGCCAGATGCTTCTCTTCCCGGGCATACTGTAAAAGTCAGTTAAGGGACAGTGGTTTTAAAGGCGTTTTTGTGGGCGATAGGCTGACCCCCTGTCACTACAATAGTCTTTCTCCATCTTTATAGTACTTCCAAATTTGTCAAACGTGACATCAGATGGTCCTATAACCTCTGGTGTTCTGCCTACCCCATAAGGGATACAGGCGTGACGTTATGTATGTAAACCTATTTAGTTGGAAATACAAATAAGGAAATAATATCGCTTTGACTTTTATGTTTACTAGCAGTGTTTTCTTGCGAAACTTTTATGTGGTAAAAGTGTATTGGATTGGTGATTTTTTATTGTGTCTCTCAAAATAACTAAAATAATTTTTTGCTTTCAGTCTTTATATTATACGATGATTGGCTGGTGTAGTGGTAACATATACATTGCCTTCTATGCCAGAGATCTTGGTTTGAATCCCGGTGGCGGTGTATATATGCGTGATGAATAATCAAGTAGTAGATGTTTAAAAGTTTGTTTGACCATACTGTCAAACAAAAATATGCTTGTATTCAATCAATATATTATATAAAACTGTTCCGTCACTGACTGAGTGACTGAGTGACTGACAGACAACGTGCAGCCGTAACTACTGGGCGTAGAGAGCTGAAATTTAGAACATACATTCTTTAGGGGATGTAGGGGTGCACTAAGGAAGGAATTTCCGAAATGCCTACGGGAACGGGAATTATTGGACTTTTTAATTTGTATGAAAAATCTTATTCCTTGAGTGCACGAATATTATATTTGGCATAAAGGTTTTTCAATAAGTGACTGGTTGTGTTTTTATGAAAGGAATTCCCGAAATTCCCTCGGAAGTTTTTTAAGAATCTTCGTTTGGGCTTAATATTGTTGTATTTATGTTAGAAATACCTACTTATAATTTATATAATGTATCTTTTATTTATTAATCCATATGTTTTTTAGTTTAAGTTCATCTTGACTTGTTCATTCGTGACTTGCCTTACCTTTTATTTTAATATTTAAAGTTTTTTTAATAATCATTTTATTGTATGACCGTGCATTTTACAATACCTTTAGTAAAATATGTGTTTTCTAAATAATAAAAAACTGTTTTAATTTTAAAAAGCCATTTTTTTCTCCCAAATAACAAAATAATCTGTTAAATAAGTAACAAATAAATACATATAGACCCATTTTGTTTGCTGAAAAGTTTCAGGTCCGCGCTGAAAATGGGCCACTTCGCAAACATGACGTCACAGTTTCATCGCTTCCCTGAAACTCGATACAAATATTGGAAAAGGACAAATATAAAATCGTTAAAACGCTTCGTATATATACGGACATGTTTACGAACTTTTATCTTAGCTTGAGTGAAATATGATTACTTCATAAGATGTAGTTCAAGGATTTGTTTCAAAACAGTTCGTTTAATAACAGCGGAAATGAGTTCTCAGGAAATGCTTTCGTTTAAGTTTATACTTAAGTTATGATTCCGGTCTAAAAGCTAGCGAAAGAAAAAGCAATAATTTAACTACCTTCCAGAATTTTGAATTTGGAAGCGTAAAGCACTTTCAAAAAGAAACTAATCTAAACAAAATCATCATGTGAGGAATATGATATCATGACGATATTATGAAAAACTACCGTGACCTTTAACTACTTTTATATATTTTTATCTTCTTCATGATTCCAATATCAATTGAATTCTTCGTTGTTGAAGCTAGAGTATAACTTTATTTCAGTTGAATTTAATGCTTTTGAAACCTTCACATCCTTACTATAATACTAAAAGAGAAGCCTGGAAATAATAAAATTTGTTCAAAATTCCCCTTTTCCTGGTGATTGAAAATCGTAGTAGGTATAATGTTCATTTCGCAAACTTTTCTGTTAAATATGCATCGTGCTCGGCTGAAATGTATGTCGAATTAAAACTGTAATTGAATTATCCATATATGGTGAGACGAAGGCACTTCCCAAGTCCGTCAGCTGTCATCTCCGACACTTCGTCTTCACTTACCATTGGGTAAAATGGAGGTTAAAAGAGGTTTTTACAGCGTTAAAAATTAAAAAGACGTATTCAATATTATCGTCTTCTTGTCTGCTCATCTTCTGCAATTATTATTCAAAATTCAAACAAAAAAACTTTCAAAATAAACAGAGTGTTAGCTTTCTTTTACCCTTATACGAGTTCCCATATACGCTGGTGACTATATACGCTGTGTCACGCGTGGTACTCTGCGTATGAACCAAGTCTTATTATTTCTACACCCAAATAGCCTTAAAAAGGAAAGAGCAGGCAATGTAAAAACTATTAAATAAAACACTTTTTAACCGGATTTATCGCGTATATTTACATTTTAAATCTTGACTCGACGTTTCGGTGTCTTTACAGACCCCGTGGTCACGAGCGACTGAGGTGTCAAGCGTCGGATTGATAGATTGAAAAAGTTATACATCATCATCTCCATCTGTTTCTCAGTCTTCGAGCCTAGCGTTCTGGATTGACACAAAACGAGCTGTCAACCGAAACGTCGAGTCAAAATTTAAAATGTAAATATACGCGATAAATCCGGTTAAAAAGTGTTTTAATAGTATGAATCGCGAAAACTTAAGACAATTTTAATGTAAAAACTGTCACCAGAGGTTCGTACCAGGATCGACAAAGCACCGGTGGTGTCTTGGGCTTGCAGGTGTCCTTGGGCGTTCGTGCCTCCTATCATTTGGTAACCGACTTAATAGTTTGCATAAAACAAAAAAAATGTAAGCTTCGACTGGGGACCTACTTACTGGGGATGAAGTGTGGAGCCTGTAGTATGTTTACTTAAATCTTGTTGATGATAAACATATTTAAATGATTTAGCTTTCTCTTTAAGCTATAGTCAGATATTGCATCGGACACTAGACCAGCTTCTGTGTTTTTATTCAATAATAAAACTACACAACTAATCACCATTAATTTAAAGATACTATATAAAATAAGGACTTTATTGCAAGCATCATATGGTGTAAACTTAAGAGCTTTTACAGAGTTATAAACCATAAGAGCCGTTAAATTTCCTAACTGTTATAAACTATGAAACTGATATGAAGTTGCGAGCGATACGAACTCGGTACACAGGTAGACAATGCGTCAACTATCGTGTAACAGCTTGTGCGGCGCGCTTTGACATTTCAGTACTCTGCAGTGCGGTGGGTACAGTCGGTTTCGGTTTTGTTTCGTTATTTTCATATACTTCGTGTTTAAAAAAGGGTATTTATTTGTAGCGAATAAAATTGAAATTACTTGGTATTACATAATAAACGATTTTTTTTCACTGTACCAATACCAAAACTACATCAATAGCCTTTATTTTATCAAGAAATTACCATTTGATGAGGAGTTACAAACAAAATAATAAATCATTTCTGTTTTTAAAACTGATTTAAAATTACTGTAATAGTCCATCGATTTTTTGATGTCGGAGAGGTCCAAATAGTGTTGAGCTAGATGAGAAAAGTAATCCCAGGTGTGTCTCGATCTCAAGATACTACATGACTAGTGAAGTAATATTTTATACCAGGATCTTCATAATTAACTATTAGGATGTTGAAAGTAATAAAACGTGTATCAACTATGATTATGAATAAATGAATAACCAATACACATAACAACAAAATGTTTTTAATTTATTCATTTTTCGAAACATATTCTACAGTTTTTATATACCTAAAAGAATACAAAAATCATGCATGACATAGTTCAGTGGCACCTATCGTAATCTATATAACCTATAACCCATATCACAACCGAAACAAAGAGACTACAATTATTCCAAAGATGCAAAACGCAAAACCTCATCAATTATTGTCAATAATTCGACCACCATGTTATTGAGGAGATACATTCAAAATAACACTACAGATCATTGTTCTCATTTAAATATTCAAATAGCAACGACGCCAACTGTACTCTTAATGAAATGTACAAGCTTCGCAACTTATTCACTTGTAATAAGGTTAAAAGTCCAACGAAATACATTTCATTAAACCAAACTGTACAATACGCCGGTATTGCACAATGCAGCCAGTCAATCGCAGTATCAATAGTTCTGTAAACAATTCTACGCAAGCCTCTGGCTGTACATATGTGACGTTCTATTAATGGACACCACAGTAGTGATTTTTCTTCGGAATAATAGCATGAAGGAATTCCTTTTCAATGAAATTTCTTGAATTCGAAACGTTATTGCTTTGATCCTAGAACTTGTTTTTAAATGCAATTTCTCGGAAACCATCTTTTTATTTGACTTCATCGTTAGTTACTATCAACTAAGTTCCTATAAATTTTTTTTAGGTTAAAAAAGGTCTGGCGATTAATAAAATAAACTATTTTTATTGGTTGTTTTGTGCTTTAAAATTACTATTAATGTATTTAGTTTCATTACTTACCTTGCACAACGTTGGGACAGTCTAAGCTTAATCTTTCATCTCGTAGGACATAAGTTAAGTAAGCAGTAAGTAGGTAAGTAAGTAGCTAGCCTACTTGCTTCTTTGCCTATTTTAAAAGAACACAAATTAAATAGAAAAACCAGATTATTGTTTTCTGTCTATTCGATAAGTTTTATAAAAATATTATACTTTTAAAGTTTTTTTTGTCTTATCGTCACAAAAGCCTAGCTCCTGATTTATTTTTATATTCTAGGATTATTATATCTATGAATATGATATTATATTTATGAGCATAGACCAGTGGATTATGGTAGGTTTTCCGTTATTACCTATTCAGTGTTGTTTTTTAGTCACCAGCCAAATTTAAATTTTAGTTTTTTTGATACGATTTAAACGTACCTGCATATTTATTTTACGTCACTCAGTAAAAAAGTAGAAATATGAAACCACAAACCTTTTAAAAATCATCAGTTTTGATGAACATAACTACTATGAAGCGGCATTTCATTGATAATATACTGCGACGTAGTACTGCAAGATGTTTGTAATAGTCTTTATTTTAATGGTAATTTAGAGTGACCATGGTTTGCTTATTTTTTTAGCAGATATATTAATTTACTTGTAAATCGGTTAAATCGTTTCTATAAATGATACTTATTGTGTTAAAAAAAACTACAAATCAGCCCTGTATAATTATAAATAGCTTGAATTAATTATTAAATACTAGCTGTGACCCGCGACTTCGTCCGCATGGATACCGTTTATTAGAGTTGGATAAATACTATTATTATATCCTCCGTGAAGTTAAAACTTACCTTATTCTAAATTTCGTAAAAATCGACTCAGCAGTTTAGCGGTGAAAGCGTTACTGATAGATAAACAGACAGAATTACTTCAAAAACTGTTACAACAAAGCAGTGATCCGCAGTTTCACCTAGGTTTTGTGAAAAAGTATAGGTAAGTAGGTATATTACATAGATGATGCCCGCGACTTCGTCTGTATTGAATTAGTATTTCGAGTAGGTTATTTTCTTCTCCAAGTTCCTAACTATCTTTAATAACAAAAATAAAAATGAAGAATCTTCGCCCATATAATATGTATAACTCCTAACCACAAACATAGGTAGGTAACTATCTATTAGGCACATAGCGTTATAAACAAATCGGGTGCCAAAGTGCCTTAAATTTTAATATTGTCTTAAGTTTTCGCGATAACTATTATGTATGGCTATTAAATAAAACACTTTTTAACCGGATTTATCGCGTATATTTACATTTTAAATTTTAACAGTCGCTCGTGACCACGGGGTCTGCAAAGACACCGAAACGTCGAGTTAAAATGTAAAATATAAATTATACGCCATTAATTCGGTCAAAAAGTGTTTTATTTAATGCCTTCAATTTTACTTAATTCATGCAATATCTTCATTAACTATACTTAGCTTATTGTTATTCTAGGTAAAGCTAAGTAGTTTCTGCGTGAAAAAATAGCAAAAATCCATCCATCCAGCCATTATCAGTGCACATACAATACTACCTATAGTTATGTATGGCTGCTTTTCACTGCCAAACGACTAAGCCAATATTAATGTAATTTGGTATAGTAGTTAACACATACGTTAAGGTAATAACCCATCATTAGCGTATTTTATGTATAAGTTTGGTGTTTCTATACCGATTTCTATGATTCTTTTTTTGTTGAATAGGTAATAATGTTTTAAATGTTTTTAATTTTTTTAATTAGGGATGAGTGTGAGTATTATAAACGTAAGAGTAAACAAATATAATCAGAAAGCTCCGAACTGCTAAGCTATCGGGATTTACACGTGTTATTGTGAGTCAACCATAAAATATAGACATATACTGTTGTGGGAATTTTTTTTATATAATTTTATGAAGAATATTTCTGTCATACCTGATTTCTATGTAGCTTTAACCATGAAGGCTGCACACGCGACGGAAGCTTAAAAAATGAAGTAACTTCTCCCGTTTTTCCAACATTTCCCTTCACTGCTCTGCTCTTATTGGTTGTAGCGTGATAATAAGTATACTATAACCTGCCCAGGAGTATGAAGAATAATTTTACCAAGTTTCGTTAAAATCCGTCGAGTAGTTTTTGTTTCTATAAGGAACATACAGACAGACAGACAGACAAAAATTTTACTGATTGCATTTTTGGCATCAGTATCGATCACTAATCACCCCCTGATAGTTATTTTAAAAAAATATTTCATGTACAGAATTGACCTCTCTACAGATTTATTATAAGTATAGAATAAGTATAGAATAGATAGAAGATATAGATATATAGATAGAAGATATAGATAAGAAAAGGATTAGTTAAAAACTAATGTTCAACAATTGTTGTAATTTTTTATACTTAAAACATAAATTTGAAAACTTAACACAATATAATAAAACCTCACAACTGGCTATAGGGTTCTGCCATTACCGTAATTTAATACGTAATAAATAAATGTTTTTTTCCTTTTTGCAATTATTTCATACTTCAACCTGCTATTCTACTTACGACTTCTACAATCGAACCAGTAATCATCCAATCACACAATTATTCCAAAGTAAATCCAATTTCTTAGAATACTGAAAAAACGTTTTTCCATTCAAAATAAAAACCCAACTTACCGCCCTTACAAACTTTTGAGTCCCTGTTAAAAATAACAAGACGCAGACTCATTCCTTTTTATTTTCCCCAAGTTACCAGCAAACAAAAGTTAAATAGCACTTACCTACCTTCGTTTCTAAATAAGTACAATAGTGTAGCAGACAAGGGAATGCTAACAATACACATACGCAGACGTGTCGTTAAGGACACTCGCGCCAAATGCAATGCAATGTAGCGTTGTGGAAAAAAAACGAAATCTGAATTTATGAGCGACATTGTTTAATGATGAAACTACTGTTGGAATTTTAGATGAGAATATATTAGTTACAATTTAAATTGCTTCTATTTCATAGAGTCAAGTTAGTTTATTCGAATTAATTTTAATATTTTGAATAAAGTGATAGTGTTTTGAGGATATGGCAACAATTTTTTGTTTCGTTCATAAAAAATTAGGCACCGTGGCGCAATGGCTCCTGTGTAGGTGTTGAAGGTTAAGCAACGCTCAGCGGGGTCGGTATAAGGATTGGTGACCGCCGACGCTTCATTTCTCACGGCGACTTCCGTGCATCCAGCACTGGGCCAGCTTGGTGGAATAATGGCGTTAACTCGTTACCCAGGGAAGAGAAACTCATAGTCCTGCAGTGGGCTCATTACAATTTAATTTTGGAAAGCGTCACAAGGAACAAGTAACGGTTTGATGAAATTTGCGTTTTTGTTTTTCGTTTTTGTTTTCCATTTTGGTTTTCTCGTAAACTATTAAGATTTGGCCTACTTTTTGGCAAACTAGTTCCAAAGGTTTTTATACGGTTTTCATCCCGTTTGGTTCCATCTTACATATTAAATAAATGAAATGTAATATACCTATTTAATTAATTTAATGTTGAAGTCTAATTTTATTTCATTCATTGAACAAATGAATTTTGGTTTGGAATTTTACTACCGAATTATCGTCACAATTTCATTTTAATGCCCTTGAAATGTCAAATACCATGATAGAGTTTATTAACCTTAAATCTATTTTACAGAATATTGAAACTCGTCATAAAAAATAAGTATAGATTTGACGGTAATTATTAATTAATAGTTCGTTAACTTAGCCGCAGTTATCGACTAAAGGTCTTGACGAGGGTTCGATATTGGCTGAAGTTTTGATAATACATATCAGAAGATATAATGGTTATATGGGTCTAAAATAAGAGAAATATCGAATACCCATTATATATCGTACGAAGGCTTAACATGTGGTTATTTGATGCTTGCTCATTTATGTGTTAGAGTGCGTGATATAAAACCGTTCAGATTATAAGAGTTTCTAAACTATCATGGTCATTCAAATAAATAAGAAAATATATTTTTAAATTTTATTTTTGTAACAGGTTACTTAGGTACTTAGTTTACTCAGTCGTATAAATTAAGATTAAAGTCACAAGATTTCTCCAGTTTTCAAGGAATTCACTCATTTAATGAACTTAAATTAGGTCCTAGCTCACCTAAAGCGATATAACTATTGTACAAAAAGTGAAATTCTCAAATCAGATTTATAACACCCCCTAATAGTTTAATATTAATATTATTAGTTAATTAATATTAGTGCTCGGCGCTAAAAGTTTATGGTTCTGGTTTTTTGATAGAATAAAACGCACGTTTTATTCTATCAAATTAAAATCATTTATGAAATGGGACGTTCAGATGCGTACGACCACAAATTATTTAGGCACAGGATACGGGGTTAAAAGGCATCATTGTTTCACTGTTAATCAGATTTAACTGACTGTCTTACAAGGAGGGTAATACTTTGGCGTTTGATATGAAACTGAGATACTTTATAATACACGAGGAATGCTAATTAAATAAAAAATCCCGTTACGTTTAGGTTAAATTTGTTACGTTTTTCTATTGGCACTAGTTTATGCATTAAGGTGATACCACGCCAATCGATTGATTGAAGTCAGGAGACTGGTCTGGTAGCTTTATTCGATCGACGGAGACCGTTCGACTGACCAATCGATCGACGTTGATCGAGTTACCCCGACTATATTCCATCAGCTCTATCAACGTTGACTAATCCATTGCTCAGAAGGCAAAATTACTTCAATCTAAACTCTATGCCCTCGACATTAAGTTTTAATTGGTTGTAGAAATTTGACAGGCAATGTAGCGCTTAACCTGCCGACTTCTGTACCATCGATCTATATCGATCGATTGTTCTAGTATTCTTTCATCGATCGACGATCGATCGATTGGTGTGGTAACACCCTAAGAAAGCCCTCAATACTTTTAAATTCTTACAAGATAAAAAGTTGCGAGTATATTAATAATTATTAGTTTTTACATTTTCCTCATCAAATCAAATGGTAGAGTTCCGTAGATAGGTTTCTGTAGGACTTCACAGTTATTGTTGTTTTACCCCTCACACATACTAGGCAGTTTTACTTATTTCGTATTTAACATGTGTAACGGTGAAAAAACTTTGTTTAAAACTAATTTTTATGCTGAACAAAAAAAACTTATTTTGAACTAGCTGCTGCCCGCGACGTCGTCTGCGTGAACGCTATGCAGCACCAAACGCACCTACGATTATAACACTGCTAGCGTGATAATATGTAGCCTATATGTTGACCCGACTTCTTAAATATCTTCATGCCAAATTTGAAGTAAATCCATGCAGTACTTTTTGAGTTTATCCCGGAAAGACAAACAGACAAACAGACAAACAGACAAAAATTCTAAAAACTATATTTTTTGTTTCTGTTTCGATTGTAGATCATAACCCAAGTATTCTTTTAAAAAAATATTCAATGTACAGTTTTGACTTTCCTACCATTTTATTATATGTATAGATGTGTTTTGTAATAACACTTCAATTCTTTTTAAATTCACTTTGTTGTGTGCCAAATGATGTGAAAATACGAAGACACTCGCGACAGACACTCCCGTTAAAAATTAATATGAATAAGGATCACAAGAAAAAGTATTTTATTATTGCAAGATGAAAATCAACACTCACTTAAATCCGTTGTCTAAGCCGCTTAATTTAATTATAGCAAAATGAAATTTAATTGAATTCTGAACTGCCCAAAAAAAATCATGTTTGATGTATTTATTAAGTTACTTTTAATGCTGCAAAGAGTATAATGTATATTGGATATAAGTAAACAAAAACAGCATAAGCCTCTATAAAGTACGATCTTTTTCTAGTGAACTTAAAGTTATATTGTATACGACGAAGTCCCAGGTGCTTTCAGCAGATGTTGAAGCGAAAAGCTCTTGTTTTTATACTAATTACCAAAGTTTTCGAACACTAAGCTGCAGTGGAGGCAAATTGTGTTTTAGAAGATAACCATTATTAATATTATGAAAACACTGGTGCAGTGTAGTTTTAACAAAGAAATTTCGACACACGTTGTTTATTTGGATACTTTATGCTCGCAGATTAATAAATAAATCTATACATATAATAAAATGGTAGGAAAGTCAAAACTGTACATTGAATATTTTTTTAAAAGAATACTTGGGGTATGATCTACAATCGAAATAGAAACAAAAAATATAGTTTTTAGAATTTTTGTCTGTTTGTCTGTTTGTCTGTTTGTCTTTCCGGGATAAACTCAAAAAGTACTGCATGGATTTACTTCAAATTTGGCATGAAGATAGTTAAGAAGTCGGGTCAACATATAGGCTACATATTATCACGCTAGCAGTGTTATAATCGTAGGTGCGTTTGGTGCTGCATAGCGTTCACGCAGACGACGTCGCGGGCAGCAGCTAGTAAATAAATATTTCACACATATTTATGACACTCACACAACATTATCTAGCCCAAATTAAGTTTCTTAAAGAACTTGTGTTATGGATACTAGATAACTGATATATTTAAGAAATATATAAACATACATATTGAATAAATACATATTTTTTATTAGAATAAACTTAAATAAACATATAAACATCCATGACTTGACGGCTAATATCTGTGTGTTCATCACACAAATATCCGCCGCCGCCGGGATTCGAACCCAGGACCTCTGGCATAGAAGGCAATGTATGTTACCGCTACACCAGCCGGTCGTCAATTATTTGTTTATATTTTTAATACCTAACAAACGTTAAAATATCCGTAAGCGAAAGTAATAATTGTGTCAAAATAATTAATAGATAGATAATAATGTTTTATAATCAACGAATGCAGAGCATTTAAAAAGCCGACTTCACGTCAAAACTTTCGCCGACATATAATGTCATCCACGTAAACATTCTCCAAAATCATGCATAAGCAAAAATTTGAAATTTACAATGAAGTACCCAACCGATTTCGATGAAATTTATATGGGACCAACTAAGAAGTATCCTCTATCATATGAAGTAATTTTTAAAATCAATTCATAATTGTCCGAAATATCGTGTAACAAGACACAAAAAAAACATACAGACGAATTGAGAACCTACTCCTTTTTGGGAAGTCGGTTGAAAATAAATAACATCTACGTTTCTTTTGTAATATTAAATGCAATTTTTAATAAATTGTTTTTTTAATACACTGTCAACATTTCGCTTCATTTTTCGTCGGTCATCTGTAGGTAGGAACCTTAAGAATAATGGAAGCGTAAAAAAAGTCTCTTAATACGTACAAAGCGTGAAAGAAAAGGAAAATAAATTCCATCCTGTAAAGAATTCTTATAAGGACAAGAAAATGACTTTGGTAATCAGCATAAAAAATGCCATTTGAGCTCCCGATGGATGGCATACAAGAAATTATTTTCAATTTGATGAGAAATCTTTCTTGTTGCCCTGTTAAGTATGACGCGAAGGATCAATGTAGTCTGAATAAGAAAATTAATCTTTATTATGTACGTTTGAGGAAAAAGTTTCATTTCGAAGGCTTGGTAAAATGTACGGTTGATTATACCTTGTTTCATATTTCTTAGCATTATTTTGTTCCTTATGGAAATTAAATTATTTTATTGTGAAAGAAAGGTTATTAAATTCCTGGCTTGCTACACGAAAATAGGACAGGTATAAGGAGTCTTTAGCGGTGCTTGCGAATATGGTTTTCAGTTTGTTAAACAGTATTTTATAAATTGAATATTAATAATATTTAACAAGCGCATAGGTTCGGCTTAGAATAATTTTATGGCCTTCCTAAACCAGTGTCATCTTCTCTTACAGTCGGCTGAGATTGTGATGCCTAAGAACATTGTTGCAACCTCGTTTACAGTGCCATATCATTTAAAATGTTTTAATTGATTTTAAAAGAAAAAAACATCAAAACGATTACATTTAACTCGATAACACGAATAAAATTCGATTTTTTGTAGTCAAATAGGGAAGACTTACCCTATCTGGGATATTTTTCTCCACGGTAGGTAATTTTTTAAACACCCTGTATTGTCAAAGCACTTCCATTGATCAGTGTTAATGAGATCAACTTGTGAGGACTCTACAAAATAATTTGTGACAGTCAGAACAAGAGAAAATTATTGACTGAGTCGGAATTGCATTTCATTTTAATGCAACGGC
Source organism: Stenoptilia bipunctidactyla (assembly GCA_944452665.1). Classification (NCBI taxonomy): domain Eukaryota; kingdom Metazoa; phylum Arthropoda; class Insecta; order Lepidoptera; family Pterophoridae; genus Stenoptilia; species Stenoptilia bipunctidactyla. The sequence goes on from OX101729.1 coordinate 18,664,699, forward strand.
ATTTGTTCTTGTGCCAGTGTTTGCGGAGAACGAATGAATTATTGGATTCTGAGACCAAATAAATTATTGAGGTACTTTATTTTTCCAGGACTTTTGTTACCGCGTTGTATTTTGTGTACCTCACGTGTGACTGAAACGAAAAAAGCTTAGCGCAGATTAATACGTAGTACTATTTTCGAAGTTTGTTTCTTCATTTGTTTTATATCTAAAAATTGTCGGTATTCTATAAAGCAGTGTTTTAATTTACTAGGAATAAAAGAATAATGAATAAAATATTCTAGGCATACATATTATTCTTGTATATTTTTGTAAAAAACGATAAAATGTAATTCAAGTCTTCGATGTTAAGCTTCGTTTAATATCTATAAATTAAAGCTTATTTTTGTTTTCATGTTGATTTAAGTTGAGTTTACAGACAGATTGAGTCTTAGGTTTCATTTTTTCTTAGCTGCGTACCGCTTCTACCACTTTGCTGCCACGACGAAACTCATACACCATAATTGTTCGAATTAAGATATTTCTATTCATGATGACATAATATATTGACATTTATTACTTAAACTCGTGACTAAAACGTTATTTGAACATGGAGTTGAATAAAGATCGCTCAGTTGGAACACTCATCGCCGATGTAAATCATAAAGTATTGATTATGTTTATCGTTGTATGACACAAACTCATCGGATATAAATAATACTAATCGATACTCATTTGATTAAAAGCCTGCAATACACGCATATCAATTAATCATTCGCCCTGTCGATAAAAATGTAGCTGCATACTTTAATCATTCATTAGTTAAATAAGTAACTACTTTGTCGCTTTTTATTGCTTATTTTTTATGTTATGAATATTGTAAGGGAAGTTCAATACTCCACATGAATTTAAATATCTTCTTACCTAAAAACTCTTCATCTTATAACAGCGATCGTTTGTCTGTCTGTAAGTTCAGGGTAATCTTTGAAAATACTGGACCGATTTTGGTCTGATTTGCACCCGTTTTTAGAGAGCGTTTTAAAGTATAAACATCACGATACATTTCTTACGAGACGAGCTATCACGGATTTAATAACAAAGTTTTAGAGGAAATATGAATTTAGAAGTCAATTTTACGTTGCCTCGGGTTCACTGCATTCACTCCCAGTGTCAGATCCCCCCGTTTTCAGTTGACTGCTTCAGTGATTGGTCCCACCAGATCATGGTCCCATAAGGACGAAACACTGAATTCAAAAAAATATTATTTATGTCTCCGTGATACGTCCCCCTTAATTATTTATAAGAAATAATGAGATCAAGTACGGTCAGCAAGCAAACTAATAAGAAAATCAATAACAGACAAAATATTCATTCGTAATAAACATTTATACTAACTCGACGACCACTTTGGCGATGGGGTTAACCTGTCTGCCTCAGACGCCAGTGGTTACGGGTTCGATTCCAGCGCGGAACAAGAAAAAAAAATGTTCCGTGGTTGGGTGTTTATCTATTTACGTATTCATATTCTAGGTTCCCCTAGTTCGCTACATGGTATCCCATAACACAAGCTATGCTTACTTTTGGGCCATGTAGTTGGTGTGATTGTCTGGGGATTTTATTTATTTATTTTATTATTTAAGTGCAAATGAGACAGCGGACTGCGAATTTTATTATTAAAAAATAATCAACAATAAAATTAAAAGACATGTTACATTTAAAACACCATAAAACTATGATGTAAAAAAAAGTATGTAGGTAGGTATTGATAAATAAAATGTATGAGGTTATTTGTCCTACAATAAAAAATTTACTTCCTAAACGAAAAACAATCACAGTTCAAATAGGTAATTAAAATGATCACAGAATTAAATATTACCAATGTTAATAAAGATATTTTTAGTGCTTTCTTTGTCGCACTTGCAATGATCTTTTCACAGTAATTAAGCTCGCACTCGCCCGCTCGAGATAGCATCTGGCGATGGGGTAACACTGTCTGCCTCAGATGCCAGTGGTTGCAGGTTCGATTCCCGCACGGAACAAGAAAAAAAATGTTCTGGTTCTGGGCGTTCATCTATATATGTATTTATATTCTAGGTCCCCCCCTAGTTCGCTGCATGGTATCCCATATCACAAGCTCTGCTTAGGTTGGGGCGATGTAGTTGGTGTGATTGCCTGGGGATTTTCTCTATTCGCACACCTAGATCTAAAGAGGTATTAACTCAAAAAATCACTTTTGTCAGAAAAGACGATAAACTGATTCCTTTGTCCCTGTGCATTGTAGGAGTGGTCTCTGTAGAATTATGTTTTTTATATGCAGCAAGAATAAATATATTGTAGAGATTTCGTGTTCTAATCATTATTCAGGGCTGAAAATTTGAATTTTAGACTTATTTCCCTATTGCTTAACATTATTTGTATATTTGTTTTATTATTTTGAATTGACCCTGTGTTGGTGAATTAAGTTTTTAGTTAGCTCTCTTTTGAAGAGGCAATATAAATTAAAAATGCAATAACATTTTGTATTATTTATAGTTAGTGCAACTGATCGATTGATCTATGGCCAGCAGTAGAGGTTTATTGGATAATAAATAAGTAAGAAAACACTAGTAGTACGAAAATCAATTAACATTGTTTATTAATAATAATGAAAAATACATACACATACATAATGACAGTCTTTTACGTCCCTTTTAATTATAAAATATCTAATAAAAATATATTGCTTATTTATTAAGAATAAAAAAAAAACTTTTAAGAAAACATAAAAAATTAGGATCTAAAAGGTATATCAAAAATCACATTATTTTGGCTTATAATATTCAAATATAAACGAGATATCTCTGTATATTTTTAGAAGGTATCAGTCTGAGAAATTAAAAGTATAAACTATGAATGTAGCTTACATACTAATAATGGCACTATGAGATCAGCGTTATTGAAATCACAAATACTTAAATAGTACACTAGAATAATTTTTTTTTTACTATAGATGATCCTGGATTTATAAAAGAAAAGGGATATTTGTCCCTTAGGAATCTGCAATATGGTTTGTAAGTCGTAAACTGCTACGATTGTACCATCTCTTCTATTCTTGTCATTTTCTTTTTCAGTTCTTGCTAAAGTTTTTTTCTATTTAATTTCTGACGAACTACTAGATAACGATGAACTCGAGCTGCTGCTGCTAGGTGAACTAGATGATGATGGCGGTACGACTTTAGGTGGGAGCTTATTTTTGTGAACCAATTGGAAATTGGGATCCTCATCAGAGTCATGAATGTCACTTTCATCGCTCCGGAGTGGTGAAATATAATAGTTCCGGGCACCAGAATTTTTTTGTCTGGACGTCTGACGTTTTTGTTTGTTTGTCTGCCCGCGACATAGATGTGTCAATCTCGGATAAGACGACACGAGTATTCTTAGATAAGGCTTCATCACTTGATGACATCTTTAAGTCATCTTCTAAGATTCCATGTTGCGTTAGATGAGTGATATTTTCTTTATCCTTTTCTTCTACCATTTTACTAAAAACCGTCCACGATTCATTGTTTCCTGAAATAAGAAATGGTTTTTTTACTTGATTATTATTATGTTATGGCAAAATATTATCCCCGACAAATACGAACGCTCCGCGCATGGCATTTGACGATACTGGTCAGTAACGGAACGGTCTAGTCTCATACATTTATATAACTATAAAGAATATTTTTTTACACTACACGTTCCTATCACGGTCACAGAGCGTTCATAGTGTGGTATGGTGTGGTGGGCAGACTCCTTAATGTGCGCCAAATTAATTGAAAAAGCCATCAATTCAATACTCAATGTCTTAGTGATGTTGTAACATTATAGGTACTTAACGGAATCCATCTAAAGAGATGTAACTTAAAATTTAGCAGTAAAAAGGAAATAAACTCTGTAAATAATAGAACTAAAATAAAATTATACTAAGACGAAAAGATTGTATTCAGTAATAGTAAAAAATAATAATTTACAATATTTTTTAAAGAAATATGACGGTTTAAAATTTGACTCAACAAAACAGAATCAACTACAAATTCAAAAATGTTTCAACAGTATAGCAACAACTCAAAATAAAAATAAAACTTGTACTTACCTTGCCAGCAATACGGATTCAACTCAAAATGTTGTATTCATTTACTCAGCCGTAACCATCTAAAAGGCGTCAACTCCAAATAACACTGCTTAAAATTTCAACTATACAGGTACAACTCAAAATAACTCCAATTTGTTGACGACGAGCACGTCCCCTCCGCTTGCAATTCCGATCGCAATTGGGGATGCATCTGTTTTGGTGGGAAGGAGCGGGGTTTGCTCGTTCAACAAAAGGGACACTTTGCGCCATCTAGTGTAGCGTAAGGAACATAAATTTAAATCTGTTTAATTGGTCGATAGGTATTTGTATAAGGAATTTGATGGTGTGCATAACTCAAAAAACTAGATTTTTGAGTTGACCCCCTTTAGATCTAGGTGTGCGTATTTATTTTTACCCACGACGGAACGGAGACGGTATATGCGTTTGGGGTGAGAGGGTGTTTGTGCAAACCAATGTTACCATTTATCTCCAGAACCACTAGTCCGATTTTAATGCGGTTTTCAGTAATCGCTTTGGATGTGATTGGTGCATGTTCTTAAATAGGTGTAGCGGTAACAACTCACCAGGGGGCGCTGCAGTAAACATTTGTTTGTAAAAGTCAATGTTACCATTTATCTGCAAAACCATTGGTTCGATTTAAATGCTGTTTTCAGTGATCGCTTTGGATTTGATTAGCGCATGTTCTGAGATAGGTGTTAAGGTAACAACTCACCAGGGGGCGCTGCAGTAAATATTTTTTTGCAAACCATTGGTCCGATTTGAATGCCGTTTTTAATTATCGCTTTGGATTTGATTGAATGGTAACATTGGTTTGCACAAACCATTCTACGTAATATGATATCGAGTTACGTTATAACAAAGCCCCAGCAAAGTTGAGCCACCAGCAAAGATGAGTTGTAAATACTTATTATAATACTTCACTTTGTATTTAAATGAACTACATGGGTTTTCCAGCGGTGGTGGGGAAATTAGAGGGCTTATGAGGAACGAAGTGTTGTGTAATGTAATGTATGGTACCTATATTATGCTCTTTAAAAAGTTTGAAATAAAAAACAAAATAAAAATTTTGAAAATCCCACGACGCAACGGTTAAAAATTAATTGAAAAAGAATAAAATAATTTGAAATCCCCGACTGAAATGATTTATGTGACGAGAGATAATTAACGTGAAAAGCTTTTTTAAAAGTTCCCTTGATCTCACACAGAGTCGGTCATATTATGAACAACATACTATTCGTTTTCATAGCACTTCCCTACGTTTACCTATTCGGTTCTCGAAGATTTAGATGTCGCAATAACATAGGTATTCAACTCCCTATGCACTTTATAAGAAGAGCAAGAAAATCCGTCGAGGGCGGCCATCAATATTTTAAATTTCAATATAAAACTACAAAACGAATTCATTCAATGGCAGCCCCAGACGGATTTTCTTGCTCTTCTTATAAAGTGCATAGGGAGTTGAATACCTATGTTATTGCGACATTTACATCTTTGAGAACCGAATAGGTAAGCGTAGGGAAGTGCTATGAAAACGAATAGTATGTTGTTCATAATATGACCGACACTGTGTGAGATCAAGTGAACTTTTAAAAAAGCTTTTCACGTTAATTATCTCTCGTCACATAAATCATTTCAGTCGGGGATTTCAAATTATTTTATTCTTTTTCAATTAATTTTTAACCGTTGCGTCGTGGGATTTTCAAAATTTTTATTTTGTTTTTTATATTATTTAAGTGCAAGTGAGACAGCGGTCTGCGAATTTTCGCAACGTTGCAGTCATTCTTAATCTTTTACAGCAACCAGCCGTCGATACAAAGCGACGTGCATGCAGTCATGTAATTTTGTTTGATTCTATAAAGCTTAATAAATTGTATGTGTTTTTTTTTTATTTTAAACTGTTTTATTTGAAAGATATTTATTGATTTTTCTTATAGGTTTGCTTGCTGACCGTACTTGATCTCATTATTTACTACAATAAGGTGAATGGGACGAATCACAGAACAAGAAATAATATTTTTTTTGAATACCGTGTTAGGTCCTTTTGGGACATTGATGTGGTGGGACGAATAACCGAAGCAGTCTTTCAGTTGACTTTGCCCACTGTCTCATTTCCACCCAATTCATTTTAATACATTAATGTTATCTGACATAAATGTAAATAATATATTACAAATATGAAGATTGAGGAAAAATCCTGTACAGCGTATTCTTCTTCTTAACGTGCCTCTCCGATTATCGAAGGTTGGCAGTCAGCGAGTACTTATCTAACATTTACAGATAAACCGACAAGCATATACAAAATCTTTGGCTAAATGACTACCTTAAAATTCCACATTACATAACATAACATACTACATAATCATTTAAATATTCAGTAACCAATTAATAAAAAATCATTTTCTATATACCACTGTTAAGAAAGGAATAATAATTTAAAAGTTTAAATGTGTTTGTTTTTGAGTAGGTACTGGAAATAATAGACGTCATAATATATGAATTTCATAAATGAAGAAGAGTCAAAAAACGGTATAAACTTCACTAAAACATTTTTTACGGACTCGATTTGTAAAGTATTACATTTCGAATATTGTTTGATGTTTAGAAAAAAAAGAGCACCAAGTTAATGTTATTTCATAGGTCTCATCAATACTAATCTCAAATCACGTGAGCCAAATGGGCGCGGGACGTGCGGGTTGGGGGCACTTGGGGGGCAAGGGCGGGACAGGCTGGATAGTAGCAATTTGAGATGTTTTGATGTGTAAAGAATAATCAAATTATAAACAACAATTTCAAAACAAGAGAGGGGACTCTGGGCGCTGGGCGAGCGCTGGGAGAGCGCATTTGGTCTAAACGAAGCCTTAAAGTATCGAAGTAACTTTAACCCGTTTACTAAAAGATCGGGCCTCGCCAAAATGTAACGGTATCTATATCGCTGTGTTCGTTTTCATTATTCAAATTATTAAAAAAATAAGACAACAGAGCTTGAGTATTTCTCAAACGTTTAATTTTCATAAATATTCCTAATAATGTTTTATTATTTTGAACAACGATGCAAGGAAGCAAGATACATTCCTACTTTTAGGAAAAAGATAATATACCAACTATGATTTCTTCCTTCTTAATTATTCAATCGACACAAAAGAATCGAGTTACTGGTTACTCGTATTTTAATTGTATGGGAACGTCCCCATTGATCGTTTGACTTTAATAACAAAAAAAGAATCAATAAAAAATCAACAAATATCTATAAAAAAAATAGGTCAAGCATGCAGAAATATGATAATTTAGTGAAACCTTTCCTAATCGTTTCTTTTAATGAGCATATTATTGATGTTGTAAGATCTTATGCATTTTATGCTGCTACTGAAACCGATGGTGAAATTATGAGCGATTTGTTTCAAGGGGAAAAATCCCACCTTTTATAGCAAAACAGATTCATTTTAATAATAAAATAAAATCAAAGTGGCATACGATCACGGCTACCCTTTGAACATATCTCTTATCAATATGACGTAAATACATAAATATTTCAGCGTAAGCATAAATATACTCTTTTCTTGATTCATACTTTTTAGAGGGTGTTTTTAGTAGTCGGGTTTTAGTTTTTAAACTTAATTCTATTAATAAGTATCACACTTCTTAAGTAGATGGACCAAACATTACAGTGCCACCATTGAAGGAGTGGCTAGATATACCGAGCAACCTAATCATGTAGGAACTTTTGTCCTTATAAATCAGCTAAGATAAATTTTTGAAACTTGGAAATCTATGCCAAAACAACTTTTTTCTTAAGATTTAATAATTAGTTGGTTTTTGCTCTTTTTAAACCTGTCAAGTCAAGCAAGCTCGATCCTCGATGGATGGCATATAAGGGCAATCGGTCTTTGGTAAACTCGAAGTAATATTTATTTTATTAGCAGAAGTCGTATGTCGTCGTGTATGTTGCGTATGGGATACGGTTTGTAGTTAGGTATTGTCAGAAGACATTTCAGCGCCCCAAAAATTCTGACATCCATCAACCAGTACTGGGCCAGCTTGGTGGATTATGGCCTATACCTGTTCGTCACCCAGGGGAGAGACTCACAGACCTGCAGCGGGCTCATTACAAAGTGTTGTGATGATGATGATGGTACCAAATCGAAATATGTGGGCATACATAATATGTGGGATTTTGAAATATTAATGAATTCAGTGGGATGAAGACCTCAACGTTTACGTCACCAGCTCCCTTTTAGATAGTATTTTAATGAATAAACAAATTCCTTGAAATCTCTTCTTGTTATTTTCCATAATTTTTTTAATCGTTCTTCTCGTCCTTGGACCCTCTTTTCGTTTGGCTCTGTGGTAAAATGTTATATAACACTGCCTTCGTTGTGTAGGCTTTTCAAAACGATTATGTCCTAGTTTGGTTTGTATTTACGCATTTGGAACAATAAACATTTTAAGATATAGAGCTGCCGATAAAGAGTGTCAGTGGGATATAACATTGGTTTATCAAACATTACTGAAAGACCCCGCGTTGGGCTCTTAAAAGGCCTAACGTGGTAGTGATGCCGGATCCTCCCCAGATATTGATACAATAACTGAGAATATATTTCTCAAGACTTATATAAACCAAACGGAGAGTATCGCTATCAGAGCAGTGTCTGACAGTTTTCATCACGTAAATTAGCTTCCTGATGCGAGAGGAAGAAGTTTCTATGTGCTTCGTAAAAGTCCAAAAACATGCCCAGATATTTTGTACTCGCTACTTTATTTATAATTTGGCAAGAGTTATGGCGAAATTTACATCCAGAATACAATCGTAAATTCGTGGAAAAAGGGGGAACTGAGGGTTTAGTCTTATGAAAGCATAGGTATTTAGTTTCGGACGCGTTCAGCATTACTATCGAATCAACCTTTCGGAACAGTCAATCCAGTTTCATCTTTAAGAAAGGATCCTACCCAAGTTTTGTCGTGGCAAAGAATTCTGTATCCCGTAGTCACGGTACAGATATCCACAGTAATTCAACTCGGTCGCATCTTTGAAATAAATGCCTACACTGCCGCGGTCCGTTCACATGTGATAGGGCTGCCCGCCTTCAGCATTTAAATTACATTTTCCAACTTTGTTTTTACTTCCATTTAGTTTTGTGACTGCAAATATACTTTTTTATGTAAACAAATACAATACTTTGCGAATTGAATAGGAAGTGTTCAAGAAAAATACGTTTTGTGTCAAAAAACCATGTTTGCGTTGGAATAACAAATCGGTCTTATAAATTACCGACCAAAAAATACTTTCATTACATTTTAAAGTATAAACAATCCGCATATTAACGTAAAGCTCAATCAACAATTGTTTTGGTATGCAGACACTCGCGATTGACCGCATGCCGAGCGCATGCCTAGTCGAGACATGTAGGTATAGCTCGCGTTTCGTCCTTTTGTATGAAGTTGAATTAATGAAGATATCTGTACTATGCCGTAGTTGAGGGCTGTGAATGTCGTTCATGAAAAGTAAAAACAGTACTATACATATACTATTTTAAATATTTTCCAAAATAATGAGATATTTTAAACCGCATTTCAATAAAAAACCTGCACACGAGCTTAGGGCGAGTTGAAGACCAATTTTACTGTCATTTTTATTGATCCTGTGAGCAATAAATAAATTATGATGAAAATCAATTCAGTTCATATAAAGATGCGCAGTGAATTTTATTTTATTACCTTAATGCAAAACCAATAATTACTTTATTCGTTCAGCTTTAAGCGCACGATGTTGCCGTACTAATTATTTTATCCCCAGAACCATCAATCATTTAACGAAAAACTGCGACAAAGTAATCGCTGCTCTAAATTTAAATATAAACTTTCATAATATTTCACCTTTTTACAATACTAGAAGCAACAAAAAACCTATTTCCATTCGTGGCAATCAATAGTAAAAGGAAATATTTATTAAGTATTTCAAATCAATCGGTGGAAAATTCCTTCCATTGTTGATTATCCTTCACGCTAGTCGGTCATTAAAAATAAACTATAATTATTTTCCACTGTTTATATATTATGACAGAAGCCCTGCCTAATAGCCAGTGGTCTCTACGTATAGAAACCACCCCTATGCAATCAAAACAGTAATCAATGGATTGAACCAGGGGCTGAGAGCCAATGCTTTATTTGAATTTTAAATACGGTTGATGGCTTTGGGTAGAAAAAATAACAGGAACACACTTTTGAATAGCTGCGTCAGAATATCAAGTTAAATTCAAATTACTATGCAACCTATTGCAATTGTTATAGAGATCAATTTTAATCGAAATGTTCTATTGATATGTAATCTTCCATAAATGTGACAAGCGAATTATTAGGGAGAATGGAAATTTGAAATGGTAATATGAATTTCGTTCTAGACTGTCCCCTGGGGACTTAAAGGAGATACTAAGTGGAATATTATATATGTGAATTCCTTATGATATTGGCACTTTATAAAGGGATCCACAAATTGTATTTTAAAATTTCGCGGTCATATGATTGTTTTTGTGTAAATATAATATGTAAAGGTTTTGCCCTATTTGTTCTGCATAAGTATATCATAAAAGGCTCTTACTCATGTGTTCCCCTTCAAAGTAAAACCTCCACATGATTTGCCTCGTTAGCGACCACCCTAAAGAGCATTAAGTCAACCTTAAAAATAATCTACTTTTTAAATGCTAGTTAAATATCTATACTAATATATAAAGCTGAAGAGTTTGTTTTTTTGTTTGTTTGTTTGTTTGTATGTTTGTTTGAACGCGCTAATCTCAGAAACTACAAGTAGGATTTGAAAAATTCTTTTTGCATTTGATAGCCCAAATCTTGAGGAAGGTTATAGGCTATATTTTATCCCGAAATTCCCACGGGATCAAAAGTTACGCGGGTAAAACCGCGCGCGATGGCTAGTATACAATAAACACCATGAAATAGAAATAAAAACTTGAATCATTCGTTGGTTTAGTCACAAAAGAACATTATAACTGAAGTATTTTCTAATAGCGTTACTATGAACCATAAATAAACTTAATTAGAGGGCTTTTAATAACAGAAAACATAAAAGCCAAACAATAAATACTCATCGTTTCATTCTGTTCAAATTATTCATTCCTTTTACGGTTGCCTACTTATTCATTATGTTGGCCATACATTAATACCGACTATTGATTTTCTAATATTCTCATATCAATAGAAAGGGGTCCTTTTGTTGAGATCCCGTGGCTCAGCATGTACCAACTCGTATTTTGTTCGTTGAAAATTAAATCCTCTTTTGTCAAATGTTGATGCCATTTTAATTGGCCATCTGTGCAAGTCATTTTTCTGGTTTGTTTGCGTTAAATTGCGGTGTATAAAATTCACATTCGGTTTGCTACGAAAATAACTTTTTGGGAATTTTAAATTGTTGCGCAAACCAGAAATGTCGACACAATCATGGTTTTTATAAAACTAGTAAATGTTTTGTGCGATGAAAACAGAAAAATCAGAGGTTTTTTTAAATTTTTTTAATCAGGTTTTAATGATAGCTTGATTTTTTTTAAACTAACTGAAATTCGGAACCGACGATTTGAATAATTGCAGTTTTTGATTCGAATGTTGCGATTAAAATGTTTTTTATTTAGTATAATAATGATTATAGTGATTTTGTTTAGTACTATATGACAGAAAACGGATATTCCATACTTTGATGATATAATATGAAAGACAACATCTGATTGTGTTCCTATTATGAAAAATCACAATTTAATAAGAATGCAGATAGCTTGTACCTTGCTTATATCCCAAATACAACCAAATCACAGAACAGATATCTACAGTAATTCAACTTCATACAAACGGACGAAAAGCGAGCTATACCTACGCCACTCGATCTCGGTATGCGCTCGGCATGCGGCCAGTCGCGAGTGTCTGAAATACCGAAACAATTGTTGATTGAGCTTTACGTTAATATTTGGATTGTTAATAGGTACTTAAAAATGTAATTATACATCTTTTCGTGGATCTCAATCGAGGTGCAAGAATTTTTTGCGGTCGGTAATTTATAAGACCGATTTGTTATTCAAACGTAAACATGGATTTTTGACTCAAAACTTATTTTTGTTGAACACTTCCTATTCAATTTACAAAGTGCTTTATTTGTTTATATAGAGAAAGTATATTTGCAGTCACAAAATAAAATGGAAGTAAACACAAAGTAGGCAAATGTAATTTAAACATGACGGACCGCGGCGCTGTAGGCATTTATTGCAAAGATGCGGCCGAGTTGAATTACTGTATATATCTGTTCTGTGACCAAATTATACTAAAAAAATAATAAGGTTTAAGCGAGTGGTCACATGGAAAGTGCTGCCCGGCCTTAATCTCGTCGGACGTTCTCTCACCAAACAAATTATCTTCGTAAAATAGTAGCCCAGAATTAAAGCCACTTACTTAGTGCTGGATATAAACGGATTAAGGCCTTGCCGTAGTCTCAGATAGAAATAGCCATACTCGATTAGAATTTATGTGCCTAATTTAGCTGTATGATTAACAAAGAGGTTTAAAATAACAAAGAGGTTTTAAAAGAGGTTTATAATAACAAAGAGGTTTGCCAGAATTTGATAAATAAATATACAGAAATGAGCTGTGGTTTTGTACATGGTTTTCTAACTGGTTTGATGGATTATTTGGTTTATATTTACTTACAAGCTGTTGCGCGCGGTTTTACCTGCGCAATTTCGACTCCCGCGGGAATTTCGGGATAAAAAGTAGCCTATGTACAATTCCAGATTACACTCTAGCACCCGCAATGCCGAATTCCATTGAAATCCGTTGGGCCGTTTTGCCATGATTGAGGAACCAACATCCATACATCCACTCATCCATACATCCAAACATTCACATTTTTAATATTAGTAAAGTAAAATGTACATGTTTACATACATTTTCAAGTTACAATTGTATGGTGACGGTTGCGTGCTAATATTGATTGTAACTTACTTTGTTTAGTATCTCAGTCAGTTATAAGAACTGTACATACATAACTTTAAGCCTGTATCCCTTATGGGGTAGGTAGAATACCATAGGTTATAATTGGAGTTTGGAGGCATTATAATGATGAAGAGAGACTACTTCAGTGATAGGGGGTCAGGGTACCGTCCACAAATAAACCTCCAAATAATCAGTTTCTCATGTAAAATTTTGAAAGCAGGATTATCAGGTTAATAATCTTTATGAGAGAGTTAGTAAGTTAATTGTTTAGCGTGTCGTAAGAGGCGACTAAGCCACGTGATAAATCCGACTAATCCAATGCCCCATTTCATGGGGGCTCCTTGAAGGGGTTGGCAGCGACCACTCCTCATATAAAATCTGATGTCAAATATTACCGCTTCGACGATGATTATTTGACTATTTTTGACACTCACACAACATTATCTAGCCCAAATTAAGTTTCTTAAAGAACTTGTGTTATGGATACTAGTTAACTGATATACTTAAGAAATATATAAACATACATATTAAATAAATACAATTTTTTTATTAGAAAAGCAACTTAAATAAACATATGAAAGTCCATGACTTGACGACTGATATCTGTGTTCATCACACAAATATCCGTCGCCGCCGGGTTCGAACCCAGGACCTCTGGCATAGAATGCAATGTACGTATCCTACACCAGCCGGTCGTCAAATGGTCCTGTATTTTTTATAAAGCATCTTTCTAAACCTGTTATCATGTTCACAGTCATCTTTACTTAGCATCTCACCTGGTGACACTGTCAAACGGTCAAACGTGGATTTATTCATCGATTACCTAAAAACTAGTAAATAAATCACAAACTGAAACTATATTTATACTTTATTCTTATTTTTCATTAAAACAACTACAAGCTACTAATCAACGATCTTCAATTTGACTTTATAGTCGGTCTTAGACAGCAAGCAACTGCAGGTATATTGTGTATTATAAGTTTGAATAGCAAATTGAAACGGTCCCGTCTGGCAAAGAGAAATTGATTGTCACTTCTACTGAGTTATGATCGGATTATCTTGGTCCTTAAAATAAGACATAAATTTCACTTGAATGTAGTTATATTATTGATGTTATAAAATTTCTATCAGCAATCAGCATATTACTAATAAATGAATGTGAAAGTTTGTGATGTGATGCAAGACCTGTTGCTTTCTAAAATATTGCTGGAACACATCACCGCCGGTAGGGCGTGGACACTTGTCGCCGTGCGGCGCCATGGACATGGAGCCCCGTCCGTACGGTATTTGAGGGCATATTTTATATAAAGATTAGCAGCCAGGTAGAACCGGAAAGGGTCCTACCACAAAGCGGATACTCCTCGAATTAGTCACCTTTCACGACACCCACACGATATGACAAAGGCTTGAAAACTTGCCATCTGTAGAAATTTTGATCGATTATACCCTTAGATCGGGATTCTATCGGGTAAAGTTACACGTAACAGCAATTTTAAAAAAGTACGATCTCATTGAGAATTTTATGTCTTTTCACGATTCGAGTAAATTTTTCGAAATACATCTTATATTCAACGATAAATTTACGAACAATAGAAACAAATTTACAATGAACAGAAAACATAAAATATTTTCAAATCGTTGTTGTATTCATTAACTTTACCACACACAAGCATTCCTTTATATCAACAAATTAAATGTTAAGTCAACACAATAATTCTAAATGAGATCGTACAGAGAAATGTTCATTTTGGGTGGAAATAAATGGAACCGCAAATTACAGGTCACATTATTTACCCTGATTTGGCAACTCAGGTTTTTCACACAAAGTAACTTTATTATCGAAATAATAACATAAATCAGAGGTAACCGCGGAACTGAAATCACGTAATGATTCCCATGTGTGTATTTTGCTGTAGGTATAAAAATATTCTGAGCAAATAAATGCTTTTATAAATCAGAATTGACAAAAATGTAAGCGAGGCAATCTTGTTTTACGACGCCAAAAGGCTTTTTGTTTCTTATTAAAATTTATGCCTTTTATAATCTTTTTGAAAATAAGGATTACACTGTGAATGCTTTTATGCGGATCACAAATTAGTAACGAAAAAACGACGACTTCTAATATTTCAGGTGCACTCGCTGTGCATTATTCGTTAGACCATAGACTGATACTCAATCTAGTGAACCAACGACGCTATAGTATTGGAAAATACCAAAACTACTTTAGACACAATAATAATTATTTTTAAAGTGTTCTAATATTTTGTAATAAGTTAGTCAAAAGGTATTCAAATACCGACAGTACTCATAATGGGATTGAATTAATCGTATAATTTACTGAAACATACGATAAACATTGCAAGTATTTAATTACTGTTTTAATACCTACATTACCAGTCAATCAGGTTAGGTACCAGATTAAAATTATTTTCTCAAATAAAACTAATAAGA
Organism: Stenoptilia bipunctidactyla; assembly: GCA_944452665.1. Classification (NCBI taxonomy): domain Eukaryota; kingdom Metazoa; phylum Arthropoda; class Insecta; order Lepidoptera; family Pterophoridae; genus Stenoptilia; species Stenoptilia bipunctidactyla. Next base: position 18,680,222 of record OX101729.1, read on the forward strand.
AGAAAATAATTACAATAATTACAAAAGCTTTCAAAATCTTCCAGAGGCTTAAGTAAAAGTTTCTCAAGTTCCTAAGCTCTCATGGGCCAGTGAAATCTGGACAGATCCAACAATATAAACCCTTTTCAGCTTCATACCCTCCAAATAATTACAGGAAAAATACTAAGTATTTTGCCTGTAAAAGTCTTTTATTGGAACGCTCACAGCATTAGTGGATGTGCATGGATGCCTGATATTGACATGTTTAACATGGCTGTAAGCAGTGTTACGCGCCTAGCAGCAATGAATTGTTTCTGACAATAGATTTTATTTGAATCAATCTAAATGTCCTTGACTGTTCAAATTCGCCCTGGCTCCAGGCAATCTAGATTATTAATAGTAATTATTTGTATATTGTATTGAGTTGATTACGAGTTGAACGGACAATTTGCTGTCCAAAGCAAACATTTTAAGAGTATTTTATCGAAACTATTCAAATTCGCCGACATCTTGTTAAAACGATGTCAATGTTATCACCAAACTGTCATTAGGGTTAAACTAGTGCTATTATTGTCGCCTTTTATTCCTTCGACTAGCCACCGCGCGCGGTTTTACCCGCGTAACTTTTGATCCCGTGGGAATTTAGGGATAAAATATAGCCTATAACCTTCCTCAAGAGTTGGGCTATCAAATGCAAAAAGAATTTTTCAAATCCCAATTGTAGTTTCTGAGATTAGCGCGTTCAAACAAACAAACAAAAAACAAACTCTTCAGCTTTATATATTAGTATAGATTACATTATCTTACAGCTTGTCTATCGAATAATAATCGATAAGGTCTGGTTCAGTTATTCAATCACATGACTTTTGCTTTTTAGTGTCCATCATTTCATCAATCAATCAATCATTGCTCAATTCGAAATCCACCCAAATAGAAAAAAGGTTTTCGAAAAATTCTGTTATTCCTATTACCAATTGTTAGAAAAGTGAAAGTTCTTCTCAAAAAGGTTAGTAGTCTTCATAATTATGTAAATATTGCTATCAGACATATTCTATTCAATTATTTCGGTCCCATGTAATTCTGGAATTCTTTGGGAAATGGTAAAGCTGTAAGCAAATTGGCCGTCTCACAAACGATACGTAGGATGAAATTAACAGTAATTTAGAATACAAAAACTATTTTTCACTGTTCCTGGTTCCAGGGCGGACAATGTATAAAGACAAGGCATCCTTTTCGATTTTCTAAAATTATAATCTTGAACCGAATTTATCGCATACAATTTTCACATTTTACACTTTAACTCTACGTTTTGGACTCTGCACAGACAGTCTATGGTGATCATGAGGTCTGTCTGCAAAGACCCCGAATCATAGAGTTAATTCCGGTAAAAAAGTGCGTTATTATACATGGTGACTGGTAACAAAATTTATATACTGAAAGAAAGCATTCTGGTCATAATTATGTAATAAAAGTAGGTACCTACTAAATTTTTTACTGCAATTCCCTATAAATAAATAAAGTTTTGTTACTATTTACTTAACTTACGCCTAAGTCAATCGCAGCACGTGACCTGGCACGCGAATCGCTGCCAACGCTAGTGTAACCATAATATTTTGCGTAATATTTTTTTTAACTTATGGTTAAGTTTACTCAGTAAATAATTAATATTTATATTATAGTATATTTTTTCTCTTCATGTATGATCTCAAACTATCACGTCCTTGAATTTCAATATAATTGTGTATAGTATTCTTGATTAATCATATTTAATATACATTTTTAATAAAGAAATGTGTGCACACGAGTAAATAAAATATAAAAAGTAATTAAATTAATATAATGGACAAATACAAAGCTAATATTTAAAAATTAATTAATTCTAACAATTCTAGCTATGGTTTGGTACAAAGCTGCAGTCATCGATCAAAGATACGGGATCAACGGCGGGATCTAGCACCAATCATTATACCACCCCAAAAAGGATATCGATTTCCCGCCTTGTTGAATGGTTCAGGTGGCAGTTCTTTATCTTTCAGCGTCCCCACATATTCTACAGACACGAAGACGTCGGTTTTCTGGATAAGTGCTAGTTCTTGACTCGTCAACGAAGAGACAATTCCGACAAATATTTTCCTTGTCGTTTTCTTCATTTTGGCAGAGTCTAGCCCACTGCAATCTGCGTCGCTGTCCTTGCTGTGAGTTCAGGGGTGCCCGCCAGGATCTGCTCGTAATCCAACCTGTTGTAAGCAATTCCTAATGGTCTGAGTGCTAATTTGTAGTCCAGTAGTAACCCGCAACTCAGCTTTTATTTTAGTGGCATTGATTGTTAGGTCTCGGGCAGTCAAAAATCTGATTTAACGCTTCTGAGCCGCAGTAAGAAGAGTTGGTCCACTGCGAGGTCGATCAGCAAAGTTATCCACGCCGCGATAACTCCGTAAGGTGTTCACGACACTGGATTGGGATACAGCCACTCTGTGTCCTATTTCTCACGCCGAATGTCCTTCTTCCCTCGATATAACAATTATTACTCGTACAACATCTGATAATCCCCTCGGCATCTTTTTAAATGAACTCCTTCTTCGAAAATTCAGAAAAACGCTTGAATCAAGTTGGTTGGATTTTTTAATGAGTGTAAACAAGTATCATATCTCTTTTTACACAGAAAAAAAATGATATTTTAAGTTCTGTCATGAAAAGATATGATTTTTAAATGAAGAATCTTAGAAAAAAAAAGACTTTTTATTCTAACGTAACAAAAACGAGGTGGTATTATCTAAGTGATCTCAAACTTTTTTTGATGTGTGTATATAAAAATAATTCAATACTAACAGCAACGTTAAAACAGACCTACATTGAGGATCGACAAGGGTTTCCCTAATGCTAATCATAAGGTATTATTTATTTTCAAGTTATTTACAAATTACTACTTACTGGTTTATACTTACGATTTAAACTGACTACGAACGACATCAAGTCGATTGGTATTTCAACTATGGATTTTCATTAATTTAAAAGTTGTTTCTGTTAAGCAAATATAAATATCAGCGAAACAAAACAACTACTTATGCCTCATAGCCAACTAAGTGAGACCTTACATAAATTAAATGCCCGACAAATATTGGCTTTAAATTTAGCTCACCCATCGTCGAAACGCACCATGTGGTATTGTAAAAACAAGCGGGACATCCCCTTAATCCTGGCTGCCATTTTGAACCCCACTCTCATTTGCATAAGTCCGTTTCGCAACAAGATGGGATATAATCCTTTAATAAGACTTTTGGATGACCGCTCGTTCGGATTTATTGCCCACAGTTATGACTTTGATAGACAAGATACTGCTCTAGTTTGAGTATAGGATTATGAAAAGGGATAATTGAGGATCCCGATTGTATTGTGTTTAGGTATATGTACAAAACAGTAGTGTTTCTGTCCATTGTTTTGTGTAAGGCTTATGAAGGTTTATTGATATCTATTTACTATTCTTATTTAATCAACGTGTCAAATTTTTTTTTTTTTAATTTCAAGATAAATGTCAGGCGAGGCAAAATCGTTCCTTGAAAATGTTCTTACGCCAATTATTAATTTTTACATCGCCAATAGATTTTAATTCGACGTTTCAACTACCTTTTCAGAAACACGAAAAATCCGTTTAAAAAGTATATTTTATTAGTAATGTAATAGGAATTCAAAATTAAATGAAAATAAAGCGTATTTATCTAAAATAAAATAAAAAACATCTGAAGACAGAACAGCCGATATATTTTTCCTTCAGTCTATAACTACAACCTATTACTCTGAAATAAATGTGTCAATACGACTATAGTAAATGGTATCTAACTCGCTTTACAACGCTGTAAGCGAAGCGTGTCCTATAAATAGGATATGCTTTATACAAACGTGTCCTTTAGATAGTACGAACTGTATTTATTTATTGGCTGCGAGAATTTCAGCCAGCGATATTGAGTGTGTTCGACGCTATGTCAACGCAGTTTATTTTATGGGATGGACGAGCCAGACTAAATTTAGGCTGGAAAAATGAATATTTATTTTTGATTTCTTTTTTTGTTACGTTCAGCTTTTCTGATTTTATTATGAAGTACTATAAAAAGTTTTGGTAGTAAAATCATGGCCTCCTTAGCGTAGTGACTACGTAACCGAATGTTAGGTACTTTGCTTATGATCTCTACTGTCTACAGTTTGTAAGATTTGCAAATATTTACATACAGATCTAGGTGCTTTACTTTGTGGTTATAATCTTTTTTATGTATATTTATCATGAACTAAGCATTCAACTATTTTATTCGTTAGCTGGTTTTTATATCACAAACTCTTTTTTGCTCGGTCAATATAATTGACACTGACTTATTCCAACAGCAGTGACTAACGCTATTTCGATGTTGTAATGGAGAACTACAATATTTTTTATTGATATATTTTTTAATTTTATTCATTGGTAATAGGTTATGTAATGCTGAATTCTGTTTGCACTTTTAAAAACTGATATGGTTTTATATTTGATGAACTGCTAGCTCTCAAGTCACAGAATTATACATAATAGTGTATATTATGTATAATTCAAGTTTATACTTCAAGTTTATTGATACAATCACTGTTTTTCAAAAGATTGTGCTATTTAGTTTCCGCAACACAAGTTCTTTGAGTAATTTAATTTGGACTTAACCAACACATACTAGGCTAGATAAAGGGTTTGCTTATGGCCTTAACCTCATCGTAGAAGTAAGTAGTGGCCCAGCAGTGAACTCATTAAAAGTGATGACGGAATTCATGCTAGCAATCTTTAATTATCTATCTATCTTTGAATTGTAAATCAACTTTCTTGTAAAACACAAGCTTTCACTCAGTTAAAAATTAACATATAAGACTTGACAACCGCTTAAGCTCTTGTATTTGCCTATCTAGCAATTGTGAAATGGAAATGTCGTAACAAGTCACAATCGACAAGTCTATTTGTGTTTGAATTGGCCTACATTTGGGATTTAGGTTTAGGATCAAGAGCTGTTACTTTGTTTACAGCTTTCAATACCGGGACTGAGTGCTTTGAAATCCTATTTTAAACAATATTGTGTCTAAAGTTTACCGAATTTAAAGTAAAAGGTATTTAACTAGGCGTTTGAGGGTCGTATTTATTTCTATTTCACACCGGTTCTCGACGGTTGGCATAAACATTGCTATGTTGCTATAATTTTAATTAAGAACAGAGTCCTTTATTTTTAAGTCATCTGTTGACGATACAAAAGATACAATAAAAGTATTTGATGTTTAATATAATTTTAGAACTAAATTGAATTAATAAATACATTAATATAGAATTGGTAAGTTCTAGAACGGTGTAAGAGTCTTTATTGTTAAGATATCACAATAATAACGAATTGGCATTATACCAGTTATAGAACTAAACAGCATACCGATACTGAGACAAATAATTACTTTTTTGTCTAAGAATAACAAAAATTGTTTCCATCGTAAATTGAATAGTCCTACAGACACCGATAGTCCAACGTAATATGTATACAGGGTGGAATTTTTAAATGCCACCTGGAGGGAAAGTAATGTAATAATAAAAAACTATAAATAATAAAGATAGTAAATTTTACTCCAACGAAACAATCCTTTAGTTTTAAAAAGAAAAATTCAAAGACTTTCAAAAGTTTGCTCGCTTCACCCGGGAATCGAACCGACTAAAATCTGTAAAAATGACACCCTGTAATTTTATTGCATCGATCGTTAGGATCAATCATTAAGAATGAATCCTCTCATACTAGGTTAATTCAATGAAAGGAAAACCATGAAATCTTCTTTTTAGATTTTAGTCGGTTCCGTTCCTGGGTGAAGCAAGCGAATTTTTGATTGTGGAAAAATTCCACCCTGTATATTTTAAATTATAGAATAGCATACAAATACTAAAACTGTACATAACTATCCTTTTATCATTGACAATTCAATATGTCTGAAACCATCCAGGAAAAAAAGTAACTCGTGTAATATCAGTAAATAATGCTCTAAATATGATAAATTTCTCACAAAGAGTTACGGCGTGGAAACATCAGCTCTACGGTACGCCGTGCCGTGGCATGGCGCGCCGCCGCATTGTTCCATGGCGTCGTGCACGGCGCAATGCTCAGCACTTCATATTAGCTCCTTCCTAAACCTGTGTGCTTTCATCTTTCAACCTCATCGTCACTTACCATCAGGTCATTGAGGTCAAACGCGGTTTTAGTCACTTATAAAAAAAAAAAAGCTCTTAAAATTATATCCATAATGGTTCATTATAGAAAAGTATGCCGTATAATGCAGTGCCGTACGGTGGAAATCAATGCTTTTCTATAATTAACCATAATGGAGATAATTTTAAGAGCTAATATGAAGCGCTGAGCGTTGCGCCGTGCACGGCGCCGTTGCCGTAGAGATTGATCCACGCCCTAGCAAATAATCTTAGATGGTCGAAAAACGCCGTATATAATAAGGTATATAAAGTAGCAAATTGAATATATTAATAACAAAACTTTCGTCAAATCCAACAAAAAATCTCTTTTTCAATTTTGTAAAAAAGTACCGAAAATCCAGCCATTCTCAGAAAACTTGACGTACAACAATATAAGTATACAATATAAGTAGGATATTTATTGGTACATATTTACGTATATAAAAGGATTCACTTTATAACATCTTTTTTATATTTTTTATATGGAACCCTATCTATATTTTATTATCAATTTCCAATCAACCGTTGAGTCATTTAATGGCGACCATTATGCTGTATTGATTAACCTATAATTCGGAATTACTTCATCTTATCTATTGTACTCTGTATCCATTGTAGACAACCTTAATATTCTATAGAGATTCCTGAAAGGGGACATTTAGGAAATTTGCATTCAAATGCTATCCGGAGTCCATCTTTCCGATAAGCTTTATGTACCTTTAGTGATCCTTGAGATAATTCAATCACAGTTTAGAAATCGTTTCAAATATTATCATAAGTATCGAAGTTCCTATCTTTTATGTACCTGTTTATTTAATTTCATAATGAAGACAATGGCTTGTACGATTGAGACCGATGTTAAAAACAGTGTAGAAAAAGAAAATAAATATTAATATTATACAGTCCTTTATCTTGCTTACCATAATTACATTCACCTGCGTTTGAAAAATAGAATTTCATAACTGTAGCAAAATTGTAAGAACAAAGGATATTATGGACTTTACTGAATGTAATTTAAAGGTTATTTTCATTGATGCCTGAATTTGCGCACATTTTTCGATGTACATTTCTTTAATAAAATATATTTAATAATAACATAATAGAAAATGTTTGATATATGTTTTTTTGCGCATGTTATAACAGTATTATGTAGAGTATTGATTTGTTTGCTTTTATATTATCTTATAATTTGCAACACAGCGGCTATATTACTGAAAGTGAGTTCTGTTGGGTAACCGATAAAAATGAAAATTTAAAAACCTATTAACACTACGAAATTTATGTCGGGATGGTTCGTTTCAGAAAAAATAAAGTTACGCTTGTAAATATAGAAAATATATTGCAATGGAGGATGGGGTGAGAAGCACAGAGATTTTGAAACTTAAAAGTAGAAACAAATACGTTTGCAATTACAAATATCAATATAAAAGTTTTGTGGTATTTTTTTTTAACAAAAAAATTAACAGAATTTTAAATATTACAGCTTTAAGGATGAAATTCACTTCAGAGAAGAGTAATACTTTTCGTACCAATGCTATAGAAAAGTTAGTTACTTTCTCGAAATAGAAATCTCATAAAATAAAAATAAAACATTTCACATTCCAAGGTTTCAATTTAATAACGCCTTGATACTTTTCTTACTTCTTGTCATTTAATATAAAGTCTTCTAAGAAATCGAGCTACAAATTCTAATAAACGCGTAAAACATATCCGCGCAAAATTTAAATTTCTTCTTACATCAAAAAGAAATATCAAAAATACACATGAATTCTGAAGTTCATTACCACGCAACTTGGTTTATATCCAGCATTATTCACAAACATCCAATTTAGCGCTTTTAAGAAACAATTCTAGGAACGGCAACTATCATGAAAGTCAAGATGTCTTCTCAACTTACTTTTAACGAGGCAAGATGAATACAATTCTGGGTTCGTATTTTATGTTCCGGGGTGCCAAGTTTCATCTGCGGTTGTGTTTGAATTATGTGCCACATTTATAAACAGGGATGACGGTTTCCTCCATTGCACCAGTAAGATTGTAAGAAGGATAATTAATAGTTGTGTCCGTAACACGCCTAGTGGAACAGGAACTATTATTTTGAATTGAGTTGTATCAAATGGTAGTCGTTAACCTCGTTTGACTGACTCTGTTTAGTGAGATGAGTGAAATGGGAAAGGGAATGGTATACAAACTCAATCGCCGCTTGTCAGCTGTTTTGTATTAACAAATCCATATTAGCCTATTTTAAAATGTAAGCTTAATTCCACATTTGCATATAAAATGATGATGATGATATAAAATGATCAGGGTTTAGCGCCATTTTATAACAGTAGGATCTCCATTCTGAAATTAAATTATTTACTTTACTTGTGTTGGATTTCTTTTGTTAAAATCACATCTTGGTAGGTGCCAAAGCTTTTAGCAGTCAACTACTATAACTAAGTTACCTTGCTAATTCCGCGACTTGTACTTGCACTAGTTTTGCTGGATTTTCGTGCGTTGGTTTACCATCCTTTTTTTTAATGAATAATAAATAAATAAATATTCCAAATACTCACACAACATATCTAGCCCAAATTATGTTTCTTAAAGAACTTGTGTTATGTATACTAGATAACTGATATACTTAAGAAATATATAAACATACATATTGAATAAATACATATTTTTATTACAATAAATTTAAATAAAAATATAAACATCCATGACTTGACGACTAATATCTGTGTTCATCACACAAATACCGCCGCCGCCGGGATTCGAACCCAGAACCTCTGGCATAGAAGGTAATGTATGTTACCACTACACCAGCTGTTCGTCCCTCCCTCCCTCAAGAAAGAAGCAAGCAATGCAGTGAACACACACTTGGAATACTATAACCCACACCACAAGCTACCACCACCGGTGGTACTTCTAAAACTATGACTTCGTGTGAAGTTGTTTTCTAGTTAAAACGAAGGAGTATTTATTAAACAGGTTATCTACCCCAAGCTAAGTAGCGCTTATGATGGGTGAATAAATATTTAAATTACATAGAACCGCACCCTATGACAAATATCTTCAAATATTTTTTAAAGGCATAAGCTGTACTGTTTAGTGCCAAATATATTTTTTTATTTATAAAAAACAAATTTTTGTAGTCTAGTGGAGGTCGAATCCACAAAATCTCACATATCAGCTGGTTATTCGCACTCTGCGTAGGTCGTCAATTGGAGTTTCATGCTCTTTATATGTAGAACACTGCCATACAAGCAGCTTTACGGCAGACATTTCGGCTATGCTACTTTTCGTTTATGAGGGTTTCATCGTATTTTATCTATACAAACTCTACCTTTTTCAATTAAAAATAACATAAAAAGGTATGTGTACAACTGGTTGAAAACACATAAAAAAGTATAAATAGTTTAAGAATAAAAGTCGAACAACTTTTTTCAATGCGTTGACTACACAATCGGCATTGTTATTTTTTTTTACCTATTACTTTTATTGTGTTATATTAATCTCTAACCTATTTTGAGCGACAAATTTGAACAATTTTATTTTTATGTGTGTCTATACTTAAATTTATATTGATTTTATTAAATTAGTACGTAATGACGTCATCAGTAACATTAACTTTATGAACATGTGTCAGTCAGTAAAAAAACATTACCTGTGTGCTAAATTCATGCAATGTCACCAAATGGATTGTAAACAAGAACATTTCAAAAACTGATTCAAATCAACATTTTAGGCGATTTGATGCCACCAAGGTTAAATAAAGGTCAAATGTCTTTTGTTACAAATCTATAAAACTCCAATGCTTTTAAATGTTTTGAATCGACTTAATTAATCAGAAACCTTATTCCTCAAAACCGTTTTTCATTTGAAGCAAATAAAAAAAATGAAAAATGCCCATTGCCGACACAGAAATTATGTAAGTAAGTGAAATTAAATTCAATACCACTCTTTTGTAATAAATCCACTACAGGGATATGAGTCTCTTCGCTGAGTGACAAGGACATGAAAGCAATAATTTTTGAAGGCAAATAAAATAAAAAAAATATTAATCGTTAATTTTTAAAAAATGTTTTATGGTGTGTAAAATTAGTTTTTCCTTCCAACTTCTAAAAACAAGGGGTCTATGAAATGCAATAAATACTCAAATTAGGTTTCAGCACAATTTTCCGCAAAACAACTCTGTAACATAAATTATAAATATTTCAAAACACAAAGTACCTTGTAACATAAATATCTAAATTGTTATAATAAATAGCTCATATTTGAGATAAATGGAATAAGGTTTTCAACGTTGCAAAAACTTTTACAATTATGCTCCCTGCTGCGAGGCGTAGTGGTCTGTAAATTCAATCACGTTTTGATAAATTTATGTTTATATCGTTCGTTTACAAATAAAGATATTGTTTGATAAAATAAAAATAAAAAAGTTTCCTCATTTTTATATTTTTGAACACATTTTCCTCTTAAGTCGATCAAAGTTTGACAGACCAATAGCTTAAATAAGAGTAAGAAGATTAGTACAAAAAAAAATGGATTTGAAAATATAAATATGCTAATTTAGTATTTTAAATTAATATTATAACCTGTATTTCATTTGTATTGAAAGCTACTGCAGCGCAATGATTAGGTTAGAGCTAACCTTCATATTAATAAGCCTGTTCGATTCCGTGTATGGTAAAATAACTTCTCTAAAATTGCCTTTAAGTGCTTACCAAGATTTTACCTTGGACCGAACATGGACAACATAATACAAACTACAAGCTTTGCATAATATTGTCTTAAGTTTTCGCGATTCATACTATTCGACGTCGCTCGTGACCACGGGGTCTGCAAAGACACCGAAACGTCGAGTCATTTAAAATGTAAATATACGCGATAAATCCGGTTAAAAAGTGTTTTATTTAATACAAGCTTTACGTTAGGACAGACTTCTTCAAATGTATGGATTTAAATAAAAATATGTAAAAATTTGATACGAATAGTTTTTTCCATTTAGAGTCACTCTAATGTACTGCATTAATATAAAATCTTAGGTAGGCAGTACGTATTTACAAATTGAGTTTCCTGACCCATTTTTAAGGTTTTAACAAAATGTTCTAAAAACCACTGGCTTTATAAACAATTTACTACCAAATCTTATTTAAAAAATTATTCTATTTAATTTTCATTCACTGAAGATCTATTCAAATTTTTCAGCGGTACGCCTTGAATGGAAAAGGCTCAATTTGTTTGGATTTTGCGGTACAGTCACGTGCAATAAGATGTATACACTTCGGTACTTATTCGGATGTGATAAGGTTTAAATTCCAATGAAAATGTAAACATATTATTAGACGTGACTGTACCATTTAAATGGGACAATTATTTTTTCCTAGGCCCGCTTTCATTTGTCACTGAAAGAACTGGGCGCCTTGAGGATCAGAGTTTTTCCTGTGATCATTATCAACGCTTATTTAGCCATTAATTTATCACCGTCCAGGGAATTATCTTGTTTCCTTTTGGCTTGACAAATAAGTTCATTAATACTCGCCTTGAGTTTACAGATGTGTTTAGATTAAATAGATCTTCGTTTGTTTCGGATCCATTAGCTTTGTTCAATTATTTGTGGCAGGTTTATTTAAATGATTTTGATTGATTTAAGGTGGGCAACTTAAGGTTCAGAGTCGGTTTCGGCCAGTTTAGGCAAAAAATGCTTTAGCTACAGGTACGGTTTTTGCCAAAACAGATTAAGATTCGACTGCTCCGAAATTCTGTGTGAGTCACAGTAGATTAATTAATGACTGCCAATTAGTGTTGAGGATTTATACCTGAGGTAGGATTTTCAAAAGTCTTATAAAAAAATATAAAGTGGGCTCGATTTGATATTGAATTCGCAAATTTTTTAGTATCTCTTATGTCAAAGGAGGAGACGTCAAAATTAAAAGTTGCTAAAAAACTGATTTGCATCTTCTTGACACCAGAGATACTTCAAATTAGAGATTGTCATGTTGAATACGGCCCATTGTCATTTTAGTTGTTAGATAAAGAAAGCAAATCATATGTAAGAGCGAGTTGTGAGTTAAAGTTGTGTTGAAGTATTTTTGATTTCTTGTTGCTTCATACATTCAGATTCGGATTCCACAGACATCTCAGTAATAGGCGGTATTTATTTAGTTGATTTTTGTATTTCTTAAACTTTATTGCATTTGAACTTTATTTTATTTAGCGCCAAGTTATGTATAAAGGTTGCTCGCTTACCGCCAGATGGACCCTGAAGGAATTGTACCACTAAGTGGGATTATTTGAGAATAATCGCTTTTCACGACGAGCCTTCTACATACAGAGACGTAGGAGAAAATTGAACCTGATACACTTAGCTTTAATCAGAAGTTAATACTCATCACAACCAGTTATTTTTTGGTCCTGCAGTTTATCAAACAGAGCTTAACAACTTCACCATAAGTCACATTGTAGAAGACTACCCCAGCCACATCTTCTAGTAAGTGATTGCCACTCGACATCCTTCCGGTGCTAAAATTATTCGGCTAAAGCCAGTGCCAAGTTTGTCCATCCTCTATGTTTTTTGAAAGAGATTTGTAGGTTTTCAGTTAGTTATAATATAAATGATCATAACACAAAAAAATGTAATGAATTTGCATCTAACTCATGTTTTCTAATTTAATAAAAAAAAATTTATTAATAATAAATAAACAAAAAAAGTTTCAAAATGTTATTTAAATAATAATTAGTCTGTACTGATTACTATGTAACTTTTTTTTTGTACAAGTCTTTGAATCGTTGTTGTTTCTAAAGATCTCTATCAAGTACAAAACATAATGCTGCCTTTCTACCGGTGTGTCGGAGATATAACAAAAAGTTTAGCTTAAAAATTTAAATATTAAAAAGAAAGTACATAGGTAGGTATACAAACATACATAAGTTCACGACTGTATCCTTTACGGGGTAGGCAGAACATCAGAGGCTATAAAACCATCTGATGTCACTTTTGATAAAATTTATAGGTATTATACTGATGGAAAGAGAATATTGCAGTGACAAGGGGTCAGCCTACCGACAGCAAAAAAGTCAATAAAACCACACAAAAAACGACCACAAAAACGTCAATATACCTCATCAAAATTCTAGAACCTTTTAAATAAGAACTGCATAAAGATAAACTTAACTCGTTAAAAACTATTTCCTTTGCATTTTCTATCGATCGTGTACTAAATACAGCAAAGTCTGCTATTTGATATCTAAATATTTCTTCTCTCAAATTTTCATTAAGATTGTTCACCGTACGGTGCTGTGCCATGCTCTATAGAAACTAACTACTGTTAATATTCACCGAGTGCACTCCTCGTAAAGCTGTAGACGAAACTATGAGAACCGGAATTAATATGAAAACTTTAGTGCATATTGAAAATTTAAGTAGATTTCAAAAATGTGTGCCTGAATTATTCGCTTAGTATCAAAAGTCGTCGCGTTTGGTAATGTTCATTAAACTTTTCATAGCTTTATGTGTATTTTGATTTATATATTGAAAAACTAATTAAAAAGATACACATTTTAATGTGTATCCACAATATTAAAACGTATGCCGATATATTGTATTTCTTCGGGAAACGTCCGAAGAGTGCGCGAGCAATATTTATTATCATCAATAAAGAATTTTGAGTTGAATAACTGACTATGAATCTTCAAGCATCTATGTCATAGGTAATATTAAAAAAAAATTACAATCTTTCCTCCTTCCTTAGTATTCAAGAAATTGCTATCAGTTTGTAGATTGCATAACATTTTGATTAAAAACGAATGTGAAATAACATCGCTAGTACTTTAACTCCATTCGATTTTTTGATCTCAATTGAGTTCATTTTCTCGCGACCGAAAGTTTTCAAGCAGCTCATGACATGACAATTCTGGATCACCATATAGTATTATCTGCATCGCTTTTATAATGGAATTGCAAATTTAAACCCTTTGTAAGCGCTTTGCATTTGGAAACACAAATTCGCTTTTACGCCAATTTGCATGTTGTGTCGCAGTTGCGGCGACTTCCGAAATGTTGAAACGCGATCCTGCATATTGTGATGATATTATTATAAATAATACTGATCCAGTGTTACCGCGGACTGTTGAAGTTTTTTTTTTAGTTGGCAACACTATGCAGCTTTTTAAAGCAGTCTGAATAACTATGCGGTATATATTTTTTGGTGAGTTTACATAACCATGAACGAATTTTATTTTTTCATATTTTTGAACTGTGTTGTATAGAAAGCTTCATTGTTACATCTGAAATATGTTGTTAGGCGATAGGTGCTTTTGGTATTCATTTATTCTTTTGAAAAGAAAAATTATATAATACAATGATTAGTTACCTAGAATAACGATTTCTTTTTGCACGCAACAAAACTCGCGAATACAAAGCTATCTTCTGACATATTTTGTATTTATGTCAAATATGAACAAAGCAAAGTATCTAAAATAAATTTTTAACATTTTTTTTAGAAATGAAACCAAAAACTTGTATATTTTACTGCGTAAATAAGCCTTCAGTCAGATAAAACGAGCGCTCCGATGAAAATCCAAGATCTATGGGCAACAATGCCAAGCCAGTAGCGATAAAATCACTGGCCTTCTGTGCCGAATTGCCACTGCACGGCTTTCCACAGGATATCTTAGATCGTATAGACATGAATAATGGCCTTTATATAACTCCACCTTCAGTACGTCGGGCGAAACCTAAAAGGTTTGGGTAACGAGAAAGTAAGTGTTCGATGCTATCTGCTACTGGATTTGGTTTTGATGGGATAACAGGCTTTTTATTGATTATTTTGGAAAAATGTAAGTAACTGATACTAAGCTCAAAATCTATACTACGCAGGAGACTAATACAAGTAATAAAACAATAGCATCTTACCTGTTAAAAATATCTGATGTCTTTATTAAGTCTATTGCCTATAGCTTCGAAGATATCCAGATATTAACTATGTCTACCAAACTCCATTTGCATTAATAAATAAAATCCCCAGACAATCACACCAACAACATGGCCCCAAAGTAAGCATAGCTTGTGTTATGGGATATCATGTAGCGAGCTCGGGGGGAACCTAGAATATAATTACATAAAGAAACACCCAGACTCGAACATTTTTTTTTCTTGTTCCGTGCGGGAATTGAACCCGCAACCGCGTCTGAGGTAAACAGGTTTACCCTATCGCCAAAGTGGTCGCATTAATTTAACAATCGGTATAGTTTCACCATTCGGTCACTTTTGTGATTGGGCAATCTTTTAATAAATTACCCAGACTTTAAGGAATATATTGCACTCTAAAAACTTTACAACTTTAACATAAAATTGTTGTAAGAATGCCAGAGGTCAAAGAAAACATGCATTTCAGTAATATTCATTCGTTTTTCATTTTCAATGACATTATTTACCTTAATAATTAAACTTCTTAAAATCTTAGTCAAAACAACAGAAAAGCATATAAAAATATAGGGATAGTTAAGTCACCTAAATAAGAAACTATTTACATACAGACTATGAAAAGTTTTAGAAGTATGGATCTCTAATCTTTAACACTATTTATTTAATATTGTCTTAAGTTTTCGCGATTCATACTATTAAATAAAACACTTTTTAACCGGATTCATCGCGTATATTTACATTTTAAATTTTGGCTCGACGTTTCGGTGTTTTGCAGACCCCGTGGTCACGAGCAGAAAATGTAAATATACGCGATAAATCCGGTTAAAAAGTGTTTTATTTAACAATATTTATTTGATATGATTGCTGGCACAACGAGATGAAATGTCTACGTTACAGAACATGTGTAACGAAGCGAGTGTTAATGCATTTCTAAAATTATACCTTAACATAACCATAAATAACGCTTCCATATTATCAGGGCAAATATAAAATCTGCTAAAGCAATACCAGGACCACATATGATCCAAATGGTAAATGGAAATATGCGATCGACCCTTCTTCTAGTAAGTGGGGCAATACATTCACCCGTTGCTACATGTGTGGAGATCATAAATAATCCACACCTGTAAGTAGCTAGATTGCGTCAGGATAAAGAAATTTAATATGTATGTGTGCAGTATAAGGTTGATTTATGCTTAACCGGTTGCCGCATGCACTTAGCTTGATTTAAGGCTATAAGAGGATTAAGGTGCCAAGAAATTTTCGCTTTGGGGATACAATTTTGGAGCTAATTTTCTAGGATACAAATTAACGGGGTCTTTTGATATTTTTTCTGCATTCATTTAATCGAATTTCTATGTTTACGATAGCAGCTCTTATTTCGACGCTATTTTACACGTTTCCTTAGTTTCTTTATTTTTCGATAAGAATTGTAAATTTTACTAAAAAAATCCACTACAAAAAAGGACAGAAATAAAAAGCAACGAATTTCTCAAACATAGAGATGCATTAATTACTAGGGCCATTATGAGTATTGTACATGTAACTGTAATGGTGCGTACAGATTGCTGTAATGGAACTTATAATGTAACATTTTTGCGCACGTTGCGTATTTGGACGTGTAGTGCGCAGAATGTTACAAGTTCCGTTACAGCAATCTATACGCACCATTAAATGTAAGAAGTAAGAGCTGTGGAGGCTTTTAAGCTCTCGGGTGTAGGGATACAATAGCTGAACGGAAATAATATTGGAATTCACAAAAGCAAAGTTATTCACCCCTCACGGTCATTAACCTAATGGTTAGTGACGATCAAGATAAAGATCAAACGTCACCTGGTAACCTGTTAGTATTAATACACCTCAATAACTTATGACGACCGGCTGGTGTAACGGTAACATACATTGCCTTCTATGCCAGAGGTCCTGGATATTTGTGTGATGAACACAGATATTAGTCGTCAAGTCATGGATGTTTATATGTTTATTTATGTTTATTCTAATAAAAATATATATTAATTCAATATGTGTGTTTATATATTTCTTAAATACCTATATCAGTTATCTAGTATCCATAACACAAGTTCTTTAAGAAACTTAATTTGGACTAGATAATGCTGTGTGAGTGTCAGAAATATTTATTTATTTATTATAACTCAAATCACTGAGACTTTTAATATAAGTGTTTGATTTATATAATAAACCTATACTAATAACTAAGTATTAATTATTAATTAGCCAATTAGATTACTTTCAGTAAGAAAATCAGTTCAATTCTTAAATTTGGTTAACAATGGATACAAATATCTCGTAAAATATACGCAAATGCAAAGCAATGTTGCTTTTGAAGTCCATCGTTAAATTTTTATAGTCACGCTTTATTTTTTATTTAATAACATGTAGGATAATCCCTGCAATCAACCCTAGTTCCAAATTCAAATCTTCATAATAAAAACTTACATGAAAACTTTTTGTGGCCAAATTTTTGTCACATTGGTGTGTCAATTTGGTGATTTATTATTGAACGAAATTTCATTTCCAGTTTCATTTTCATTTTATTTCAATTGCATACTATAGGTATACATTCAGTATAAAAAAGAAATCATGAATAAAAAGTCGTCTCGTATCTGGCGAAGTTCCTATTAAAATTTTGTCCCCCCATTTTTCTCTCTTGTAGTGACAGGTATTCCCTGCTTAATTAAAAGAACACTTCTAAGATATCGCATGAAAATAATATTCATTAAAATTAATTGAAAACTGGCGCACATATCAAGTGACATGCATACACAAAAATACAGTTTGAACCGAACTACCTCTCTTACTCAGTTAAATAAAATTATCAAGAAAGAGACAAACATGTATGTATGCAAAGTAAGTAAAAGAAACCATTTAAGTTCTGGTAAGTTCAAGCTCATACTAAGCTCTTTTAAGTAAAGCTAGCTTATTTTAAGAAAACTGGGCTGCTTCGATAGATCCACGAGTATATAAATGCAGATATAATTTAAACTTGCCTTTTAAATTTACTAAATTTAACATAGATTTCTTGTTATAGTCGCCTTCCAAAAATAAAGTTTTATTAAATAAAACTACTTTTGAACCGGATTATATTTTACATTTTAACTCGACGTTTCGGTGTCTTTGCAGACCCCGTGGTCACGAGCGACCGAGGTGTCAAGCGTCGGATTGATAGAAAAAAGTATAATCATCTCCATCTGTTTCGCAGTCTCCGAGCGTAGCGTTCTGGATTGACAAACGATAAAGTTTTATTATCCGAAGCTCTATAAGAAGAATAAATATCGAAATAATTGCCAAAATTCAGCCAGGAGACGTCCACTGCCTGGACACAGGCCTAATCAAAATAAAATTGACAGCCATTTATGGACTTGCTATTTAGTTGAACCTTAATCAGTCCAATACCTTACTATTTAGTTGAACCTTAATCAGTCCAATACCTTACTATTTAGTTGAATCTTAATCAGTCCAATACCTTACTATTTAGTTGAACCTTAATCAGTCCAATACAACACACCATATCTGTAATATGAATAAAAATACTTTGATATTTCACAAACGGCACAATAAATAATGAGAAAAACGATGACTATAGCTACTTGGTGGTAGGTAAGTCCCAGGCCCGTAGGTATCATTTTATACAAATGGTAAAATTAATGATCCGTTGCCAACCCAAGATTTAGCTGGAAAATCTTTTTTTGCTCTTATTTCACTGGCTAATCCCTCCCTTTGTCCAAAACGTACCTAGTTATTTATGAGGTTTTAAATAGGAAAGACGGCTTCCGGATATTTTAGAGGTGCTAAACAAAATAGGCCGATAAACAAAATAACCCATTTGAGACGTAATGGTTCGGCAAGAAAAAAAAACACAAAGACATGTAATTTCAGTAAATGTAAGCATTATTACAGACCAGTTTAAGAGCTTTATTGATAATACGGATTCATTACAACCTCATTTTTTAAAACATTAAACAAGTCCGAGTATATTATTTTTATACTGACATTAAGGAAAGTGAATATTGAAAGGAGGTTTTATACAAAAAAAATGCGGGCATAAAATACCATACTTATAATTTTTCAATAAATACTTCAAAGCAACTATAATGAATATAATTTAGTTAGCTTAACTACCGTCTCCGCGGGTTTTAGAGTCACTAGAGTCATAACTTTGAACATTATTAAATCCTTATTTGACTTTAATACAACGCAATATAAACTAAACTAGCAAAAGTAAATAACTACATAAATCATTCATGTCATTTAACTTCAATGGCTAATAAAATTAATATTCAGCTGAGGTTACGTCAAAATCCATTGGGACTTGGACTTAAATCTTGTTTGAAAGTACAGAATTCAGTGATCGGCGCGTAGCGTAAAGGTTACGATTAGGAACGTTCATAAAAAGAAGGATTTAATTACATTTCTATTATAGTAAAAACAAATTATTGTAAAAAAGATTTATAACTAAACAAGCTCTGTGAATTATGAATGTGAATTGAGTATTTCAAATCTGTAAGGTTTTGCAAAGAATTTTATCAAATTAGGTAATCAAAAACTATATTTTTTGCACATCATTAGAGCCGGGCAACGTCCACTGCTGGATACAGGTCACATCTAGAATAATAGAGATATCATTTAATACAAAAATAACCATTAACTGGAATTGGTCCGGAACTGTAAGAAAATCGTATCCTCTTGCCAGGATTCTCAGCCATATGAAAATGCCGTAAACTTTTATACTTTTTATAAATTTCCCAATTTTTTCATTCATTTCGTTACCATTTCATTAAATATAAATCTATATATATTTTTTTTTATTTAAGTGACGGGTTGTCTCTTAATTTAGACTTATCGATCTTAAGGATTAAGGATATTTCTGCCACGATTATTTGACATTCATAAAAAAGAAAACGTATTTTCCCAAGTTTTCAGGATACGATATATGAAATAACAGACTCTTAAACCGTTTGTCGCGTACAAAATAAGTCTAGCGTGCTTTAAAATTTTAAAAGGTATTTTTTTTAATATATGAGTTGTGAATTGTTTACATGAAATTATAATATATTCTCAAAAATTAAAAAAATATTAAAATTATCTGTAACAATTCTTATTTGATAAAGCATAGTTTCCCCGTCGTCACATATATCTTTTTTCAATGGCCATAATAATTCAGACTAAAGGATATTTCTTAATGTTTTCAAGTAAATTATCTGAAAAATTAAGCATATTGAAGAAGTAAATATTGTGACTAAAGCCGAATCAGTAATCAAAATTATTTCCCAAAAAAAAAGCAGCACAGCTGGATATTGTAATCCTTCGTTTAGTAATAACAAAGAAAAACATCCAGATATACTGTATTTATTAAACGATATTCAAACTCACGAATATGTAAACAAAGAATGAACATAACACGAATATTAAACAACCGCAAAATAATTTAACAGAACTTCAATTAGTACTTTTGATAATGTTTTTATCGAAACAAAATATTACAGGGATTATAGATTGGATTAAAATTTTGGTTTCCTGGATAAGCCACAGAATGTAGTATTTGAATAAAGTTCATTAAATAATAAAGGTAAAATGAAATACATAATTAATTAATGTATTGGATAAAACATAAATAGATCTCGGTCATATATAAATATTGACTGAAGCCAAAATCTGGATTTGCAGATTTATGAAGGAAAACATATGATTGAAATTTTAGTACACAACGTAGGAAAAAAAAATACAGTGTTTGTTTAAAAAATAAAAAAAAATATTATCTCATAACATATCCGGTTAATTCGCTACATGATATGATCACGTCATCAAAAGCAACGCTTACTTTGGTGCCATGTAGTTGGTGTGATTTCCTGGGGATTTTATCTATTTATTCAGTTCTTTCAAAAAAGTAAACAAATATTAAAAAACAAAGATTTTCTGTTTTAAATCGTCTCCGTTATACAAACTACAATTAAATTATATTTGAAATGGCGCGGATTGGTAAGAATTTATAGATTTTCTTTTATCAATAATGACCTTTATCTATAAAAAATAAATACAAATGGTAAAAGGAAGTCTTCTATATCCGTCTTCTATATGACATTATTTCATGATGTATATCAATTCAATTTACATTATATTTATAACATAATGTAAGGGTGACTGGTGACAAATTTTAGATACTAAATGAGCGCACTCTTTACTCGATTCTGTTTATAATTATGTAATAAAAGTAGGTACTTAATTTTTCACTAGGATTCCCTATAAATAAAGAAGGTTTGTTACTAATACGCCTGAGTCAAATGCGGCACGCGGATCACTGCCAACGCTAGTAATACCATGCGTTGCGTAATCAACTGATTTCTTTAACTTTCGGTTAAGTTTAGTCAGTAAATAATTCATATTTATTTTTTATTATATTTTTCTCTTCATGTATGATTTCAAACTATTACATGCTCGAATTGCAAAACTGACCCGCCAGTCATCCTGTATAGTTGTTAAGATATTTAAGTATGTATAAAAATATAAATACGAGGTGAATTGAAAAGTTCGCGGCCTAGTCAAGAAAACAGAATAAAGTACATACAAAAATGTTTTTATTTTTCGACGTAATCTCCATTTAGCTCTATGCACTTCTTCCATCTGCTTTCCAGAGCTTCCATACCTGTTTTAAAAAAAGATTCCTCAAGGTCTTCAAAATACAGGTTAACAGCGGCTTCGACCTCTTCATTCGTTAAAAATTTCTGCCCACCGAGGTGTTTTTTCAGGTTTGGAAACAGATGAAAGTCCGAAGGTGCCAAATCAGGAGAATAAGCTGGATGTGGCAACAATTCGAAACCACAATCACGAATTTGAGCCATAGACTCGACAAACGTGTGGACTCGGGCGTTGCCCTGGTGAAACAACACTTTCTTTCTCAGTAATCCTGGGCGTTTCTGTTTAATTTCTTCACGTAAACGGCGCAGAAGGGTGCTATAGTACGCAGAGTTTATTGTTTCGCCTTTCGGAAGGTAGTCCACCATAATGACACCCTCAGCATCCCAAAAAACCGATGCCATCACCTTGCCAGCTGACAGAATTGCCTTTGCTTTTTTCGGAGTTGTTTCACCTGATTTTTTCCATTCTTTGGATTGTTGTTTTGATTCTGGGGTATAGTGGTGAACCCAGGTTTCATCCATTGTCACAAATCTGTCAAGAAAACCTTGTGGATCAGCCTCGAACATCTCCAAACAGTCGCGAGAAATCGTGAGTCGAATTCGCTTTTGCTCTACTGAAAGCAATCTGGGGACCCACCTAGCCGAAACCTTAGAAAAGCCGAGTTCATGGACAATGATGTTTTGCGTTCGTTCATATGAGATGCCTATAGTGTCTGCAATTTCTCTGATAGTCAATCTACGGTCTTTCAATATGAGATCACACACTTTATTGATGTTTTCTTCGGTCGTAGACGTCATTGGCCTGCCGGAGCGAGGGTCATCTTCGATGTTCTCTCGTCCACGTTTAAATTCTGCAACCCATTTTTTCACAGTGGTATAAGACGGGGCAGATTCCCCTAATGTTGTTTGCATGTCATCATGGATCTCCTTTGGTGTTAATCTTTTTTTAAACAAATATTTAATCACAGCACGTTGTTTAAATTTCTCCATTAGTGAAAATTTGTTCTACACACGTATTTATATTGTTCGTAAAATTTTATTTAAACAAGATATCAAATTGAAAATTCGCGGGCTGACAATTGAATAATGACAGTTCAAAATGACGGCAGAAAAAATAACGAAAGTTTTTTTTTAATGGCCAGGCCGCGAACTTTTCAACCAATGTAGTATATTATACTTTAAAAGGATCTTTACATCAACCTTATGCTACTCAGTTTCATTACAAAAAAAATATCAATTGATGTAAAAATATATAGTTTTTAAACTTAATATCTTTTAATTGTTTCAGATACCATGCGCGCTGAAAGATCAAAACCTCGATACGAGAATGTTCTGACCGAGAAGCATGGACAGTAGAGATTGACAAGATGCGTTTTTTCAAAAACTTTCAAGATGTCACTAATAACAGGACTTTTATATTCATTGTTGTGCTTTATTCATTAAGATTGTGCTCTCCTCAAGATCTGAGTGAGGATTTCTTAAATGATGAAACTGTAGATACTGTTTCTGAAATGGTTGCGCCTGTGAAAAGGGTCAAGATTCCCAGGAACTTTGTAAAAGGGCCCTGTCGTAAGAGTGAGTTACTGTGTGATACGGGGCAGTGTATTTCCTTGGACAAGTACTGTAACGGTGAAGATGACTGTGGTGATAAAAGTGATGAACCCAAATCTTGTACACGTAAGTAATTGAATTTAACTTTGTTATCTTTCTAGAAATTTAATTGTCTTATTAATCATGCTATGACTTCTATGTATATTATTTTAAATAGAAGGAAAGAGTAGTACGGGTTTTACCTACTGAATTTCATTGTTTCATATATTTTGAATTTCCTTTTAAGAGACTTTTTAGACAAAGTGGTTACAAGTAATGATAATAAGTAATTTAAGCACTACTCGGCTTGATTAAGTTCTGTGTTCATGTAAAACAATATTATTATGATATATTGTATATGTATTTGTGTTTATATAATATTATATATGTATATATTGGTATATATATATTTATTTTTATATTCGTAAGTATTTTAAGCAGTTTATACGATATTATACATTTGTGCACACTATCATTGCATCCTAAACAAACTCTCCAGTCCTAGGTCTGCTGGAAGAGATCTCATTAGAGATGAGCTGTACCTTTGTACTTATTTTTGATCCATGTATCTTTAAATTGTGTCCGATCTTATGTGTACATAAATTGTTAAATAAATAAATTAGCCATTGTATCGTTTGGGTTGAAGTAGACTAAAAAAATCTATTTCTTTATATAAAATTTAGGTAGCATTTCATTAAATGGAAGCATTCTTACATTCAACTATTCTAGTATTTTAGTCTTCATACTACCAATTTGTGATGTAAATTGGCGCAAAAGGTAATTCGATAAGTTTGCAAATTTTACCAATTTGTCCGACTATCAAGAGCAGGGCTATACAAATGGTAGATCATATTTATACAGAACGCGTAGTGAAAATGACAAAAAACTATCAACATTTTCAATTTGTCCTTCAGTAATATCTTCGCTCTCAACTTTGAAGGCAAGCACAAAGACGCTGCTAGTATGTTACAAAGACGTGCATATGAGGGGCAAAAAGGCTTGTATAAAAAGTAGTTGGGAATCCACCTTCAAATCCGGGCAGCCGATTTCCTCATATTAATAGGGAGATATCCCATAAAAATAGCAAGTAGTTTTTGGATATTGATTTGTCTTCGGTTTTTTAACATATATTATTATAAAAGATGACATCTGCGTCACTTCGTTTTTTGGTTTGGTGGTCAGTCCCCCAAATAAAGTAATGGGCCTGTAGTGTCTGAGCTATCTAGTGTCAAAGACTGATATCAAATCTTTTTTGAAAAATATATCTCCGGTAAAAACCTTTTTTTTTGCGGAATAAAAAGTAGCCTTTACGTTATTTCAGACTATACTCTATAACTTTAGCCTATAAATGCCTTCAGATCCGTTGATCCGTTCTGCCTTGATTGAGGAATAAACATTCATACATCCATCCAAATTTCCACTTTTTTAATGTTAGTAAAATGATGTTGAGCCAGAAGCTAGAGTTAAAGCCTATTTTATAATTATTCCTAACTTATTTTATAATTATCCATACATTCAAACATTCTTTCACATTTTGTAATATTAGTAAGATATGCCGAATGTAGGACCGAAAATTCACACAAGGGAGACAGCAAAAAAAATCTATCGGTACCCGGACAAGCATTCCCTTCGATTACAGCCTCTTCCGAAAGATTGAGTTTTTAATTCCAAAAGCAAAGGTTTTTTTTCTTTTAAAAAAAAACGTAAAGACGATTAAAATGACATATCAAAATATGTGAAAATGCGTCATCCTGTTAAGCTACAAAAATATCGTTATACCTACAAACACCACCACAAAAGAAACTATCCTAGTGTTTGATTCTTTAAACATAAAAAATGACTAAAGCCCCCAAAAACTTCAAAAAATCTTACGTCTTTTCACGGCATGATTATGTTTACCAAACATAAATTCTCCCACTCAAAGTCCCGCTCCTGTGTCATTCAAACGCATTTTTAATATGTCTCCCCCTTGCCGGTTGGCTGACGGTTGTCACAAAAGAAAAAAGGTATAAAAGAAGTCCTGAGTTTCATAGGAGTGGCTGTGTCAGCAACTCCGCATTCAGACTTGGCTTTCTTCGCATTTTATGTAACTTCCTCCGTTAGTCACGCAGTGGAACGGCCACAACATTTTATATTTAATGTATATGGATTTAGGCCTTTGCAAACCTGACATGGATATGTATTATATTAAGAACAGCCGTTTCATGTAAATAAATAAATTGTGTTACACTTACTGTATACGTTTTTGTTTAATTTTAGTCTATTGTAATGTTTCATAACAATATAATTTGTAAAGATGGGTACCAAAATAACCATAAAATACTAATTATAAGACCTAACGTATAGTGGTTAAAACACCCAATCCTTTTTACAACTATAATTCTTAAAAATATAGCATTTTCCTGCGTTTTCACTATCATTGTAATATATTTGCCCATAGGCTGCCAAAATTTTGATTATTTTGTTCAATGCGGGGAAGTGTTCCAAACTATTTGTCGTAAAATATTATTACTATGATTATATTGCCTTATTTCTGTACACAATATAACACAATACAATATTGGTTCCAACAAAATAAACAAGTTCCATTTTACCGCTAAAACCGGCTTAAATACGAGCTTTTCTTAATCTGTACCCAGACAATTATTAGAATTGGGCTGTTCCAGTCTCGAAATACGTTTTCTCGAACGATAATTGCATTATACAAAGACCCAAAGATACAATTACAAAGAAATGAAAGGACTAGATTATTCCACAAATTTTCCTTTTTCTTGACGTGACTGCGGCATTCAGTGAAATCTGAGATATGATGGATCTGACTTCATTATTATGTTACACAAGTAGAATGGAAAAAGGAATAAGTCGCGATGGAGAGAAAAGACTGTTTGTTTGCGCCTTAAAGTAAAAATATTATCTTGTTTTAGGAGAAAAAATATTTTCGTGAAGTAATTTTATTTCCCGTCGTTATAACTAAAAGATTTTTGTTCTCATCATAGAAGGGATGTTTTGAATGTGTTCACTTTTTAAATAAATAACTTTGTGATTTCATAATTTCAAGCAAACAAAATAAGTTTCAGTCTTTTTTTATGCCCCTTTTTCTACATGAAAATGGAGCTATGCAGTATGAATGTAAGCCATGACAAACTTCTTCTTCTTCTTCTTGCGAGTCTACACAAATTCAAATTTTGTTCGTCCAAAATTTCGCCGCCTCTACAGCACCATCGCTAGCCTCCATCAATTCCTGGAGTGTGCATATATGTGGACATGCTGGGCAGGTGAGTAGGTGCGTCATTGTTTGCGGGGAGTGCCCGTATTCACACTTATCGTCTAAGCTCTCAGAGAAACCCCACTTGCAGCGATTGTCTTTGCTGAGACCTACCTGGGTTTGGAGCCGGTTTAAGGTTTTCCATATCGGCCATGAAAGATCGTGTCCAGGCGGAAGGTTCTCCAAGAGTGGAACAAAAGGTGTTATTGAGTTCCCAAGTTTTTTCTGCCACAGTTCACAACGCACTTTAGAGACCTCGCCTAAACTAAGCTAATAGGAATAAACAATAAAATAAGTCACACTATGAAAAATATAGGTATAAGTTAATAGCAATGATAAAATTGCGAATTAAAAAGAATATTAATGCTGTATAAAACCAGAGATTATTGTATTTTGGTAGTGATAAGGGCAATCAACGCTTGCATAACACTGGGGAATTTCAGTTTGAATTTCAGTTTGGTTCATATCGACATAGGTTAAGAAACAATAGATAAGTTATGAATATGAGAAAACTCATTCTATTGATAGAATGAATTTGTTAATCGTGTTACAGATTAATTTATTTATTCACCTCAACGCTAAAAACTCATAGCTCAATTCAATTCTTTGGTTATAATGGCAACCAGCCGTCGTTACTAGGCGACGTACTATTACTGCCAGTATCACGTGATGAGAAATACACGGTATTACAAGTAAGGTCCAGTTTGCATGACAAAAAATGTGAGGTGCGACGAGGGCAGGAAGTTGAATTACCTACGACAAATAAGACAACACAGTTAGTACCACTACCAACAGACAAAATGAATAAACCAAAACTCATAGCTAGTTGTATGTTTTAAAAATATACTTCAATTATGTTTTCAACACACTTGCTCGTAAAGTGAGCGTTATTCTATTGAATTTAGAACTATAAACTGGGCTATAAGTCACGCGTGCAGTAATATATTATACCCTAGTGCATAATATAATGAATCCTACAAAGTTGAATTGTACCTTTGTGCAAATTACATGCGAGTAAACAGAGCATATTTTATTGGTCCGGGTTATACATTAAGTATTGTCAGAAACAACAAAGAGGTTTTATACCACTTCAAATCCATATACATTTTTAGATGTTTGCGCCTTATATTAGTAAAACAAATTTGTATATCAAACAAATTATTCACAATTTACAATAATTTGTTATAAAATATTAAAATATTTGCATTTACCACTCCAAATTAAACATTTTCACTTAAAATAGGCTGTATATGCTATACAGATAACAGACATTGACACATTTGGCAGAAAAAAAAACCTACGCGCATGCGCGAGGTTCGGCGCCATTTTTCAATCACAATTCACAGCTTTGTTATCAAAATGTATTTGTTATTTTATGACCTCGTATGTCTGTCTTTTACTCACAAGTGTGTTGAAAAACGTCGTATGTAACTCGTGAGCGTTGCTCACTTGTTACATAATATACTATTTCGTTATTTCCCTATTATTATAATCCAATAAATTAAATAGAGAATGTTCATTTCGAAGACAATTGTAATTTCGGATAAAATTAATCAGCCGAAGTTCCCAACTAGAGCATCTTTGTCACATTATCATTTGTCAAATAAGGGTCTAGTGGAACCTTATTCAATATCGCACTCACATCTGGTACCATCCTGAGGAATATTCTAAGTTAAGCTTACACTAAACCAACCTTGAATGCCTTATTATTTGTTACATGATAAACAAGAAAGTTATGACATTGTATTGCATTCTTAAAAACTTGTACTGAATATTACGGTTATTAATTTAATTTATTAAGCAGAATATAAAAAGCCGCCTAATTATTACTGATGACTAAGAGCTTTTACGTACTACACTCGATTCAAATCCGATTGAAATACTATTGAAATCCGATTGAAATCCGAGATAGTAAGTATCTTGAAATTTTCTATGAAATGACAGTTGACGGTTGCTGAATCTGGTGCGTATATAGAAATAGTTGTACGGATACGCTGGGCCCCGTCACTTCTCGGATTCTCTGAACACTCTTTTGCTGCTTCTTAACTTAATCTGACTGAATAGTGACGAGTAGAATACAACGTCAGAGCGATAATATTAAGAGACAGACTTCAGGAAGGTTGCTAGTAAGGCAATTCCTAATGAGGACCTCCTAGCAAGCAAGGATCAATCGAAACAGATGCAATTTACAAAACGCTCATTCTAGGGTTTTTCTATTGTGGCTCTGTGTTGATCAAAAAAAAAGAATTAATGACATATTTTTACAAACACAATTTGCACTTATTTAGATATTTTGTTTTCATACGAAATAAAAGCTCAGAATGAAAACTCTTTATGCAAACAGTTGAATTTCAATTTTGCATTCAATTCATAGAATAACTTTTTATATTCTCGTATTGTTGTTTTTTCTTTGGCAATACAATAAATACTTTGAAACCACTGAAAACTACAAAGAAAAGGTTTTGTAAGCAATTTAGTCCAACTTTCCTCATAGTAGTCGTAACGTAACAAGCTGAATTAGTTCGAGCCAATCCACACTAGGGGCGCTATCATTAGTTCAACGTCTAATTATGTAACGCATATGTATACTTTTTTCAACTACAATCTAAAATTATTTCCAAAGGAATAGAGATAGAATAAAGTATTATGTAAAAATAAATTCTTAGCTAGTAATTATATGGACAATTGACATAATAAATAATAATAATAAAATCCCCAGACAATCACACCAAATATATGGCCCCAAAGTTAGCATAGCTTGTGTTATGGGATACCATGTAGCGAACTTGGGGGGAACCTAGAATATAAATACATAAATAGATAAACACCCACACATGGAACTTTTTTTGTATTGTTCCGTGCGAGAATCGAACCCGCAACCACTGGCGTCTGAGGCAGATAGGTTTACCGCATCACCAAAATGGTCGTCAATAAAGATAAAGTCGTCAATAAAACAGGGCGTATACAAGATAAAAAAGTCTTCTATAAATATGTGTATATTTTTTTATATGTTTTGTGAATATATCAGTTCTTTTTTGCATATTGAACCTACGCACTTCAAAAAACATGACAAGTCCTCAGTCTTGAATGCTATTCAATTCAATTCAAATCAAATCATTTATTTTAATCAATTAGTAGATCATTGGTACATACAGGTTATTTTTCAGGATAGGTACAATAAAAAATATTAGTAATTATAACATAAGAATTATCATGCTATGTGTACATATTTGTGAGGGTTTTTCAAAACGTTTTTGCCGCTCTGGAAGTTCTGACTTATACTAATTGGGTCAGCTTATTAGTACATTTCCAAAAACTTCTCGTCCAGAGGAGAGACGAATAAAAAAGGAAAAATGAATTTGATACTGAAAACAATATAATTATATTTATTATGAAACATGAATAACGCAACTGCCTCGTAAACCCAAACAAAGTAAACGAAATCTAAATAACAAGATTTACTTACACCGAAACTTCAGTAGGCAAAACCTCCTTAACAATTAATGAGGTTAAAAGCTAGTTTCGACTTAACCTCACAAGTCCTAAATAGGCGCCACTCAAGGACTCCGGTGAACAATAAACCTTCTTTAATGATAGCCTTACCTGAGAACGAGCTTTCACCCTTATCGCCCCGTACGTGGTCGTTAACTCGAAATATGGGTACAATTAACAAAAAACTGGGTACATTTAATAAGGTGTTAAATTTGCTTTGCTGAAGTGAAGCAAATGGACTCTCGGTAATTAAATGAAGCTGAACCGGAAAACGTGAATAAATATAGTATTACTTTCGGTGAAAACATAAAGCTATCTTTTAAGTGTCTGTTGGAAATGTAATACAATATATGAAATGTAAATACCTATATCCTAGAGCTACCTATTTAATCAGCATATCATTACGCAGGAAAACTAAACTCTTGTAACTCACACTCATAAAGGCACCTCAGTAAATCTACAAAATGAATCATTGAATCGTTTGCTATAACAGATACTTTTACTAGTTAACAGTGAAATTGCAGTTATGTATTCTGATGACTTAAGTCTGAAGGTACTGTTCAAGTTATTCAAAAAGAGCACTCTAGGTGTGTTACCACACTCAACGAAGTCAAACCGGAGCAGTTGAAGCGACTGGTCTAGTAGCTTTAACCGATCGATGGATATCTTTCGACTAACCAAACGATCAACGGTCGGTCGACGTTGATCGGGTAACCCCGACTATATTACATCAGTGTCTTTGGAGTCGCGCGTCTAATTAGTTCGATCAATGTCCACTTATCCATTCTGCTATCGATTGACGTGTTTGATTGACGATCGATTGATTGGCCGAGTAGAAACTATTGATCGACATTTTGGGGACCACTTTGGCGATTGGGTAAACCTGTCTGCCTCAGACGCCATTGGTTGTGGGTTCGATTCCCGCACGGAACAAGAAAAAAATGTTCCGTTTCTGGGTGTTTATCTATTTATGTATTTCTTCTAGGTTCCCTCTAGTTCGCTAAATGGTATCCCATAACACAATCTATGCGCTTACGTTGGGGCCGTGTAGTTGGTGTAATTGTCTGGGGATTTTATTATTATTATTAATTATTACATCAACTAATTCATTCTGCCATCGATCGACGCGCTTGATCGATGGTCTGGTAGAAACGATCAATCGACGTCAACTAATCCATTCTACCTTCTTCGTTCGACGATCGATCGATTGGTTTGGTAGCACCCTAAGAAACAAAATATTTGTTTGCTGTTAACTTTACTACATATTTTTATTCCATGCTGGACTACAAGCAAAAGAAAAACATAGAATGTGCCAGCTGCTTCTCTTCCCGGGCATACTGTAAAAGTCAGTTAAGGGACGGAGGTTTTATTGACGTTTTTGTGGGCGATAGGCTGACCCCCTATCACCTCAAGTCTCTCTTCATCATTATAATACCTTAAAATTTGTTAAATGTGACATCAGCTTCTGGTGTTCTGCCTACCCCATAAGGGATACAGGCGTGACGTTATGTATGTATGTAATTTACATTTTTAACTAGAAGTTTCGTTGCTTTACAGACTTGAAATGATCATGAAAGTCGTGAAATCCATTAAAATCTTAGAACCATGTTCTTAGAAAATCACTGTGATCTCCCCGCACCCTGCTCGTAGCGTGACACAAGGTGCGTGGTATCAGTGCAAATAGAGTAACGCCAAATTGAAGACAGTAAATATTTTTTTTACGAGAAACTATTTTTTTTAATTTATTAATTTTAAACTAATAATAATAAATAAATAAATAAATATTTCTGACACTTACACAACATTATCTAGCCCAAATTAAGTTTCTTAATGAACTTGTGTTATGGATACTGATATACTTAAGAAATATATAAACATACATATTGTATAAATACATATTTTTTATTAGAATAAACTTAAATAAACATATAAACATCCATGACTTGACGACTAATATCAGTGTTCATCACACAAATATCCGCCGCCGCCGGGATTCGAACCCAGGACCTCTGGCATAGAAGGCAATGTATGTTACCGCTACACCAGCCGGTCGTCATCTAATGTTGTTGGGATTGATGTGGAGAAGCTGCATGCAAGAGGCGATACGCTTATTAATATTAACCCTCTTTATTTATAAAGAGGGTACAGAATATACGTATCTTACTGTAAATGAAACCTGTTGAATCGCTACATATTTTTCGAGACTAAATCATGCAGTTCATTGATAAAACCAGAAACTAGACAAGCAGAGGTTCGCTAATCGTAAACGTTATGTGTCAATGTTTGTAAGAGCAAAAAGATAAACTGAAACTCAAAAACAAACAACCAAATCGTTTCTTCACCAGAAATATATTAATTATGGTGAAAACGCAAGACTGGTTCCATATAATGGAATATCTACACCAAAACTTACATAGAAAGTTAGGCGTTTCATTCTAAATCTCTACAATAGAAAGCGAGGCACAACTTCGTCTTGTTACAAGTTGTGTCGAACTGTAGATTTATGTGCCTGGAGTATGGAATTGTTATTCTATAGAATGGAAACTAAATTGAATGAAAGTGAAGGACTGTTGAAGTTGTTACAATATTTGGGTTCTCGTAACTAAGAATGTAGGCCTTAAAAAAATTAAATTAATTTGTAGCGGAAGAGATGTCGTCATTTTTAGGGTTCCTTAAAAAAATAAATGTTAAATATATTTCTGTCAGACTCTTTTATCTCAGGGTAAATACTTAAACTATTGAATATTGAATGGTTAAGTGCAACGATAAGTAATAAAAGTTTTTAGAATAATTCAGTGTATATTTTGGAATGGCGTTAATCTAACTTGAAAAAAAAACATAATATTTTAAAGTTTTTGCATTTAAAATCCTAAAAAAGAAATAACTGAAAAAATGTGTTAAATAAAAATCATATGAACCTGGAACCTCTCGAACCTGGGACCTCTCGTTTGCCGGTCGAGTGCTCTTCCACTGAGCTACCGGGGCTAAATATTCTTCATATGAAAGAGGATACTTCAGAGGTGGTCCTATATAAATTTCATTGAAATCAATTGAGTACGTCATGAAAAATTTTGATATTTTAAAAAATTATGTATGAGAACGGAGAACATGTACCTTGACGACCTT
Organism: Stenoptilia bipunctidactyla; assembly: GCA_944452665.1. Classification (NCBI taxonomy): domain Eukaryota; kingdom Metazoa; phylum Arthropoda; class Insecta; order Lepidoptera; family Pterophoridae; genus Stenoptilia; species Stenoptilia bipunctidactyla. Next base: position 18,713,464 of record OX101729.1, read on the forward strand.
ATACTTCAGCCAAAGTTTTGGACGTGAAGTCGATTTTTTAATGCTCTGCATTCGTTGATTATACATATAGGTACCTACTTTAATGTATTTTATATATAAATACTCTTCAAGTCTTTTGAATTTCATTTTCACATCAATTTATTTTGTTCAATATTAATGATAATATGAACACAAAAATAAACAATACGCGCGAAGATGCGGTTAAAAAGTATTTTATTTTACATCGTACAAACTTTGAAACATATTAAAACACAACTAAGGACATATTATTATAAATACCTGTGTCAAAGTTCAAAAACAGGTAACCAAATAATCATCACTATTGAAATATGAAAAATCCGAAGAAAATATAGTTAGACATTAATAATAGATTACGAACAAATATTGAAATTCATAGTACAAAAGACTCAGGGTGCAACTAAAACTCACACTTGATCAGTTTTCATAAAGAGAACTTTAAAATTCACTTAACATCAGGTGGCATGGAAGACAAACGTCCCATCCATAATTTATATATAAAAAAAGAACATTTACAAAACTAGGCCAGTAAAAAAATCTGGAACTAGAACAGTAAAGTAAAATTTTAAAAGATAATAATATTATTCCGAAGACCCTAAAATGTTTTAAGTAGATTTTGAGAAGTATTTCAAACTTTGTCCAAATAAAAAGTCTAAGGGTTTTTTGTTGGGAAACTTATTTTGTTTCCATCTTATTTCTACTTGCAAACCAACTTTGTGTTGTAAAGTTCATTCATTGTACAGAAAATACGAGAGAAAATTATTTAAATTATTTTGCAGTTTGTTTCGTTTACAGTTCAACATAATGTTCATGAAATAACGTTACTAATTGTTGTCAATATAATTTTTTTTCAATTCTATTTACGCAGCTTTTCTATGAGGGTACAAACCCTGAACTATTTTGACCCACAAATAAATTATAACAGTGTAATGAAAACTGCTGCTCGTAAATATACAACATTAGTACCGTCGCATTCTTAAGTATGCTATTAGTCTACTAGAATGGTCCATTTGTTTACCGCCCATACATCAAGAGATAGGAAAAATTCCTGAGGCCCACTAACGTTTCTTGTAAAGTACGAAAAAGTGCCTTGTCAAATGTATGTTCGTTTTTCTAACGCTTATTATATCAGATGATTTCTGATTTTCCTTATAAATAATGAGTCACGTAAAATGCTATGTTTCTCAAAATAAGTTTAAGACACATCTACTATATGTCTCAAAATAAGCTAAAGAAAATAAAATTGCACACGGCTATAAATATACTATTTTTCTAAAACCTCCACACGATATTTTTGTTGAAATGGTAAGAAAAATTATGTAAATATTCAACGCAAGATTTTCAAAGATCATTTTGATGAAAATTTGCACCAGCAAAATAATTAAAACCAATAACAATGACCAAACAAAACCAACCTTCGTTTTTATACCATCAGACAGAAAAACTCGAAGAACAAGAATTCTTAAGAACGCTTCGGTGTTTCCGAACGTACAACAATCAACGCCATGTAATACGCTGTCATGGCAAACAAAAGACTTTTTTAAAACACAGTAAAAATATTGCTGGTCCCTATTGTAACCATCGCTTTGTTCAAATCTATTTTCCATCTCATTTCCTTATTTTCTAAAGCCACATTAATAATACAGGTAGGTCTACTGTATAATTTTAGCGTATTTGGGAAATTACCTACATTATATATACAATTGGTACGTATGTAAGGCAAATTTCCATTCCATTCGATATTCTAATGTAATTACAGTTGATGAATTATAGCCTGGTTCACAAGAATGGGAATGAATAAAACTGTTCGCAAATACAATTTCATTATTTGTTTGATCTTACCTTCGGCAATTTGGATTTTATAAATTGTTTCGAAATGCATTGTTTGCAAAAATAATCGTTATCTATAACGTCCTTCTTAAATATAAAATCGTATAGCAAAAAATTTGAATGAAATAGCCTTCTAGACGAAAAATTTTCATTAGTGTATTTGAATGAAACATTTTTTTGTAATATAGATTTTCATTATCGTTTTTTACGCTTCAAAATACATAAAATCCCGTTAAGAATTTTTGTTCGAGATATAATGTTTTCTATATTTGGACATCTCATATTCGCCTTCTGCTTCTGTAAGATTTTATTGTTTCAATTTCTTGTAATAAATATTGTCTTATTTCTCGTGCCTTTATAGATTTTGATTACCAACGAATAAGTGTATTGTGTTATTTATATATTATTATATTTTATTATACCTATGTTATGTTATACATACAGAGTTAATTTTAATAAGCGCATCGCCTCTTGAAGGAAGCTTCTCCACATCAATCCCTACAACATTTGTTCTTCAACTTTTTAAAAGTAATAGTTTTTAAATTTTTTGTTTTCCCATATAAAAAAAATATAGCCTAATTAGAGGCGTAACTCTATTTATTTTGAGCGTAGGTATGCCACACACCTCGCGCAGTAAAATATCGCTTCATAATAATAATAGGTTGTTCTTAAAAAATGTAAGGAGAGAGAGTAAGGAGCAAAATTTATTTTGTAAAAGTCAGGACTTGTAAAAAGTCGTGGAACAAAATGTTGTTAGGATTGATGCATACATTGGATAAGTGTGTCGTAAAATGCGACTAATTAAGTGACCCCGCTAGGTTGTAAGATCCCATCAGGATCCGACTGGCTAACAAACACCCTTATTTTATGAAGAGCCAGTTCTTTCCTAGACCTATGTGCCTGCTTTTTGTGACCAAAATAATGTTCACGGGAAAGTTCTCAACTAGTAATACTCAGTTTTTGGAGTGGAAATCTCCTTTAATTATCCTTTTTGTTTTATCCGAATTTCGAGATGGAATATTTTTGGCATTCACAAACCGATTTTAATGAGGGCTCTTTATATAATGGTTTAAAAGAAAACATTGTTCAAGTATAAAACTGTGTACTTATTAACAAAGAAGTAGGCTTTGTATTGTTATGCCTTTTTTATTTACATCAAATTGAAAAAAATATTACCGTTCTGCACAATCCGGCGGATTTGCATTCTTGCCGAGGTATAACCAAAATATGTTTTTTACAAAGCCTACCAGTATAGACCTCCTTTATAAGGCCTCGATATCATCAGTGCTGTTTGCGTAACTAATATAACAGCGCTGTGCGCGACGACGAGTTCGTCGACGAGATGGCAATAATTTCGTCGTCGAGCTCACAGAAGTTACATTTAGCAGAAGACCAAAACCTAAAGAAAATTTTTAAACAGTTCGACGAATAATAATAATAAAATTGTTTATTTAGATAACAGAGATCCATTATTGTTAGTAACTATTACTTATTAACTATGTTAGTAAAACAGTTAGGTACCTGAACTATTAAATTCTTAACAAAAGTATTTCATAAAATTGTTAGTGAAATTCAAACTTAAAATAACAATTAAAACAAATTAAAGTGCTTCTGGTAGTCACATTCAAATTTCAAATTAATCCCTATATCTAATAGCAGTTCTTAGACTGGGTGCTAAAAACGCGCGTTGGCAAAGCGCGCTCTTGAAAACGCTCAATGTGTTCCCGCTCTTACTCACGCCATCATCAGCGACGAGCGCCGCCGTGTTACGACATAACTGAATACCAATTATGTCACTCGTCGCTGATGCATCGATGAACTCAACGCTGTTAATTAGGAGAATTGCCCTGCAGACTTTTTCAGCGGGCCCACTTCTACGTTTACTTGTTATGGTAGAATTGAAGAATAATATTTTTAACTGAATTCAAAAAAAGGAGTTTCTCAGTTTGACCTATAAGTATTTGTCCGCGATTTTCTCGCGTTTGGCTGAACCGATTTGTATGCGATTTATGCGAAGATTTGTCATGTTTAGGAGCAGTTTATATTAACTATCTTTAAAAAAATAAGGTTCTCAATTTATCTGTTTATTTTGTATCAGAGATGAGCCGAAAGTTCGGCCTAACATTCGTATTTCGTACATTCGACATTTGTATTCAGCCAAATGTTTGATTGATTTGCCAAATAATTACTGAATACTAGCAGTTTGAAACAGATTTATCTGCGCAACTTCTGATTAAAAGTAGCCAACTTACAAAGAGCAGTTTAACCTGTATGTTAATTTTGTTTGTTATTTTTATCTACAATCTTAAACATGCCAAAATGAGTTTTTTCGAATATCATTGTTAATTTAATTCGTGTCTTGAAATAATCTGCTTATAAAGCAAGCAAAAACTTTTTAAGAATATTGTTTTTAATTTACTGCTACCAAACAATATGACAGTTTGACTGTAAGAAATTATTTATTCTAAGCATGTCTGTTATGTTTTTATTTACTGGAAGCCAGTGCTGAATGTGTTAAAGTGTACGTGCTTTAGATACATTTTAAATGTTCCTTTGATTAAGTTTTTCCTTTTTCTTTTCTGTTCAAGTTATTTGTACTCATTACGGAATTGTTTATTGCACACAGAACAAAAATAATAATATTAGAAGATAAATTATGTGAAATAAAAGAAAGTAAGTATTAAACACGACTTATAAAATAAGACGAACAGTATCTAAACATAAACAACGAATGCAGAGCATTAAAAAAACGAGTGGAGACCACGTCGCTCATGACTACGGGGTCTGCAAAGACACCGAAACGTCGAGTTAAAATTTAAAATGTAAATATACGCGATAAATCCGGTTAAAAAGTGTTTTATTTAATAGAATCGCGAAAACTTAAGACAATATTACATATAGACGAACACATTGAACTCGGTAATATCCGATTCACGTCTTTTATTGATTAGTTTTTTAATTCTTTATGGCCACATTGTTGCCGCGTTATTAAAAATAATAGGAAAAGTTTTAATATGAATTCTGAAAAGCACCATACATAAGGAGAGAGCAAGGTATTCAATAATTTATAACTTTAAGTAATTTTTATGCGACAGCCTTCGTAGGCAGAGGGAGATTAGTAAAAACTTTTGTAGTATCTTTACATACATACGTACATAACTTCACGCCCTTATCACATTTGACAAAATTTGGAAGTATTATAATGATGGGAAAAGAGTATATTTTAATTATTGTAGTAGGTATCTATATATTGTATACAGGGTGACTTGTTTAGTCACCTTCGAAATTCGAGGACGTGATAGTTTGAGATCATAAGAGAAGAGAGATAATAAAATAAAAAATAAATATTTATTATTTACTAAGTGAACTTAATCAAAAATTGAAGAATTCATTACGCGACTCATGGTTACATAATACAATAGATACTTAGTGGGTGGTGGTGTGTGTGTGGCGGGAACACTATTGTGTGCGTGTTGACTGAGCCGGCGCGTTGGGAAAAGTGTAGTAATGTCTCTTTATTTATTTATAGGGATTTCTGGTGAAAAATTAAGCACCTACTTTTATTACATAGTTATGATCAGAATCGACTACAGAGTGATCTCCTTCAATATCTAAAATTTGTCACCATTCACCATGTATATCTGTACCTATAAAATATAAAAGAAGCTTATGTTACTTGGTTTCTTAATCTGCCTTTTTTTTCTTGTTTCAGTCTCCCTACTGGACATTATTTTACCGGCTTCATAGAAATATACAGATAAAAATAAATCCAATATGATATTCCCGTCCATTTTCTTTTTCGAGGGAAATTTTAGCTTAGTCCCTTTCTGCGTGAAATAGACATTAGGATTATGCTAAATTGTTCTTTTTTCCTTTGAGCTTAAAATACTTTTTTCTTTGTTACAGCTTGCAACAGAACGTACATAGGTGACGTCGGGCGGACGTATGAGCTAGAAGTAAGAAGACCTAGAGAAGAACATTTGCCGTTTTTATGTTACCTCAATTTTACTGCAATGGGTGGGAGCTACGGTGATATAATTCAGGTAATTATTTCATTTGAAAGTAGTCATTATACATTTAAATATGCATATGCGTATTTTTGTGATTATCTAAAATATGCACAAACATGCAAAGCAATCTCAATTCTAAAAGCATATACCTACATAGACATATTTGACGATCTCAATATAACCTAATGTTAAGTGAAGATGAGGTCGAAGCACACGGGGCTAGAAAAAAACTGGCTCTTCATAAAATATTGCCCGAACACATCACTACCGGAGCGGTAACATTTGGTGAAAGATTTTATATGAAGGATGGTCGCTGACGGGATCCTACCACCAAGCGGAGGTCACTCGGGATTAGTCGCCTTTTACAACACGCTTATCCGATCCTACACGGACTGATGATGCGTCTTGACTGATGCGTCTTGTTCAGTAGCATGAGTGGCGGTCGCCATTCTGGTGGAAAAGTATCTTAATAAAAGGTTTTGAAGCTATTTTGGGTTTCTTTATTTATTTAGTTTCAGAGCTATGATCATCTTAATGCAGTCAACCTACTAATTGAGAAAAGTAGGCTTTTGAAAAATATAACAGACAATTATTTTTAAGTTTTATAACATTTTCTTGACTACAAAACAAAGGAGAATTATGAAACGTGTATCTAAGCTTCAATTATTTTAATCCATGCCAAAACATTTTTGACTTTTTTAACGTAGGTAGGTACTATCAGAAAAAAGGCAATTAAAATTATCCGAAGGAATTTCTCCAATAACCTCATTATTTCATTTATCTAATAAAAATATTTTATTGCTATATTTTATTACCTGAATATTTGAAAGCGAAGGTGCTGTAATTTTACGTTAAAACACAAAAGTATTAACGACGTAAAACAAAAGTAAAAATGTCGGTAATGTTTTAATATTTTCTAAAGTCATATCACTATAATATGGCATAGTAGTCCCTACAAGATGTTAATTAAATTAATGGATGCATAAACATTAAATTTGACTTCTCCAATGTATCACTGAAATGTATATCACACAATGTATCCACATGTATCACTGATTGCTAAAGTCAGAAATGTCTTAGTATGATATCAATTCGTGACAAAGGCCCTTTGTATAGTATATTTACAAAATTGTAAGCGTAAATTAACTGTTCATTCATTATAGAAATGCTTTACTGCGCATATATAAAAGTAGATGTTAATCAACTCTTCCTTGTCAAAGAACTCTTCAAGACTTTCCACAACTAGAGGGAATATAGAATTGATTTTCATTTGTTTGGTAGGTGCTAATAGCAAAATTTCATTTGTATTTGTTGTGATTAAATAAGTAAGGTCAACACAATGGGTTACTACATGTTCTACATTAATTAACTTTCTTATTATTGGTAAGTTTAGTCAACTGTGGAGTAGGGAAGAGTTAGCCAGTGAAATTTCGGAAACAATATGATTTTTAAGCTTCTGTATTGAGTTTATAAAGCATTTCATGTAGCATATATTCAAGTAGCTCGGTTGTCTTACTTACCATGGTGCATTCAGCTTATAATTTTTCTAGATATTCGATTTTTAAATTGTTTTTTTTTGTTTCAGCTCACATTCGACACGTTCACCGTTGGAAAGTTTGTGTCATTTACATCTGATGGTTGTCCGGACGGTCATATGACTATCGTGGAGAGAAGCCCTTCGCCTCCAATGGGTCAGTGGTGCGGGTCAGCTTGGGGCTATACCGTGTACTTCAGTGAATCAGACTCTATTAATATGACGCTAAGATTGGATCGGCTTAGTCAGCAAGTATGTATTGGAAAATGTTTTTTTTTTGGTTTTATCTGAGCATGTAGGTTAAACAAACCCTCCAAACTGTCACTCCAGAAGTACTACTTACTAATGTATTAGAGACTCTGAAACCTTGTTTAGTTAAAAACAGTTTGATAGGGCGAATAAGCAGGACGGTGATACTTCGTGGAGAGGCATACTTCACAATTGAAAATACTGTTTCGTTTATAACTAGATTGATACCTAGATTTAGAGTTTAGATACCTATTTCTTCTATATACATACCTTCTACATACATATATTTAATTACATTTAAAATTACAATAAATACATATTTATTGCCTTTTGTATTGTTTAGGGTTTAATATAATATGTATTTTTAAGGTAATCTAAAAGCGATAATGCAAGTGGAATTGATGCAATAATGATCGTTTATTACAAAATTAATAACATACAAATCCGAATACAATTACACTCCTACAAAATCACAGTTCGCTTTTGTACTTAGGTACTCATAGTAGCCATACATACGTTCAAAACTGCACTTATCTTTGACTGGCCCTGTTCCTATTGTTAGGTTACGTGTGACTGGCTAGATATAACCGATAATGGGACGTTAAGCTTTTGGCTCTAAAACCGTCTATTCATGATTTAGCCAGTAACTATTAGGTAATCGCCGTTGAGTGCTAGGTGAAAAGGAGACTCTATACAATAGCCGGGTGTATCGGGGACAGAGGGGGCAATACGTATCATAAAGCTGTAGTTTATGATGGTTGAGGATTAATTAATGTAGTGGAGCATGTTTATAGATGGGAAATTGGTATTTTAAACTTTATCATAAAGCAAATTGGTTTCTCTTGAATGGACCTGTAACACCTTAGTTTCCATGATCAGGTATCCTGGTAGAAAAATGAGCCATCCTGACTTTGTAACAAGACATTACATTTGACTTTACATTTTAATGATAATTAAGAACTAGCAAATAAAGGATTTTGGTTTGATTTGAACATTAAGCGTGTAGAGGAATGCATAACGTTCCTTTCACGTATAAAAGTAAGAACTGTTTATGCCTTAAAATAATGTTTATCATTGATATGTTACGTTTGTTCAAATAAATATTCATAAATAACTAAAACCTTACAAAATTTATACTGTATACAGTAAAAACTTTTCAAAATTAACCAAAAACCCCATATTCATAACATAAACCCGATACGATTGCGTCCGGTCATTTAAAAGTTACAAACTTTTTAATTACATCCTCGTGTTTGTATAATTTACAAATTTCAGCTCGTACTAAAGTTAATCTGTATTAATGAACGAGAGTATTTATCTTCATTAGAGGGCTCTGACTATGCATCCCTTTGTTTTCATGACATGTTGTAAGACCACGTTGGCGCCTGTGACTTGCCTAATATTTCAACCGCCAGGCTTTTAACGGTTCAGTACCTTTCCTTTATCTTCGGGTAGCAGCCGTATTATTAATATGTGAGGGTGAAATTTCGAATCAATTAATTGGAGAACGATCATGATCTAGCTGAGTAACCCTCCGCCTTCCAATTAAGCTTTTAAAGTACAAGCTGTAAAGGTAATTTGCTTATTTTAATAGCGAGTTTTAGAATTTTCTGTTTGTTTTACTTTACTTTACTTTGAAGAAGTTTTGGAAATTTTATGCTCGGTAAATATTTAGTAAGATTAATTAAGAACCCCGCATCGAGATTTGAAGGTCTATTTTTAATCATAGATTATGTAATATCATAAAAAAGGCATATTCAAGTAACCTGAGTAACTTGCATCAGTGAGTAAGTTCTTATTAAAACGTTTTTTTTTTAACTAACGAAGAAAATTCTCGCGGAGAGTTCTGTTAAACTATGAATGAATCTCGTCTATTCTAAAAATAACTTCGTATCGACTAAACTTTATTTTATAAAACTTCAATAAACAATTCCATAAAATTTAATACTCGGATTAAAGTTCAGGGAGTAACAATTTTGTAAACTGTCATACATTTTTCATGAGCATCTTTCGTCTTCAAAATAATAAAATTTCGTTGAAAGTTTTCAAGCAACAAAATATGATAAAGTGAAGTGAACAATAACCTGCTCACAATGTGGAGTGATATGCATTCGTTATTCAATTGTCAACTAAATTATTAATAAACGATATTTGTATAGTCTTTTTTGTAAATGAACCCGTGTTTTACCATTGTGACAATTATTAAGAAATAAGGATGTTGTATCGAGTGAGGCTTAAGTCCATAGTGTTTGAGCCTGCGGACAATGATGTTTCAGCATATAATACCATTATGATTATTATTAATAGATTGACGATATAGTCATGAACCATATCTAAAAGGTTATTGGACAAACTTTTTTGTTTTTGGTAGTATAATGAAATTAAAGGCAATCTTACGTACAGCACATGTCACATGTCCAAAATCCTAATTAGAATATAAATGTTTAAAAATTGCTTGAATCCAGGCCCGTGAGAGGTAGCAGAAGTTAGAGCTTAAAGTTGTTTAATAAATAATTTCAATAAGAGGATGGCTTTTCAAGAACACTGAAATTACGCCTATCGCCATTGCAAGGATGTTAGGTGGAGCCGAAATAATACACGACTGTGTAGGTTCTAAGTAGACTGTATATTGACTAACAAAACGATACATATTGAGGAGGTGCGTCACACACTACACCTCCCCGGCAATTTTTGACAAAAAATATAAATGTTTTTATACATTTTTTGGAATTAAAATATAAATTTAGAACAGATATCTTTACTACAAATATCAGATAAGTACACTTTTGTAAACCTTTTTATAATACCTTAAGGGCGATGGACATAATTAGTTACTGATTTAAAAAAAAAACACACACAAATTTAAAATTTAAGTTAATACAATAATGTTTTAATGTTTACAATTAACAAGTTCTTTATATTTTTGGATAAAGCAGTTATGGTATATTACGTTGAACAAAAAAAATAAGATTAGTTACAAAGTATCACTATACCTACAAAATATTGATACTTCAATTATTATATTTTACTTATTTAGCTACATTGACAAAACATAGGTATTGATACCACAGGGACAATTTTATAATAATATTAAATACACTTGGTATGATTTAACAAAAAAAAAATACATTAACACATACAAACAATATAGTATTGATCAAAAACAAATTTATTTAAGTAAGTATCAATCCTTGCTTTAATAAAAAAATTAAAGGCATAAAAATATTTCAAAAAAATCCTTTCAAATAAACTTTTCCTACATACTTTTTCTTTCTTACACCATTTCCACTTAACATTTTTCTTACTCTCTATTAAATCATTTAATTTTTCAAATGTCTTAACAAGTTCTACACACTTACATTATTCTTTCTTCCAGTATTGGCTACACTTTTTATCCTACTTTGGGATATTTTTATTTTCATCGGTGGTTACCGTATTTTTTACTAATACATTTATATCATATCATATTTTGGGGTACATCATTTCATTGAGTCGACTCTCAAAATTTTTACTTTATTATATTCATAACATTAGGGTCACCGTTTTAAGACATTTTGTCTCCAATAGTTTTCACAGAGAAATCTCGTTTACACCATGATCAAACTGAAGGATCGCTTTGTGCCCTTGTACCCTTATTGTGTGCCAAATACTAAATTATCATTCCTAATACTATTCACTAACTGTATAAACCATTACAAAACCAAAAATATTTAATTCTCTTTCAGAATAAATCGTTCCTATAATACGAAATAAGAAAAAACTTTTGGGTGATCAGTCCAGTAAATTTTTAATCTTCAATATTACGGAAGATTTCCAGCAACCTATAATTAACTGAATAAATCCTAAATTTAACAAATCCGAGCATCTAATTAGCACATTCTATTACCTTCCTATACCAGTATAAACCTATTCATAAATCCCAACATACAAATCTATGTATCAAGTAACTAATCGCATTCTTATGATGACGAAAAGAATTTTAATACTTGCACAAAGTCCAAAACCTTCTTTAAAAAAAATATGCCGTCTCTATTCTGAAAACATCTTATTTTTCTAACTTACACGTTTTCATTCATTCGTACTTTTAAGTTTTTTTTTTAATTAAATTTACCAAATCATCGCTTCTGTATTGATACTACTTAGGTACCTATGTATCTACCGGCTAACTCGTAAAATAATTTTATTCAACTTTTAATAGTTAATACATAGGTATTTTATATATTGAGAAGCTTTCACATGCCGATTTCGTTAAAATATATCATCTCTAAATATTAAAATAAAGTTTGAAAAGTTACTAAATTAATTCATGTTACACATGTTCGTAAGCCATATTTAACGACAACATTAAATTGTTGACCTAAAAAAAAAGCATACTCAGTTACGGTCACGTTGTGCAGTCTTGATTCTTAAAACTCTCGGTGTCGGATGGCGTTAGCAATAATACATGTTACTAATAAGGTAGCTAAAAGATAACAGTGGAATAATACTTTATGAAATTATAACGAAGGACATAGAATTCTATTTTAATGAAAGTACAGAAATTTTGATTAACCGACTAACAAAAGGATTATCAATTCGGCATTATGTTTTCTTTTTATAAGTACACAGAACTGCAATTCAGAAAACGATTTCAGAAACTGATCATATTATAGTTAATATAACGTAGGTATATAAAAATTAAATATAGATAACGTTTTGATTTGAATCGAAATAAATCAATGTTGGGTTGTCTGTACCCTGCGCATGATACAAACTCGCTTACGCTGCAAATTTATGTTCTCAGAAACAAACCTTCAATATGAAATATGACGACGTCGAATTCTTTATATGTCTGAACATAATAAAGTTATTATATAGAGATCAAAGTACAAATTAATTACGACTAATGGAGCTACTAAAAAATGGATATGCACCAAACCTTAAACTCTTTTAAGCTGTAGGTAAAAAGCCCACATAAAATACTACAAAAGCCTACAGAAAACTGGCGTACTGAAAAATTTAAACGTTATGTAATAAAATTAAGTAAGAGAATATTAGAACCAAGACCGTATTTAAAATTTATTTAGTTAGATGTTATTTTTTTCCCTGTTTTGTCAATGTGCTACTACTAACTTATTTCATTAAAGATAGAGAACTACATAATTAAGAAGAGAAAAAAAAATGACGAATTTTAAAAGCACAATGAAGACAGTTTTTTTTCAACACAATCAACACTTTTTTTGCACCTTTATTTTGAAACACTAATTTCACACACTAACTTTGACGGTTTTCATATCTCTTCGCTTTATCAGCTCAGCATCGATCCGGTATTCTATCGGCATCCTGACTCGATCAGATCCTAGCGCCCAAGGTTCATGTATCCGTATTTATTTTTCTTTCATATTTTCTTGATGCTTTCCTTCCTCCATCAAAAGCATTTTCCAAAGAGTGTGGCGTAACTTCTCCATAATTATTGTAAATCGGGATTCATAACAATTTTTTTTTTCTTCTTCTTCTTATTTTCTTAAATATTATGTTTATTAATAAAAACTATTTTACTTTTATTTTACGTTTAAAAACATTTTTTTTTTGTAGGACGTGTTTTTATTTAATGTTCCATCTACGCAGCGCTGCCGCAAGGCAGCACTGGCAGGGTCGCCATGCAAGGATGTTAGGTGGAGCCGAAATAATACACGACTGTGTAGGTTCAAAGTAGACTGTATATTGACTAACAAAACGATACATATTGAGGAGGTGCGTCACACACTACACCATCATTATTCAGATTTTCAATCATATTGTTATGAATGCTTTTCATTCTTACCGTAACCGCGTTAAAAGCTATCAGCCGATTTAGATTTAATCGTTTTTATTCATTTTTTAACGATTTTTTACTTGTATGATGCTATTTACCCTGAGTTCATCAACGACTTATAATAATATTACTTAAATAATTATACACACACTTAATTAACAATAATACACCACTTTACGTATAAAAATTATAACGTCAAAACCATCATCAATAAGGTCATTAAATAATTCGTTAGTTTACCTAGCTTTTTTCCTATGTGTAGGTACTCTGAAGTTTTGCAGAGGTATTGAAAAATTATAATCAATTGAAAATAAAAAGTATGATCTAGTTAGTTTTACATGCACAATGAATACTATTACTTATTATTTATTACTATTATTTATTTAGCTTGATGCGCATTATTTATTTCAAAAGTTTTCTCTTGCCTAACTTTTAAATCATTTAAGACTTAAGTTTCCATTAACTTAAGACACACGAGTTCGTTTGTTTTGCGAGATAATTATGCATCTGAACTCTATATCCACATTCAATACTCTATATCCATACAAAGTTAAGAAATTAAGACAATTCAATTCCAAAATACATATTCAACAACTAAAAGTCATTACAGACTACAAATAACTGTAGGAACGTACTCAAATTCACACCTACAACTTGTGCAATTATAGTGACTGACAGTCGTGTTTGGTTTCAGGGCGTCGGATACAATTTCGACTTTAAGTTGGCTTACAAGTTCCTAAGAAGGAGCGAAGCGCGGTTACGTTATGGGAACGCAAGTGTGGAGGCTTGGAGGGGCGAGGGGGTGCCAGGGACATACTGCGACCGCATACTGAGTGACTGCGACTTAAGAGCTTGTCGAATTCAGTCGCCAAACTTTCCCGGAGTGTATCCGAGGAACGCAACTTGCACATACCGCATCGAGCATACAAAGGTAATGGTGATTGTGAATTCAGGTGTTGAAGGTATAGTTTAGATGAAATTACTGTCTTCTTGGGTACAGCGTATGCGATACGGAGACAGGCAAAGGAAAATATCCTAGGTAAAACATTTAATGCATACAGTACGCGATATTTTTCCAATGATTTGAGTAGTGATTACGAATATTTTGACTATGAGGAAATAACGTATTGATCAGATAACTGCAATAAAATTAAGTCCGATAAGATAAGTAAAAATTCTTAAAGTTGTGCGATAATTCAAGACATAATTTAAAATTAATCAGAAAGAATTCTTTAAAAATTTATTTTTGAAACAAAATTTACTAAATTTTGTGTCTTAATACAAGTAAACGAGGGCATTGTTTGTCACTGCTTTGTTTTTTCTATTATCGTACCCTTTATAAACTGTAATTATTTCATATTCATCCCATGGTCATAATAGGAGATAAGGGCGGGCCTCAATGGCTATATTCATAGTTAAGGGTATGCCTTTATGGACATCTTTAGAGATAAGAATGACACAATTCTTAATTCGTAGGTGTCAGAAAAAATGTTGCGTGTTATCACAAGAAAATTGTTATTAAATAACACGATAACTTTTGTAGTTTAAAAGACACTTATAGAAATTAAGGCACATTAAGGTTAGTTTTGTGCAGAACTGTAAAAATACAAAGAATCTTTTTCATTGATGAAAAGTTCTAAAATTAAAATACTTCTGGGCCCTAAAAATGTAAAAATACAAGAAGAATATTGACTGTTATGTTAGACCTCGTGGTATTCGCTGAAATCAAGACAGTAATATTCTCTAAGACTGAGATAAGATCACTTTTATAATCTTGGTGTTATAGCAATTTATGTGCAGTCGTTACTAGCAAATAAATCATGTGCTCATAGACTCTAAATAAGTATTGCCGATAAATTGGTAAAATTCAGAAATTAGTTTATCTGTTGGCAATCAGTGTGTCTTTTAAAAAAACTCTTGAAAAACCGTTTCATAAAGTTTTTTAAAATCTTTGTCTCATTAAAAAAAATGCTGGCTAAATTCCTTACAATGTTTTCTACAAAAAAAATTACAGAGATAGATAAAAATTGTAGACTATACAGACCGAAAAGAAACATATCATATTGCTTACCACAAGTTTTACGCTTTAATGATGGAAAGAATTACGCTTCACTGAAATCATAAAACCTGTCAGCAATATTTTTTACAGTAAATTTCCTTTCTGTCAATCAAATATATCAGAACCACACCTTACCGAAACTCTTAACATAAATAAGAATTCCTCTTAAAAGCATACAATTTATTCACCAAATGTAGGTCTATGTCGTTCGTGCGGCAGTTAGAATTAATGTTTAATTTAGAATTCTCACCAAACTCTGGTCTGGTTACCTGAGCGCCACCCTGTATACTGTATACAGTAATGTAGGTAATAATAAACGAGAGTATTACACCCTGTGTACGAGTTGTGAAGACCACACGTTAAACAATGCAGACGTAATGAAAATTGTTGTGAAATATTCTGATATTAATGACTTGAAGTGTTGTGGCACTAAAAAGTATTTCAGAATTTTATGTTTCTTTTTTTAAGGTTCTAGATCAGACCTTCAGGATTTTCTTATTCTTGCTGGGATTCTCTATCGGAGAGTATGCAGCCAAAAATATATTTTACTAAGTTTAATTAAATTTCATTAGGAAGGTTTCATTACAATTATTATTATCATTTTAATATTAGTAGTTCAAATTGTTAACGTTTTAATAAAAAAATATCTCGTTGCTCTAAATTAATAAGATAATGAGAATAAAGGTTACACTCAATCAACATTTAAACTCTTAGTATATGTCGTTAAAAACGTAATTAAAAAGTTGCAATTTATTATAAATCGTGTTATTTTACAAAACTACACGTTTAATTATTATTAGACCAAATGGAATTCACCAACTAGTTAATAATTAAAATGACCCGTAATTTGTATCTAACAAGTGTTCGAAGACATTGATTGAAGACAAAATTGGTATCCCTTTTATATGTATTCTAAATATAAAAACAGTTCTCGGTAAATTTACTTCTCTACCTATTTTTGTAATAATTTAAGAATGAATTGGAATATTTCAGTGGGCGTCTGAATATTACGAGGTTGTTTTATATATTTAAAGATGGAATTAAAAAGATCTTGTATTCGAAACTTGATATATATATAATATAATGATCGTGAAATTTAAAAAAGTGTAGGCTCAACAGGCAAGAAATTTCACACATACCCAAACTTTTTTACTCATTCATCTTATGTATATAGTTTGTTAGGCTATTCCTTCATTTTTTGAGCTTTATGTAATTGTTTTCTGTTAATATCTTAGTGAGGTAGTGGGTTTTATAACTATTTTTGGATAAGTTTAGTATTTGTATTTTGTACCTTGGAAAAAATAAGCATGTAGTGTGTGACGCACCTTATCACTATGGGCGCTTCCAATTTATGCATTTCGTGTCGGACCGCTGCCGCACGCGTGCCGTCCCGCAGGTTTTATCACGCTGTCTCGGGCCGCTGCAGTACGTTAGCCGTCCTACACCGAAAGCGTAAGTTGAAAGCGTATTTTATTGCTGTGCGTTTTCATCCCAGTGATGTAACGTTCGTCAAACCATGGACTCTGTTGAAGAAACATTACGGTTAGAGCTCTTGTTGAACACCGAAATACACACGTGATGCTTGCGACGTTGCCGTCCTGTTGTCAAGCGTTCGCGGTCCCGGCGACGCACTATTGCCGCACCGCACGTTTTGTATGAAAGAAAAGGATCGACCTTGGGATGTACGACTAACGCACCGCCTCGGCACCGCATCAGGCCGTCAAGAAACGCATAAAATGAAAGCGCCCTTAGTTCCATTAATTACTCAATATAGTGTTTACTTTTGTCGAGACGACACCTCTTTTATGGAGCTCTCTCATCCACCATTGCATGGATGTAGGGACCGGCAGCTGAATAAGACACGTGTTCGAAGTTGACAGTATATTAAATTTTACATATTGCTTGTATTGAGGGGGTGCGTCACACACTACAAGTAAAGAAACAGATATTAATATTAAATATTAAAACATTTTTTTTTTTTTGTATTTTCTTCGGAGCTCGTAAATGCAAGTTTGTATGCAAAGGCGAAATAAATAATCAAAGGCAAAGGCTATACAAGTGGCGAGTGACGTTGCCCTTTGAATACCACCACCCTTTTCTTTCAAACGGTGTCGTAAGAGGCTACTAAGTTATTTAAACAACAAGAAGGGCGTTGCTGCCCATTTGTATAGGTGTTGACAACTATCGTACAGTAATTGTTAAGTGGAGATTATGTTTTTCCTTGTTCTATTTAAATTTAAGGGACCTTGTACACAAACAAAATTTTATTGAAATTGGAAAAGACGCGGCCAAAGACAGCTTTGTTTTTGTGATATAGAGATGCATAAACATGTTTCTTTAAATAATAAAAGCTGTACCTACATCTTCTGTGTTGTGCCTAAGCTTAGTTATGATTAAAGGTCACATAATAGACCAAGGAGCCTAATCAGTTAAAAAACCGACCTTGTACCTCGAATCCTACAGGCAAAATGTTGACCAATACTCCACGGAAAAAGGGCTAGCCCTATACAAAAGTGACATAATGAAATTATTCCGGAACTTCCAAATAAATCAAATATCCAGGGAAAGGGATATTTGGTTTATTTCATGTTTCTTTTTTGGGAAAATTATTTCAAAATTGGAATATTTGTGTATACCTATGCTGAAACAAATATTTTTTCAGATACCAGCTGATAAACATGTACTGATAGCAGTTCGACAGACGAACAGTCACAAGATACATATCAAGGATCAAATTGTCAAATATGATAGAAGCCAACGTGTTTTGAAGTAAGTTATTTTGTACTATTTTAGAAGGAAGAATTTTGATTGGTGCCTGATTTAACAACTTCTAATATAAGTTGATATTAAATAAATGCCATGGTTGTCTGGTAGAAATCGCTACTCAGCGATAAGACCGCCAAGTTTTTTTGTTTAATGTAAGTGTTCTTTTTTCTTTTACTGTACCTGTATAAACTGAAGTGTAAATAAATAAATGCTGATCAGGTTACAAAAGTAACTCACCACTTAATTATTTGGCGGCAGAAGTAACATGAAGGATAGTCACTACCCTGAAGAGCTCCTTCCAATCAGTTGCTTTTTATGAAACCCTTATTAGGGGGCAGAGAGGCTTTTCTTAACTTACCCTACAGGATCAGAAAGTATATGACAATTTTATGACGTCAAGGCAATTAGGGTAGAAAACAGCCTACTTTTTCCACTAGAGGCGCTAATTACGCTTGACTCATAACAACTGTCAAATACCATAGTAAAAGTTAATTTTATACTGTTTTTTTTTTATCAAAAAATAGAAATGCGTCATTGCGTAGTCTTAAGTTTTATAGAAAATGGATACCACAGTTTTTCTGAGGATATACACATGTGGAAGTTGTGGATGTACCTGATTTGAACTTTTATGGAAATGCACATATTACGGTCCATATTTTCCACATTTTCATACAGAAAAAACACATTATCATATGGATTTACCGCAAAAAAGAACAGTGAACAAGCAATTTCGATAACAACTTTTTCATTTGACGGTTTATAATGGTTCAAGCGTATGAAGCGACATCCATCTACAGTTTTTTGTTTTCTTCTCCATTCCCACCTAAACTGATAACTGTGAGCTCTTACCTGAGTTCTAGTGGTTTGAATGAATAGTTTACTGTAAGTATAAAAAACCGAGTAACCCTAGTACTATTAAAACATAAAACGGGTTTAAAGATAAACGACACCTTAAGAAACCACGCAGTGAAATAAAGTTATTTAGAAACGTATAGTGGGTACTAAATTAACTACTGAATAGGTCCATCGTGCTGTTTTATTACAAGTCGTGCACTTATTTTGAAGTTTACGAACTTCACTTAAATATTTCAATCACAATTGAAATAATTGTTTTAAATCTTATGAACCTACGTTGCAAATCGAAAAAAGAATTCTAGTAATGGGATACTTCTTAAAATTTCATTTTTTTCAATTAAACACAAAATGTAGGTACTTCAAATGCCAAATCTTTTAAGATCGGACATCGTAGAGATTATCAAGTTTTGTTTCATATTTTAATAATTAACAAAAAACTTCACTTTTAAAGAAACCTTTTAGTTATAATCGAGAGTATAATTTTAAATAAACCTCATTTTTTCTAGTAAAACTAAAACAAACTTTATTATTTTATATATAAACATAATTATTTGCTCAGCAATACCTTAATCGCTTAGCTAGCGGAAATCAACAAAAATCATGGCTTATTACATTGCTTATCACACATAAATTACATCTAGCATTATCGCAACCCTAAAATATGTAAATGGCCCTTAAGTAAAGAAAGCTTTGAACATTCCTTCATTAACATAAAAGTTCAGGGATAAAAGTTCACGAAATACTTTCAAGGTTACACCCGTATGTTGGTCCCTTATGAAAATGAGCTTTACGTAAAATATTTTTAGAAAAAAAAGGGTTTTAATATATCGATTTAACTTTATAAAATTTTCAAAAGTACTTGCCATTTAAACTCAGTAAGGTAAGGCTTTGATATCATTATTAGATGTAGTACGTTTAATGCTGGATTCGCAAGAAAACGTAGAATGTGCCAGCTCCTTCTCTTCCCGGGCATACTGTAAAAGTCAGTTAAGGGACAGAGGTTTCATTGGCGTTTTTGCGGACGATAGGTTGACCCTGTTACTGCAATTGTATCTAATTCTATTTTAATACCTCCTTTGTCAAACGTGACATCAAATGGTTTTGACAGCCTTTGGTGTTCTGCTTATTTCATAAGGGATACAGGCGTGAATTTAAGTATTAGATTTTTTATTTGAAATATCCAGAATGTTACAAATTGAAGGCTTTTTTGGTGAACGTTTACAACTCGACTTTGTATGAAGCAAATTTAATTTTAACATGAAAAAAATAATCAATTAAGTACTCACAAGATACCTGCCCACTAGAAGCCTGTTAAACATAAGTCATCATCATCATCATAATCACAACTCTTTGTAATGAGCCCACTGCAGGGCATGAGCCTCTCCCCTGGGTGACGAGGAGGTTTTAGGCCATAATCCACCAAGCTGGCCCAGTGCTGGGTTGGTGGATGCCAGAATTTTCAGGGTGCCGAAATGGCTTCTGACAAACCCTAACGACCACTGTATACAAGTATACAGCACCCGGGACCGACTGCTTAACGTGCCCTCCGAAGCACGGAAGTCGTCGTGAGAAATGAATTGTCGGCGGTCACCCATCCAAGTACCGACCGCGCCGAACGTTGCTTAATCTGTGATATCGTATGATAAACACAGTAATCACGGAGCCACAACGACTTCATAAGTAGTTAAGCTTAAATAAATTTCAGTTTCAACAAACAAATCACTTACTACAAATAATCGGTCACTTACTGCACTGTTTAAAACAACGCGAACGTATAGAAACATCAAAGCTTTTGAAAAAATATTTTTGTAAACAAATGTATAGTGTATTTAACATTAAGAAGAGTACTGAAATATTATTTCCATCTTTTGTAAGGGATTTCCATTAAAAGCCCTAATCCGCATAGATAAACAACCAATGACAGTAAACCCTGTTTGTGAAACAAAAATAGGGCAAAATACAAGAAATAACAAAAAGGTTAAGTATAAAAGCTGCTTTTAACAACAATCCCTTCAATATTCACATAAATTAAGCCTCCTTGTATGTTTGATTTATTTATTATCTTCCATTAACGGCTTTCATTTGACCAGTGGTTTCACAATTGACAATATAGGTACATAAGTAACGGCTGATATTACATTCACAGCGGAATAATTAAATTAGTGATATCATTTAGAATTATTACAAGCACATATGCTTTTTCAAAGGACTTTGTTTAGTTTTGAATACAAATTTAATTTATAGAGTATATTCGTATTGATTTCATGATTAATATTCAATAATTAATTCGTTTGATCCGGATTAATTATTGGATGTCTATTACCGATTTCTGACTTTATTCATCATTGTTAACATCGTTTCTTTTTTTTCCTTTTTTATATCTGGCCTTACCGATCCCTACAACTATATTATTACAACTTTTCTTTTGCATAAAAAGTCTTTTTAAAAAAACTTCTTCTAAATTCTTCTTTTTTTTAGAATCTGGGACCAATGTAACGTGGTTCAGGACTACCTAACAGTATGGGACGGAGCGACGACCGACTCACCAGTACTAGTGCGTCTTTGCGGAGGTGACGCTGTGCCAGATATAATAAGCCGCGGACCAAATATGCTCTTGGAATTTCATACCTCACCATACGACAACCCTTTTCATCCTGTCCCTTTGAGCTATTTACCCGGTTTCGAGCTTGAGGTCCAGGTTAGTACCGTGTAATTTGCATTATGACAGGGTAAAATAGAATGTTTGAGTGAAAACTTAATTTCAACGCCTTTGTTGGTAGTTTCATATTGTGTTGACATGTGTTGTAAGCGGTGAATTACAGTTTGAATTTGAGTTGAAGTTTTGGAATTTGGATATTTGAATTATTAATTATTTAGTGATGGACACAATTTTATTATTACTATTTTATTGTTACGAATACTGCAATAACAGACGCTTGTACTTCATTCGGTTATTTAAAATTTTATAATTCATCATCAACTGGGAGACTGCTACTGTTGGGCAAAGGCCTTTAAAAGGTTCTCCACGTCGTCGCTCTTTCACTATTTTATATATGAATAGTACTAATAGCTTGACAACTTTATAGGTACTCTACGTAGACAAAGAATCACATGCCTACATTCAGTCGGACGGCAGATGTCGCTTCATTCTAAGATCTTCGGATAAAACAAGCGGAGAGCTCCGAAACCCAAGACACTCACTGCCACCGAATACTTCATGTGTTTATTATTTTCAGGTAGGTACATTTTTGTGGATCTAAATGCTTAGTTATTCAGGGTTACTGGTCAAGTCGTCCTAGATCCATTAAGGGCATGTAGTGCCCGTTATTCCTAACTTATTTCACTATGAAACACCCTACCTCAAAGCTAACCGTTTTCGAGATAATCGACTTTTTAATTTTTTTATGAAAATCCCGATTTTTTGCCATTAAATGTCATATTTTGAATTTATAGTGCTTTTATATTATTATTATTAGTTTTTAACAAGCAGATTACGATTTTCTACGATCATATTAACTAAAATTTTACGTAAGATTACTAAATACACAGTTCTCAACGATTGAAAGTTGAAATAATGCAAAACATCTTTTAACAGTTTAATTTTCTTTTAAGAATATCTAAAAAGTTATTATGGACAATGTTCGGAAAAAGTGCTTAAAGACATCTAATGAAAATGAAAAATGAAAATGAAAATGAAAATGAAAATGAAAACTTTTTTATTCGTAGTAGGTAATTTTATACACTTTACGAACGTCAAATGCTGGATGAGGGCGGCGCGGGTCCGGACGACATGAAGAATCCAGGGGAAGGCCTCCGTCGAGAAGTGTGCGTCTCTCAGCTTATAAAGATAATGATCGCCCATTATCCACCAATGTCTTGGTGATGTCTACTACTACTTCTTCTTCGGCTTTAAAAAACGAAATGAAAGTAGAACCCTAGGTAGACCGAGAGGAAAAAAGCCGGCGGAAAAAAAACTCTCGGCACTCTTTTGTAAAAAGTGCTTATTATAGGTACAATTTGGCAGAAATACAGCTCTGCTATGACATGAACAAACAAACAGAAGACAGCTATTCGTGCTTGCCAATATCATGTCGCAGCCAAGCTGCTTACATAGTGATTAATGTTTAATATTTGGAAATAACCTGTGGAGACATCAATCCCACGCTCTTTTGTCATCTAAATAATCTTGGAGTTTATAGTAGCCTTTTTTGCATAATGTTTCTTTGATAGTTCTTTTAAATTTATTAAACGTTAGAGATTGAATTGACTGTGGTATTTTATTATAAATACGTATTGACATTCCCATAAATGATTTGGTGCTTTTAGCCAGCCTTAATTTGGGAAACGCTAATTTATGGTCGTTCCTTGTCATTACAGAATAATTTTTATCATGCTTATCTTTCATGGTTTTAAATTTACTACTATTCTTATAAATATACATAATGTTTTCATATATATATTGTGATGCAAAGGTCAATATACCAATCTCTTTAAACTTTTCTCTTAGAGATTCTCTACTTCCAAGTTTATACATTCCACGAATAGCCCTTTTCTGCAGTGTAAATATCGTGTCAATGTCTGCGGCATTGCCCCAAAGTAGGATGCCGTAGGACATTATACTATGAAAATAACTAAAATAAACCAGCTTCGCCGTATTAACATCAGTCAATGAACGAATTTTCTTTACCGCGAACGCTGCAGAACTAAGTCTACTCGCTAGCTGTGAGATATGGGCGCCCCATTGCAATTTAGAATCTAAGGTAATTCCAAGAAAAACAGTGTTATCTACTAGATTCAACCTGTTCCCATTAAGCCGCAGATCAGACTCAACTTGTTTTACATTTGGTGCGGAGAATTTTATACATTTAGTTTTTTTATCATTGAAAGCTAGATTATTTACATTAAACCACTGTACTACATTAGAGAGAGCATTGTTTACATCGTCGTAGTTGGTTTTCTGCCTTATCATTTTAAAAATTAATGATGTGTCATCAGCAAACAATACAATATCGTGATTATTGCCTACCATATAGGGTAGATCATTTATATAGACTAAAAATAAAAATGGGCCCAGAATTGAACCTTGAGGCACTCCCATTCTCACAACCAAAACAAAAGTTTTGTCAGCTACCCAACAACGTATTACAATCTAGGCTTTTATTTATATTCATAGAAAAAATCTTAGTTTCATAAGCGATAGTGGGTGTAAAGATAATTAGGCTGATTGAGCTGTAAAATGAAGATTAATTTCCAGAGAAATAAAATAAATTAAGATTTAGATATTATATTTTTAAGTACTTCTGCAGAATATCGTCCATAATAAATTTTGTAGCTACCTATTCTTAAAAGAAAAAAATAAGTTCAAAAACTAAAACCCGACCACTAAAAACACACTAGGTATAGGGTTTTAGTTTTTGAACTTATTCTTTTTCACACGTTTCGGAGTAATAGTGTGTACATATTTGAAATGTGCTAAAGAAGTTCTTTTATTTGATATCTCACACGAAACCGTCAATATTTTTTTTAAGTTCTTTACTATTATTATTATTATTTCAATTATTTTGGAGTAATAATTTTTAGATAATTTGATACCCCACACAAAACCGAAAATCAAAAATGTTTTTTTGTTCTTCACTGTAAGTCCCCTAGAGGGCGTTGTAGTCAATTTAACATAACTTTATGTAGCGTATAACCAGCGAAAACTGAAAAGGCTTCCAACGACACCTTATCGGTCCAATTATGATTAGTAAATTAGAAGTTCTGAGCGAACAGATGAAAATCCGTACAAACATACATATATACATAATATACGTCAAAATCATAACCCTCCTTTTTGCTCCGCCGTAGTCTGGTAAAGAGTAAAAAAAATTGATTATTTTGACTTTTAATCGCTCAGAAAAATACATAGTAATTTTACGTAAAAGTTTGGTTACTAAGATCATACAGCATCTTAGTCTGCATGTGAGAAACAAATAATAGTAATAAAAAAGTGTATCATTTCAAAATCCGTTCATCGAAGGTTCTCTGCTTTGCAGATGACATGAAGATCTTTGCAAAGATAGGTAATCATGATGATGCGATTCTTTTGCAGGAGGACCTAAAGCGGCTTGAAGCGTACTTGCTGATAATAAGCTGGACCTCAATCCTGCTAAATGCACGGTTATGACATTTACTCGCAAATTTAATAAAATTGTATACAATTATACTCTCCAACAGCAAAGCTTGCAGCGAGTGTATTTTATGCGGGACCGGGGTGTGACGCATGATTCCAAGTTACTATTTGATGAGCATATCAATATAATAATATCTAAGGCGACTAAAGCTCTAGGATTTTTGATTCGCAACTCCAAAGATTTTACTGATGTTAAAACAATAAAGATACTGTATTGTTCGCTTGTCCGTAGTAACTTGGAATATGCCTCTCAGATATGGAACCCAAGATACGCTCTTTATATTGAAAGACTGGAGAATATCCAAAAAAAGATTTTAAAATATTTATGTTACCGTATCGGTATGCGCTATAACTCAAGAGATTATATTCAGCTCTGTAGAAAGCACCAGCTGCTTACGTTGGAAACTCGTCGAAACAGCCGATATCATTTTCTTAATTAAGATTGCCTCAAATGTTATTGACTGTCCCGAGCTTCTGTCGTTACTAAAATTGAATGTTCACTCAAGAAATTTGCGTAATTTTAAACCAATCCATCTTCCTATCTCAAAAACTAATTATAGACAAAATTCATTTCTATTACGAGCTGGAAAATATTTTAATGCTTTGTGCGTAAATCTAGACATTGACCTGTTTAATTCTAGTTACGAGTCAGTAAGGCGTGTGCTCACCTAAATTTGTTAATAATTTTAGATCTACTAGTGTGAATCTGTTATTAGTTATCGATTTTTATATGTAAATGTTTATTATGTTTGTACAACTGTTGATTCGCCGTGCAAAATAAAATAAATAAAAAATTTAAAAGTCGATTATCTCAAAAACGGTTAGGTTTGGGGTAGGATGTTTCAGAGTAAAATAAGTTAGAAAAGACGGGTACTATACGACCTTAACGTATCTAGGTCGACTTAACCAGTAAGCTACACTTATTAATCATACAGTTGTATTGGTGACAAACAAGTAATATAAGACAACCAAACTTACTTATTTAAGCCGAATGCTTTGAATTAAAAAGTCTTACCTTGGTGCTGGAAAACAAAGGAATATAAAAAAGAATTGAAATAAAAAAATATATCATTTTGTTACAAATAGAATTTCGATTGAGTTATTTCGGACGCGGTTTCTCATGATCATCTCGTCTCATACCTATAGTATACTATAAACAAAAGCTTTAAGAAAATTCAATTCTTGTAACAGTAATCCTCGTTCTGCTCACAAAATGTTTTCAATAAAAAAAACAACAAAATTTTCCATATACATATCATGGATTGTCCTTTTTCGGCTAACAACTTCATAGTTGATGAACTAGAGGAAAACCCTTGTAAGAACAATTTGTCTTCTAGTAAAATGTAATCGTTATGCCACAGATATAAGAGCTAGTATAAAATATTTGCTTTCCTATAAATTGAACATGAGTTGTGTACAAAGTTAGTTTGAACAAGTTGTAAAGACATAATAATCACGTATAAACGTGATTCGGATCAAGGGTACGACTAGAGGTCGTGAAATAACAGTAACGATAAGTTTTGACACAATAAGATAATAAAGGTGTTTTTGTAGGCTAACATAAATGAAATATATATAAAACATAATGTCATACGGTAATTCCAAATTAAATCTACAAACACGAGTTAAATTTGATAATTTTCAGCAATTTTCAAGTTCTTTTTCTAAGAACCAATACAATTAAAAATAAGCAACGATCAAATCGAATCATCAAAAACAGATTTAACCGATTTTTTGAATAACATCGTATCACTACTGCTCTTTTTTCAAAATGGAAATCACGAGTTCTAATTCCGAAGCGCCCATAACAAGCCTATAATTACCGAAAGCGTGCTATTTAAATTCATATCGGGGCAAGTGAATGAGTAGTTTTCGGTCGTTTCAATTAGCGAGAGCCCGATGGGTTGACGCGTCAATTAATATAGCTGACCAAACTATCGTTTGATGCCGATGATTAAAACCGAGGAGGCTATTCAAATTTAGAATTAACTTCACGCGATTTGATAGTTGACAGCACATTGTGACAGTTATAAATTAGATCGGGTAACGTATATGAGTTGCATTTGATTTCTAAATTTAAAAAAAATGCATAAAGATATTTTTATTTGCATATAGCGTTTTGAATTTAGATTGTCCAGGCAATGCTCATACATATTTATTAAAATTCTTAATGTAAGTTTGAGGATCGAGATTTAATATTAAAGGTTAGATCCATTATAATAGATACAAGAATCAGAAGAATGAACCATAAAAATTCAAGATACGAGATCAATTTATTGTTGGTATCTTTGAATGAAATAGTCCGTGTGATATATTGTTGTAAATTTATATTTCGTTAATGGCTTTAGATGTGCGAAGCTTAATTGTTTTAATGGGAAAAGCTATTTAAAATTTTTTTTTACATGTTTTTTTTAAAGTTACATAAAGTTACGAACCCTTTCATCCGTAATTAGTGAAAAATTATCCGTCTTTTTTCAAATGCGATTCAAAAACACGAATTATATTCACAATATGTTGTTGCTGTCATTATTCGTAATGAAATACTCACGTTAACTCTTCTTAAAAAAACAATACATTATTTCCTCACCAAGCTTCCCATACATTATAATTCCATTATTATAATTCTCACGTCGCGCCAAAATAACTCATTTCAAAAGTACAGTTGGTGGTTGTAAAGAAAATTTATCGTTTTAGGGTCGTCCAAATGAAATAGTATGGGTGTCATTTGTGAAGTACCATTCCGCGGGGACGGAGCCTGCTGGCTTTGATCAGCAAAAGGATTGCTCATCACAGCTGACCATTTGGGATGGAGCCGCTCCTGATGCTGATTTGGATCGAAAGGTAAAAATAGTAAAGTTTTTTTTATTTCAATTGCCATCACTCTACTATCCTCGAAAAAAGAAGTTTTTTTTATTTAATAGGAAAAACAACAGTTTAATTACAATAATGAGGTAGATAGTAAATATTTTATCTAGAATAAATCAAGTGCAGATAATAAGTTTACACAGATAGAATTATGGTACAGGCATTCGGATAAAAACAAATAAATTGTAACTATTCTACAATTGACCTCAATCACAAAATAACTTAAGATGAGATCAAAATTGATAGGACACAAGCTCAGGAAGGTGAAGCTATCAGGATTTGCAGTTTTTATGGATAAGCGGAAGGAATGGGCCACTTAAAGCACCTTTAATTCGGTCCTTGATAGTGTCGTTAAAATTCAAACATCTATTGTCACTCGCAGTCAACTCATGGCCTTGCTAGCTTACTAATCTACAGGGCTTACTAATCTACAATTTTAATTAGCACATAACCTTTTGCAGGTAGCCTCTCCACATCAATTCCAACAACATTTGCTCTAACACACGTTAATACTAATAGTTTTTTAAATTTTAGTTTTCCCATACAAAAAATTAGAGGCGTAACTCTGAGCGTAGATATGCCACCTTACTCAGTAAAATATCACGTTATAATAATAATAGCAAAAAATGTTGTTTTTATTTAATTTTTTGTGTTATTTTTCAAGATTTGTAAAAAGTTGTAGGACAAAAAGTTGTTGGTATTTGGACAGGTTGCCCACAAGAGGTGATTTATTAATTAAAATTAACCCTGTATAACCTATTAGCCTAATTCCCTATTAGCTCTTAAAAATCTATGAAAATAAACCTCACTTTTTGTATTCTTCAATTATTCAAATACATAATGTAGTTACATAAGTTAGTTAACAATACGGTATTTTCCGGTCGCAATCATTGATTATATCCTGGGGTATAAAATGGCATTTACTTAATATTTACTGTCTAAGTTTACACATTACTTGAGACATTAAGACAATTTATTTCGATTTCAAAGCAGCGTTTCTGGGAGAAACAAAGTCTATAAGGCCATTACAAAATGAAATAACACTCGAACTTCAAATACTTTGAACATCAAATTATTTTCGATACGATATGAAACATTCGTAATAAGGACGCATTGATATTCATTAATTATTGTTATTATGGTAAATCCTACTTACATATTTTAGTAGCCTTCCCAAATTACAGATAGTTTTTTTTTTCATGGAAAATAGGTCTAGTAAACAACTAGCTTAGCTTTATCTTGTTTAGATCAGTCTGTTTAATAATAAATCACTATCAAAAATTTCACGTGTATATTAGGTGATTGGTACTATACCCTTTGAAGAAAAGAAAGAATACGTAGATTCAGATACAAATAGACTCGACTCGGAATAGCCTTACCGCCACTGGTTAAGTGTGTATTATGAAGAATCCAAGTGACTTCAGCTTCGTGTTAACATCGCTTTCATTTAGGAAGCAACTACTCTTAATACAAAGTCAGCTGACAAATATCACCGGTCTGCCAGTGATATGTTTCGACAAAGATTTATGAAGGTTCGATTCCTTCCTTAGCGCTTGGGCTCGCATCTTCGACCTAACCGTGCAAGATTGAGGTCAATGGCGGGTTCAGGAACGTTCGATAGAGGTGAACTCGGTTCACTGTCAATAAAGTTATTCTAAGAACAGTAGGCACAGCCTGAAGAAGACACTCGTATGTTTATTCTTGGTTTTAGTCGATTATGATTAGCCTTTATTGGCACACGAATAGTATCTATCTATACAACATAAATATTGAAGGTGCAAATTATAGGATAATCATTTCAAATAAGATTATCCTTTAATTTCAGTTACAGAGTTTTTACGCAATACGCTGGCTTTAAATCCCATTTACAATTTTTTTAACAAAATTAAACGTAGTTTTTCTGGCGTGATTTTTCCGTAGCGTGTAAATCCCTATATTTTTTGATAAGTGAGTTTTGTATCGCTTTTTTATAAATTTGTTTCGTATAAAATTGAAATAGCAAAAAGGTTCACAAAAAATATGGCATCGTATGTCTTTTAATTGTATAGAAACTGAATTTCAATCAATATCCTTTTTCAATACAGGTTTTATATTTTGATATCCAATTCTTGCGCATAAATTCAAATAGATTACTGTGACATTCAATTAGCTTAGACGATACAGATCGAATTCGTCGTTCTCCAAGGTACAATCCGATTTGCCTTTATACGTGCCATTTCACATCGCCAACTGCCGCTAGCTACCTACTTGACGTCGGCAACCGAACATTAATTTTCTTTAATGTTCCTGAGCACTTTTACCGACTTGTGCCGACTTCTCAGCTAACTGCAGTGCGGTGTTTCGTTCATTCCTTCACTCGTTCCTACTTCAGCATTAAGAATGGATGAGCGGTTTTAGCTTCCAGTTTATTTTTGCACAATAACAAGAAGTTTTCAATGCGGACAGGCTTCGTGAGTGAAGTTTTTTTTATGTTTTTTTGTTTGCCAAGTTTTTTTCGCTTGGATTTCGTGTATTTGTTAGTAAATAAAGTTTTGCTTCACTTTACTTCCTTTGGGGTTTCAAATTCTTAAAGTTGCGTAAGGTTCCGTTTTCTTTTGAAAGTTAAATTATTGTTTGACACAAAATTTTGTAAAACTTTAAAAAGAGAATGAAGAAGTTGGTTAAGATGCTTTCTTTTCATTTTCTTTTTATTCTTCTTTGACTTAAATTTAAAAGTAAATACTGTTGTTATCTTTATGATGAAAAATATATTTTATTTAATAGCTGGACATGAACGACAAACAGCAGCTTCTTGGGTCATTTTGTCGAGAAGAATCTCCGAAGCTTTGCGACCACGCTCTCCTATCAAACGCAACCCGAGCTACGCGGCCCTGCGCTCCTTCCGAAAGTTACATCACTACAGGATCTGCCCTTACTATATTACAGGTAAAATTATTGAGTCATTTAGAATATTTAACTTGAATTTTTATAGCTCTACGTCTTATAAAAGGGAAAGAAGTAAATTAAAATATCCATTTTAAAAATCTTCAAGATATAGAATAGGTATAGAATGGATATATACTTTAGGTATAGAATCTACTATTTTTATTTAGAATATGTAATTTTTAATTACTGTGTTAATTAATTTCCCAGTGACAAAAACTCCTAAACATTCAAACAAAAAAATTAATTAAACAAATGGATTATATTTAAAACGAGTGAAATAGAAAATAACTCAAAAATAGCAGTTCTAACTTATTTTACAACATAAGTGAATTCATGCCAGTATCCATCGTAAACTTCATTGGCTGCAGTAAAGTTAACAACACTATATTCGAAGTTCCGCCAAAAACCATAAATATAAAATTCCTTATATTTCAATATGCAAGAATTTAAACTTGATACAGTTTGCGAACTAATTTGATAATCAGTTCCGACCTTAAAATTTTAAGCAAAAATGAGGTTAATAATCACGCTATCTAAGTAAATTACTTATTCCCTTTGCAGTGCAATAGCGTGTTGAGTTAAAAATTTTAGTTCATTGCTCATTCTTTAGGTTTTATTCCGTCGGAATTTTTCAGTTCAGTGAAACATTCACCGGGGAAAGGGTAGATAAGTCACGTGCTCTGCCAGCGTTTTGGGTCTGTTCCTAACTTTACTACGGATGCACTCTACTAAAGAACATAGGTCCTTGAATATTTTATCTTCTAATAGTGTGATGCGCTGCTGCTATAAAAAGGTTGTTTTGATACTTTAAAAAATAATATTTTTTACTAAGATTGCTTTTTAGGTATGAGAAAATGTAGTGCATTCGAAACTTTCAGTTTAATTTTTATACTATTTATTGTTGCATAGCGATTGAGGAAATATAATATGTTCAATGATCTCAAAACTGTTATAACAAAAATGGGACACTGTCAACATGAAAAATCGGTCGGTCAAATTGCTAGTCTTCTATATTTTCCATCAATCATCAACCTTGGTCAATTCTTGATTATTACAATCAAAATTTTATCCATTTAAATTTTTCTATCATTTCTTTAAATGTTTTTATTTTTTATTTTGGAACCTTAAATTGTGTTTTTAGTGATAAAACTAAAGTCATTTTTCAAGTCACAAACGGAACACCCCAACCTGTATTGCATTTGCCATAGTGAATAATGCAAGGAACACGTGCTTGCTCCTGTGATGGAATGTTTTAGTGACGTCGTCGCAACGACATACGGAATTGTACCCGGAATGAAAACCTCAGTCGGCGTTTTGTCTGCGTTGATTAGTTCGCAAATGGGATTTTACAGATCACACGGCACTGTCCTGGAGCTATGCGACTTGTCAGTTTGATCAACATCCAGTATTCATGAGCGAGACTTGTTTTTTTAAGCAAGCTTAGTTAGTTTATCTTCTCGTCTTCACTGAAACAAGAAACTTGAATATTTAACTAATTAAGTTCTATTACTGCATTTTGATTCATATTTACAAGTCCTAGGCTTGCATTTCTAATGAATTGGTTGTGTTTTGAATAAAACTAAATAATAAAAATAAGTAAAACTACAATTTCTCGTTTGTCGTACTACGCCGCTAAATAACATTTTAGCCTAAGTGTACATTCAAGTGCTCCTAGTAGTATTTGCAGCAAGCATAATATACCTTAATTAGTACTTGCATACAAAATTATGATTCAGGTATCTACTAACTAAAACAAAACTCAGAGATACGCGCAGTGTATATGATTTAATATTGTAATAAGGAATCTTATATACTTTGGCTTTTAAAGAAATAACTTTAAAAGCCCCAAATGCTATAAAACTTTATTTCTTTTATTGTTCACAGGAACTTCGACAAGGTTCAGCCTTATAT
Organism: Stenoptilia bipunctidactyla; assembly: GCA_944452665.1. Lineage (NCBI taxonomy): Eukaryota > Metazoa > Arthropoda > Insecta > Lepidoptera > Pterophoridae > Stenoptilia > Stenoptilia bipunctidactyla. The sequence continues at coordinate 18,746,452 of OX101729.1, forward strand.
CCAGTCTCTTTTGTACTTCGCTACGAATTTGTGGATGTAAGCGAGCAGGGAAAACCTTTGGCTGGCTCCCAATCGGCTTGTGATAGAGTGTTTAAGTCTGCCCATACTTACTCCGGAAGATTTCAGGCGCCAAGAGCTATATTTTACTATGGCCGGGGTGGTGGACAAAACCTAACATGCATATTAAGGTATGAATTTTCTGCACGAAAACCTCTTACGATTTAGTTTATAGAATTTTATTTCACAATATAAACTTCTTTCAGATTTGAAGCAAAACAGGGAGAAAGACTTCAGATTACGTTCACGAACACATATTTTGGAAATAAATATTGTAGCACTTACAAAGATTCTAAAACATCTCGTTGGAAATGCGATAGACCTGTAAGAAGAATTAAGGGCGGTGAAGGGTTAGCTCAAATGATAATAACAGAGTATCCATGGGAAGGAGTTCCTATTCAAAGAGACTGTTTCTGCACAAATCGGTCAGAACCATTTACTATACACACGCTTACTGCACCTATAGTTGAACTTAACTTTACAGTTACAATGATGAACATTACAGAAGATTACGATGATTTTACTTTTGAAGGTGAATATAAATTTATACCAACTGGACCTGGAGATGAAAGCGTTTGTTCCACAGGTTGGGGTGAAAGAAAGTTGAGAGGTAGTAGTGGAGAAATAAAATTATACGACAAAAGACTGAGTTCTATTAATTCAGAGATTGTGGGAGACAGACATGTAATTTCTGAAAGTGTAAGAGCAGAAGTTAAATGCGTTCATAGACCATGGCTTATTGAACCTGGAGGTGATGATCTTACACCTGTACAAGGTCGATTTCTATACATTCGGATACCAGGATATGAAATAACGCAGTCGTCTCCATTTTGTCCCACACTCAATAGGCTATATCTATACGAAGCCCGTGATACTTCAAAATTACGAGAAGTGTGTCCGGACGGTCCTAAAATAATACAGCTATTTTCACCCGGTTGGAAAAGTGACCAAACATCGTTAGAAACTTCTCTTAAGCCACATGCCAAAAGTTACGTAATAGATTTTCTGCAGCATGAACCCGCTGATTATTCAATAAAATGGATTGAGTTAACTAAAAAACCGTCTCTAGAGCACAACCCTGATGATAATATTCTGCCTTCATCCGCTTTGCTCGAATGCAAATACAGGTATGTATTGTTTTACAGAACACGTAAGTTAATGAAACAATTTTATTTTATTTTTACAATTTTTATTTATTTTTTAGTTGTCCGGAGCTCGATGCCTGTATTCCCGTAGCTTTGTGGTGTGATGGAAACCCACACTGTCCCTCAGGATACGACGAAGATGATGCAAATTGTTCTTTCAAGATATCATTACCACCTTCTTATTTAGCAGCTGCTGCAGGTCTTGGTTTACTCCTTTGCGCTATTACGGTTGCACTTTGCGCTTGCAAGCGCCGTAAGAAGAAAGATAAGGAATTCAAAGCTCGCCTAGATGGTGCTTTGCCACCAGAAGAGAGGCCATATGATCGTGCCAAGACTAATGGCGTACAAGAAGCTTCTCGTCCATATGCAACTGTACAAAAATACGCCACTATAGATAAGTACAGTCTTAGTCAAAAATATAGTGCGGGGTTAAATGATGTTAGGTACTATGATGAAGTGGCACAGAGAGACAAACTGGCCGATACACGGTATGCTAGTTTAGGTCGTGGTAGTCGTGGGATGCGAGTAGACAACTTGAGAGGAAATGGTTCTATGAAGGCGACGCCAGAATTTGGATACCCAGATATTAAAGATGGATTTTGTTGACAAATTCCTGATCTTGTTGAGACTACAGTCTAATATGAAAGGTAGCTTTTGGAAAATCTCAAAAACCGTATTATTTTTCATACACTACAACAATAATATGCATTTTATTTTATAAATGCATTTTTGTATACTTCAATGTGCAATGTTTAACAATTTATCACCAACATAATACAATATGTCATTATATCGGAAATTATCTCCGTAAGCCGCATAGTTGGTTTTTTATTTACAAATTAACTAAATTCTATCGAACAAACTGAATCATGACCTACCACAAGCTCATTTTGGTAAATCTTCTAAATGCTAGTAGGTCGAAATTTGCTTGAAGAAAGGTGTCCTTGGTGACGAATTTGTTATCATTGCATTCGACACTGAAATTTAATGAGTACATAATTCGTACAGTATCTAAAAAGTCATAAATGCATTATGCGCGATAGAGCTTACAAGTTTGACAGTTTCGAACGAATTTTCAGCAAAATGGGTCATGATTCAGTTGGTTCGATGATGCATTGGACAACTTTGAGTGTTTTAAAATTTTAACAACCATAATAGTTAAAATATTGAATAGAACAAAGTTTTAACATAACTATATTATGCATAAATATGATAAGAGAATTAAAGGTAACTGTTCAGAAATAATTATGTTTCGGATAATTTTATATGTTCGATTTGAAAAACACATTTCATTGTAAATAGACGTTTACTGCTCGACTAATTAGATTTGCTTTCACCAAACTGCGCATATGTTAAAAGTTTACACGTATTGACAAAGTATCGTTATTACGGTCAATAAAATAATTAAGTATGAAGATAGCAACAAATTCTATTCAATTTTTTATCTGATGCAAGTTGAGCTAAAACATTTTGAAGCCAGTCAATGTAAACCAGTTTGGATTTTAACATATCTTTGTAAATAAAAATGCTTGACAATACGTTTTTTAAAACAAACACATTAATAAAATGTATCTTATAGGTTAGAGCAAATTAAGATTTCCTACATATTTTACCTTTTTAATTGTTTTTAACAAACTGCTCAAAAACCTCAAATCAGTTGATTGGATTTCAACTAATTACTACTTAGATATATAAAATGAAAATGTGATATAGGTTGTAAATTATGTAATGTACGGCAAAATATGGAACTAGTTCATATAATTATAAAACTTTGTATATAAGACAAAACTGTAACTAATAGTATTGGATCAGTTGTAAATAATTTACTAGAATAAGGTTTTTAAAGTCTGTAATTTATTTCTAGGTAAATTGAAATTAAAGTCATTTGGAAGAATCGAATGTTTTATTTAAAAATAAATTCCAAAAAAGAGAATTGCTAGTTGGGAGGTTATTTTATAAAATTGTTTGCTTATGCCCTTATCCTTCAAAACATCGTAGCGTTGTCTGAAAATAGCCTTATCACCGATGGATAAGAACACGAGTAATCCGAGTGGCAGCTATTTTGCTATAGGGTCCGCCTTGATACCGACCACTCTTCATAAGAATCTGGAACCAAATATATCCGCTCCGGCACTGATGTGTTGCGGAAATGTTCTATGAAAAATCTGTTCCTTTCGTTTATTCTATTGTTCGTTCTCTTATAGTAAACACTATCAGGGCCTTATTTTATAAAGCTACAATTCGTGGCAAACTAACAATTGTTAGCGATTTTCACAGACTTTCGTTTCATAAAATTACAATTCTATAGGTGACATACAAGTCTCAGTAAAAAGTGTTTCATAAAAATTGTCACGACAATTTGTCAAGGTTTAAAGTGTTACTAGATGTAAAAATTTTAAAATCCATGTATACCTCATTTCACTCACCTGTGTTTATAACGAAACGTAACTAGACGAGGGTTTTACGATTCGAAACGCATGTCAATTTAAAGCGACGTCTCTCATCGTCATCCTTCCATCCATTACTTTTTGTGAATCATTAAGTTCTATCACTCTATTTCACATACTTCCTTAATACTTATTTAAATCCAAATCAAAGTTTCGACGAAATTACACTTCTTCTCAACAAAGTGCCAGAAATGGTTCTGCTACATTATGTATTTTTTATTTTTATGAAAACAAACAAATTTTGAATAATGACAAAGTTTGCTAAATGCCCATTCAATTTCGTGTACAATGGCCACCATTATTATTATTTTGCATCCATTATTATAACTTTTCTTCGTTTTTTGCATTTGTAAGTCGTTGACAGGTCCTCACTTGTCTGTTGGATTGTCAGGACAATTCTACATCATCATCATCATCATCACAACTCTGTGTAATGAGTCCACTGCAGGGCTATGAGTCTCTCTTTTGGGTGACGAGGAGGTTTAGGCCGTAACCAGCACTGGGCTAGCTTGGTGGATGTCAGATATTTCAGGGTGCCGAAATGGCTTCTGACAAACCCTAACTACTACTGTATACAACTACTACTGTATACAACTACTACTGTATACAACTAATACTGTATACAAGTATACAGCACCCGGGACCGACTGCTTAGCGTGCCCTCCGAAGCACGGAAGTCGTCGCGAGAAATTAATGGTCGGCGGTCACCCATCCTAATACAGGCCGCACCGAGCGCGCTTAACCTGCGATATCGTTTGATATGCACAGTAACCACGGCGCCACGACGTGTGTAGACAATTCTACAATTCTTGATAATTTTACACATGACAGACGTTTCATAAACGACAATTCATAGTGATTTGTATGACATTTGTCAGTAGACCGCCTGTCGCTACAATTGTTTAATGAAACGCATTACGTGACAATTTTTAATGAATTGTCAGGGTTTTATGAAACGCATTTTTGTAATTTACAATGAATTGTCGGTATACAATTGTCAGTCGATCTGAGTTTTATGGAATAGGGCCCTGATTGGATTGTGCGAATGGGAGTAAATTATAACAGAGAATCTGGGACAAATTTTTAACCACGTATAATATAATTCTAAAACCGAAGATTGTAAGGCGCAGATAATAAAAATTAAGCTGGGTTAATAAAATCTAGATAATAATATAGGTTTGATCAATAACTATATTTCATAGATATGACAGGTAGACTATTTAATCACTGTTTCTTTTTTTGTCATGCTTTTATCCATATCTACCAACAGCTTAAACATGATCATTATAAAAAAGTGTTTAAAAAAGTACGCTTAAATGATTCCATCTAAGTAAATGGAACCAAGGTGAGTACAAGTTCTACGTCTATAGGTCAAGATTAAATGTAATATTCCTTTATACAAAGATTGTATCATTCTTTTGTAGGGACTTGCGCTTTAGCGCCCTAGTATGGAGGTTGGTTCTAAAAATAAAGTTTAAAACTAAAAACCGACTACTAAAACACGCTCTCAAAAGTACAAAATAAGAAAATAGGCTCCGCTGAAATATTTATATATTTTTATACGTCATACTGATAAAGATATGTTGTGATCGCAAACCCCTTTGATTTTATTTTATTATTAAAATGAATCTGTTTTGCTACACTTAAAATACATAAGTATTTTTTTTTTGTTTTTCCGCCAAGGAAAATCGTTTGGCACCCAGCTTTAACCAGTAAAGCAAGCTTTAGCGGGAGGAGGATGAATTCTATTACGGACGAATGGGCATTCTATAAGCTGTTAACCCCAGTGGCTAACGGAAAATAGAATGCCCAGACAGTGTGGTGACTCTCTCAGATAGGCTGAGCATACCCACTAAACAACCCCCTTCATAACTCACCTTAACTAAGGCCATAAGTCATAATCGGAGCGACAGCCAATTGGAGAGAGAGGCTGCGCAGTGAGCGGCATCCAGACGGCATCCACCAAAAGGAACTGAAAGCGAGAAATTCAGCAGCTAAAACTAGCAGAAGTGACAAAGCTGAAACAAAGAGATTATCTAGAGTGATCAGACTCACTCTGAGATAGGAATGCTGGAAAGAAGGACTACGTTTAGAAACGTTGAGCTTGCTGGAGTTTCCTGATAAGGGGAGCGAACTTGGTTAGGACCGGAAGAGCACCGTTGAAACCCTCTGCGCTGGCGTCGAGAGCGGCGCCGAAAGCCAGGATCTCGTCGATGGGAGCGAGCTGGATTCAGAACGCCATGCGGTCTTGAGAACCATTTGCGTTCTGGCACTGGGAAGCCGCGATTGAGTCGCGACCCGGCTGCGCTGACCTAGAACGATAGAACTAAAGGCCTTAGGGGCCTTTGAACTGACTGGAGGGGCGTCCGAGCTAGGCTGCGGTCGCTCTCTCCAGTTCTCAATGGGCTTCACGGTAGCCCTGGCAGCACGCGGTGCCTTGGGGCAGCCGCGAAAGTTTGCTGTGTGGCCTGACTGGCCGCACAAGACGCAGGATGGAGCGGTGGGCGATTCGGGAGTACGAGAGAACTCCTTAGTCCCATGCGGATCTAGGCACTTGACGCACCTAGGGGAAGCAAAACAATTTGCCGCCGCATGACCATACAGTTGGCAGCGGTGGCACTGACCTGGGAAACCACGCTTGTGTGAAACTTCGACGCGGATGTTGGAGAGACTGCACACGGTGGGCTTGCCTCTGAAAATGGACTGCCCTTGCGGGCTCTTTGCTAGGATTACTAGCGCAAGTGGGAACTGCTTGCCTCGGCGGCTGTGCATTTTATGCACAGATTCGACGGGGAAGCCTTGAGAAGACAAGTCCTCTTGGATTTGCTCGTTCGAGAGCTCGAACGGCACTTTCCTGAGGACGGCACGAATCTTACGCTCCTCAGGAAGGGCGTAAGTGTGGTACTCGAGCTTTTGATCAGCAAGAAGCCGAGTAAGATTCCTGAAATCGGAAATGGAACAGACTAAGATCTTAATAGAGTCACCCACGTTGGATGCCTTACTATACTGGATCTTGGGATTGTGACTATCGCAGAGAGCTGAGACCTCGGTCCAGCGGCTCTTGTCCCGTAGAAAGACGGGGGGCGGAGACTTGACTTTCGTCGAAGCCGAAACTGATTGCGACGCAGGCTGAGACGCCGGAATCGCTGAAACAGAAGGCGCGGGAGCAGACGCAGGCGCGACAGTTTGCTGGGCAGGGACAGCGGCTGGAGCAGCTGAAACGGATGGAAGTAAGACTGAAGAGTCATCTTGCTTCTTCTTCTTTGACTTGGACTTCTTGCGAACCTTGGTGAACGGAGCAGGAGATTCTGGAACTAAAGGAACGGAGTCGGAATCACTACCCGGCGGGGTAGTTTTCCGTTTGCATGCGGTGGATTCTACCGACATGCGATCTGAAAGGGGGTCGACGTACTCAGAGGGATCTGGAGACGCCGGAGAATCGGTTTGGAACCCCTGTGAAATGGAGGCGACTTGAGGGCGAGCAGACAATTGCTCAGGCAAGGACACGATTTGAGCGAGAAGGGCAGCTTTTTCATTTCCAATCTGATTGAAATCTGAAACCAACCGAGTGTATGTCTCCACCGCTGCTTTATGCTTGATGTAGTTTTCTCTCGAATAATCCTGATAGTGTTTTTTTTCACGAAAGATCTGATCGCAATAATCGCACTTAAGCCCGGTACACCCAGGGTGACGAGGCATAATGCTGGGCTGAAAGAAAGTCTAACGAAGACAAACTGCGCTGAAAAAGAAAACGACCTAGAACGGACCTATTGCCGGTGAACGGCGGACGATAAGGCTTCGTTGGCACGGTTACGTATCCACCTGACCAGCGATGCTTCGGCCGGCAGCAGTCGGGTCCGCCCTAAAAAGGGCAGATGAATTAGCCCCGACACCACACAGTCTCCACAAGAGAAAAATTTCCGAAAGAGCTTAACTTGGCACCTTACCCGCACGCGTGCGGGGGAGGGAACAAGGGCAGCGCAATACGAACACTCGGGAGCGGCCGCAGACACGACCGTTCGGGAGCGAACGCAAACGGAAAGTGATACATAAGTATTTCAGCGGAGACTATTTTTACCCACGACGGAACGGAGACGGTATATGCGTTTGGGGTGAGAGGGTGTATGTGCAAACCAATGTTACCATTTATCTCCAGAACCACTGGTCCGATTTTAATGCGGTTTTCAGTAATCGCTATGGATTTGATTGGTGCATGTTCTTAGATAGGTGTAGCGGTAACAACTCACCAGGGGTCGCTGCAGTAAACATTTGTTTGTAAAAGCCAATGTTACCGTTTATCTGCAAAACCATTGGTCCGATTTAAATGCTGTTTTCAGTGATCGCTTTGGATTTGATTAGCGCATGTTCTGAGATAGGTGTTACGGTAACAACTCACCAGGGGGCGCTCCATTAAATATTTGTTTGCAAACCATTGGTCCGATTTGAATGCCGTTTTCAATTATTGCTTTGGATTTGATTGGTATAATGTTCTTAAATAAGTAATGAGGAACGAGGTGTTGTGTAATGTAATGTATGGTACCTATATTATGCTCATTAAAAAGTTTGAAATAAAAAACAAAATAAAAATTTTGAAAAACCCACGACGCGAAGGTTAAAATGTAATTGAAAAAGAATAAAATAATTTAAAATCCCCCGACTGAAATGATTTATGTGACGAGAGATAATTAACGTGAAAAGCTTTTTTAAAAGTTCACTTGATCTCACACAGAGTCGGTTATATTATGAACAACATACTATTCGTTTTCATAGCACTTCCCTACGCTTACCTATTCGGTTCTCGAAGATGTAGAAGTCGTAATAACATAGGTATTCAACTCCCTATGAACTTATAAGAAGAGCAAGAAAATCCGTCTGGGGCTGCCATTGAATGAATTCGTTTTGTAGTTTTATATTGAAATTTAAAATATTGATGGCAGCCCTCGACGGATTTTCTTGCTCTTCTTATAAAGTTTTTAGTGTATTTTTTTCCTTTTATAATTGTGTGCAATAAAGTATAAATAAATAAATAAGAAAACCTTACTATTTTACAACCACAAAGTGTTACCACTTTTACTCCATAAATTTTTACTATGAAAGGTAATTATTGTAAAATCAAACCATAAGCTCTTTTATAAAGGTGCCTCAACTCCTGTCACAATGCCGAAAAAACGTCGTCTTAGCATGACTTTGAATTTTAATATAATTTCACCGAAAACGACTGATCACCTTGCTTAATGGAAGAACAATTTAGCTACGGTAGGCTGTAGGTTCGTGTGCTTTAGCTAACAGCTTTTAGTACATTTTTCACTAATATAACATTTTATCGTGATTTTTACTTCATAACATTTAAGGAAGCTGGATATTATCGCTTTGGATAAAACGGCAGATTTAGAACAAAACCAGAGATTTTGAAAATAAAAGTAAAACTAAATTAAAATTATTGTTCTGGTTACAAATGTTTCAAATTCTACGTCACGTCAGACAGGTTAAATATTTAGCGATTCTTAAAAAAAGGCCGTATTTATAAAGCATTCTTAACTGTGAGACCGATTACAGCAGAACTTAAAATCGGTCTCAATAGTTGAATCTGTAACCTCGTAACTGATCATTTAAAATGAAGTTGCTTAATATTGTCTTAAGTTTTCGCGATTCATACTATTAAACAAAACACTTTTTAACCGGAGTCGCTCGTTTAATGAAGTTGCTTGTATGTTATATATATTTTTAAATGAGTGATATCGAAGTGTGTTTTAAGGTATTATTCGTTTATGTAATGAAATCGTAAAGGCCGGTAAAGTTCCTTCCTATCGTAATAAATCGATATTTTTAAGTTTCGTTGTATTTTAGATATAGAAAAAAAACGAGAGGATTAGGGCATACAAACGACCTTATCAAACAACCTCCGAACTAGCACAGATCTCACATTTGTAAACAAATGTATTAAATATTTTACAATCTACTTCATATTCTTTACCTACAACGTACATTCTAGAAGATAATTAGAATGACTTGTATAAAAGTTAAAGATTCCAAGCATATTTCGAGCGTCCCATGATTTTTCAAACTTTTAATGATTTCGATTAACCGTAATATGATGGATTAAACTCTTTCACTCTTCATCATCGTCCGCAAACTGGTAAGACCTGAAAAACTAAACAATATATCCACCTAATGAACATTAATGAACACTCTTGTTTTCCATGCTTCTCATACATACATAAATTCAGTAATGTTACATGATGAAAAAAAAATCTACCTTAATTCAAATTTTTCGATAACTACCACTTAAAGCCAAATCAACAAGAGAACTGTACACTTGGTAGACAATTAAATCATTTATCTAGTGACCCATTCATCTGAAATTACTGTTTAGACTGTCAAGGGTGACCCGAACCCTCTTGTGAGTATTTTAAGAACACTCACATGTTAAGTATCTCACAAGGGTGCCGTGAAGTGAATTTTATGGTTTTCCAGGAAGCAGTGTGGGGGTTAATATTTTAAAGGAAGGTACAAATTTAGGGTCCACGCTGGGGTAAGATCCTCCTTCACAGCGTAACATTAATCGAGTTTGTATGTTCTTGAAAAAAAATAACCGACTGAGGAAAAGTATATCTTAAAAAGTACTAACAATCCATTATGGTTAAAAACTCCTAACTTTGTTTACCACTTTACCTCCCTTCCGAACTAAAACTGACGAGATTAGACTTGAAAAGAAAAGACGATAATTGGGGTGAAAGAGATAATTATAATTCCCACTTGGGGATTAAGGGTAGTCCCCTCTCCATTAACATTAATAAGTAATTGAAAATGTGATATTATATAGGATTTGTTGAGTAATCCGCTAGTTACGAGGGACCATTTATTTGGGTGTGAAATTGTGCCTTTGCATTTCAGAAACGTCGGCCTTCAAAAAGATTAATGGCTATTTTAAGTTTAGGTATGCTGGATTAACATTAATTAATTGGTGTTCTTGGAAATTAGCATGTGGTTCAACTGCTTAATATATGATTCGGAAATATCACAGTCTATTTAGTTTGGTATAATTACTAGTACATATTACTTTAAATCGATAGCACAACGATATACAAAATAAGGAGATAATTAAGTTTTCTATTTTACTGAAATTGGTTAAATTAATTGGTAAAAGACGAGTTCGAAAAAGGTAGAAACGAATGAAATACATAGCCAGTGGACTATTTGTAGTTATGATAGAAGTTACGAAAGATAAGTATGAAATGATTAGAAAATATTATCTTGTTGTTTCAAAAAAGTTTATTTTTAAATTAAAACCTCTGTTTAGGGAACGCGTAAATTAAACAGATTTGGTGATGTTAGTGTGTACTTTTAGCGCATATAGTACGGTGATATTACAGACGATTATTTTTTTATGAGGTAGCTAGTTTTTCATCGCGTGTAGGTATACCTATCTTTAATTATTTTATCACAATATTGATATTCATAAAAAATAACTTTGGTTATTACTTTCAGAGTAGGTCTACAAATATAGGTACGCTATAAATTACCAACATTAAACTTTTTATAACCCCATTCCAGTAATTATTCTAATTCAAACATGTTTCGACGTCTGTATTCAAGAAGGAACAACAATAATTAATACCTGAATTTCACATTCATACAGGGCAGGTAAAAAACCCTGAAAAACTAACGTACAAAAATGGAACTTGCATTCTAACGTAGTAATAAAGTAGAACAATGTCGAAACGCTTAAAAAATATAGCAACATGCATAAAAACTTTCGAACTACTACTGAAACAGCCCAATTCAACTGTCGTTATACCGAGCATCGCTCGTATATTGCCTTGCGACTAACTACCTTATAAATTCGTGCAGCTAATCCAACGCACGCAATTCCAAACTTCTCTATTATAAATCTTTCAATACTTAATGGAGCATTCATTAAAATTTCTTGCGGCGTGCGTGCGATAACCGACTCCGTACCTTCTCTACCGAAAAGTTCGACTTATCTCACTCACGTACCAGGTCGTTACAGGGGAGTTATAGTCCTGGTTAAACACATGCCGCGGTTAGTAGAAAGTTCTCGTAATGGTAGGATAACTTCTTGTTAAACAGTAAATGAGAGAATAGCTTTGAGTTTGGGCACTGGTTAATGTGCGTATGAAAACTGACTGCTTTGATTGGTTTTCCATGTGTATCTTTTTTATTGCAGACGATTTATTTTCGATTTTTACGAGATTATTTCATTTGGAGCATGAAAAGATTAAATTATATTGCATTAAAAATATGATATTTTTGCAACACCGGTTTGCCACCACAATTTTATTTAGATAGATTTTGTTTTGAATTCTGCCTGAGCTCCATTGGTTATAGTTGTTCAATAAATTTTAGACTTTTACTGCAGTCATATAAAAGTTTTATTTTACGATTTTTCCTTTAGTGTGAGTGCAGTTAGATTGGAGCTGTCAAGATAATAAATTGGAACAAGCATTGTTTGTTATTGAGTCGTTGTGGCTCTCTTATATGATCAAGACACTACAGAAAATTTCATATAAAAAAATGCTCTATGTGGCTTGCATAATTTGAATACCTAGTTTATAAATACATTATCAGACATAATACATAGCTAAGCACAGCATAGCTTGCGTGTCATTAGAATAAGACAACAGATACACATACAAACACATACACAGAATCACATTTCATTTTGTAAATACGACCCCTTACAAAGAAACATATTAATGCAACTAAATGATTTTGCGAGGATTGAAGTACTCAGCACCTGCAACTACATGGTCAAGTAAACTCTGAGACGAAGCTTATTATACGTACATACATAACTTCACGTTTTTTATTTTGCAAAATGCGTAAACATTGACAAAGCAGCCAGAACTATCGTCAAAGTTTCGCAAAAACTCTTTACTCCACAGTATTTGATATCGTGGACTGAGGGTCCGCTCACATGATGATAAGCTGGCATAAGTACTAGCATTTCCCTGTGGACTATATTTCTGCCTGAAAACGGCACCTGTCATTGTTCACGTGTGCCATATCGATAGTAGTTTCTGTGAAAACTAGCTTTACAGGTTTTAAATATCTTCACTGTTTTGTATACTTACTTAAAGTTTAAAAAGCATCTCAAAGTCAAAGTCAAAAGAATCTTTATTTCGTAAGTATTTAAATACATTTGAAATAAGTCAAACAAATCTAAATGTTATAATGGTCAGGCTCCGAGGAGCAATGGGTAAATAGCCCGCTGGGACTGTATAGCTAAAGCAAGACGAAGGTTTGACATACGGTTTGTATTTTTTTTATGTATGAAAATATGTAAAGTATTTTTTTCTGGGACTAAATCCACGTTCGACCTTAACCTCACCTAATGAAAGTACTCATTGCTATTTCGAAGATGGAAATCATACTGGTTCTTACGTAGCAAACTTTTGTCTAGTATAAGGGTGTTATCACACCAATCGACTGACCGTCAACCGACGGATGAACTGAACAAACGACGTCGATCGATAGTTTATACAATGTAAAAAAATCCGCACGACGTCAACCGACGTAAATTTTTTAAGCTTTTTAATTTTGTGGCTTCCAGAAAAAAAAAAAAAACTTACAATAGCCCTACCGCCCCTGGATAAGTGTGTTGTAAAATCTGCTGCCGAGTATTAGCGCTCCGACGATGATGTGTTCCGGCAATATTGTACGAACAGCCAGGCCTTTCCTAGCCTGTGTGCTTTCATCTGATCTCATCTTCACTTACCATCAGGTGAGATAGAGAAGAAACGCGGGCTTTAATAAAAATAGGTAGTCTACCTACTACAATATCTTCTAAAAAGTTGACATCTGATAAATCTTTATCACAAGTTGATTATCCCTTTTAAATTAAATTATATTAAATAAATGAAAAAATATGTTCAATAAAAAATCACCAGACCAGGACTGCAACCTTGGACCTCGCGTTTGCCGGACGAGTGCTCTTCCACTGAGCTACCGGGGCCTGGCGGTACGCATCGAAATTATTTAGCACATTTTTAGTTTTTACGTTATATTGCTGGTATAAGCTTTGCAGTTAAGACCACCCGAGACCAATTTCTTTTCAGAAATTGTGAATCTTAGTTAACGTGAAGCATTGCAATGTTTATTTATATTATTTTAAAGTTTTTGCATTTAAAATGCTTAATTATTCATAAACTAGCTGCTGCCCGCGACGTCGTCTGCGTGAACGCTATGCAGCACCAAACGCACCTACGATTATAACACTGCTAGCGTGATAATATGTAGCCTATATGTTGACCCGACTTCTTAACTATCTTCATGCCAAATTTGAAGTAAATCCATGCAGTACTTTTTGAGTTTATCCCGGAAAGACAAACAGACAAACAGACAAAAATTCTAAAAACTATATTTTTTGTTTCTGTTTCGATTGTAGATCATACCCCAAGTATTCTTTTAAAAAAATATTCAATGTACAGTTTTGACTTTCCTACCATTTTATTATATGTATAGATAAATGAAATAATGTGTGAAATAAATTTATAATTATATTATTATTTTATTGATTGAAAAAAAAATGTATTAATATTTTTTAGTTTACTTTATTTTAATCTACATAAAAAAATGTTAAAAATTTCTGCAAACTTTTATTTCAATCGACAGGGTTTAAATTCTGTATAGCATTCAGAACCCCGTTTCACACATACTATAAAATAAAAATGCCCATCCGCCGGTACAGGTGCGCGCAGAAATGTGTGTGGGACAAAATTGATTGTGTAGTACCGTTTTCCATTTAGATATGGAAATTCAAACAGTGTGTATGACACTGCTCAGTGTGGCGTTGCGAATATCCCAGCCACTATATTTTTTGTTGCTGGTTTTTCTGATTTTGAATTATAGTTTTTTTCTTTGTTATTTTGGTTTCGCTTCGCTGGGTGTGATATTGAATTCTTGCACTGGAGTTAAAAAAATGTATTTCTATTTTTGTAATCTGAAAACTGTTGTAAAATGCATTTTTAGTGAAGCTTTAGTATTACGTTCCAGCTACTTTTTAAACTCAGATAAATATTAAGTTATTTATATAAAAATAGTATATTTATATACTATACAATGCAATTATACAATAATAAACTCATTCTTAAGTTTTCAATCGCATTTTTTTTAGAAAAAATGGTGATTATGTATATGATAAGACATGTATGAAGAGAGAACTTTTAGAATAATTTAAATTTCCCCTCCTTTAGATAAATTACGAAATTCTACAGAAACTGATCAAAATAAAATATGAACAGTCACGGTCGTCGAAAAACATCACAAAGACCGTTACTTTTCTCGACTATACTTCTCACATTCACCATTATCTTTAATAGCCATTTCACAGAATGACCACAGCAACCATTGTATCGCGCTTCATTTTGCAGCATGCTAGAGATTAAGGCGGTTTGTTTACTGAAACGTAGAATAATGCTGAGTAGCGACTGTCAGATGATACTGACACCGTGTATTTCGTGTTATCAGTTTTAAGGTTTTTTTTAGACTTTTCATTCATAACTTTGAGCAGAAACTAGACCCAGCCGTACAATCTTAACAAATGTTTTGTTGTAGAAGTTGTAGCTCTATCCAACTTTACAGAAAATAACGTCAGTTTTCATTTTTTCTTTGGGACCTAATTTTATTTTGATGTAGCTACTTGTAGAGTCTCAATGAAATGATTTTAAATATATTTTTTATACAATCTAACGTATTTCTTTAGCCTCTTTGGTTAATTTACGTGTACTAGCACAAAAAAAAAGTAATAAGGAAAGGGTAGCAATATTAATATAACATTGATAAAAGATAAGTGAAAAGTCGCCAATGTAATGAACATCTCAGTAAAACACAGTGAGTTTGGTACCAGAACTACATTTCATTGACGGGGACGTCATACTACGACAATTGAGGCGCGTTATGTAAAACTTATGAAAAGATTGTGTCTGTGTAGAATGTGCTTATGCTAAGTGGATAGTCTATACAAGTTTTCTTTAGGGTAAAATTAATTAATAAATATGTAGGATATTTTATAGAGTGTGTGCTGTGATAAAAATAAATAAATAATATTAAGTAAGTACTATTTTTTCTTTAAAAAGCAAGACTACGTTGCATAGAGAAAAGCGAAAGCTTTAGTTAATTTAACGGAACAAAACTAGCTTAGTTAGCTTAAAACACCCTCACACGAAAATCTAACAAACCATTAATCAATTTATACAACAATGCAACATAAATTTTTCATACACAAATGCAAAAGTATGAAACAGCATATCTGTTGAAATTGGAACATAGCTTGTTGTTTTCAAGTCCCTAACATCGAAGCTTTAATTAGTTCATCAGATAATTTAGTTTGCGCTCTGCTCGTTACTCCGACGAAGTGGATAGGCTAATACAGCCAGAGCCTATAATCCAATTATACGAAACGAGACAAATACAAATTAATGACTTCATACACCTGACCTTTTCTGCTTTTTTTTTTCGTTTAGAAAGTTTGCAAGCTTGTACTCGTATTAAGTTGGTAGTTTATTTTGTTTTCTTTTTTGTTTCATTGCCACATGTAACTTTTTTTTCGTATTCGCTTTCTTTTGTTTTGTATGTTCTTTTTGATGCCAAAATGGATACAGTATTTACATAATGTCAAACGAAAATAAACCGTTTGCTAATCAGGATTGTTATCCTTGTTTTTACTCGTCTTGATTTTATATCAAAGAGTTTATCAGACAAACTTTTACTTAGAGCTAAGTTTTTTAAATAGGCTTTTAAAGGTAGTACGTTAAAAATTATACAACCCCACTTTATTCCAATAAAGGGAATGAAACTTAATTATTTAAAATTATGTAAAGTGAGCCGGTTTCGATTTAGTAGTAAACCAGAGAAACTAAGTGGAGCTCCTTTAGGAAACTTGCAGGATATCTACGATTCAAATGAAATAATATTGAGGGAAATCGTTGTTTTAATGTGAAGATTCATTGTAATGTTATAACCAATTTTCAACTGCAATTGCTGCAACTCCGATCACAACTAAAAGTTAATAAAAATGTTATATTGTACCTATATAACTTCCATGCTGGACTGAGAGCGAAAGAAAAGCATAGAATGTGCCCGCTGCTTCTCTTACCGAGCATACTGTAAAAGTCAGTTAAGGGACAGAGGTTTTATTGGCATTTTTTGCGGGCGATAGGCTGACTCCCTGTCACTGCAATAGTCTCTCTCCGTCATTATAATACCTCGAAATTTGTCAAACGTGAAATCAGATGGTTTAATGACCTCTGGTGTTCTGCCTTTTTATTGTATCTAATATGAAATATTTTTGTGTTAAATAATGACGAAAGAACAGTTCAATTTATTAATTGTTCCCTCAAAATATTCTAAGTCAAATGTTAAGTTTATTTTTTTGTCTATGGGATTCTGAATTAGATTTGAATAATTTCACTCTCAGTCGGCATATTCTGTGTTGACGACCTTTCCGTAACATCTGTTTAATTTTAAAATGAGTAAATCACAACTTTTATTTATTTTTATTTATTTATTTATTTATTCATAGAGTTATTTAACAGTTATTTACAGTTACTTAACTCTCGCTGTTAGAACTAACTATTTCAATTTAAATGTATAATCTAACAACATGATTGACGACGGCTGTGAAGAAAATAATTAAAGAATGCATTTCCGTTGCCATTTCCCATAAAGCTAACACATCTTACTTTAGGTCTAGATGGAACTGTGGGAATTTCCCATGTATATTTAAGGATAAAAAAAATCCAGACAATCACACCAAATACATGGCCACAAACTAAGCAGAGCTTGTGATATGGTATACCATGTAGCGAACTAGAACTACCTACAATGTTAATACACATATAGATAAACGCCCAGAAACGGAACATTTTTTTTCTTGTTCTGTGCGGTCATCTAACCCACGACCACTGGCGTCTGAGGCAGACAGTGTTACCTCATCGCCAAAGTGGTGATTAATGCGCCCTTGCTTAAATTTTGATTAAAATGTAGAAATATCAGTATTTCTTAATTTATAGGCGAATATCAACAATGGTTTGCTAGAATGATTTCAGAATGGAGTAGCCTTAGCCGTAATTTATTTCCTTGGATCCCCCTATAGAGGGGCGCTACCTAACTTTACTAATTAAGAGAAAGATTAATATGTTTTCTTTTTCAAGTATCAGATATTTGAATTTTCTCTTACTAAAAATATCCGGAAGAAAACCAGAACATTTATTACACTTTTAACGACGTGATTTCCTTAGGGTTTCGTCAGACGTATGAAAAGTTTAGCTGTATATAACCTTTAAAGGATATAAATTCAATTAATTATATGAATAAAACAAAATGTCATTATTTTCACATGTTAAAATAATATAAAGTAGCCTGAGGCGAGATTAATAACAAAAGAGGAATGGTTACCTCGAAATATTATAAGAAAAGAGAACTCTTATATTTTGTCATTTCATTTCATCGCATGTTGCGCGACATTCTGGGTATAGTTAAGACAGGCTTATTAAAGTTCATAAGAAAATATTTCAAAAGTTCATGTTCATAAGAGAATAGTGAAAAAGTTTATACTTGATTTCATATAAGTAAGGTCTCCTAGTCTGCATTTAATTATTGACAAATAAATTTTTAAAGCAAACATTTCAAAGTAGATTCGTGACATTTCTTTGATAAACGTTAACCCTCCTAACACAATTATTTTTTGCTCAAGAAAATCACATTACTGTGCATGTAAACATGCCAACACAGAGCTTTGATCCCTAATGACAAAATGGAGGTAAATTATTATCACGCCATAACCTCATTTGCTATGGAACCCTAATCTTTGCCTTGCGCTGTATTTAGTTTCTCATTTATTTAGGAATATAGGGTAGAATTGCACGCTATTATTGCTCGCTATAAGGAAAGCTTTACTTTAATGTTATTAAATTATAAATCAGTTTTGTTTTACTTAATAATGAAATAAAGTCAGGTAAGTTATTAACTATTTGTCTGTCTTATTTGGTAGGAATTGTGTTTTGTCACGATGCCAAACTATGCCTCTATAGTTTTTAAAGGTAAATTAGGTTTACGATATTCGTTTTGAGTAAAACGCAAAACATTTTACAATAGTGAACATTTTTATTTAAACATTCGCAAACATAATACTATAGTGCTCATCTGAAATATAATTCATTTCGCATCGTTTCATATATTGAGGAGTTTTGACGTTGCGAGCTGACATGTAGAGAATTGGTCATCTCTTCTGTGCACATTGAACATAGCTATACGAAATTGTGGAAGGATAAATCCCACTGTTTTATAATATTCTACTATCGATTAACTTTATTTAGAATAACTTCTTTAATAAGTACACATAACCTGAAAAAATTACACACGTAAAACAAAAGAATAAAAATATATCACTTAACAAAAGAGAAACACTAGTGCTGTAAAAATGACACGCATAAACAAACAGCAATACAAGCTAAAAAGCTGTAAATGAAAAGATCATTCGCGGTAAAACAGTCCGTTCATTCCGTTCATTCTCCCAGCTCATTCCGCTAGTGCACCAGCATTTAATTACTAAATGGCATAATGAATGAAACAGCCTCATAACAGGAGCGTGTGGCTAGGAAGATGTGAAACAAATAGCGCTTTTGAAGTGTAGTGTGTGGAAAACTTTAGTAAGTATCCTCTTTGGTTTTTTGTCACAAACAAAATGTTAAGATAAATCTATACATGCAAAGAAAGTGTTTAATTAAATAAACTAACCAAAGGAAAAGTTTAGATTAAATCTTAAGCTTGTTGCGAGCGATATTCTTAAAATGTTATTTTCTATTAAAGATTAAACTTAGGTTTGATATTAATCTCTCAAAGTGGTTAATGACAAGGAAATTCAAGATTGAGACTTAAGTCTTATTATGTTATTGTCCGTATCTAACACGGACAGTAGCTACCACGGTGGTTTATACCCGCGAGTACTAGCCGACACGATCGTAATGGAGACCTACCCTAGCTATCCCTATAAGTACTTCTACAACCCTACAATGGTGTGTATCCTACTTCCCTAATTCTCTTTTCTAACCATAAATTAATGTGTGTATATACATATATAAATAATGCGGGATATCTGCGCCGTGAGACCAAAGGCAACAGACGGATGGGGAGAAGGTAAAACTGTAATAAGGGTTGTTTACGTCATGCAATGTACACAGGAAAGGGTTTTCTCATGGCCAGTCAAGCAGACTCACAAGACTGATCAGGGACTGATGGCTAAGGGTGTCTTGATCACAATGAGAGGATGCTAAAGGTTGGGCGTCTGCTCATCTGGTGGATGCCAGGAACTTCTCAGTCTGCTCCTCCAGTGGTTACTTGGAACTTCAGGGTCTGTTCCTCCAGGGGTCCTAGGAACTTCAGGGTCTGCTCTTCCAGTGGTTACTGGGAACTTCAGGATCTTCTCTTCCATGGATGCAGGGGACTTCCAGCTGGATGTAAATGAAATGACTGCTGGTTGCACAGTGATTTATTATTTAAAATATAACCAATAAACTAATACAATATTCATTTAATGTACACATTGATAGATATAAAAAAGTGTGCGGTGAGTTAAGATGCTGATGTTTAGTAGCATCAGCATGGCACTATTTTCGGCTGTACTTTGCTCGCGGTCGCGCGCTGATTCAGGTAGGTCAGCTGTGAGTTTGTTCGTGATGTTCACTGAACAGTTACTGATACACAATTTTACTTGATGTTTGTTATATTATAAATTGAATAAAGGGTCTTCGCTGGCAAGGTTTACCCGGATTAGCCACCCCTAGAACACCTTTATCCAGGGGTGATGGTCATGTTATTTTATTACGCGCAAAATAAGTTCAGTGTTAAGAAGTATATCTCCAGAAGTTAATAAAAGGTTGGTTATTCGTTAAGTCATAGATGACAATAAAATCAGATTGACTTTTATAATATTCGATGCCATTAGACATCAAAGTATAAAAAGTGAAATAAAATGTCTTCCGTTATTACGCCTGTATTAATAAACGCACAAAGTAGGCTACTAATATTACAAACGTGAAAGTTAATCAGGATATAATGTGGATGTTTGTTGTTGTGCCACATTGAAACTACTAGCATTGTTTATTTTGTAGTTATCACCCTGTTATATTTATCCCACTTTGATTCAACAGTAACAGTTGAACTAAAATGAATATCAGTAAAAATTCGTGTCCACGCTTTCAGAGTTGTTGGCGTTTATTAATAAAAATATTCTAAAAAAATAAAACCGACTTCATAATTGAACTAAAAAATAAAAACGAGATGTTCTGTGTTAATTAAAATCACTTTAATATAACAACTAAGTATTCTTTGAGGTCTCGGTCTGCCTTTTAACGATTGATACTTTAATGCGGGCAGGCACCGACTTCAAAGAATACTTAGTTGGAATATGAAAGTGAGTTTATTTAAGAAGTTATTGTTTTTTTGTTTTTTACTTTTTAGTTTAATTTTGACGTCGGTTTTAATTTTTTTAAATATTTAAATTTTTTAGTTCTTTTAAGTTAAGTTGTGCGCTAAACTAGGTAAGTCCATAAAGGATCTGATATTGGTATTGTAGGTAGATATACAGGGTAAATTTTTATTAACGTATCACCTCTTGCGGGTAGCCTCTCCAAATCAATCCAAACAATGTTAGTTCTACAACTTTTTGAAATTGATAGTTTTTAAAATTTTCGTTTTCCCATACAGAAAATATTTATAGCCTCTGTTTAGAGGCGTTACTCTATTTACTTTGTGCGTAGGTATGCCGTGCACCTTGCGCAGTAACACATCGCTTCAAAATAATAATAGGTACTTCTTACAAAACGTAGAGTAAGGAGCAAAACATTTTTTTGTTTTTATTTTTTGCGTCATTTATCAAGATTTGTAAAAAGTCGTAGATCAAATGTGGTTGGGATTGATGTGGAGAGTGTGCCCGCAAGAGGTGATGCGCTAATTAAACTTAACCTGTATATTTTTCTTTGGTCGGTTCCCAATCTCAAAAACTACAGGAATTTTTATGAAACTCGCATATTCCCTAAGTTAAAAAAATCTTAAGCCATCGAAAAAGAATTACTTAAATCGAACTTATAGTTCCGGAGATTGAGATCATAAACATTTGACGACCACTTTGGCGATGAGGTAAACCAGTCTGCCTCAGACGCCAGTGGTTGCGGGTTCGAATCCCGCACGGAACAACAAAAAAAAAATGTTCCATGTCTGGGTGTTTATCTATTTATGTATTTATATTGTACGTTCCCCCCTAGTTCGCTACATGGTATCCCATAACACAAGCTATGCTTACTTTGGGGCCATGTAGTTGATGTGATTGTCTGGGGATTTTTTTTTTAACGTAAAAAAAACAGTTGAAATTTCCTATCTCAAAAATTACTGAACCGATTTTGATAAAACTGGCAGTATTCCCTAAGTTGAACAATACTTAGTACAACATTTTCGCACAAGAATTATTAAAATCGGATTTGTAGTTTGGGAGATATGCAAACACAAACAACATATGTATTTACATACATACACTTCTGAGGCACATTGGTTCAGATGCTGTTAAAGACTAACATAATCGAAAACCGGACAGTTCTGGAAATATTACATACATACGGGTCGAATTAATGACCTCCTTTTTTAAAGTCGGTTAAAAAAACAATTTACTTTTAATTCTAGCAAGGAGTGAATGTTTACCCTCGTCTACACTTTTCACTGGTGAACCGGAAGACGAAGTATTTAGTAGATAGCCCTTTTATAACTTGTGTAATTAATTACTACCTACCTATTACGAAACAAAATACCCTGCTCTCTGAAAGCGAAAATCTCGAACACTTTATAAAGTTATACTTTAACCCGGGCGCCACACATTTGTCCAAACATTTGGTCAAACATTTGTTCAAACATTTGAAGCTAAGTCTGGCGCCGGCCTTACACGCTTCAACCAAAAGAAGAAGCCAACAAAGAAGGTTGTGTAATTCATCATTGTTTTGTATCAATTGGATAAAATGTGACAATGGTTGAAAAAAATCAAATAAACTGAGAAATCAAAATGTGCTCTACGACCCGTGCAAAGCCAGGCGGGTCGCTAGAACAGTTTCATAAATTATCCACACTGACACACCAACTATGTAACCCCAAAATAAACTTACAAAACATAATGTTTTTAAATTCCCTGAAATTCAAAATCATGTTGTTTGGAACTTGTTAATAAATCTTTCACAGAAAATTAACGTGATTTTTTATTATTTTGCGTATTGCACATTTGCCAAGATTACATTTTTTTTTTATCTTTACAAATTTCCTGTTCCTATACGACAATCCTCGTAAATAACGTTTCTGAAAACAGAATTAAATAATAATACTACGATTAATGGAAAGTCATAATTTTAAATGAATGGGTAAAAAAGTGCAGTAAATATGAACTTAAGAGAATAATTTTCCACGAATTTTTCAAAATACCGCTGTAGATTAGTATTCATTTTGTGGGTGTCCGAGATTCAAATCTCAAGTTGAGTGATCATGAACCAAATAGGTAAACCTTCTTTCTATCACCAATATAAACAAACTTTGAAATCTACAGAAAAAAACCGTCTCATGATATCACAGACTTTCCTATTACGTAAAACTCCCATCGTAATGGCAATAACGATTTCCATCAATTTTGAGAATACAATATGAACTCAGGGAATAACGACAACATTACTTAGTTTTATTTTATTTTCGCACCTCTTATAGACTAGTACTGAGTTAGGGAGGGTAAGTATGAGAATTTTCAAATGCCGTACAAGTGCATATTGTGAGAGTGATTCATAAATCACGACTGTACTTAAAGGAATGAAAGTAGTAAATGTGGTAGTGCATGCTGAATCATTAGGTATTATAGATTATTTATGCAGTGACACTCAGTGAGAGTGAGCTAGTTGTAGAGACGTACAGTATAGATTTATTTAAAGACAACCATTATGGCGTAGCTTTCAGAGGCTTCATTGTCGTCCTGGAGACTGACCGACTTGGAGGTTTTGTTGTTTGTCTTGCCTAAATTTAAGTTAAGACACTGTTATAGTTTAGAACCATGTAGTTGGTGTGTTTGTCTTGGGATTTGTTATAATTTTTTTATGTTTTATTTATAGACAGAATATCAATGTTATTTTTGTGTCTTATAATAATCGGGAAACTGAGTTAACTGATACTGAAGAGTCAGACTTAGAATCAGCTGATCTAGCGTACGTTCTCTTAAAAAAGCTTTCATACGTTATAAATTGATGTTTGTCCCCTAAATATGGGGCTTGAATAAACTTGTATATGCAGACCACTTGCTAAAATTAAAGCTTAGCATAACCCAGATTTACAACTGTCCATATCAAAAACTATCATTTGTTAAACTTATAAGATCTGTAATCGAAAAACATATTATAAGCTATGCAGCTATGTTTTGACTCGTAAAATTTTATATTCGTTTATTGCAATGCACATTCCGTCAACTTCAAACGTGTTCCAGATTTAGGTTCAGCAAGGTGAGCTGGTCATTCGTTTGATTTTCCAGGTCACTGCCAGTACGCCATCTTTGTTTGTGTTTCGAATCGAGGCACCGTCAACTCTTCATAACACTGTTTTGAAAAGAGCTGGTTCGAACAACTAGTCAGATTTCAAACCTTTATTGATGCGTATCAAAACAACATCAATTTATTTTTCTAATGTGTTCTGGAACGAGTTCAAGTAGTTTGTCAGTGTTAACTTGAATATATTTAAATGTTCATGAAGATACATAAAATTTTACGTCTACACTTAATGTTATAAGAAAAAAAAACGTATTTCTCAGATGTATTTTTTTTTGCTTCTATGCTGGACTGGGATTGAAAGAAAAACGTAGAATGTGCCAGCTGCTTCTCTTCACGGGCATACTGTAAAAGTCAGTTAAGGGAGAGAGGTTTTTTCTAAATTATGTATGTGAAAGTTTGGATGGATGGATATATAGTAGTTTTTATAAAGATATTCCCGCGGGATTCGAAATTGCGCGGATAAAACTGCTTGAAACAGTTTACGAAAAATATTTCTATTTTTTACATTACTATTTATTTATACAATCCAATTTTGACCACTACTATAGTAAAAATACAATAGAATTTTTAAAAATGAAAGAAATAAGGATTGGCTGTCATCAATTATCATAACAAAATAAAATCTTTTTAAAATTATATTTTCATAATTAAAAACAATGTAAACCAAACATAAACTACGTTTCTTCCTCAGCAGATTCGTTAAGAATAATAAACGATATA
This sequence comes from Stenoptilia bipunctidactyla, assembly GCA_944452665.1. NCBI lineage: Eukaryota > Metazoa > Arthropoda > Insecta > Lepidoptera > Pterophoridae > Stenoptilia > Stenoptilia bipunctidactyla. The sequence continues at coordinate 18,771,400 of OX101729.1, forward strand.
CATTTTTTAATAAAACCCCTTAATTAATAAAGATTTAAACAAAAATGCTGTGCACCAACGTAAGTAATCAAGTTTAGCACTGAATAGTGTGAAGCAAAGTCTTTGAATAATGAACGCCGCAACTTCACTTGTGCTCTCGGTTGTACTGGAACTATGTGGTTTTGTAATTAGCTAAGAAGCAAAACGTACAAGACGGCAAAGGTGACAGTGTTGTAGTGAACGGAACGTTCAAGTAGATTGGTAAATAAAATCAATTGGGATTTTGTGCAGCTTCTTTTTTATTTAAGTCGTTTAAAAGTTGTTTACATGTATTTTTATTTTATTTTTATTTATTTACACTTCAGTATACAGTACAGACAGTAAATCAGAAAACTACTAGGCGGTCTTATCGCTGACGTAAACACAGATGTAAAGATAAAGAAAGATATTTTGGAAAGATACCTATATTAAAAGTTTGTAATATTAAAAGTAATTTGTGATCGGGTCTTACTGTAATGACTTAATTGAAGCTGACTATTTTTAAATATTGAATAACGTTGAAGATATTTAGGTGCCCTCAATGTAATTTTCACACTAATCTCTTATTTTGAGAATCTACTGCAATGAATTTCATAAACGTCATTTTCAGAACTGATGTTGTTTGCAAAAATTCCGCTTTCGATTTGAAATTTTTTGTCAATCGTTTCAAGAAGTGCCTACCACAATATTGTAACATTTTTGACATTAATTTTGTTAACTTCCAAATTGAATTATGATCACTTTAATCCTAATATATGTATACCTACTTGACATGAGACTTCTCCGAACACCACCCTTAGTGATCTCAGCATGGTAGCCGTTGATGTCGCTTCACATTCTTTGTATTCAAATTATTAAGTTGACTCTTCCCATGAAAAATATATTTTTTCCATACAGCGCTGGCTAAACATACCCTTGCGATAGTAATAACAATGTCATAAAAGGCATCAAATCCAAGTTAACCGTCTGGTTTTAAGACCCCTTTATATTGTAAATAGCCACCGCGCGCGGTTTTACCCGCGCAACTTTTGATCCCGTGGGAATTTCGCGGGAATAGTACGGTAGCCTATAACCTTCCTCAAGAGTTGGGCTATCAAATGCAAAAAGAATTTTTCAAATCCCACTTCTAGTTTCTGAGATTAGCGCGTTCAAACAAACAAAAATTCAAACTCTTCAGCTTCATATATTAAGTATGAAGCTGAAGAGTTTGTTTTTTAAGATACTTCATGTTCGTTAGGTCGTAAATTAGATCTTCTTGAACTTAATTTTTAATAAATATCAGTGTACTACCAGTCTATTTCAATACTTTACTGTCGTATATTACTTATACATTCTTGAAGGCAGCCTAGATGACCAACCCTAATAGGCAAATGAAGGTGAGGTTGAACTGGCTTTTTGTTAAAAATTGCTGTAACACATCTTTGCGCCGCACGGACTTGATAGTTTAGGCGGCAGATTTTATGTGAAGGGTGGTATCGAGCCGCACTCTGAAGAGGTCCTACCCTACTACCAAGCGGAGCCCACACGGATTAGACGCCTTTTATGACTTGTTTTCCTGGGGCGGTAGGGTAGGGCTATTTTAAGCCGACGCTACGTGGTGTAATGATAAGGCTTTCTAAATTGAGGTTTTATCGTCAAAAATCATGCTTTGTAGATTGCAATAGAGACTATTTAACAATACCACAACCAAATACGGGCTGAAATTTTTCGTCTCTCATTTTTTTCGGGTCCCACAATTTTTATCCGGAACACAATTACAATAATAAAATAACAAGGCCGTCAATTCAAATAATACTAAATTATATTAAGGCTTTCATTTCAAAAGATCCCTTTATTATTTCTCCTTTGCTGTCAAAAGCCATCAAACGAATCCTCATCTAACAAATGCCATAAAAAAATCTTATTCTGATTAAGAATATTTCCGAAAGTTAAGCTTCGGCCCCACATGCCGACCGCAGCCCACGCAAATTCAGCGTCCACATAACCAGCTTAGAATTAAACCCACCGTGAAATTACGTATTTACGTACTTATTTAGTCGATAGGAAAATTGAATCGAGCCTTCGTTGTCCATTCGTTACGGAGCGATTGGCATTTGACAGGCGCCCCGTTTCCTGAACAACTGACAGTCGGAAATATATTCGAGTACAAAGGTATAATGTTCTGTGTTTATATTTGGGTATGTAATACAAATTCGTTTTGTTTAGTATGGAGTGTTCGCATTCTAAACTCTTATTTTTTGTTTAGTGATAAAAGATTTTTTAAGCAAGAAACTGGGTTTTTCTTTTTCAATTACGAAGGCACTGGCTACTTTTTCTAAAAAAAAATGGTAAACATAGGTACATAAAATTAGGTTTAAAATTTTTTTTATAGAATTTTTCTCAAGTGTTTTAGCGACCACACCAATCGATCGACGGTAGACCGGTTTTTTTTGTGAAAATTTTAGTAAAGTCTATCGATCAACGTCGACTGTTCCATTCGTCCGTCGATCGACGATCGATCGATTGGTGTGGTAAACCCTTAGGCTGGGTTTCCATTGACGTGGAGCTGGGTGGGGCAGAGCTTAGCGGTATCTGAATAACAACAAGAGCAGATAAGTAATTATGTATCAAAACTAAATTAAGTTAAGGTAAATCTGTGTTTGTGATGTTAGTGAGTGTCAAAAACAACATTGGTGTTTATTATAGTAATGTATAGTGGAAATTGAAATTGTGATCTGAACTATGTTTTGATAACAATATTTATGCTATAAATATTATTATTATTATTATATGTATGCTTACAGCTACACGCCTTTCGGCGGGAAAGACCCGACAATCGGACCGGTCGATATTATTAATAGACCAATCACTATGCTCGAAATCTCCGCTCCGCTTCAATGGAAACAGCACGTGCGGAGTGGAGCAGAGCTGTAGGCCCGTTACGGTTCTTTCATGACGTGACATATATACAAGATTTCAAGATACAATTATGACATAATGAATTAACATACATTTGCATGCAAGAGGGATTACCTTTTGCAATGACAGTTTCAATGATAACATCTATGACTTAAAAAAGTCAATTGAAAAAGGTGAGAGCGGACCCACCTCTATGATATATTTGTTTCTTGTTTTCATTTGTGTTTTTCCGTTTCTTGTACTTTCATAAATAAATACTATATTATAATATAGGGTCTCCAAATAATAAGAATGATGAGTAGGTCTAAATTACGGGAGTTTTTTTTTAAATATTTTCATTTAAAAAAAATCAAAATTTTTCATAGTGATAAAAATTTAAGTTTAATCTGTCATTTATGACTACACAGCAAGTAATAAAAACATTTTCATCTAATTGTATGTAGTCGTAAAATGTAGACGAAAATTAAATTTTACCCAATAAGAAGAATTTCGAAATTTTAATTTTTGAAAAATATTTTTAAGAAAAATTTGACAATTATAGATGGACCCTGTATATTGTGATTATTCTTATTATCTAAGAGATTTCACCGACGAGTAATACCGAATAATGATCGCATGATACGTTAAAACTATTTCATGATATCATTGCATGGTTTTGAGATCCATAATAGGCCGTTATTAAAAATACAGCAAGGCGACGCGGATCGGAAGACATCGGGGCGTTGCAGATTGGAGGGCAGCTAGGTTTTGTAGTGGTTCAGTGGGAGTTAAAATACGTAAACTGTGTTAAAAATACGTTAACACAAAAAATCTGAAAATCATCAATTATCAATGGGTGAATTAGTCCGGGCAATTTATAGACAAACTGTTTTTCATAATATGACATGTGTAGTGTATTCATACTTTGTACTTAATTAAGTTTTAATAATATTTTTTTAATCATAGGGAATATTTATCTAAATTTTCATCTTAAATGTAATCAAAATTGCAAAAGTATGCTCCATTCAACTCCACTCCGCTCCGCTGTGCTCCACTACAGTGGAAACACTCAAATCTGTTCACCGCTCTTCTCCGCTCCTCTCTGCCCAGCACGGCGTCAGTGGAAACGCAGCCTTAAGCTCTAGGATGAGTATGTTGTATTAGAACAGTAATGTGCTTGCTTTTAGGATCCCTCAAACACTGTCGAATATTTAATTCTGCCAACTGACGGTGATAATGATTTACCTAGTTTTTCAAGTTCAGTGCTCTATCATAGGCATAAACGTGGATATTTTTATAAATCTTATAAAAAAGAGAGAGCAGGGATAAAATTAAGTTTGAAACTGGGACAACATTAAAAAAACTTCGATATATGCGTTTTACTCAAAAGTCAGGATCGACCAAATGTTTTTTGCCAGCAAAGTAAAAACTAACCTGACAAAATAAATCTTAAATTTAATGTTTGAACCTAAATCTTGTAATAAAAGAATCAATCAAAGTTGAAATCAATTTCCAAGAATTAGGTATAATAAAATTTGGAACAAAAATAAAAATCTTATAAGGAAGCCAGCCTATGGGTTTTTGACCTCTGAAAAATCAGTAGTCATTCAACGTTCAGTTAGGCATCATAAATTTCCCGTTCATACTTTTTCGTGATTTTTGGGGGCATTCCCTTAGGCTTGGGGCTATTGGATAAATTATACTCATCAATAATACACAGGCGTGGCTGTGTCAACAACAAGCAAAGTAAGCAAAGAAGGGATCCATTTGGGTACTAGCCCTCGTTTTCTACTGGGTAATAATTATAATATCGCTTTTATGTTGACTAGTCTGTATTTTTAATATTTGTAAACAAATTATTTTCTGACTTTGAATATACAATTTTAATTTTATTTATGTATTTCACTGGAAAAGGACTCTGGAAAGAGTGTTCAAAATTTTTGCTCAGAAGTAGGATCTGAATTGGCTGAGATAAGATAAAATAAGAACATATACTTTATATGACAAAGTTTCATAGTTTAAATTATTGGTAATACGAATAATAAGCAAAGATAGGCGTCCAGAGGTCATGTTATTTGACATTGCGAGGATTTAAATTGCATAGTAAAGATTATTTTTGGGATACGTTTTAAAATTTAGGTCTTTAAAATACAACTCAGAAAAGTTAAATTCCTTTATTTATACTTACACTATACGGACTTGAAGAGCATCAAATATAAATGTATAATGAAAACAATCTCAAGGTTTGTAAACACTCATTAACTACAACAATAACCGGTATTATTTGTGCGTAAAATGAATTAGTAGATGCAAACGTCGGGGCAGAGCTTATTACAAAATAATAAGTTTTTCCGGTAACAATTTTCAAACTATCATGCCTTCTTGCTGAGTACCTACTGATAGAAAGCAAATATTTTTGGCTGTTGTACTTCTTTCTTATTTCTCAAACTACAATAACACAACAAAATCCTATCGACTCACTCTGTTACAAGGTATTAATGAAATACTCTTATAGATATTCTATTTCACGAAGTCCGTTCGGCTTTGATTGTAGTAGTGACGTATCCCGACAAGCGCGCTTGTGTGTGTAAATGTAGGTAACGTTAGCAAAGAAAACATAATAATATAATATTTCAAGTCGAGATTTAATAATCGAAATAAAATTTTGGTTTTAAAAGTATATACTTTTTGTAAATAAATTAGATTAGGTTGCAATAAATACAAAAATATTAAGAAGATGTTGGCATTTAATTAAGCATTGGTGTTACAGAATGGAAACGAAACAAGTAGTACTATTCAGTATTTTCAATCACTATCAGATAAATTTTCGATTTCCGATTCCGTTTTGCTGTCGTCAGAATCATCTTGTACATTGATTATAAATTCAAAATCGAGATCATAATATGTAATATGTAAATCATGTAATATGAATGTGTATCAAAATATGTAATATGTAAAAATGTAATCAAAATAATTAAGAAATATAAACATCTTATAACACAAAAAAATATTCATTTTATAAATACTTCTATTGCTATATTAAATATCTTTGCATAAAATTTTAATCGAAAACGTATAAATAAATATTGCCTCACTATGGACAACTCTTATTCGTTTTGTTGCCATGCTAACCTTACTCCGTGAAACAATTTGGCGTGAACTAAACACACTACTGATCCGGACCGTGTCCCGATCGACACTGAGCGCTCTCGAGGTTACGCACACAAAAACAATGTGCATGTGCACGCTTGACAACATTCATAGCCAAACGGACTTCGTGACATAGAACATCTATAGCAGTAACGAAAAAGTTGCAAAAAAAATCACAACGATGTTGCTCAAAGTTGTTATTCGTTACAGCAATAGAAATTCTTCCATGCTCGACTGGGAGTGAAAGAAAAACATAGAATGTGCCAGCTGCTTCTCTTCCCGGGCATACCGTAAAAGTCAGTTAAGGGACAGAGGTTTTATTGACAGTTTTGCGGGCGATAGGCTGACCCCCTGTCACTGCAATAGTCTCTCTCCATCATTATAATACCTCTAAGTTTGTCAATCGAGACCTCAGATAGTTTCATAGCCTCTGGTGTTCTGCCTACCCCGTAAGGGATACAGGCGTGAAGTTATGTATGTATAGAAAATGTTCAAGTGAAAAGGTAACTGTTTTAATGTTAAAATTAAATTTAAAGTTTAACAGGATTACGGCTCTATAGCTTTCCATTTTTATTTAATCCTGTTTATACTATAATTTAATCTTTATCTTCAATCAATAAGCCTAAATAGACCCTACGTAGACTATAATAAGGTATGATATATTTATATATACTTGCCGTAAGATATGAATATGACTAATCGGAATGAATGGCTTGGCTAACGACCACCATTCAATAATATTGTCTTAAGTTTTCGCGATTCATACTATTAAATAAAACACTTTTTACGAGCGACTGACCACGGCGTCTGCAAAGACACCAAAACGTCGAGTCAAAATTTAAAATGTAAATATACGCGATAAATCCGGTTAAAAAGTATTTGACCACCATTCATATTAAATCTACTGTCAAATTTTAACGCAGAAATAACATCAAGCTATTCAACTTTTTGGAAACTTTTTGGAAGTTGTCGTGGCACCAATGTTAATGTGTGTATATAACATGTTAAGCAACGCTCGGGGCGGTCGGTACTTGGATGGGTGACCGCCAACCATTAATTTCTCAAGACGACTTACGTGCTTCCGAGGGCACGTTAAGCAGTCGGTCCCAGGTGCTCTGTATACTTGTATACAGTAGTCGTTTGGGTTCGTCAAAAGCCATTATCGGCGCCCTGAAAATTGTGGCATCCACCACCCAGCACTGGGCCAGCTTGGTGGATTATGGCCTATACCGCCTCACCCAGGGGAGAGACTTTTTTTTTATATTGTAAGGATAGGACGTTTGTCTTCCATGCCACCTGATGGAAAGTGCGCATGAAGACTATGGTGTTACACGTCCATCCACGAGAAACCTATTCACTCGACACTTAAAAGGTCCAGGACTGTAGTGGTCAGGAAAAACAGACGCAGGCAGATTGTTCCACACCTTGGCAATCCGTACCAAAAAGGAACTCATGCCCTGCAGTGGGGTGATGAAAGAGTTGTGATGATGATTCAAATTTTAGCCCATGTACTCCATCTTAGATTACATTGTCACATCTACAGGGTGGCTGGTGGGTCAATTTCGAAATTCGAGGACGTGATAGTTTGAGATCATACACGAAGAGAAAAAATAAATATTAATTATTTACTGAGTAAACTTTACCGAAAGTTAAAGAATTCATTACGTAATGCATGGTAACACTAGTAATTACTTATCACGGACGTACGCACGGCGCTATCAACACAGAATAGATAGGAAGTTAAAGACGACTTCACGTCACGAACGGTCGAGCTGTGAAGCATTCGAGAACTCTAAATTTATTTATAGGGAATTTTGGTGAAAAATTAGGTATCTACTTTTACTACTGAATATAATCAGATGCGAGGACAAAGTGGTCTCCTTCAATATCTGAAATTTGGAACCAGTCACCCTGTATACATATATAAGTGAGGTTGAGGTTAAAAGGTTTAGTCAGTAAGAAAAAACCAGATAGAAGTCGAAGATTCGAAGGTCGAGGTATGCGGATATTCATAAGTTATTTTAAATTATTATTTTTGGGAAAACAACTCAGTGATGTAGCCACTGAGTGATTTTAAACAAGACGGAGTCACGTGCCTTACTGCCAGTAGATAACCCAATGCAATTATTGCATGGAAACTTTCTGGTCGTGTACTGTTCTTCATTTGTTTCGTTTTCTGCTTTCGTTTCGTTCTTTGTTTTCTAGTGATCAAAATTCGTTATTTTAGCACACCCTTTTATGTTTTTGCCGCTTTTTGTAAATTTTGTTTAACTTTTCCTAAAATTCATTAATTATTAATTGAACTCAAACAAAATTGATAAACGATGTATTTATTCGCAGCTTATTTTAAGAACTCCTAACAGTACTGGAAAATTTTTAAATATTGATGACTTAGTATAATTTATTATTCCATTTTACATTACCTATTTGATAACTTTTTTAAATAAATTATTTTAAACATACAATATTATAGAAATGGTTAAGCCACAGCACGAGCAACGCCAACGCTGCTGTACCGATATTTTTTTTGTTGTATTTATTGTTGCCGACATTTTTTTTGTAATAAATAAATAAATAATAATAAAATCCCCAGACAATCACACCAACTACATGGCCCCAAAGTAAGTATAGCTTGTGTTATGGGATACCATATAGCGAACTAGGGGGGAACCTAGAATATAAATACATAAATAGATAAACACCCAGACACGGAACATTTTTTTTTCTGGTTCCGTGCGGGGATCGAACCCGCAACCACTGTCGTCTGAGGCAGATAGGTTTACCCCAACGCCAAAGTGGTCGTCAATTCATATTAATAATCAATATATTAATATGAATTGTTAATGAAAAACCAACATCCAAGTATATCTTTCCGAAAACAAAATCCAAGTAAGAACGAACATAATCGTGATAAAAAGATGAAAGTGAACCTTAGTGATAACAGATCCAATCAGGATCCTTTATCTCTTACAAATCCCTTTGTAACAAACGATTTAGTACGACACATTAGAAACCCATTGGAAAAGTTTCCTACCCTTCAAAGCCAGAAGTTTGCTTGTTAGCATGAACCCTAGTGGTACACATTTTATCATTTAATCCCCCTATGTCATTCATAAATTGTATTAAAGTAACCATTCTCCCCTCCGATTATAGTAAGTGCTGAGTATTAATATCAGTCAGGGCTATGCCAAGCAATCTAAATGTACAAATAAGTTAAAGGTATATTTTTTTATTTATATAATAATGTATGTAGGTATACAAAATAAGTAACGACTATTTGTTACAAAGTTTCCGGTGTACTGGGCGATACCAAAATGAATATACAGGTACGTTTATATATTATCAAAGAAAATAAAATTTAAATTTGGCTGGTGACTAAAAAACAACCTTGCATATTGTTTATACGTTTTAAATTGTTCACAGTATATTATACTTTTAAAAACATCTGTTTGACCGGCCTTCTTATTTTATACTAGACATCGCGCGCGGTTTTACGGGGTCACCACGGGATCAAAAGTTACGCGGTAAATAAAAGCTTAAACCTTCCTCAAGAGTTGGGCTATCAAATGCAAAAAGAATTTTTCAAATCCCACTTGTAGTTTCTGAGATTAGCGCGTTCAAACAAACAAACAAAAAACAAACTCTTCAGCTTTATATATTAAGTATAGAAGTATAGATTAGAATCTCGCCTTTGAGAGGGTTAATTTGAAAAATTTTATAAACCACACGGCTATTAGTTATCGTTCATTTGCATAATGTCCTGCAAAATATCATCGCTTCTGCAAAGATTTGGCTTTTTATGTGGGGTTTTTGAAGGGTGCCTTACTTTTATTCGTAACTTTGTAATAAGTCTTTGATAAATCTATCTACCTGTCTGTATGTAACATTCCTATCAAGGTCTTTTTATTCAGGAACGTATCTCAGTATAATGCTGGAATTAATTCGAATTACTCAAGTCTAAAATTCTTTGCAGCAGACTTCTAGACATACACACTTCTTCTTCTCGAGTCAATGGTAATCCGAATATTTGTAGACATACTACATAAACACAATAAAAATTAAGATAAAATGTAGTTTAATTCCACTTAGTTAGATCTCTGAATAAAATGTTTCTCAATGATAACCCTGACTATAAAATTATTTTGAGCGGTAAAGGATAGGTACACGTAGGGCAATACGAACGTGGTCAAAGAATGGTTTAGTAAAAGCTGTTCAACATCCACACATTTAAAATATTTTGTTTTTTACTATGTAACAGAAAATAAAGATCGATTGATGAAAGAAAAGAAATTGGTTTATCTCCGAAGATAAATATGGTTTGGTAATAAATTAATTATACGTTGTAAATTAATTATAACACTTATTGGTCTTATTTAGAAGATGGAATCGATTAAAAAAACATGCCGACGATGTAATATAATCATAATACTTACTTACTATTGAAATTATACTCTCTCTACACAGTAAAAATTTACCTAAACTTAACATTAAAAACTTTATTTCCTTAGAAATTAAAAAAATAAACATAACAACAAATAAAATGAAATAAAACGATTTAAAAACATTGAAAGCATCTATTTAAAGGTCCTCAGTTTGGTAAAGCAGCCATTTCTTCCAACTATTTCCCCCAAGGAAAGTATTCTGAAAAGAAATATGAAGCAATTTTGGTAATGCTTAGTTGTCAGGTCACAAGGGAATGAAAAATTCAAGGGTCCTGTGTATTACCGTAGCACATTGCTTCAAGTGTTTGTTCCCATCTTAAGTTTTATGTAATTCTGGTAGGTTTTGGCAGCTTTTGATCCTTTATAGAAGTTAGGGTGTTTGAAGGTAAAACTGGGTTGAGTAACAAAAAAAGATTAAACGCTTTAAATTATCTATTTTTATACATAAAAAACGTTCATTTCTGATCTTGCAATATCGCACGCGTAACAAGTATTCAGTGAAATTAGCTTTAGGCACAACCCAGATAGATTCTGCTTAAATAATTTTCTTCCGTCAATCAATGAAAAAGGCAGTTATTCTATTCTTGGTTGACCCTATCTTACTTTTTGATCAAAACTGCATTTATGATAGTTCATGAATATGCTTCCTAAAACATACACAGTAGGTATTTACTTGTAGGTACGGTATTTCTTTATTCGAGAACTTACCTTTAAAAGATAGCCTGTGTCACTAAAATTACGAACAAATCTAATGAAATAACATCTTCTTAAGTCATTTTATAAATAATAAATAAATATTTCTGACACTCACACAACATAATCTAGCCCAAGTTAAGTTTCTTAAAGAACTTGTGTTATCGATACTAGATAACTGATATACTTAAGAAATATATAAACATACATATTGAATAAATACATATTTTTTATTAGAATAAACTTAAATAAACATATAAACATCCATGACGTGACGACTAATACCTATCTGTGTTGATCACACAAATATCCGCCGCCGCCGGGATTCGAACCCGGTCTTCAATTTTTGCAGGGTAAATTTCCAAATATCAATTTCAAAAAAGAAATATTTATTTGAAATGCTATAAAACATTTGATGAAGATATTATAATTTTAATTGAATAGAGATAAATCATTTTAACACATAACTTTTATGCCTGAATTACAATTACTTTTTTAAATTTTGGAATCTTACACGTATTCACTCCCTCTTAACATTAAACTCTGATGCACTGTATTACAAAAGTAACTCTAATGAAATACTGAACCGTGGAAACTAACCGCTTGTTGCTCTCCTTATTTTGCAGTACTTTGTTCATGAAATAAAGTTATTTCGTAACTTTGAGTTGAAAACACAATGATGTGAAGGATGCTTTGAAGCAACTTCCGTTTTCTACGGAACTGTATTAATAAGCAGACGTTTTGACTGTTTGAAAGTTTAGTCTGTTGTCGCGCCCTTAGGCAAGGCTTATGTAACTGTGTTGCTTGTTATGAAAGACAATATGTTAAAAAGAATAGGTATGAAGTACTTTATCAAAGTTTATGATTTCATTTCATGTTATTGAACAGGTGCAGGGTATCTCGTCTTTCCTATTTCAAATTTACGATTGTATTCCAGATTTATTTTTTGGTTTATCTCGACAAATGTTTTCTACTGATAGGGAAAACAGTCCGATTACAGGTTATCACTCCAGGATTGAAATAACCTACAGAATATTTTTTAGGAGTGTTAAAAAAATCTGCTAGTGCAGAAAGTTGTTTCATAACGTTACTGATCTAATCTTACATAGAACAAAAGAAAAATCTTCTATATTTTTTTTTTTATAATTTATTCCCTTTACAATAATAATAGAAGTCGTCGTGGCGCCGTGGTTACTGTGTGTATCCTACGATATCACAGGTTAAGCAACATTCGGCGCGGTCGGTACTTGGATGGGTGACCGCCGACCATTCGTTTCTCACGGCGGCGTCTTCCGTGCTTCGGAGGGCACATTAAGCTGTCGGTCCCGGGTGCTGTATACTTGTTTACAGTAGTCGTTAGGGTTTGTCAGAAGCCATATCGGCACCCTGAAAATTCTGACATCCACCACCCAGCACTGGGCCAGCTCGGTGGATTATGGCCTAAACCTCCTCGTCACCCAGAGGAGAGACTCATGCCCTGCAGTGGGCTCATTACACGGAGTTGCGATGATGATGACAATAATAATTATCTCTTTATTATAAAATAAATATTTATTATATTTTCAATTTTATATTTAACAATATAAAATTAAGTTTTTAAAAAGTGCCATTTCAGTTGTAATAACTGTAAAATCCTCTCCAGGGCCTAATAAAGATTTGATATTTTATTGTATGTCTGAAAAAGTTATTTCAAATTTTAAATATTGATTTTAAGAAAATTGATCGATTTGGATATTTTTATTTTTTTTGCTGTGTAGGGCGTTAAGCGGCGATATGTTCCAGGAATATTTTAGTAAGAGACAATTCCTTCCCAAGCCCAATCTGCTTTAATATCCAACCTCATTTTTACCAATCAATAGGTGAGATTGAGGGCATCCGATGGCTTAATGCCGAATATTTTTTTCTTTTCTTGGGATATCTGTATGAAATATTTGCTTAGGGAGAAAGGTTTCAAAGAACAGACAGTATAAACATATATAAATTTACCAATTGGTTTCAGTTACCTTGTATTAGGAAAGCACAAATTTAAAAAATGTATCTGCTCAATAGCAATTCCATTTTTAATTATTCGGTTTGAACCAAATAAAATGAAAAATTATATAATACCACACAATAACAGCTTTGGATAAAAACAAAGCTACCAAAAAATTATAACATGTAAAGAAGATATATTACATCCTTGTTGCCAAATATGGAAAACTTTAAAAAGATTTATAAAAGAAGATTATTTAGACGATAAAAAGGCATGGGATTAAGTACACTACAGGATATTTCAAAAAGTTTCTAATCACTTATTAATTTTGTTTAGGGCATGGCTGTGCAGTATGACCTGTGGCATACTGGTGACTGTTCCACTCACTTATTTTCTTGTCAAGACAACAGCAAAAACGCCATGCTCCCTCAGGTGGCATGGCTAGTGGTAGCGTCGGGTATCGGGTCACCCCCTTCCCTAAAATATGGTTGAGGAGGGTGATGGCCGGTGCTTGCGTTATACTCGTGAACGGGTGCTGTTAGCGGTGCCAGGTCGTTTTGTTGATGATACTCCGACTATTTTATTCCATTCTCGTTTAAATACTCTGGACCCAGTTTGTCAAGTTCGTGTTGTGCATCCATAGCTCAATGCACCTGCTATGTAAGTAATTTAGTTGTGGCATGATATTGGCTCTCACAATAAGCTGTCTTGTATTTGTTTTTTTTTTTATGTCATGATCAATTTGTTAGTTATAGTCAGGATTGTACGAATACCTATTTGTATTAATTCGTACAATCCTGACTGAAAAAGAGTGCCAAGAGTTTTTTCATTTCATTTCATAAAACGATTTTGTGCGCCGTTATAATTTCTCGACATTTAAATAATTAACAGCAATGAAAACGTAGCTACATTTTGTTTAAGGATTTATTTAAAATTCCAATTTAAAAACATCGTCACCTTAACGTAGAAATAAGATTTATTTTTCCAATATTAAGCATTGTTTTGACAAACATTTTATCACTTATCGAAATATCTTTCCTGAACAAACTCATGGTGTTGTAGCATTCGAGTACATAACAAACAAGTTGGCAGAAATCCTGGGCGACAACGAGTGGCGCCACTTGCGAAGCACACATCTCAGAAGACATCTACTAAGATTTAGTGATGTCCCAATTATTGATGATATCGATGTTTTTAATGTAATACTGATAAATAAAAAGAAATTTGTTTTGTACAAATGTAATTGAGTAAAATACATTGATGTATACATATTTGTACTATTACTTTGGATTGTACAGCACTTATTATTATTATATTAAATAAAACACTTTTCAATCCAATTTATTGCGTTTGAGTTGCTCAAAAACCACAAGTCTACAATCAAAGGCAAAAAAATCACAAGACTAATTACACTATGACACCGAAACGTCAAGATAAGTTGTATAATTCAATTAATTCTCATTAGTGGAAACTGCTAATTGGCCTTCTGTCGCTATTTAGTTATAATTATGTAATATACCTAGCTGTAAGTTTTCCTAAAATGTGTAAATAAAATAAATAAATAATATTATATTATTAAATTATACACAACAAATCCTACTACAAAGTGTTTTGTTTAAGTTTCGATTTAGTTTAAAATCGATTTTAAAACTTGAAAATTATCTGTCAACCACAATTTATATTTTTGAAAAAATATGGAATACGGACCTGATTAGTAAACGAGACAACAGCATATATTTGAATTTCAACTATCTAAAGCGAAATTAAGTAGGTTTCAGTAAACAAAAATTAATTAAAAAAATCATAGTCATACTGGACTAATGAAAGAAAAACATATAATGTGCTAGCTGCTTCTCTTTCTGAGCATACTGTAAAAGCTTGTTAAGGAACAGAGGCTTTATTGGGGGCCGGCGGAAAAAAATCTGGATAAAATACCAATCTCGTTAGACTTTTCTTATAGGGATTCTCATTTCTAAGTTTATACATTCTACGAATAGCCCTTTTCTGCAGTGAAAATATCGTGCCAATATCTACGGCATTGCCCCAAAATAGGGTATCATAGGACATAATATTGTGAAAACAACTATAATATACCATCTTCACCGTATTAATATCAGTCAATGAGCGATTTTTTTTTACTGCGAACGCTGCATAACTAAGTCTTCATGCTAGTTGCGAGACATGGGCGCCCCATTGCAATTAAGAATCTAAGGTTATTTTAAGAAAAACAGTGTTATCTACTAGATTCAACCGGTTCAAATAAAGACGCAAGTCAGACTCTACTAGTTTTACATTTGTAGTAGAGAATTTTATACATTTAGTTTTTTACCATCTCAAGCTAGATTATTTACATCAAACCACTACTGCACAACATTTGAGAGGTCATTGTTTACAGCGTCATAATTAGTTTTCTGCCTTATCTTATTTGTAGGGAGACCTGTTGGTGGATTTCCTTTTAAGCCTACTTATATGTCACGATTTTGGTTTCCTTCATTATTTAAAACAAACAAAAAAAAACACTTTAAAAATTAATGGTGTGTCGTCAGCAAACAGTACAATCTCGTGATTATTGCCTACCTTATAGAGTAGAACATTTATATTGACTAAAAATAAAAATAGGCTTAGAATTGAACCTTGTGGCAATTCCATTCTCACAACCAAACCAGTGGACCGTTTCCGGTTAATGTCAGTCTTCTGAATTCTACTACTCATGTATGAATTCAATGTAATCAGTAATTCAGGTATGAATTTGCCTATGGTGTTTTGCCTACTCCATTAGGGGTACATACGTGAACTTATGTATGTGTGTATGTAAATTAAAATTCCTATTAGTCGATAAAAATAAAATATCGATAACATTTCTCGTAACTATTGAAGTGCCGATGCAGTAATGCAACCGTATCCAATTCGTTATCCGATGCGACGGATGGATTTGTCGACATCTTTGTAACACAACGGTAAACATTCTACACAACAATGTTCGAAGCTATTTTCAAATAATAGTAATTTTCTCTGACTTTATATACAACCTATCGATACATTTACGGCTTCTAGTGAAACATGTTAGTACAGAAAAGAAAAGCTTGGACCGACTTGTGTGAAGTACAGAACGAAATGCTGCCTTGTTGTTACAACATTTAAACACGTTGCATTAGTAGCCTCTTACTAGACTATTACTACTCTGCTACTTACTTGAACTATATTATTGAAAATTCAGAATTCAAAAAGTTTTATTCATCATTAGACCATCGAATAGACATTTAATGACGTCACAATATTATACTTCGGCTTTTTTAACAAGTTGTTGATAATTTTTGAATAAGATATTACAGTAGACGAAGAGACAAAAAAAGCCGTCAGAATTTTCGTTTTTTAGATAATATTATGAAAAGTGAGGGGTAGAAAGAACTCGTGGTTGCGAAACATACGAGATGGACCGAGATATCTACTGCGGCTGGACTATATCGTAAAGCTAGGAATAGAGATGACTTTACCAAGAATAGATAAAATTAAAACAAAAAAATGTATGAACGAAAGCTTTTGATATTTCTTTTTCCGTAAAATTACCAAGGTATGAAATAAAAAAAACAGGTTTCTAATAGTGGATTTCTATATTGAATCTTAATCCAAAATCCTTACTTATCATCACATAAATGTATGAGCGTTGCCATGACAATCAAATCAATTTTTTTTTTGTTTGAAGTAATCTTAGATTTAAATGTAAATTCAATATACAGGGTTAATTTTAAATAGCTCATCTTGCAGGCAGCCTCTCCACATCAATCCAAACAACATTTGTTCAGCATTTTGTTTGTCAAAATTAATTTTTAAAATTTAGTTTCACCATACAAAAATTATTTATAGCCTTTGTTAGAGGCGTAACTCTATTTACTCTAAGCATAGGTATGCTACGCACCTTGCGCAGTAAAATATCGCTTCATAATAATAGGTACCTCTTACAAAATGTAAATTAAGGAGCAAACACTTTTTGTTTTTATTTTTCGTGTTCTTTATCTAGATTTGTAAAAAGTTGTAGAACAAATGTTGTTAGGATTGATGCGGAGAGGCAGGTGCAAGAAGTGATGCGTTAATTAAAATTAACGCTGTATAATCAACAATCAATCGACAATTTAGAACTAATTTCCAAAAGGAGGAGGTTTTCATTTCGTTTGTATGCTTTTTCGTATGTTTCTTACAATATTTATTTATAAATCGATTTTAATAATAAGTGTTTCATTTGATTAAAGAAATTCAAAAGAGGTATCATATAAGGTGGCCCAAACAAGTTTTATCAAAGTCGATGAAAGATTTTTCTAAATATAAAATTTCAAATATGCTTGAAAACGGAAATATATACGTAGATGACTATTAATTTAGCCAAAGGACAAGGACTTAAAAATGTTGGTGAAGTCAGTTTTTAACTGCTCTGCATTCGTGAATTATTCAAGTTTCAATTCAAAAGGCATCACGTTGATAGACGTGTGTTACGCCTGCTACCTACACTGATATTGCTGATGCACTGACGATATATCGACAAACATTCATTTTCCTATTCAGTTAATACTAAGTTTTCCCTTATTATTATTCTGATTCACTTCTTAGTCTAACCATTACACATAGAACCATTAATAGTATTTTAGTGTCAAAGTTATATTTCAATAAATAGATTATGTTTCAAATTCTGTTGACCCTCCAGCTCTTCTCGTCACAATTCATGCAAAAATGTCAACATCACGTAATATAGAAAACATTCATATTTTATTTACAAAAATCGTATAATTTCAAAGAGCATTTAAAACTACGATGTGTTCACGTAAAATAGTTCTTCCAACAAACCTTAGATATGTCCCGTAAGCAAAAAACAAGAAAATAGAAATCTCAAATCTTATTTTATTACGTATAAAATATAAATCTTTATCCTAAACTACATCTCCCCAGTCTTTTGTCATGATAAGTAATCAAAGCCGTGACCTCACAAAACCCATTTTATTTTTATTCAGCCCCTCATCTTAATACCATATTTCATTCATTTTTATGACTGAGTTCTTACTAAAGATAATTTGAAGGTACCTTTTGTAAAACAAAGACTTTTTATCTAACCATTCGAAACAAAAGAATTTTCACAGGGCCATTTTTATCTTTGAGTTTTTTTTGTACGTCTTAATCAAGGTGAACGTGGTTTGTTGTCTGTCTGAGATATATAAAACAGATCTTTTTAGAAAAAAATGCCTAAAAAAATTATATTAATAAAAAGAGAATTAAAATTACTTTGATCAACAAAACTATATAAATACATATAACTAGTGGATGATACACATGTTATTGAATTTACGTTGAATCAAAGGTTATTGTTTATACTCGGACACATACCTAAGTGTGCCTTACATTATGTTATCCTTGGTTGTTATACACGTAGCAATATTAATGCACTTTTCTAACCATGCACTAACAGATACGTGTTTCTACAGCGGAGACGCAACAAACTCGACTTTTTAAGCAAAATTACAAGCCTATTTTAAGAGTATCGTCCCTTAACAAAAAGTACCATTAAGCCTGAAGGGTATTTTTAAACTGGCATCATATTGAATGGGAATTGGTAGCTTAAATTACCGCAAACCTTGAACGATGAAAAATATTTTTCTTCAAAACAACCTTCTAGCGGTTTCGCTTAACATGTTATGAATAGAAAATTCAATTTTTACTTTATTTTCTTTTTATTCAACTCAAAAAAGGTGAAAAATAATCATAATCAGAACCAACAACGCAAACGAGTAGTCTAACCCAAATCAGAACAAAAAGACTGTATAATATTCATAATGTAATATCAGTTTGTATAATATTCATAACCATCTGAATTTTTTTGAAATGTTTGCAATCACGTTAGCGAATAACTAAGCTAACAGCATATTTTACCTTGCTATAACCGCCGCTTATCTAATAGGTAATTTCGATTTAGTAGCCCCAAGGAGAATAGATTGAGAGTAGTTCACCATTAAATGTATGGTCCCTGGGGATTAATAGACTGTTTCGTAAACTATGAAAGCGACTGAAGTATCAAGTTTTCGAATGTACGACGCTCGTTTTATAGATAGTAACTTTGCAATAAGGGTAACAGTTCGCTGTTGGGTACACGGGAATATGTGATGAAGTGACTATCTTGATTTACATAAAT
The DNA here is from genome assembly GCA_944452665.1 of Stenoptilia bipunctidactyla. Classification (NCBI taxonomy): domain Eukaryota; kingdom Metazoa; phylum Arthropoda; class Insecta; order Lepidoptera; family Pterophoridae; genus Stenoptilia; species Stenoptilia bipunctidactyla. Next base: position 18,790,724 of record OX101729.1, read on the forward strand.
CAAGTGACAGCTTCATTGTCATTATTTTGTATCATTGCTTTCGTTATATAGCATAAACTTTTGACACAATCGACTAATCATCAACATAAAGTACGGTATTTTTTAATTGCATTTGTGAATTAAATTGCATGATTAGAATTTAATTTAACATTTTGAACGTGCATTGGAAAAGATAATTAAATTTACTTCAATCTATATACAGGAAGCACATTTTTTTCATAGCATCAAGGGTATCTCTACATTTATTAAGTTTCAAATTATGATTTGTAGTATATATTTACATTATTTAGAGCCATGGAACAAAAGAACGATAAGCCAAGTCAAGTTACGAGCGTATTTAAAACCATACTGACATATTTTAAAACAGTGGAAAGTACTTTACAAGCCTAAAATAAAATTTAAATCCTAGTTAGAGCAAAGCTGTGTCCATAAACTTAAATTCAATTCAAAGAGTACTTTGTTACTAACTAAATGGCATATCCTTCACAAAATTTACGGCTTTCCATACACTAGAAAGCGCAGTTTTTCATGATTTAATGTCGTTTTAGAACGATCTTAATGGCTATACTTGAAATAGTGGATCTTTTTAGTAGTCTTGTTCATGTTAAATTGAATTCGTTTAAAACGCACTTTAAGAAACTTGTATATTGTTATAGAAACTTCTGCTAGTGCGGTTTTTTTTTTCATATTTCAGGACATAACTTTAATCATTTCTATGTCTTTTCCTAAATCTAAGTGTATAAATATACACTAAAAATAATTTAAGAATGAAAGAAATAATATTAGAAATTTTAGAGGTGATAAAACATGCTGACAAATAAAAACATGCTAACTGAGTTAAATAAGATTTTGTTTAAAGTAATTTTCATAATTAATTATAACACCATTTTTTTCCCCTTTGTATGCAACTGTACAGAATAACATGAGTTAAGCAAATGGAGATATCTCTATCTCTATGTAGGGGACTCCTATTCGAATTTATATTAATTTTAAAAAACTGCGTTTTGTCGATAAACAACCAAATCTTTTATACATAAAGAGAATTAAACGTTTTGCTTTTTAGTCACTGAAATTGAAGAAATTGAAATTATAATGTGTTTTTTCGTAAAACAGGCTTACCTATCCGTTCGTTCCTGCACTTCTCAGTGGAAGTACCTCATGCGAGATCAATTTAAGCTGCATTATATGATGAGAAGAGATGATGAGAATGGACACGCCCAAGTTTTGGACTGGCTAAATTTAACTAAGTTAAAATCACTCTCCAATCGTATACTGTCTGAATACATCCAAGTAAAGGTAATTGGGGGTTGGACTTCACATTTGCTATTCTGACGAAAATGTTCAACAAAAAAGTTGTCAAAAAAATAAGCGAACAGGTCTGCATCATCGCAGGACTTCATCAGGGATGTCAGCGATGTGCAATTAGGTCATTTTGAAATTCTCCTTGACACGTATGAAGCTATCTTAAACGCGCTCTTTTGATTAACATTATTTAAGTTTGTTAGATAATGTAACGTCTATGAGCTGCTTTGAATTGAAGACAATATTGCACACGTTTCGTTTGAAAAAATAAAATAAGTTATTATAATGACATAAATATGTTAAAGAACAGATTAACAAGCAGACACCATAACCATTCACACTACGGTCCTCTGCCAAAAGACTGCGTCAGGCGTCTTCGTATTATCACAACTCATTGACTGTGAAAGCGATAAGGTTGGAGAATTCCTTCCGATGTACAGGACTGTGAAACTCTTGACAGCTTTAAAAATCAAATTGTAGGAGCAAAATATGAAATTATCATTATTAATTAATATTTGTAGGATATATGAATGGATAAATTAGGTTATTATATAAAATAGAGACTAACTGTATGTTTACTGCAGTCACACTTTCCATATGTATATGAAATAGAAAAAAAAACATAATTAGAACGTAGGAAATCCCCTGTCTCAAAACTTGATTAAAATATTATTTACTTAGTATAAAATAAGTATTTAAAGTTGGTTGCCAAAAACAAATCGCCGCAGAGCGATGAAATACGCCTAAATTGTCAAGTTTACGTTTTATTACTTTTGTTCTCATTTTATTACATTTAAGAGCATTAAATGAAGTTACTGAAAGGTACATAAATAAAATACATAACTGTATGCATTGTACAAAATTCAGACGAGTTAATACAAAAGTATGCAAATGAAATTAAAAAGGCTCCTTTGATGCGACAATAGAAATTTAAAAATACAGGAAAGAGCCTCTTACACATTTCGAAGGCGCTTAGAAATAATTAGGTATGTTTCTCCAAAAACTTTTTAACATAGAAATAATCGAAACATAACAAAACGAGGGTTGAAATATATATATAAATATTTATCGTACAGGTGGTATAAACCGCTCGGGGATATTGGAGGATAAATTGATTGTTCGGGGTCGGTTTTCCATTTAGATATGGAAATTTCCGGGATTGTGTACGAAAATCTTCGATTTTAGCATTTTTTTCGCAACAAATCACGCTAAAAGCAACATCGGACTCTTGTTTAGTCGTTTTTAGAATCACGGTAAATTTATCTCGATTTTACTGGAACGAAGAAATGTTGGACTGAATTTAAAAATTTACGATATATTTTCTAAAGCTTTGATATTTAAAATGGACGTAACAATGAAGTTGGAGTACCTCTAGAAAATAGTTTTTAAATAAAAATAAAATATTACTATACATATTATCTTCGAATACTTATTGTAACAAAACTTGATTTTGATTTTGTTAATTTGAATCCACTAATCTTGAAAACTACCAGTTGGACTTTAATATTTTTATTAAATTTGATAGCCGGAAAAGACGTTTTTTTTTATATTTAATAAAGAAAATCCAATGAGCTTAATTAAATATTATGCAGGTTAATAGTATGCAACCTTCATATAAGGAACTTCTTCAAAATTACTTCGGCACTACATAGTTTTAGTAGTAGTGCCTACCGGTCATTTATTTATAAACTAGCTGTGCCCGCGACTTCGTTCGCGTGGACGATGAAACTTATCAATGAGTTTTTTGTGTAAAGTGCCAATTGTGTAGAACGTAATTATCGAGCATACCGGTATTAATAATTCTGTCCCGGCGCGGGCTCTTTGTGGCTAATTACAAAAGAAAGCCAATAAATTGTGTCTCATTAGCGGTGATTAAGAGGGTACATGATATCTTTGTTCGCGGCATCGCTCGCGTTCTGTAAGTTTTTTGTATGAGATTTCTACTTTGGTAACTCTTTAGCAAGATAACCGATATCGAAGCTGGCGTTCATTGCATCGAATGCTCGAAAATATAATGGTAACAACAGATAGTCACCGTACGACATCAATTGAGAGCTTCAGCACGACGTAGCCCGTCCGGAATATGAACATAAAGGTTCCTTGGACTACTCAAGCTAAAGCTGACCATGTGAAAAACAACTCACAAATAAATAACTATGATCGATGCCAACAACAACAAAGTCTGACCATAAAGTAAAGGAAACTGTAACTACTCTGTTAAACTGAAATGGGAAATTGTTCGGAATCAAATGAATTCTTGGAATCAAAACACTTTCCCCGGCACATAAACCGGTTAAAATATATGCCTTAATTATGTGAACACTCAAGAATAATCTGCGCTTTATCACTATTCCTAGTAATGTCATACCGGATTTTCTATGCGATCAAGATCTATAGGTATTTGAAACATAGTACCTATGAGTTGTTTTCCCTCCTGGTATTCCTACTAATCCTTATATAATTTCTCCCAAAGTATTATTTACAATAAGGCAGACAAAGTCAAATAACAATTTTTGTTCGGATGTTATATTTGAAACTCTGCATCCCAAAGTTTTTAATAGTTCTGCAGGTTTATAGTTTAAGCTCAAATATAAAATCTATACGGTCTACACCTTAAACCTAAGTATCTACTTAATTTAAAAAAAAAAACACAATAACAGAAAAAAAAATATATAAATATATACCGATCAAATTGGCGACATTTTGAAAAAGGGCCTAGTCAAAAGTACCCGTCACCGGCGATCATGTATGAAAAGATTGATGAACGTGGAAGAAGCGAAAAAGGTATGTCTGGATCGCAGCAATTGGTGTTCCATTATCTCTGCCTACCCCATAGGGAGACAGGCGTGAGGTATATATGTATCTATAAAATATCTACCTACTTACCTAAATAAACCTATTTCTAAAAACTAAAAGGAATAAAAAGGTCGCACTGAAAAGCACGGTTTAGAATTGCAAGTAACAGTTAAAACATACTTACTAATAAGATGCTATGCTAATAAGAACAAACGCTCGCCATTTGACTTGACAAGCTCAAATCAATTTTTTTTTTTTTTGTTTTTCCGCCACAGAAAATTTTGGCACCCCCTAAAACAAGCTTTAACCAGTAAAGCAAGCTTTAGCGGGAGGAGGATGAATCCTATTACGGACGAATGGGCATTCTATAAGCTGTTAACCCCAGTGGCTAACGGAGAATAGAATGCCCAGACAGTGTGGAGACTCACTCAGCGAAGCCGAGCATACCCACTAAACATCCCCCTTTACGACCTACCTTGATTCAGGTTATTGATCATTTATCGGAGCGACAGCCAATTGGAGAGAGAGGCTGCGCAGTGAGCGGCATCCGGACGGCTGCCACCAAAAGGAACTGAAAGCGAGAAAAAAAACAAAGCTAAGACTAGCAGAAATGACTAAGCTGAAACTAAGAGATTATCTAGAGTGATCAGACTCACTCTGAGATAGGAACGCTGGAAAGAAGGACTACGTTTAGAAACGTTGAGCTTGCTGGAGTTTCCTGATAAGGGGAGCGAACTTGGTTAGGACCGGAAGAGCACCGTTGAAACCCTCTGGGCTGGCGTCGAGAGCGGCGCCGAAAGCCAGGATCTCGTCGATGGGAGCGAGCTGGATCCAGAACGCCATGCGGTCTTGAGAACCTTTTGCGTTCTGGCACTGGGAAGCCGATTTGGCGGCCGGTTGCGATTGAGTCGCGACCCGGCTGCGCTGACCTGGAACGATAGAAGTCAAGGCCTTAGGGGCCTTTGAACTGACTGGAGGGGCGTCCGAGCTAGGCTGTGGTCGCTCTCTCCAGTTCTCGATGACCTTCACGGTAGCCCTGGCAGCACGCGGTGCCTTGGGGCAGCCGCGAAAGATTGCTGTGTGGCCTGACTGGCCGCACAAGACGCAGGACGGAGCGGTGGGCGATTCGGGAGTGCGAGAGCACTCCTTAGTCCCATGCGGATCTAGGCACTTGACGCACCTAGGGGAAGCAAAACAGTTTGCCGCCGCATGACCATACAATTGGCAGCGGTGGCACTGACCTGGGAAACCACGCTTGTGTGGAGTTTCGACGCGGATGTTGGAGAGACCACACACGGTGGGCTTGCCTCTGAAAATGGACTGTCCTTGCGGGCTCTTCGCTAGGATTACTAGCGCAAGTGGGAACTGCTTGCCTCGGCGGCTGTGCATTTTGTGCACAGATTCGACGGGGAAGCCTTGAGAAGACAAGTCCTCTTGGATTTGCTCGTTCGAGAGCTCAAACGGCACGTTCCTGAGGACGGCACGAATCTTACGCTCCTCAGGGAGGGCGTAAGTGTGGTACTCGAGCTTTTGATCAGCAAGAAGCCGAGTGAGATTCCTGAAATCGGGAATGGAATTGACAACGACCTTAATAGAGTCACCCACGTTGGATGCCTTACTATACTGGATCTTGGGATTGTGTCTACCGCAGAGAGCTGAGACCTCGGTCCAGCGGCTCTTGTCCCGTAGAAAGACGGGGGGCGGAGACTTGACTTTCGGCGGAGCCGAATCTGATTGCGACGCAGGCTGGGACGCCGGGATCGCTGAAACAAAAGGCGCAGGAGCAGACGCCGGTGCGACATTTTGCGGAGCTGGAACAGCGGCTGGAGCAGCTGAAACGGATGGAGATAAAGTCGAAGAGGCATCATGCTTCTTCTTCTTAGACTTGGACTTTTAGCGAACCTCGGTGAACGAAGCAGAAGATTCTGGAACTAAAGGAGCGGAGTCGGAATCACTACCCGGCGGGGTAGTTTTCCGTTTGCATGCGGTGGAGTCTACCGACATGCAGTTTGAAAAAGGATCGACGTACTCAGAGGGATCTGGAGACGCCGGAGAATCGGTTTGGAACCCTTGAGAAAAGGAGGCGACCTGAGGACGAGCGGACACTTGCTCACGCAAGGACTTGATTTGAGCGATAAGGATACACTTCTCGCTTTCGAAGTTAGACCTGAGCTGGGCCTGAGTGGCTGCGTGTTGTTTTTCCAGTTCTTGTTTGTCCCTGGAAAACTTATCGAACTGGGAGGCGATCTGCGAGGCGAGCTGCGAGGAGGAAGGACGAGCGAATAATTCCGCCTGCAAGGAGTCGACCTGAGCCCGAAGCTCAGCTTTCTCCTCATTATCGAGACGGCTCAAGCGTTCACTATTGGATTTGATGCAATGGTTTTCGTCCTTTAGATTACGAATACGACGGCGATTGATTTCACATTGATGCTCGGTACACTCAGGGTGACGAGGCATAATGCTGGGCTGAAAGGAAGTCTATCGAAGACAAACTGCGCTGAAAAAGAAAACGACCTAGTACGGACCTATTGCCGGTGAACGGCGGACGATCAGGCTTCGTTGGCACGGTTACGTATCCACCTGACCAGCGATGCTTCGGCCGGCAGCAGTCGGGTCCACCCTGAAAAGGGCAGATGAATTAGCCCCGACACCACACAGCCTCCACAAGAGAAAACTTTCCGAAAGAGCTTAACTTGGCACCTGACCCGCACGAGTGCGGGGGAGGGAAAAAGGGCAGCGCAATACGAACACTCGGGAGCGGCCGCAGACACGACCGTTCGGGAGCGAACGCAAACGGGAAGTGACCGATGCTCAAATCAATTTTCTAAAACCGTCCTTATACTAACTACCTATATGGCAGTGAACCGTGGCGGCCGCGCACCACACATGGGTTGCGAACGGTGCAAGCCAAATTCATACTTCAGCAATACTTTTATGTACGCCATAACTTTTAGTGAACTGCGTATGACGTAACCTACAATAAACTTATTATTTGCGGTTGGTACAGTAATCAGGCCTAGGGATCGAATGGCAAAATTAAGTTTGTTTTTTATTGTGTATACTTTTCCGGGATAAAAAGTACCTAGTGTGGTGCCCAGGATGTAAAAAAATAATTATACCAAGTTACATCGTAATCGAACCGGTAGTTTTTGCCTGATGCCTGAACAAACAGACAGACAGACAACAATTTTTTTAATCACATTTTTGGGTTAAGTGTTGGTCTAGTAACACCCCCTGCCATTTATTTTTTTGATATCTTCAATGTACAGATTTCTTATATCTATATCTTCAACAGATTTATTATAAGTATAGATATGGCTAGATATTATCATGCGTAACATAACATAACATAAGATGAATTTGTGAATGTTAAAATGAAAATTGGGCATTAAGTTTGCTACTAATGGGCTATTCGGCTACTACTGTCTTAAGTTTTCGCGTTTCATACTATTTTTAACCGGATTTATCACGAATAATTACATTTCAAATTTTTACTCGACGATTCGGTGACTTTGCAGACCCCGTGGTCACGTCGTTCGTGATAACGGGATTTTACACCCGATAAATCCGGTTAAAAAGTGTTTTATTTAAGACTATTCGTCTTTTCCGGATATTTTAGACAATGTCTGGGTTATTATAAACCTGCGTCATTGGTGACCGGAACGCACTGCTTTAACATGATCACTAGACTTTTTTGTATATTTAACAGTATTTATTAGCTATAGCTCAACATATGCTCTACAAAATTCAAGGTTTCAACTTTCTATTGAAGGCAATTTACTTTAAATGTTTGAGATGAAAACAAAATATACCTAATATAAAAGGTTGGAAAATGTATAAATAGTAAATAACATTATGTTTTTCTTATCGCAATATACATCTATATATATATATGTGTATATGTCACTAACATTTAACGCAGTCGCAAACGATGTGGCATGTTTTGTACAGCCGCTAAGGATAATGTTATAATGATGTTCAAAAACTCCGTTCAATCCCAGACGTAAGAAGTGCAAGGCTTTGTAGTAAGTTAAAGAAAAATTAACCATTCCGTTTATTTTGATCTGAAAAATTGCACAGAAGGTAGTGGCACATAGTAGTTGAGTTGCGGCCTTTTCTACTTATTAATCATACTACTCTTCTTTTTAGTTTTATTGTAAAACAATAATAAGTCAATTTAGTCTTCACGATAAAAACAATGAAAGTTCAATTGTAGGCTAACAAAAACAGAATTGCCATCTCACCCGTTATTTTTTATTAGATTGTGATGCGAAGCGAAGGATAAACTTTGACAAACGATTGATTTCTCCGACAAAAAGGATCTCCTGAACGAAATTAATTCAATAATAAAGGTCGAAAATTCTATTCCATTTGGTAGAATTTCGTTTCATGTTATTGTATCAGTTATTTTATTGTCAGATTTTATTCGCTTCAAAAGAATTAGAATTAAGTAAAAAGTCGTAACGTTTGTAGCTAAATTTAGATTATTATTTAGTTAACATGTAGTTATCTGTAAGTTTGAGAAGTAAAATAAAAACGCATGCTGTCTACTCTGATCATTCACTACTAGATAGAAATTAAATAAAACAATATAAAATTCATTCAAACGGTAAATCAATGAAAAGTAAAATCATCCCAAAAGCTCACAGATCAACATTATATCGCCATCCTATTTAATCTGAGCCTATAAAGAACTGCGCCGCTGATTTCTATCTATCACAGACAGCCGGAAAGCATACGATAAATGCCATAATTAAATTTCACAAAAAATACAACTTTTTACATAAAAGTGTATATGTATCGTCGAGCAAACTACTTATAATAATCAACGAATGCAGAGCATTAAAAAAACCGACTTCACGTCACCACTTTGGCCGTCATCCATAATATCATCCATAATATCCGTCCATAATATCAGTCATCCGTAATAGTGTCATCCACGTAAACATTCTCCGAAATCATACATATTGTTTCAAAAATTTAAAATGTTCAATAAAGTACCCAACCGATTTCGATGAAATTTATATGGAATTAGGATTTTTTTAAATCGATTCATAATTGTCTGAAACATCGTGTAACAAAGACACAAAAAAAACATGCAGACGAATTGAGAACCACCTCCTTTTTTGGAAGTCGGTTGAAAACTGTAAATTAATTTTATATTTTCCCAGTTCAATGAACATGGCATTAACAAATAAATCTTTTATTATAAACATCGATATACCAATAAACAATTTATAGGTAATACTATACTAATTTACTTTTAGAACACTTACCCAAGTTTTTACGAAAAATGGATATTGCTGATGATACTGAAAAAAAACCAGACGAATTGAGAACCTCCTCCTTTTTAGGTGTCTAAGGGAGGGTTAATATACAAAGCAGATTAAACGCCTTTTATAACAAGCATTACTCATTCAGATATTTATTTATAATATTAACATAATACTTAAATTTAATTTAAATAACATATAACTATATCAACTTTATATTGATACTAGCTATTACGCGCGGTTTTACCCGCGCAGTTTCGATTTCGGTTTTACCCGCGGGAAGTAGCCTATACGGATTCGGAAGAATCCCTCTAAGTAATGGTAAAAGAAATTTTGAAATCGGTCTAGTAGTTTTTGGGCCTATTCAATACAAACATACAAAAATACAAAGGTTTCCTCTTTATAATATTAGTATAGATTACGAACAATTAATACAAATTTCTCTTATTCTATGCCTATAAAGTAAAACAGGAATACTAGGAAATCTTCGCAAACGTAGAATGTTATTCCAAATTTTGCCGGCCGTAGGTATAGAATATCCCTTGCCATAGTTTTGTGTGGTTATACTTCAAGGCGTTAGACAAAAGAGCAGAATAGTCATTAAGAGCCGTGTCTTGTGATTTGGTTCACCAAAGTGTCATGAACATACTCGTACATGGGATACCTACGTGAGTGCGAAAGCCGAAACATCGAATTTTGTTTCTCCGAAAACTATTCATCGATATCTTTATACTGCGAAGCCTTGTTAAACATATATATACCTATATGTGCATATGTGTACCTACAGCTGATCCTTTGCTTTGCAATCCTTCTATGGTACCTACGAGAAAAGCTATTGTAGATTAGGTTTTGGGTTTAACCGTTATTAAAAATGTAGTTGATTTGGTTTATTTATTTCTATTTTATATTGACTTTTATAACCAAAATTGGGTTTGAATATGGATTTGTAAGGATCATAATTTTGAAATATACTGTTATTGTGTAATCTGCTGCTATTATGGTAACTAAGTTTTTTGATGAGACCAAAACATATTATTCCTTTATTTGATTTTCGATACCAAATCGTGGCCCAATATTGAATGATAAAATTAATTGACCTCTTAATATTAAGAATTGTAAACAAAGTTTTTAAAATTATATACTTTTTTCATACAGTTACTGAATATTTTATTGCTGACACAAAGTTTTTTTTTCTACAAATAAATTGTTTGAAAAAAGCTGTTGTGATATTCGCACGTACCTATGTCTTAATTTTTACTTCACATAACACTACATGAAGTGTAATTTTACATAGCAACGGTCCTAGTAATAGTATGAGGTTCTTAAGGTTCTAATCTCAGACAGTTTTATTCGAAAAACTACACTTCTATACACTGGAAAACTTGGAAACGACCTGGAAACATCTAAAAATCCACTTGGCACGTATCGTGATTATTCTTGACATAAATTAATGATTAATATACTCTTACTTAAGTACCAACAAGACTTGCGTAATATTTCCCTTACCATCCAAAATGCTGTAACATCTCAAAACTACGTTTAGACGAATGAGCAGAACTTATTACCTAATTAGACGACGCAAAACTTTGTGCGAATACTTCTCCTTAGAGTGTCGAAATACGAGTTAAACCAAACTTATGTAAGTACAGCAGGCACCAAATCAACCCTTTAACCCTTCAAACATTCACGACCTTATAGTTACCTCCCATAAGGTATAACTCAACGTAACTCTGCATCACAAAGCCTGTTTATTATTATGAAAGTTTCAAAGTACCGCAGGGAAATAAAATTTCGTCGAAAGTGCCATATAGAAATTTTGCTTGGTTTGTTGGCCCCGTGTTGAATATTTTGGTGAAAGAACTTTATCGATAACTTTTTTAGTTTGAATTGAAACTAAAGTTCCTGTCAGAAAATGACGAAAGTAATTATAACAAGGGTAACTAAAACGATAAAGACATACATACATAACTTCACGCCTGTATTCCTAATGGGGTAGGCAGGACACCAGAGGCTATAAAACCATCTGATGTCACGTTTGACAAATTTGGAGATATTATTATAATGAAAAGACTATTGCAGTGACAGGGGGTTAGGCTATTGCACGCAAAAACGCCAATAAAACCTCCATCCTTTACTGACTTTTACAGTATGCCCGGGAAGAGAAGCAGCTGGCACATTCTATGTTTTCATTTTGCTCCCAGTGCAGCGTGAAACTACAAATATATGTAAACACTTTAGTTTCAACTTTATTCAATTCTTATGATCATGAAATCAGTAGGTGCCCTTACTAGTTACTATAGTAGAATTGTTATGATAACATGCATGACAGTTCAGGTCATCCATTATACGCAAACTACTTATAACTAATAATATAAATTGAAACGATAAAAAAATAAAAACTAAGTGAACCTTAATGAAAGTGTTTGCTCTTTAATTATAATAAACTGTATGTGGCCATCTTGTAATCGATATGAGGAGGATAGTTCTGAGTACTGAGGGTAGCGGGATCCAAAGCACGGTGCACCACTGGCTGACCGCCAAGTAGCATGCCAGCCACATGCGAAAGACTGCCCCGCAACCTCACGAAAGATCTCGGGAGGCTCGATTATGCCGGCTGGTGACCGGTTTGAGAGGACCCGATAGCGAACTCGGGGGTTTCGGGCGTCCCCGCAGTCTCTAAACGAGTCTCCAAAGGTGTGTTACTCCTATCGAGTTGCTTAGTTCCATTTGCATTGCTTCACTCAACTTCTGTTCTCCTCCCTATTCACTCCACTCGAAATTAATGAAAGGTCCAAAGAAGAGTAAGGAAATACAGCGGCTGCACTTCCTCTCGTTTAAAGTGCACTTCTGTAACATCCGAGGAGTGCACTCCAATCTCAACGATGTCCACCACCACCTCGAGACGGAGAGATCCCAACTACTCTTCCTAACGGAGACGCAGATCTGTGATCCTTCAGACTTGGCATACCTTTGTTACCCAGGCTACATCCTGGAGTCAAAATTCCACCCGCACACCGGAGTGTGCATGTATGCTTGTGACACGATCTGTTGTCAGCGTCTCAGTTACTTAGAAGTGCCTTTCAGTTGTGTGGGTTCACATAGATACCTGCCTAGACCAAATGGTTATACGCTGGTAATCATCGGTAACACAGCGGAGATCAGGAGACAACGAGGCTTATGAACTCAGCAGTATAGCGGACAAGGTTCAGCAACGTTTTCCTACAGAGCAGTTGGTGTTCCTGGGGGATTTTAACGCACACCACGGACAGTGATTATACCCATTTCAGGACACTACCCGGTAGAGAGGCTTTTAAGTTTTCGCTCAGACGTTGCTGGCCACACTGCTTACTGCCTGGACCTTCTGCTGACTACCGATCCGGACAGATATTCGGTGTCCGTGCATGTCCTTTTTTTTTTTTTTATGTGACTAAACCCGCGTTTTAGTTTCCTTAGGGACTTCCGATTACATCAACCGATATACCTAATTATAATAAACTGTATGCGGCCATCTTGTAATCGATATTCTGAATAAAAATGTTGTATCTAAGGAATCGAATGAAAAATCAAATAATTTCATTACGGCAACGTCACTCACTACGATTGTTGATTTTTAACTGATACGCTTATCATTTTCAAAGAATTCTACTCTATTTGACTTTAAGTTGAGTTAAGAATTTTTAATGTGTTACTTATAAAAATAAACTTTTAGAAAATAAATAGAAAAAGTACTATATGCATTTATAATCATTTACAATGGAAGATAACCTCAAAAAACTTATCTTTTGTAATCAGTTACATTAATACAATTAATTATTTCTTACATGCATTCATCTCCAGTCAGTCAAAATGGGTCACTGAGTAACATACAATCATCAAAAGGATTAGAGTTGCCAACTCATGACTTGTAAATGTATAAATACGACTGGCAACCCTCATAACACCACAAAGGGAGACACCTGGCAATATTTTATTGTCAAAATTTCCGGTGCGTTGACTAACGGATTCATCTTTATACATTTAACAAAAAAATACACATTTCTACGGTAATGTTGTAAGGGAAAAATAATATGTTTTGAAATATATATTGCCAACTTTGAAAGTAGCATATGGCCGGAAAATGAAGGGTTTTAAAGATAAACATTATTTCTTTTGTAGTTTATCCAGTAAACATATATTTTGGTCTTATTTAAACAGGATTTTTATTAGGACGACGCACGTGTCGTTCATTGCATCACTTTATTAAACACAAACACCTTGTAACACGTTGACAATGGTTTTGGACCTGACGACGATGAGTACCTTATGCAAAGAAAAATCATTACTTTTATTTTTTATGAAACCTTAATGTTTATGAAATACTCTAGGTATACTGTATTAGTTTTCATGACTGGAGAAGTAAAAATATGACCTATAATCATCGACAAACATAACCGTTACATGTCAACGAGGTTCAGTCTTTTAGTATACGGGTACATATATTCTTAATATTTTAAATTTCAGCACATATTTTTACAAAAATGATTAATCCCAAAAGTACATCCCTCAATAGTAACCAAACTTTGATACCTTGATGAATTTAGGGAATAATCGCGACAATAAATTTGAAAAGGTTATTTAATAACGCATTTTTTTAATTATTATTCCTCAGAAATGAAGCAAACACAGATCTGTTTACTTAATGTATACATATAATAAAATGGTAGGAAAGTCAAAACTGTACATTGAATATTTTTTTAAAAGAATACTTGGGGTATGATCTACAATCGAAACAGAAACAAAAAATATAGTTTTTAGAATTTTTGTCTGTTTGTCTTTCCGGGATAAACTCAAAAAGTACTGCATGGATTTACTTCAAATTTGGCATGAAGATAGTTAAGAAGTCGGGTCAACATATAGGCTACATATTATCACGCTAGCAGTGTTATAATCGTAGGTGCGTTTGGTGCTGCATAGCGTTCACGCAGACTGCGACGTCGCGGGCACCAGCTAGTAATCAATAAAATTCCATAGATGTTAATATCAATTTAACTTTAATTTGTCCAAACAGATAAAACTTCATCTTTCTAACGCAAAGGCAAGAAAATGAAAATGTCAAATGATATTTTCATTTTCTCTGATCAGGAAAATTAATAAAATCTGTGTGTATCTACGACTGCTCTCATTCGTTCTTACAGCGTGTTTGGTAGAAATTAATTTTACATCAATCGGAAATAGCCTCGGGGCTTGTCGCAAGTAATTATAAGGTTCGACTCACCTCATTTTGAATAACCTACTTAAGTACCGAACGAATCCGTAGACTTCCTATTCAAGAAACGGAAAAGTTTTCAGTAAAATAATTAATTTAGAAAGCGTTGGTCTGAAAACAAAACTAAGGGGCTATATTGCAAATGGAAGCAATAATGAAGATCTGTTCTTTGTGATGAAGAGTTTGTTCATCAATTAGGGAAATAAACACAGATCTTTTTCTGTTCACAATCGAAATAAAAAACGTGGGTTGTTTTTCAATATTAGTTTAGTAATTGAACTTTGTTGTATTACTTTAGGAATGTTTTGTTTCTGTATTAGCTACGTTCATTGCTTGGATTATTTTTAGAAAACCTGAAAAGCGTTTTCAGGAAATGAGAAGTAAATAGTTTTAGTACAATGTTTTAAAAGCTGATAGGTTTTTTGGCATATCATATCAAATGTAGAAGATGTAGTGACAAAGATCAAAAAGGGTATGCTACATAGGTTTGGATATTTGGAAGGGATGAGTGAAAGCAGATTTACGAAAGAGGTGTACAGGCAAGAATGGATGGTGCTGTCGGAAGGGGCCGCCCTAATAAAAAAAATACCACATTTAATGTGGTATGATATTTTGACGGATTTTTTTTCTCATTATTTTTAAGCTATTGCATAGCTTCTATCGCGGGCCTTGAGCGTGGGGACCGAATCCAGAAATTCCGTAACGAAAAAACCTAACTCCGACCGAACAGCGGTGATACTTTGATTTCATAACTTTACATGCGGGCTTTAATAAACATTCAGCGCCATCTACTAGGAACTTGTGGAACTTCATATTACATCAAACATTACTGCATACATAAAATAAATAAATAATTATAATTGCATAAGTTGATAAAAAATGCTATGCAATAGCTTTACCGCGGCAGTGTCCGAGTGCCACACGTCTTTTTTTTTATCACGTTTGAACTCTATCTGATCTGTTGGTAAGTGAAGATAAGGTTGAAGATCTTTGAAGCACACTGGTTTGGAAGAGTGGTTTATATGTCCTAGATTTTGTCCGCTATTAGTCCGCTGGTAATTTTTCAGGGTTTTATTTGCAAATAATACCTACGCAAAAAAATAATGTAAATTTCAATTTATGTTTTCCACTATAATTTAGTTTTAAGCTGTAATTAATAATGTAATAAATAATAATGTTTTAGTAAAACGTTTTGCGGGTTTGAATGAGCACACTATAGGGAACATGCACGATGATGGTGCTGCCAACTAGCGTCTCAGATTCGCAACTTGAACTCCGTAATAATAGGTGTGGTATTAAAGTTTGTGAAATATTGTTACTAGCGATACTAGTTTGTAAAACAACGGCTGTTTAATTTCAATGTCTTGTATAATAAGAAAAAATAGTTATTGCCGACCGACGACCACTATGGCGATGGGGTAAACCTGTCTGCCTCAGACGCTAGTGGTTGCGGGTTCGATTCCCGCGCGGAACAAGAAAAAAAAATGTTCCGTGTCTGGGTATTTATCTATATGTGTATTTAAATTCTAGGTTCCCCCCTAGTTCGCTACATGGTATCCCATATCACAAGCTCTGCTAAGTTTGGGGCCATGTAGTTGGTGTGATTGTCTGGGGATTTTATTTTATTTATTTTTTATTGCAAAAAAAAAAAAAAATTAAACTCAACTTTGCAACTTTCTTCCTTCATTGTTCTTCTGGCATTGAAATCAATATATTTTTAATTGCAGAGATAAGTCAATTAGAACATCAAAACAGTTGCGAATTGTATTGCTGAATTCGATACATTTTTAAAAAAAAATCTATATTTTATATTTGCGTGAAACCAAACCCGAAATTAAACTATGAACGTAAGTTTTAGATCAAAATGAAGTTTATTTTTACCCAGATTTTCAGTTTATATCCAGGTTTTACCCACGATGTAGTTGTCTTACAAACCTGCGGTGTCAAATTCAAAAATTGTGTTCCAAATCTGACAGTTAGTTTTTAGCGCGTTCAAACAAATAAATTTTTCGTCTTTTTTAATAGAGTAGATGTTTAAAAGTATGCTAAATATTTGAATTATGGCGTAGGAAGTTTACTTTATCTGTCGTTTAAACCGAAAAAGTAACATGCTATTTTTGCCACATCAAGAATTTTTTAATCATATGAAAAATGAAAATACTGCAGATGTATTTGTTTAAGAAATTCTCATTAGCTGTATTACACTGTAACAAAGACTGAATTACGCAGCAATTGCAAATTAATCTCAATAACTTTAGCAAATGTGAGCTAAACAAATAGGTTCACATTTCGACCGTGCAAATTGACTTATTCCTGCGCCGGGTATTCCCAAAAATAAACAGGGAAAACAAGCAATCAGCCTAATTAGTAAACTCGCAAATTTACAATTGATTTACAACGTCAGCTGTGGAAAAATAAGGCTTGTTTACGGATTTGCTTTGACATAGTTTTTGGTTTTTCCAGGTTGGTAGTGCTTTTCAACAACTCTTTTTTAAGCGTTTTCTTTTTCGTGTGAATTTTCCACACTACTTTAAAAACTTTTTGACCATCAGTCGCTCGTGACCACGGGGTCTGCAAAGACACCGAAACGTCGAGTCAAAATTTAAAATGTAAATATACGCGATAAATCCGGTTAAAAAGTGTTTTATTTAATAGTATGAATCGCGAAAACTTAAGACAATATTAGGGTGTAAAATACTTACACAAATTGTGTATGCATTCGTCGAATTTATACAGCATTGTTAGTTAACATGTTTACCCTTTCCTAGGAAGCACTGCCGGTGAGATATCTACATGGACCAGTACTACGACTACACAGTCTGATACAGGTGTACAGATTTATCAAGTAGTTCGATAAACAACGTAGAATAATAGATATTCTGAAACTGTTGCAAGTAAAACCAAAAGCGAGGAGCTTTTGTTATTAATCCTCTGTGACATTATGACACGAATAGCCTTACCAAATTACAAGCATACTGGTGTCTGTTTGATTATCTACAACTGGATTTAAGCCTTTAAAATTTTATGATTGGAGATAAAACCCAAATAGATAATTGTTTAAATTTATTTTATATTACTAAGCAGGTCAAAGAACCTAGCAGTTTTTATATTTAATTGTTTTTTTATAGCCACAACTCTACTTTAG
Source organism: Stenoptilia bipunctidactyla (assembly GCA_944452665.1). Taxonomy (NCBI): domain Eukaryota; kingdom Metazoa; phylum Arthropoda; class Insecta; order Lepidoptera; family Pterophoridae; genus Stenoptilia; species Stenoptilia bipunctidactyla. Next base: position 18,808,485 of record OX101729.1, read on the forward strand.
CAACTTTGAGCTGTAATTGAATCAGTGATGACGCCACTTGCTTGTCAAAACTCACAATCAATGTGAATTAATTGATTGAATCAGGCGTTACTTTGCGGAAATCCATGACAACTACTTAACAAAATTACTTTGCTAATTCCGCGACTTGTACTTGCACTAGTGATGCAGGAATTCCTTGCTTTGGTTCACCGCCCTCCCTCCCTCAAACAAGAGGCAAGAGAAGCAACGAACACGCACTTGGAATACTGTAACCCACGCCACTAGCTATCACCGACACGTGTTTCGCTTCAACCAGAAGCATCTTCAGGGGACAAGAACCACCAACGAACTAAACTGTTCGGTGATACTAATTTAGTATAATAGTCAAAGAATTCACCGAACAATATAGTTCTTACTCACGCCGTCATCTACGACGCGCGCTGGTGTCGTATTATAAGTGAATACCAATTACTCTCAATGCTGTTGTTTAAAATAATAGCCCTGCGGATGGCTAGTGACATCGAGCTCAAAAGTTTTGATACACCAGTTTAGAAAGTTGATGATATTTAGCAAGTCGTGGAAGAGATCCGTCGACCTTCTGCAGGAGCAGGATGAACTGGATTAATTAATCCAGAAACAATACGCTTATCAGTTGTCAGGACTATGGTGAAAACTGCCATTCGGCCTCCTGTAAATATTTAGTTATAAGTATGTAATAGCTAACTGTAAGTGTTCCTAAAATGAGTAAATAAATTAATAAAAATAGATTCAAAGTTTTGTGCTTTCATTAACTTTCAAAAGTCTTCTTGGAATATAAAAACCTTGAAGGAATTAATTTTCTTGGTTTTCTAGGAATTCAAAGAATTATTCAACTTCTCAAACTATGATTGCGTGTTTATCGAAACAACAAATTGTAATTAATAGCTTGTAATAACACACCCTGTATATATTTAAGTTAAATACCTTCACAACGCTTATGAGAGTAATTAAATAGTAACGTAACGCGAGGTTATTGAAACGCGCTTTTGAAAATGGTTCTAAGTTATATTAAATCCCAAATTACAGCACCTGCAACCACAGAATATTAAACTTCAATAGAACTTACAGTGTAAACATGTTATTAGTATTCTGTAGACAGTGTGACAGCCCTCAGACATTAACCTTTAAAAAGGGGTCAATGTGAAACTTGAACACCCTAATATTTTATTCTGGTCGACGATTTGTCGAAAGGCTCTATAAGGGTAACACAAAGGACTTAGTAAGAATATTGATAGTCCCTCTTGGAAATACTCGTACAATTAGCAAAGGATTTTAAAACAAATAGATATGGTACAAGTTAAACGGCGTTCTGGTGAAGCGGTAGCGTTTTCGTCTGCCAGGTATGTCGGAGGTCCTGGGTTTCAATCACGGTTAAGGGTTGTATAAGTGTGATAAAAAAGCATTTGCTGAAAAGATTCAACATGTATATTATTTTTCTTTTGTTTATTAATCCGTTATATAGTATTAAATACACAAGTTAAAATAAAAACTAAATTTGGACCACATAGTTAGATACCTAATGGTTTAGAAATGATAATCATGTGAAAATTGTAAATATTAGTGATTCATTTTGAATGCAAGATGTATTCGACAAACAGACATCGTCTCTACCTTTTGGTAAAAGTCATCTCACCCTATAGACATCTAAAAATAAACTTAGGGTTATGTATTATAACTTGTTTTACATTTCTCTTGACGCTAATATAATATTGTTAAACATGGCATGGCGGATGGCCTTAATTAGCGGGTTGCGTACGCTACGGTCGACGTCGCGTTGGGAAAGAAAGCTGCCGGCGCGCGGGCAGATGTGCTCGAGACGAGGCGGCGGCGGGGGTAGCGGGGCACGCAGGGGGGCGAACCGCGCATGCGAGTGCCAGGCAGAGACGGCGGGCGCGCGGGAACGACTCTTGACTGCTCCCCGCGCCCTTCCACCCTAGCGTCGCTCTGGGGCGCCGACATCCTCCGCCCGTTGACAGCCGCTGGCTTCAACTTTCTCCTCAGCTGGCAGGAGCACGACATAGTGAACAGCTCGGCGTATGGTGCCTCTTGCGGTGTACACGTCGACCACCCGACAGATGCCGTCGTCGCCCTTGTGGAGTCGCGTAATGCGCCCGAGACGCCACTGATGAGGCGGCAAATTTGGTTCTTTGATGACAACCATGTCACCGATGTTGGGGCCCTCGCTGCCTGTCTTCCATTTGTTTCTCTGCTGCAGTTCGGACAGGACCTCCATGCGCCACCGCTCCCAGAAATCGATGCGAAGCTTTTCGAGCCGGCTGTAGTCTGGCTTCAGGTCTTGCGCTGCAAGAGAGGGAACCGACGTCAGTGGTCGTCCGATAAGGAAGTGACCGGGGGTTAAAGGGGTGAGGTCGAGTGGATTTGTAGAGAGAGGGGATAACGGTCGGGAATTGAGGATCGCCTCTATTTGTGCAAAAAGCGTCGTCAATTCCTCAAAAGTCATGGAAGTTTTAGCTGCCACCCTTCTTAAATGGTATTTAGCAGCCTTAACGCCAGCCTCCCAGAGGCCTCCAAAATGTGGTGAATATGCTGGGTTAAACTTAAACTTGATACTATCAGTGGATGCAAAATCAAGTACGGACTCACGACTGGAGCGCAAAACCCTACCCAGTTCATTGTTTGCTCCTACAAAATTGGTGCCATTGTCGCAAAAAATCTCATTTGGTTTACCTCTGCGGGCAATGAACCTGCGCAGACAAAGCAAGAACGATGAAGTGCTCAAATCGCTTACTACTTCCAAATGCACTGCTCTGGTGCTTAAACAGACAAACAAACAAAGATAACACTTAGTTATACGGTTACCTCTACCCTTCTTACTAGATATTAAGAATGGTCCCGCAAAATCAGTGCCGGTGCTATAGAAAGGGTAAGTAATGTTTGTTCTAGGTGATGGCAGGTTTCCCATTATCGGCTGTATTGTGCGGCCGCGAAAACGAACACATATGACGCACTGTTTGTACACCTTCCGCGCCAAGGCTCTACCTGCGATAGGCCAGTAGCTATCACGTACAGTCGATAACAACAACTGCGGTCCTGCATGAAATAAACGATTGTGTTCACTCAACATTAACAAATAAGTAAATCTATGTTTACTGTCTAAGATTATAGGATGTTTTTTATTAAATTCAAAATTAGAGGCCCTTATTCGACCACCCACTCTCATTATACCATCTGAATCTATGAACGGATTTAATGACAATACCTTGCAATTTTTATTTAATTGTGTACCTGTCTGCAATGCTCGTAATTCCACAGTAAATGATTCTAATTGACAAAGTTTAATAAGCGTAATCCTGCCCTTATTAATTTCATCAGTGTTCAAAGGCCCACTACACTTGAATTTTGTTTTACAATTATTGCTGAAACGCAGTATGTAAGCTACTATTCGAATAATCTTATTAAAACTTGAATATTTATTAAAGTCGATGCCTAAATTCAAATATTTGTCTGAAATGGACTCTGTTTGCAAATAAACTTTCATTTCTGGTAAAGCAACAGAGTTATGTAACCGCTGTGGCCAGGCTGATGACTCTTCCTTCAAGAAGGAGGGTCCCTCCCACCACAAAGGCTCATGCTGCAACTGTTCTGGGTCAACACCTCTGGAAGCTAAGTCGGCTGGGTTCAACTCAGATGGTACATGCCTCCACGAGAAACCCTGAGTGAGTTCGGTAATTTCAATGACTCTGTTACTAACAAACGTTTTTAAGAGACTTGGCTGAGACTTAATCCAACCAAGCACCACTGTAGAATCAGTCCATATTACCTTAGAACTTATTTTGTGAGAATGTATCGACTTTATAACCTTGTCTGACAACTGAGCGCCCAGTAGGGCCCCACACAGCTCCAGACGTGGTATTGTAGTGGGCTTTATAGGTGCAACCCTTGCCTTAGCGCACAAAAGATTGACTGTGATGTTGCTTTCCTTATCAACAGAGCGTAGATAGACACAGGCACCATACGCTGCCTGCGAGGCATCTACAAAACAATGAAGTTCAATTAATATTGGTTCATTACTCAATGTATACCTATGTAATGTTATTTCCGCTAGTTTATGCATTTTTTCTGAAATTTTATTCCACTTATTGGCTATAGAAGGTGGTACTGGGTCGTCCCAGTTCAGCTTCTCATTCCAAAGCTGTTGTAAAATAATCTTAGCCTTAATTATAGAAGCAGATAAGAGCCCTAACGGGTCAAAAATTTTACATATTTCTGATATGATAGTACGCTTGGTGATTTTTTTATCTGAACTCAAGTTTATAGTGAAGGTTAAAACATCACTTGATGGTGACCAATTCAATCCTAAAACCGTTGAATGTTTGCTTAAATCAAGAGTTTCAGTTGATGTTTTATTACCAAGTGCCTCAGGACAATTAGTGCGAACCTTGTGTAAAGGAAAACAAGCTGATGATAGTGCTTGCATAAGGCCGTTATACAACTTACTTATATCACCTTTATTTTGACATCCTGAATTCACATCGTCTATGTATATATCATGCTCTAACATATTTGCAATAGTAGTGTCCTTACATTCATGAGCTAACTGATTAATGCACTTAGTGCTTAAAAATGGAGCAGAGGCTGTTCCGTAAGTTATAGTATTAAGCTGTAAAATTTTGAGAGAGTCAGTTTTGTTGTCCCTCCATAGTATTAGTTGCAAGTGCCTCTGAGAAGGGTGCAGTTCAATCTGTCTATACATATGCCTAATGTCACCAGTAAGTACATACTTATGGCTTCTAAACCTTAGTAAAATTGCAAGCAAGTCATCTTATACTACGGGACCCACATATTGTATGTCATTTAGAGATTTTCCAGTAGTAGACTTGGCACTGGCATCAAATACCACACGCAATTTTGTCGTTTCGCTCTTCTCCTTGAGAACTGCATGATGTGGCAAATAATAGCCAAAATTAGGGCGTTTTATTTCACTTAAGTGACCTAATTCTTGATATTCCTTTATAAACGAGACATATTTTTCCTTTAATTGTGGATTCCTATCGAATTTATTTTCTAAAGAGCTAAAACGTTTCCTAGCCATAGAGTAAGAGTTGCCCAGTGCTTTCTCTGGAACCTCTCTAAATGGCATCTTAACTGAAAACCGACCATTAGTTAGACGCTTAGTATTTTCAGAAAAATGTGTATGACAGATTTTATCTTCCAAACTTAATTTGTTATTAGATGGATTAACTTCCTCAAGCTCCCAGAATCGCTTCATATCATTGTGAATTTCCTGATTGAAGTTACACATGACGTGACCAGTATTACTGTTTCCTACTGGGCCACTGACCAACCATCCTAGATGAGAGCTTAGCAAGACAGGCCTACCTAGACCCAATGATATGCGCTTGGACCCTACAATATCCCAATATATATCTGCCCCTAAGAGAATGTTTATTTCAGAGGGATGGTGGAATTCAGGATCTGCAAGCTTTAGATTTCGCGGTAAATTAATGTTATGAATGTTTACAGGAGCACTAGGTAGCATGCCTGTAATTCGTGGAACAACCAAACATTTAATTTCTTTATGAAATGATCTTGTATGCGATTTTATATGTAATATACAGCGTTCAGACACATTAAACGTTACTGTATTAATACCTGAAATTTTTAGGGGTTCAGCAGTTTGTGCTTGAAGCCCCAGCCTAGCCTTTAAGGACTCCGTTATAAAGGAAGATTGGCTCCCTGTATCTAGTAGCGCTCGAGCAAGAAAAGTCTGTCTAGTATGTATATTAACTACTTGCACCATAGCAGTACACAAGAGGACCTGGCTTATTGTAACCGCAGATAGTGAAACTGGCGATGGTTCACTTTGACTAGGTGTTATTGCATTGGATGAAGTCCTTTCTGTCCTATTGTCCGCCTGGTTGTCACCATGAAGTAAAGTATTATGCTTTCGATTACATTTTCTACAACATTTTTTACTGAGGCAGCGTGTAACATGGTGACCCTCTCGCAAGCAGTTCGAACATGCATTTAATCTTGCTAATTCGTGACGCCTTTCCCGAATATTCATGTTAATAAACTTAGGGCAGCCATATATGCGATGACCTTGTTCGCCACACAATATACACAAACATTCCGTTAAATTGTCCATGGAAGAAACAAAGGAATTTGTGTTCCCTTTAAACTCCTTTGATTGGTTAAAGTGAATGTTTTTCTTACTATTATGAAATTTATTTTTACTGTAATTAGATATTTCTCTGTCACTTGATTCTATTGCTGTTTCTAAAATATTAGCCCTACTGCGAATAAAACTATAAAAATCCTCCAATGTAGGAATATCAGGTAAGCTAACCTTGTGTTCCTCCCATTTTCTATTTGTGACTGCATCTAATTTCCCGGATACCATAAAGATAATTAAAGGATCCCACTGGTCAGTAGGCTGTCCTAAAGTATTAAGCGCTCTTAAATTTTTTATAATTGTGTCTATCAGACTACGCAAACCTTGATGGCATTCCTTAGACAATGTCTGAATGTTAAATAGCGCCTTTAAATGATTATTAATTAAAACAGACTTATTGTCATAGCGTTGACACAATAATTTCCAAGCAACATTGTAATTTACAGAAGTAAACTCTAGAGACTTGATTACTTCAATGGCACCATTATACAAAGATGACCGCAAGTAATGAAATTTGTTTATATCCGGTATGGACTCATTTTTATTTATCAAAGAGTTAAACATGTCTCGAAATTCAAGCCATTTTATGTACGAACCGTCAAAGGATGGTAACTTAATAGTAGGGAGCTTAATTGAGTGAAAATTTGATGAAGTTGAATCATTTTGACACAAAGGTTTCTCACATTTCTCATTAAAACTTTCTATTAAACTTTCAATTATGGAAGTAACAGAATAAAATTTACTTTCAATGGTTTCTCTTAAGTTTAATTGGTCTTCCAACTCGGAATCGATGCAATTTTGTTCAATTAAAGACTGGACTTCATCAAATTTTATCATTAAATCATTGCAATTGTCCAACCTTCTTTTTAATTCCTTAATTGTTAAGTTTGTAATTTCAGACTGTTCAATGTCCTGAACATAATCACACAATTTAGTTAGACGGCCCCTTATACTAGCCCTTTTCCTCATTAAATCATTCGACTCGTCTTTAGACATGGTTGAGTTATATTTAATACAACTAAATAGAGCAGTGTATTTGCAATATTAAAATTAAGTTAAAGATAAACTTGAGTTAATTTAAAATGACTAAATTAATTGAGCGACGTAACAATGAACTAGGAACTAGGTAATTTATGTGCATCAAACCCAATCCTTTTGTGCAGGGTGGCTTGTAGGTTATGCGCTCCAGGTGTCTTGCTGTCTCGATGACGCGCGACGCGGCGCTAAAATCAGCAAACAAAATGGCTGCCGCGATGTTTTGCATTCACTGAAATGTTCAAATTAAATGTTTAATCACATGAAGCAAGCGTGCGCAGTTCAAAGGGGGATGCAATGATAAATTAGCTAAGGTTACAAGGGGGTGCAATGATAAATCAGCCAAGCTGAGAATCAATACGTAATTATTGCAATATTTTAACTAACTTGGGCGAGAAACTTTAGTTTACAGTTAGTAAGGAACTTTACAGTAGCTATAATTGTATATAGCTTTTTATTTGAACGGACCAATTTAAACTAAATTAACACTCGAAGGTTTGCAATTTAAATTTAGAAACGACTTTAGCATGGGACGTAGTAAATAAATGCGTTACCCAGAAGCTTGTAAGTAGATGCCAACGAGCGGATAGTGCAAACACAGCAAATTAATGCACTGAAAAAAAAAACTGATCACACACAATAGAGGCGATAATAGGTAATAGGATAGAAAAGGACCGGTACTCCCCTTGGATAACCTGACGCGGCCCCGCACTCTTGCAGGTTGCAGCCACGTGGTGTTGGTGACACCCGGCTCCTTCCTCCCTTATTCCTTCTTCGCCCGGGGAGCCAGGTCTTGGTTAACCTGACGCGGCCCGCACTCTTGCTGTTGCAGCCACGTGGTGACGCCCGGCTCCTTCTTCGCTTATTTCGTCAACGGTCGCCAGATATCTACTCCCAGGGTTGTAAATTGAAACTGCATGGGGTAGACTTGATGCTTCTTTTATTCGGCCGAATTAAGGAGTTACATAGGGTTATGTATTATAACTTGTTTTACATTTCTCTTGACGCTAATATAATATTGTTAAACATGGCATGGCGGATGGCCTTAATTAGCGGGTTGCGTACGCTACGGTCGACGTCGCGTTGGGAAAGAAAGCTGCCGGCGCGCGGGCAGATGTGCTCGAGACGAGGCGGCGGCGGGGGTAGCGGGGCACGCAGGGGGGCGAACCGCGCATGCGAGTGCCAGGCAGAGACGGCGGGCGCGCGGGAACGACTCTTGACTGCTCCCCGCGCCCTTCCACCCTAGCGTCGCTCTGGGGCGCCGACAAGCGACCAATGATGCTTTATCAATACAATAATGGCATTTAGTGCTAATTCCCTACCGTTTCATAAAACTGTTTGATTTATACATCCATATTGCTTACATTTTTCACCACAAGATTGTTTACATGTATAGAAAAATAAACTTCTAATAAATTTATCATTCTCAGTAAAGTGTCATTAAATGAGGCTGTTTTAGAAATATATGGAAAGACACTTTTAATAAAAAAATGTATATCAAAAATTAGAACGGTGTTTTACTTTTTGTGAAAACTTTACAAAATATATGACAATTTGAAAAACATTGAAAACAAAACATGTAAACCATGTACTACACACACTTGACACGCTTGCAAGTTGAAAAATGGCGGCTAAAATAAGAGGACCTTTAGTGCCTATTCAGGCAAGACGAAAACAAAGAAACTGTACTACAACTTCCACTACAAGGTATTTTATTATAAGTCAAGTTTTACAATACTGTTTTTATTTCACACTAGATTGTTTATATCGGAGCAGTTATGTTTTACAAAAAATCAAGTCTGTTTGGCTTTAAATTTAAACAAAACCTATGATTATCCCCCTTGCTTAGATGAGCATATTGTTTCTATTAAGATCCTGTTTTTCTGTTAGCCTAGAATCTTTAGATATTTAAACCTGGCAGTTTACAGATTATACACAGATTATAGACAGAAATAGACTACTACTCTACAGATTATATCTACCAAATATTAACAAGGTGTGCCAGGGTGTAAGCTGTTGCTATTTTTGTATTAGAAGTCTTTTCAAATCAATATTTTCGCTCGGTTAGCATCATGATGCTACAAATACAAAGCTTCACGCCTGTATCCCTTATGGGGTAAGCAAAACACCAGAGGCTTTAAAACCATCTGATGTCACATTTGACAAATTTGGAGGTATTAAAATGATGGAGATAGAACTATTGCAGTGACAGGTGGTCAATCTATTGCCTGCAAAAACGCCAATAAAACCTCTGTCCTTCAACTGAATTTTACAGTATGCTCGGGAAGAAAAGCTGACACAATTCTATGTTTTTCTTTCGTTCCCAGTCCAGCGTGGAAGAAATCTTGTTGCTAAATATCCTATATTGAGTAAATCTGCAAAGTAGTTCCGAAGATTATCGCAAACATACAGTTTTCAAAGTCGACATTATGGAGACTAAAAATCATACTAAGTATCCCAAAACACACCACCAAAAATAGTCAAAACCTCAAATCAAGAAGTTACCTTCACTAAACGAGTTTTCACAAAAACCTTCTCGTTAAACCTTTCCAATTTTACAATTACGTACGATTCAATCAAAAGAGCATTCGTTGAAATTGCAAATCGATCTGTACCTTGCTTCAGAACAATAATACCGAGAAGACTTCCGCGCACATTTTGCCCGTGCTTCAAGAATGGAGTCTGACTCCGCCGCTTGAATAATGAATGTACAGGAAAGCCCCCTCCGCTTTTATTTCTGTACCTGGCTGCTCTAAACATACCTTCCATTTACTAGCGGAAGATATTTGACTAAGCTTTTCTTAGGGAGCTTTCTAACGATAACTAGAGTGGATACTTTTGAGGGAATTAAATAAGAGTTTTCGGAATTTTGCTTGGATGATTTAGGAGTTTTATATTTGTCCAGCTGAAGCTTTTGTTATTTGATTATTTATGTGCTAGACGAAGCTGTGTTGAATTTTCAATCAAAACTTTAATGAATGTAATCAGTATATTGCAGAAAAATTCTAGACAGGCTTAGTGAAATTATGTTGCATACCTTATATACATTATCATTTTATTTCGAATTTTCCATTCCAAGATGATATGGAAATACGTGTAACACTACTATGTGTGTATCGCAGCTTTAAATCAAATGACATGGAAGACACGCATATCACTGAAACTAATGTTTTTTTTATAAGTAACTGAAAAAATGTGCTGAATAAAAAAATATATTGCAATATCGCAGCCCCCCACTTAAAAGTGGTCCTATTTGACAAAAATATGATATTTACTACCATTAAAAGTATTTTTTCTTAAGAATTTATCAAAAATGGTCCATAAAATCTTTTAGTTTTTGAACTTATTTATTTTTCACTTGTTTTGGAGTAATAGTATTCACCTAGGTATGTGAACTGTGCTAACAATGATCTTTCATTTGATACACCACATGAAAACTCAAGTTTTTTTTTTACTTTAATTATTATTTCACTTATTTTCTAGTAATAATGTTACCATATTTCACCTGTGCTAAAAAAGCTCTTTTATTTGATACCCTACACGAAACCGTAAATATTTTTTTAGTTCTTCACTTTAAGTCCCCAAGAGGATGCTGTAGGCAATTTAATGTGACGTTATGTATCCTATAACCAGCGAAAAATTAGGACGGTTCCAGTGACATCTCATTTGTTCAATTATGATAACTAGTTTAGAAGTTATGTTCCAGATGAACATCATATTATGTATGTATGTGACATACATGCAGGTCAAAATCATTACCTACTCTCCGTTTTGCTTCGCTGTAGTGGTATAAAAATGACTGTTATTCAGAGGGATGAGGGTATACTATTTTGTAAATAAGATTAAATGTACTACACATGGGTGAAGTATCGGAAATCCGATCACCAACAAGCTGTATATAGTTGCAACACATAAATATACACAATGGAAAATTAAATTAATTCCTATTAAACTGATCTGCCACAATGTCTACTTTAACTACTACATAAATGTACTAAATCGTGACATCCTAACAGACAGCTAACGCAAATGTAATGTACATTCGAGTACAAAAGCTGATACCCTGCTTTACGAGCATGCTCTGACAATACCGATTTTACAACCCCGTCAAGTTGCAGTAGTTACCGGTATTGTTCAGCTTTTACGATATTCTAGCTATTTGAAATGAGAGTATGTTCTCTGAATTGGATTCATGCGAGTTAACACTGTGTATTATGGCTATTTTGTCTCTCGCAGCTGATGGCTGTAAAATACCATGTAACTCATTTGTAATGCAGAGGAACATATTTCGCACATTAACGCTAATAATTCTAATGTCAAATATTTAAACGTTTTGACTAAAATTTTCACGATTAATTATCTAAATGTAAAATACAATATTTTTATGAATAACACTTACATTTTAGTTCGTGATAACGGGGTCTGAAAATACACTTAAACGTCAAGTTAAAAATTGTTTTTTTTTTAAAGTAATTTTTAATTTAAAGTAAGATGTGTAAGCTAACATAAATGTAAGTATAACATAAACTGTTCTTCTTAAAACTTCACTTTTTCACCCTTATTTAATATGCCTTAAATAAAACAACTTTTAATAATGTTTTTAAGTTTTTGCATTTAAAATGCTCAATTATGCTCAATTATTATTATTATTCTAAATGCAAAAACTTAAAAACATATTTAAAACATTGCAATGCTTCACTTTATCTGGGATTCACAATTTCTGTAAAGAAATTGGTCTCGGGTGGTCTTAGCTGCAAAGCTATACTATAAGATGGAGCTACGTTAGCAATATAACGTAAAAACAAAAATGTGGTAAGTAATTTCGAGGCGTACCGCCAGGCCCCGGTAGCTCAGTGGAAGAGCACTCGTCCGGCAAACGAGAGATCCTAGGTTCGAATCCTGGTCGGGTAATTTTTATTTATCACATTTTTCATTTATTTAAAACAACTTTGTTAAACGGATTTATTTCATTACTAAATAACTTCTGTAACTATAAATATTACACCACAAGAAGACCACTGAAAAGACATCGAAACGTCGAGTTAAAATGTAAAATGTGAAATTATACGCGATAATTCCGTTTAAACAAAGGTTTTATTTAAAACTTTTAATCGTGAAAATTTTAATTTGGATCTAACTACACAAAATGAAATTAAAAAAACATGTATAAGTACTTACTTTATTTATATTTTAGTTAAAAGGATAAAATTCCAGCTTTTTTAACGGTGCATGTAAAAAGCCATCATAATACAATCCACTTAGAGGTTTAAACACTGAAGATTCAGGACTGTGTGAGAAAAACCAATTATTTTGCTGACGGTTTTCTTTGCTGAGTTTTTCTTCGAGCGATTTTGAGAATGAATTATCACTGTAAACTGCAGGAGAGAATTTTTTAGTTGGATAGTTATTAACACCAAAATGTTTTCTATTAGAAGAGAAATTTTGCCATCTATTGTCTACGATCGGTGGAAGTCCAAACGATGCATGTGTTTGTTTTTCTGTTGTTTTCGTTGTTTGAAAAAACGATGATTTTTCAGTTGTTAAATCTAATGTAGTTATGTTTCTATTATCGTAAACAGGTGTTGGATATGCACCAGTTTGTGGAGTTGTTACTGTAGTTGTTACTGTAGTTGTCACTGTAGTTGGCACAGTTATTTCTGTTGTAGTCATTTCGGTTGATGCTTCAGTTGTAGAAGTAGTATATGGAACAGTAGAAGAAGTATTTTCTGATTTAGTCGATTCTTCAAAGACAGTTGCTTGTCTTAGGTTGTCATTAATATTTGTAACTTCATTTTGGCTTCCATCGTTCTTGTCACTATATCTAGTATCATATATTAAATTTTTAACTATTTTCGTAGGTTGAATCACTTGTAGCACGTCTCCATTTTCTTGATACTTTTCCTTTCCTTCAGATTCATTTATCGTAACTTTTTGAACTTTATTAATACTCGGGACTATCACAAAAGGCGAAAACAAAATTGTTGGGTTCCGATATTTTTGGCCGATTTTATATCTGTTAACGTATCCAAGTATCGAAAACAAGTATTTTTCTTTTCTATCTCCAAGGCCATAACTTCTACTGCTACCTGTAATAAGATAAAAAATCAAGATAAAAGTTTTATATTTGTGGAAGAGAAGATAAAAAATCTTGAAATCCCGTGTAGACTTACAGAAACAACAGCAGTAAGCTAAATAAATAGTCAGAAACACCACACGTTTATCCACACGCATTTTTCAAATTCAAATGAGTTGTTGATAAAAACTTTCTGAATCGTTATCGATGAGAAAGTTTTGCTGACATTTAATAATACAGGCTGTGTTGTTTTTATTTTAAAAAATATAGTGAATAGATTGCATCATATGTTTGCTTGTTACATGATTTCTTTATAGTCCATCGAAAATATGTTATAATATCAATCTTTTATTACACAATGGCATTAATGGCGCAAATGGTAAACAACGGGCTCGAGTAAAAGAATTGAGTAATTTAGTCACTACTCTCTGCCAATAGCAGAACAAAATAATAATTAACTGTGAAGACTGCGTTAGAATTAATTTTCGCGACATACCATTTATTAATTATAAATGATAGACATTTTATTGATTTAAATTTAGAACGGTCCTTTTTTTCATGATATTGTGCAAATTTGTGACAGGCAGAACACATCCGTTTCTAATTTGGAATATATTATGTGAAGTATTTAATATTATTAGTTCTGTCTTTGGAATAAAGCTTATATTTGGACTCATTTTTTATGGTTTTAGGTTTATCTGGTTCGAAGATTCGAAAATATGAAAATTAGTTTAATTGTGCGCATGAGTCAATACCGGTTCTCATACGAAAATGACCTTTTTTAAAATATTCCGTGGATTTGTGTGTATTTATAACAGAGAGTTATTAAATAATTCTATTCCTCACTCAAGTGAAAAGCGCAGCCCAATTTAGGGCTAAGTGGTGTGAAAAAAATTGTCAAGATTATTTATTTATTGGTGAAAGCACCCATCTTTTGAAAGAAAATTACTAATTTTAATATATTTATAATTTTTTCAGATCAAACATTTGAACTTGAGATCTATCTTGATAAATTTAACTGTGGCTATTGGCTTTCCTATATTGCACGAAATAGTTTTCTTAATAAATTACGAATAATGTATTTTTCAGATTTTCAGTTTCAAAATTTTATCTCGATAATATTAAATGAGGCTGTCGGGTTTTCTACATTGTTCAAACAAACAAGCTAGCTGATAATAAAAACGTAACATAGCAACAAAGAAAATACATATTTTTACACACAAACGTTCAATTATAATAAATCAAAAAACAAGAGACTTAAGAAAATAACCAACTAATGTACCAAAATTAAAAAAATCAAAACCCTATTTCAAAAACAGAACACGCCTTATCTACATTTAAAAAAAATCAGAAAGTCAGTACAACCGCAGTTACGAAATAACCGCGGTTTGATAATGCCCTTATTGTAGTTAAACTTAACTTACCCACATGAGTTACACGTAGATAAGAACTACTGTCCAGACTGCAAGAAGTAACTAAACTACAGGAGAGTTCCTTCAACTTCTGCACCTAGGTGTAGCTACTTACTTGCAGTTACACTGAAGCGTTGCTTAGAGATAAACTCACTTAATTATATAGTGGATTAGGGTACTGATTCGTATATCGTTACGATTACGGTTATTTTGACATTGAAAAATACCTCAAATAAAATTATAAGCAGAAAAGATTTAAGACTGATTTTCAAACTAATTTTGAAATTTAGAGTTAACATAGATTTATTCTATCAAAAACATTCTTGCTGGATCTGAAAATACGCTTCTTAAATATAGTGTGATATCATTATGAAAGCACAAAGTATGATGATAATCTGTAAATAGTATGCCGATTTGTAATGGGGAACGGTGGCTTTCAATATCGAATCTTTTTTTTCAGATTTTTTTCAAACAAAAACAAATCTGGATTTTCGATAAAGCTACAATATTGAAACTCACCATAAGAAGCGGTTATGAGGTTAGTGGTTGCCGGTTCGATCCCCGGTGCATGATAAAAGTTTTTGATGTACGTAGGTATTTGTTTCATGTATTTCTATGAATAACAAGTATCTTTACAAAATTTAAATATCAGTACTAGATTGTTGCAAGCGTTATATTAAAAATTGGAATGGAATGTTACCATCTACGAAATTAAATTTGAAAAGCCCCCAAAATATAACAAATGATTAAATTAAATGATAAATGATTGCTTTGTTTTCTATTAAATAAAGTTAAAATTCCCACTACTAATTCGATAAAAAAACCACACAAAAATCGGTTATTCACATAAACAAAACACACTTTTAAACTTCTAACAACGCTCTTTTGCATCACAGGTTAATAAAGGGAACAATAAAACAGAATTGTATAACGACAGTATTAAAAATCCTTATGGCAATTAAGACAACGACTATTTTGCTTTAGCAATGTTAATATACAAAAGCAGATTAAAATCTAGAACAACAGCCTTTAATAAAAACAGAATATTAACGTAAATGAGAGTGGTATTTCATTCTTGATTAAAAAAGTGTACATAGAACACACTTGCCCCTCAAGTTTATGGAAAAATTAATCAAATTTTCTCGTAAATCACAGTTTAACGGACATTCATTATGCAAAAAACATAAATTGAAAAGAATTTCATCCTTAGAATACTGTACTATATGGTATAGTATTTTGTTTTTTTTTCTATTTTGTAACAAGTTGTGATTATGAGAATGTTAATGGTTTAAGTTCAGCTACAATATCGTACATTTTTTAGTATAAAAACACAATATTTGAAATATATAAATCTTGTAGGCGCAAATAATTAAAATTTAATTCTAAAAAGCTGCACTGTGGGAATTAATGCTTCTATCTCTCTTTCTTTTCAGGAAAGTGTTTGTCCTGCTCACAATATTTAACATATTTTTTAGATAATTTTAGCATTGTGAGGTCTAAGGGAAAGTACTAAATGTTAAGATTGTATTAAATATTTATGTGTTACCCGTTTAGTAATAATTTCAATGTATGGTACGACTGTACACCGTCACTACAACGTTTATTTGGTTTGTGAACGGCAGAATTTTCTATTCGAAATGAACTATTTGGTGATATTTCCATAGAAGTTCCTATACAGCACACCGGACCGTCAGCTTAAGAAGCCCTTCGAAGCCCAAAACCTGTCATAAATAAAGCGACACAGCCTAAGCAGTAAAACTGCTCTTCGGAAGCCAAAAATAAATATATTATTTTAAATTTAATATTAAGGCATTTTTAGCACCATAAAAAAACATATAGAGTTTAATACGAAAGAAAGTTATTATAATAATCATTAATTTCAGGCAATATAAACAAAAAAACAATGGTATTTGATTACAGAGGTCCATAGTAAAATAGCACTACAAGGTGACTGGTGGGTCATTTTCAAAATTCCAGGACGTGATAGTTTGAGATTATTCATGAAGAGAAAAAGTAAGATGAAAAATAAAATTAATTATTTACTGTGTAAACTTAACCAAAAGTTAAATAATTCATTACGCAACGCATGGTAACATAAGCGATAGATCCTTAGCGGGTGGTGGTGTGCGAGTGGTGGGAAGTCTGATATGTGGGTGTTTACTGAGGCACCGCGTCGTGAAAAGTTTAATAAGGTCTCATTATTTATTCATAGGGGTTTCTGGTGAAAAATTAAATACCTACTTTTATTACTTAATTATGATCAGAATTGAGTTCAAAATACTATCCTTCAGTGTCTGTCACCAGTCACCAACGTAAACACAAATAGAATAGAATAGAATAGAATAGAATAGAATAGAATAGAATAGAATAGAATAGAATAGAATAGAATAGAATAGAATAGAATAGAATAGAATAGAATAGAATAGAATAGAATAGAATAGAATAAATCTTTATTGTACTTTGATCACATGCTTATATCTAAATTAACAAAACTTTATTATCTTAAAACTAAGCAAGCAACACAAAGAGACAAAAGGTGACAACTCAGCCTAATGCTTTGCTAAAGAATATAAATCAATAGCAGAGCGCTGATTTTCAGTTGCTACCTATCAGTCTGACCAGCTAACATTATAAACCATTTCTTTTGCAGCCTTTAACTTCGACTCGACAGCAGCCAGGGAAGCCTTCAGGTTAGTTAAATCCTTCAGGATCCTGGTAACGTCGACGAGGTCGAACGTGACTAGCGGTAACTTGTTGAGGTCTTTCGCCACCAACGTCGGCACGTCGTCTAGATCAGTAACTTTCAGGAGATTAATATTATTCTGAAGACTTTTCTCTCCCTTTTCGCCTCTCCTGCGAGACGGCATTCGGTCAATCTGGCCGATTGACTTAAATAGCAGCATTGTATTGGCCAGTATTTCTTCCAGACTAAAATTTGTTCTGGATATCTGGATGATGCTGATCTCATCCATGGTGTCAATGGCGTGCTGTAGAAACCCCAGTACTTCATTGGCTTGTCGTAACTCATAGCCATTTCTGCGTGCAGCGGCAGTTGCCGCGCAAATCGTGAATAAAATAAATATATTTGTTTTTATACAATATCCATATAAAATAAAAAATAAAACAAAACATTATTTTCAATTTTACTTCGTGCTTGCTTTTGCGCGTGACTAAAAGTGCGAAACTGTTTTTAAAACACAACTAACGCTCTAAAGCCTAAGTTAGCATTTGAATTCCGAACATTCAAAATGAGGTTATTTTTTTTATTTTTCATAATATTTATTACTACCTGATTAAATGTAATATTTTCTTTTCCACCGTATAAACGCTATCAAAATATTTATTCGTTATTTCTCGTAGCTATGATAGCTATTATTTCTTTTCGGAGTCCCAAACAAATAACTCGGAGAAACATTACGTTCTTATTGTCACTCTTTCTTATCATTATTTTCATTTTCCCAACATCACACGGACATAAAATTACGTATTTATTTTGGGGAAATTGGCAGGGAGCCGTCAAGATAAAAGAAAAGAGTAATTCGGTTCTATTCTAATTATTTCTTGTACAAAACCCAAAATGAAGTCCCATTTTTATGCGCCTGGGAAGTACTGGTGACTACCAATTTCACTTTTACATTACTCTACCTTCTGTATTGACCCTGTTTTGGGGTTCTTCTTGTTTCAAATTGAAAAATAAATAGTGCTTGATATCTTCATTTTTCGATATTGTATATTTGATCGAATTTCGTTTTTGTAATTTTCGCGGATTATTTTTACGAGGTACAAGATAAATCTATTACTAAAAGGTTAATTAAATTTTCAAACATTACGTTTTCAATACGTTGAAATAAACAATTTTAAGGTCAAAAAACACTTCAGGTCTAGTTTGTTTTTAATAGAGCAAAGAAACAGCCTCCTTGTCCTAGATAATTTTGAAATTGTTTTTAATTACTGCAAAAAATAATTATATAAAATAACATAAAATTGTAGAGTTTTTTCTCTACAATTTTAAATAGTTAAATGCTAAATGCAAATTCAAATAGTTAATAATTTTTCCCTTGTGTGCAATTCACTATCCTTGTACGTTTTTATATTTCATAACAAGCTAATTTTTAAATTACAATATACGTTGATATCTTATTTATTTTAAGAAATGAATACATGACCATGATATTTACAGCATTTATATACAAAAACAGGGAATATTTTCTTTTTAATTGTCCTGTGATCTGATGTTAAGTTTGAAAAGGGAACAAACTCGAATTTACATAAAGAGCCTTAGTCGCTCCTCAGGGTCCCCTTTCCGGCTTTTCCATTTTGTGCTTGAATGCGACTGGTTTTCCTAACTGTAGACTACCTTCAAAGCCACGTTTTCATTCAACATAAACTATAAGAAAGGCAACAATTCGGCAGCCCACAAGTGTATTCTGTCGAGATTCTGTCAGATTTGAATCTTGAATTCTGATTCCGCGGCTCAATTGTTTTTTTTTGCAAACAAAGCAGCAAAATGTTGAGAATAAATTTGATGTGTTTCAAATGACTTTTTGAATCTGTGGTGAAAAATATTTTAAGTTGATAAAAATGGAAGATTTTATTCTTTACACTTAATTAAAATTCAAAGAAGCTGATGCTGGGAAAACAAGTCAGACATAGAAAACACTGGCATT
Organism: Stenoptilia bipunctidactyla; assembly: GCA_944452665.1. Lineage (NCBI taxonomy): Eukaryota > Metazoa > Arthropoda > Insecta > Lepidoptera > Pterophoridae > Stenoptilia > Stenoptilia bipunctidactyla. Next base: position 18,827,826 of record OX101729.1, read on the forward strand.
CTTTGGTGTGGCAATTAAAATCAATAACAGCGATACAAATAAGTAATTTACAATAATTTGTTAAGATAACTAGGAACAGACTACAATATTTAATATAGATCCACTCAATCATTCTAATGCCAGTATTCGGTTTTATGTGTCGAAAGCCATGACATTATACACGAAGTACAGATAGATTACAATTATACATTAATGTAAATATTACTAGCTGAATGCCGCGGCTTTGCCCCCGATCGTAGAGAATTCGAAAACCCATTTGATCTCTTTAGGGATTTAAATAGTTAAATTAAAATTAATTTATATACTTCCAAAATAACATTAGCTACCTGCAAAGTAAATTCAAAATCATACAGACAGACAAAAAAATTACAATACTTTTTTTTTGTAAGTACAGAAGGCAGCAAGTCACAAGTCGTTACAAATACAAATTTTTAACTTAATGTCGAGGGCATAGAGTTCAGATTCAATTATAATTTTTTGACAGGTTTGGAACGCTTGATTGCTTCCTTTCATATAGTACATAATATGAATTGAGTAAAAAGGTGTGTCTTTAAAATTACAAACAGAAGTATCTGTTATTGTTTCATTTGTTTTTTTAGTTTAGAAGGTGGTTGAAATAAAAATATTTTTTGTTTAACAATATTTTTAGGTTTTTTGCATTGCAATGCTCAATTATTCTTAAATAACTGAAACATGTGCTACATTAATATCACCCAACCAGGACTGTTTTAGCACATTTTTCAGTTATTTTTTTTTTTGTTTGTTTTGTTTGATTGTTTATTGTAGTTAAAGAAAATATAAACTCATCATTTTGCGACGGACGAGGAGCAGACATTCTACCTAGTTCACCTATTTTAAACAACACTAATTCATCTTTTTCCACGGATATCATGTTATTTCATTTTAGGGATTACTAAACCAGTAAGCAAAATCTGAAGTATTATCGTTCTGCGTAAACAACTCCTTAATTAAGATTTCCAACCCGTTCAACATGGCAATATACCTTTACATATCTCCTGCTCTGTAAGTAGTTACTTACTTCCCTGAATGCCGGGGTGTATGGATATATCGCTTCAAAACTTACCATGTAATGTTAACATTACAGCATAGGTTTTGGAATTTGAAAAAAGAACTGTCATACTCATACTGCAAGAAGTATACTTTTAAAAAGTTAACTTTTTTTCTCGGTATCGATTATTTATTCAAATTGGAATCGAGATAATTTATGAAGATTTTATTTTAAATATCGAACTATTTGTTTCGCAGTCACATCGTATGTTAGTTGAAATCGATTTAAAAATCAAACTGGCCAGCACGATTTGACGTGCTTGTAAAAAAGTAAAAAAAGCAGTCAACTAGCTAGCCGCGAAAGTAATTTTTTTTCGTGTTTTGGAATTCTTTCTCAAAAGTTTTGAAAAATGTAAAGGACGAAAACATGGATCTAACCCCCGATTTTATAAAAGAAGAAGCAAAAACGATTTTGACCATATTTTAATTAAATACACATGTTTCTTAATATTTTTAATACTCTTTCATAGAAACCTGCTATCTTTTTTTTTACTTAGCTCACAGTCGATATGTAAAGCAGAGTGTTTACCTCGTATGTAAGCATCAATTGCATACTATACCTCATTAGCGCCCTCGCTGCGCTCGGGCGCCAAAAACCTCGTATGCAATTGATGTCATACAGCCTTGGTTAACAATCTACTATAATCAGCAGTTGGTGCTGTTTATTTTTGTAATAGACTTAGCCCGCGTTTGACCTCAACATAACCTGATGGTAAGTGTAGATAAGGTGAAGATGAAAGCCCACGGGCTTCAGAAAGAACTGGCTCTTTATACAATATTGCCGGAACACATCTCCGCTGGAGCTGTAATATTTGGCGGCAGATTTTATATGAAGGGTGTTCGCTTGCCAGTTGGACCCTGAAGCGGGCGTCACTCAGATTAGTCGCATTATACTAGTCAAGAAAAATAAACGCAAGCAATTCACCCCAAAGGTTTGTTATTATCACCTTATGCAAATATATGTATAAGGTGAGTTTAGTAAAAAACAGTAAAACAGAGACGAAATATGTGGCGTTGTTTAAAAACTAGAATTTTAGCAGTAAAGTTTTAGTTTTCTGAACATTGTTTTATCGTATTTATATTATAAATTAGATCCTTTAGAAGATTATTTATTACTCTTATACAGGAAAACGACTGGGTGAATTATGTTTAAATTTTGCACAAACAAATCTGGACAACGCATAAGATGTAGATATGCGTAACGTTTTTCCTGATATTCCCACGGGACAGAAATATGGGGGAACATAAAAAATCGATATCTTTGACCCTTTTCCGCTGCAGGTACTACAACTTTTACAAAATACATTATTCAACGAAATATAAACTCACCTGATGAAAAGTGGCATTTTGGCCCATGGACCTTATCTATAGCTTACCGATACTGCGGTCAACCAATATCCTGAAACGTCGATATTAAAAGACCATTTTGATCATTAATTAATTGAGATATTACCTATGGTTCCGGTGGGTAGACCCATTACCGGGTCCACGGATAATTTGAATTCCCCGTGCTACCACGGCATTATTGATTTCCCCTTGGGCATGGATGGAAAATGAAAACCATCAGTTACACATAAAGTTTAGTTAATCAAATTAAGTATTTCCATTCTCAAGAACTAAAACATACATACATAAAAATATAATCTAAATAGTAAATGGTAAAGACAGGCAACCGGGTATAAAATACAGAATCACTGATATTAAACTAAAACTGAAATTGACCATGACTTCGAGTTCTGTACTTCAACATTGGTAAAGATCCCTTCACAAATATGTAGTTAGTCGCCATGAAACTCTGTGAGCGCTATAAAAACTGCTATTACTGCTTCTTCTTGGAACGCCTTGCCGGAACAATCTACAAATTTTCACACAGGAAAATGCTATAGAATAACACACACTTTTTATCTAAAACTATTCACGGGTGGGTGATTCACATTGACGCGGTTAATGCCGTTTTTTGTTGTACTATTTTCGCAGATTTACACAACGCTGGTTTTTAAAGAGCGTATTTTTCTTGAAATAATTTCCTTCCTTGTATTATGACTACAGTATTAATCATGTCAATCAATGTCATTCATCTACGTCCATGCACAGCTTTCAAACCTGGCTTATACTTTCTTACACACAAGTTACTAAATTTCTAGATTGGCTTTAACTACTCTTGTCTTTCAGAGGTTAATACTGGAATGCGTTTTCAACCGACTTCCAAAAAAGGAGTAGGTTCTCAATTCGTCTGTATGTTTTTTTTGTGTCTTTGTTACACGACGTTTTGGAAAATTATGAATTGGTTTTGAAAATTATTGTTTCATATGATAGAAGATACCTCATAGTTGGTCCCATTTAATCGATCTCCGAAATCGGTTGAGTACTTCATCGAAAATTTCAAACTTTTGAAAAAATATGTATGATTTCGGAGAATGTTTACGTGACATTCTCAACTCAGCCAAAATTTTGACGTGAAGTCGGTTTTTTTAATGCCCTGCATTCGTTGATTATCTACTGTCAGATCTTACGGGTTCTTCGGGCTAGCAACAACCTTTCATATCAAGGTTGGTGGCAAAAAGCCGTGAAAAGCTATTTTTACGAAAGTTCCGCGTGCATAGTCTTCAAAATTGTCGTCTTTTATCATCAAGTGAGATACAGGAAAAAATAAATTTTAATCTATTCAAAAACAACCGCAAGAAAATATTTTGTGTATGATTATATAACACAACACAACTGAACACAACTCTGAATATTAAAAACCGAACATAAAGTATAAAAAAGCTTATGCTATGCCCGTGACTTTCTTTTCAGAATTCCTCTCGTAGAACTAACTCTCTCCGGCACGCTCATATTTCTTTCACGTTAAAAAAACATAGACTCGGTCGGCTTTTGTTTTTTGGTTTTACTGGAGGTGTTGACTTAAAAATATTGCCAGTGTGTAGCGGTGAATGAGCGTGGAATAATTATTTTGCAGTTTCGTTAGTAGAAACACAAATGGTTGCAATGAAAACTGCATGGGAATTTTCGAAGTCGTTTCTTGGTTGAAAGTGTGAAAGTATTTTTGGTGTATGACTATAGGGTTAGAATAGCAATATGTGATACAGTGTTACCAATATTGAACTGTTTTTTTAACAATTTTAAATGCATTTTAAGCATTTTAAATGGTATCTCTATTTTTTATTTACATAGATTAAGTTTGACTGTTTTGTGAACATCAATAGTTAATATGATAAAGCACACAACATTATTGAAATCGATTCCGGATTGGAGCAAATTATTATCAATGGACTTTTGGATACTTATATTACAAGCTATAACAGAACATTACAGAATATTTTAAATTATATCAGTCACCATATTGAAGAAAGTTTATTTTTAATACATAACTTTTATTAATATTACAGAAAAAAATGCAAAATCCTTCACTTAGATTATGATAAAGAACAATACTTACTATTGTTCAAACAAAACAAGCCTTTAAATATTTAATTGCCGGCCACTAATATTGCAAAAAAATAAAGTTCAAAAACTAAAACACGACTATTCACTAAAAACACAATCTAAAAAGTACGAAACTAGAAAATAGTCTCCGCTAAAATATTTACGTATTTAATATTTTAGCGGAGACTTTATGTTTATTCAACTTATTTTGGAGTAATAGTGTTTACATATTTGAATTGTGCTAACAACGCTATACCCCATTTAACAACCTACACGACACCGTCAACATTTTTTTTAAGTTCTTTACCTAAAGGGCGCTTTAGTCAATTTAACGTAATTTCATATAGACTATAGCCAGCAGACAATCAAAGCTTCCAAGGACACATTATTTGTCCAATTATGATAACTAGTTTAGAAGTTATGAGGGAACAGATGAACATACATACAGGACAAAATCATAACACTCCTTTTTCGTAGCGTAGTCCGATAATGACCCTCCTTTTTGCTTCGCCGTAGTCGGTTAAAAATGTGTAGGTATCTAGATTGGTGTTAAAAAGATCATAATGAAACAACTGCTTATGAAGTATTTTAGATACAGAATTTATTAACTACTATAAAAAGTTATTTTGCTGATTCCGCGACTTGTACTTGCACTAGTGATGCAGGATTTTCATGCGTAGGTTCACCGCCCTCCCTCAAGCAAGCAAGAAGCAAGACATGCAATGAACACACACCTGGAAACCCACACCACAAGCTATCACCGACACGTGTTTCGCTTCAACCAACTCGGTGGTTCGGTGGTGGTCGTTGCACCCTGAGGATGCTTCAGGATGCGCCTGATTCAATCAATTACAGAATTTATTGTACATTGTGATATTTTGGGCGGCGTCGGGTCGGCTTAGATCGCGCCTGGATAGCTTGTCGTAAAAGGCGACTAATCCGAAATGTTCGTCTGGCTAGCGACCATCCAAATATTACCGAACCGGCGGTGATGTGTTCCGAGAATATTCTATGAAGAGCAAATTTCTTTCTTAACCCACGATCTTTCATCTTCATCTGGTTAAAAGCAAGTTAAATCACCCAAAAAAAAGAAACGAATATAAACATAAACTATTTAAAAACAATTAACGAAAGTGTAAATAAAAAGTTCTACTCAAATGAACTGCCTAATTTTGTTAAAATACCATCAGACGACCTCTTAACAAAAAAAAAACTATCACTGCAGCGTTCTGAATACAAAATAAAACAAAAGAGTAGCGAAAAGCATATTCATCAATCATTTTGTTGTAATCTTTTGAAATTTGTTTGCAAAATACACCCCATCCTAAATAAATGTATGACCTGAAACAGTGTAAATTATTCACCAAGCAATGATGACGAATTCAAACAATAGATGTTTTACTTCGTTGAAATTCAAATAAACTTTTGTAATTTAGAACTTGCTAAACCTTGTTACTGAGCTCGATAATTTTGTAGTTAAAAACAGAAGGGATTGTTCGAGAGGATAGATTGTAATAAAGAAATGTATGATTTGAAACAATTTCATTTATTTACTAAGCCTTGATAATTAATTTTAATGAGACATTATAATAATCGTTTAAATTCGAACTTTTGCAATTTAGAACTTGTAAATCTAATAAGAGCTTGATAATTTGAATTGAAATTTAAAAAGCTATTATTGATGTGGGTACTATAATACAAAGTGTTCCGCTTGATTTCCCATAACTCTAGGGTATTCATGGGACCATGTAATAGAATCAAATAACATGTCAACAAAAAACACCTTTATGCGAAATATGACAACCTGTCATTATCTTTCCCTTTTATATCGCTATGCACTGGTACAGTTCGCAACGTCTTGCGTTGTACATTGTATGCAATGTCCTCAACGTTTAAAATGTTTTTGTTGTTTATTGTATGACTTCAGTGACATGCGTCTATTTAATGAATGTTAAAAAGATTTTACCAGGGTGATAATTTATGAACACATTATATTAAGATTGATGATATCTTGGACAGTATGCACTTTTAAACCACATATTCTTTAGCAAAAAGTATTATTTTTTTAGTAAGGAACAAATTATTAAAAGGAATTTCTTCAATGCTGGACTGGGAGCGAAGGAAAAACATAGAATGTGCCAGCTGCTTCTCTTCCCGGGCGTTCTATAAAAGTCAGTTAAGGGACAGAGGTTTTATTGGAGGTTTTTTGTGGGCGATAGGCTGACCCCCTATCACTGCAGTAGTCTCTCTCCACCATTATTATGCGTCCAAATTTGTCAAACGTGACATCGGATGGTTTTATAACCTCTGGTGTTATGCCTACCCCATAAGGAATACAGGCGTGATGTTATGTATGTATGTAATGAACAAAACCTCAAAGCTATGGGATATCAAGAAGTACACCTTGTACAAAGAAGTCGTCGCAGCGCAGTTGCTCCTGTACATACAGCAGGTTTACAATCGTTTGGCGCAGTCAGTACAAGGATGGGTGACGCCCGATCATTAATTTCTCATAACGACTACAGTACCTACATCAGACGGCACTGAAAATAATGACATCCACCTACCACCGCCGGTCCATCTTGGCGATTTATGGCTTAAAATCTCCTCGTCACCCAGGCTATAGACTCAAGGTCTTGTAGTAGTCTCATTATTATGGGTTATGGTTGATTTTAATTAGCACATCACCTCTTTCAGGCAGCCTTTCTACATCAATCCCAACAACATTTCTGGACCTGAGATGCATATGGTCGTATCCAAAGATCCACCCAAAATCACTTTTTGACAACACAATGCTACGTTTTTTTTTCTCTTTCTGGCAATCTGATTCCTATATTTCTATCTATATTTTCTGTGGAGATATTGGTATGCATAATGTCTGATCTACCAATTTTCCAAAATATTTGTGCGGCATAAATCCTTATTTTAATATGCACCTTTATACCATAAATAACTAATATCTTACAGGGTCACAAAACAACATAATTCTTTATGCATTTTGTTCTACGACATTTCTTTCGTTCAATATATTTTGTTCTATCTCTACTATATTCTAGACTCATAGAAGACTGCATTTTTGTAAAAGTTTCTTGGTCGCTGCCCAATTCGAAGATTGACTCAAAATCAAAATCAGACCTCATTAACTAAATTATTTATTCAAGGTTTTATGCCATGATCATCGTTTTGCTTAGGTATGCTAATTTTGAGAACAATCCGAAAGTTTAAATCTCTTATATAATTCTGTATATTCTGCTTATATTTCCAAATGAGAAAGGTTGACTGTTTGATTCTAGGCTTTTGAAAAGACGGATTGGACGGAAATATGGAATAGAATTCGCACATTTATAGCCTAAGTAAGTCGGAGTAATAACCGGAGTAAGTTTCTGCCATTAATTTCTTCTACACAAAAAAAAATTATTTTAAGACATCAAAATGGCAGACCAGCTGCAATCACGTTTTGAAAGTCCATATTTATGTCTTTCGACTTCTAGCCACGCGCAAAGGAAGGGTTCCTTTGCGATGGGAATAGTGAATCCCCATTTCACTATCGGCAGGTGAAAGAGTATACTTGGCATTATATGGAGCTAGCTACTATAACGTAAGTTTGCCGCGTACGGGCTCTCAGTCCTTGAATTTAATTTCATATAAGTCAACGCTACTGTTTTTCCAGAATTTTAAAGGAACTGCAAGCCCACAGCTCCATAAAAAGTACACAAACAATACCAAGATAGATGTACGAAGAATATATGACATTTTAAAATAAAATAGAATAAAAAAATTAACCGGGTTTTATCTCGTTTACTTATATTTTATATTGTAATTCAACATTTCACGATACAGTCGCCATGCTCGAGGTAAAACTCGTTTAAAAATGTTTTAATTTAGTACAATGAATCATATATATCTATAGTAACAAAGTATCCTTAAAAATTAACAACAGTAGAAAAATTATAACCCTTTGTTATACCAAAGTGTGACTAATGAGAGAAACAGGCTTAGGTTTAAGCGATATTTTGACTTATCTGCAGTGCTAGCACGGATCTTTTGTCGATCGTAAGTTTACGAATGCTCGTATAGTATGGAGACGGTTTTGCAAGCAATAATTGAAATCTATCCATTGCCGCACGGTCGGCTTAAATAAATGTGTTCCTTGTTAATTTTGAATGTTTGTTAACAGGTTCTAATCTTAAATAACTGTAAAATAAAAAATTACATTGTTACTAAAAACTTACAACCGACTCCATACTATACGAGCATTCGTAAACTCACGATCGACAAAAGATCCGTGCTAGCACTGCTGAATTCCGTTGATCAGCTCAACCAGTGATGCTCTAGAATGCTTCCATATTATCATTTGAAGCCGCTGTCAGCATTTAAGCCTGGCGGTAGCTCAGTGGAAGAGCACTCGTCCGGAAAACGAGAGGTCCCAGGTTCGAATCCTGGTCGGGTAATTTTTATTTATCACATTTTTCATTTATTTAAGAATAATTGAGCATTTTAAATGCAAAAACTTAAAAAATCATTATTAACACTGTTATAATACTAGATTGTAGAAAGAGTGTACGATTTACTCAAAATAGCCTCTGGATAAACGTGTCGCAAAAGTTGATTCATCCCAGTGGCTCCCGCTTGGATGCGGTTCGCCTTCAAGGATTGCCTGGAAAGCGATCACCATTCATATCACCTTTCATTTTCTCTCAACTTCCACCTCATTCTCACTAAGGTGTGAGGTAGATCAAACGCATGTTAAGTCAATGATAAAAAAATTCCTTTACAAACTTAAATTTATCAAAAAAAAAACATCTGTTTTACAACCGTTTCCAGATAAAGCATAACCATTCAAACCAAAGCAATAGTAAATACATTTCCCAAGAACGAATAAATAAAATTAAAAACCCAGCTCATTATACAGCAAATAAGATAAAGTATTTCCTTTCCTACTTGGCTCGATGTAAAAACTGAAATTACCTACTTTAAAATGCTAGTAACAAATCAAAAACTCGGTTATTCTAAGTGGCAAATAGTGGGTATAAACAACGCTATCTGACGTAACTGCCACATTGCGAATTTATACTGCACCTTGGACTTTGTTCATACGGAATAAAAATATTTTCAGTGACTTAAAAGAAATATAGGTGAATATACACATTGTAATAGTCACTAATATTTGGGAGTAACGCAAAACATACACATTTTGTTTTGATATGTTTATTTCATCAGTGTCTCATACAAAGTTTTTACTGCACTATATAGGAGTTAAAACCTTATTTCAGAGTTGATTATACAGGGATATTTTTATTCACTGACAAAATTTAAATATTATTTTCTTTAATACAATATAAACAAACCCGCATATTTATTTTAGTATCGCTCAGTAGGCAAAAATAAAAATATGGCAACTAAAACTTTTTTTTAAATAGTCACTGTTGACGAACATCCTACGAACGGTAAAATACTACGACGTAGTACTACAGGGTATTTTGTAGTAACGCGTAGTCATCTTTATTCTTTAGACCATAAGTCACCAAGCTTTGCTTGCTATTTGCAAATATATTTATTTCCTTGTTCAAAAAATATATTCTTAAATGATACTGATAAAAAAATTATCGGTCACTAAAAAATTGCGCAGTCTATATGTCCTCTGTCACACCAAATAAAGATTGATGTAAGAAGTCTTCTCACTCTTAGCTTTCAAAAGAACCGTGACTGCGGTAAACTGAGAAAACGGTTCCGGCACTTTATTCCACGAATCGGTAATTCGTATCAATAGGAACTGTCAAAACATTTGATTCGATTTGACTCTTTCATCGCGTATCATAAACCGATAGAAGCCTTTAACTGGTATTCGGATCTTAAATGCTTGGGGTAAAATCCCTTTGTATAGAATATTTGCGCACTTTTTAATGAATAAATTAATGAACGGTAATAAGTATTTCAGATTTTTTATTTCCTCATATTGAACCGGGAATGAAATAGATTCCTTCCTGCTTAACATACTTTGATTATTTTAATTTGAAATTAATTTGCAAGAGATTTAGAGAGATATAGAAAATATAGAGATATAGATTAGGTATAATATTAATTCCAATACAGAAGGCCATAAGTGTACCGTATTTTTGAAATAAATTATGACCCACATTTTCAGCGATAAAGTATGTGTTGCGATGAGCTGCAATGCATCTACATTTAGACATAAAGTAATATAAATGCACCTATGTATACTGCAATGCTGCATAATTTTACATCATTCTGACACTAAGTGAAAATAAATGAAAAACTTATCTTCAAATTCGACCTTACTCAATCATCCTAAAGTAGTTTTAGCCTTGATAAGTTATTATTATTTACAAAACGAATGTAAGTGTGCAGTAAGCTTTATAGATGCAGCTCATAAATAAGAGCTGCAAGTACGACTACACTGTCTCCAACTTAACTGACAAGATAGTGAGCCCCGTCACTGTTCTAGCCGCAGATAGTTCATTTGATATTTAAACCTTATTTCTTGTGCAAAGGCACATACATACATTGCATTGTAATGTAAGTAAAGAGTTATAATATGAGTTATCTATTTTTCCCGCCTTCAAATCTATATTAATGTTCAAAATTAACAGTGTAGCTAATAAAATTCCAACCTTAGCTTATGCTTAAGTAGGAATTTTGTTTAACTTTAACTAGTTTATTTGATTTAATTAAGTGGAAAAATATTATTTGACCTTCGTAGCACATTCTAAAATTAGATCAGGCATGCCAAACTAAATAAAATTGCTGCAATTATGTTTTATTCGAGAGCCGTCTTTTCAGCCACGTAAGGTTGGATAAGCGTATCGTAAAGGTACGCGCACACTATGCCGGGGCGCATCGCAGCGCATTAATTCGCTTGCCTCATTCTTATACATTTTATATGAATGAGCCCGCCCCGTCCCGCCCCAGCATAGTGTGCGATGCTTCATATAAAATATATGAGAGGCTCGCAGGTGAATTTTTGCGTTGCGATGCGCCCCGGCATAATGTGCGCGTAATATAATGTGATCGACGTCGATCGATTGGTAACACCCTAAAGCCATGTTTTATGGTTACTTTTTTCAAAAGTGCAAAACAAAATAATGACGTGTAAAGTAATTTTTCAAAATGGTAAAATAAATAATGATTTTATGAATATTTTTGATAAATCATATATTATTGGAATTTAGTACTTCAATTTCGTAATTAAAACAAAGTGCCATTAAAATATTCAAAACAAAAATAACCTTTGAACTCCTTAACCCTTGATAATTTTATATTTACTTTTGATTTCTGGAAACGCCTCTTTTAGTCCATTTAAGTTTATTCGTTATATTATTTTATCATGAAACATTCTGAAAAGCCGTAATTTTTAGTAAGACCCTTCTCTCAACCACTGACAACGGTGACATACGTCAAAATATTGCAAAAGCATTCACAGTTTTTCAGCAGAACTCATGAAGATCACGAGGAGTGCGACAAAATCTTTTTAAAAATTTACAAATAATACAACCCTTTCCCGCGATTGTACCCGCACATTTTCCTGTTCCGTCCAATTGTGTGGCCAAATGAGTAATTCCTGGCTTTGGAAAAACCTGCGAAATTTTAGTTCAATCCACAATCCTGCGCAAGCATGAAAGAGAAACAAAATCTATCCATTTGCACAAACCTTCTGATAATTAATAAACAATGGTAGAAATAGAACTTATAAAGAATTAATATACTCGTTATCAACAAAAAAACTGTTGTAAGTAACGTTGAAATTAAAAATTATGTTTTTTTAACGAATTTGATCTTTACTGTAATGTATATTTTAGCTACTTTTGATAGACTTAACTCCAGATTGCAGTCCATTTTACGTACCCAATCCTAGTTACTGTAAAGTTTCACCACTATTACATTATTGAATGAAGACGTCCACTGTACGTAGAGCTGACAAATATTTGACAAACGGTTCCGTTACTGCCTCTCTTTCGATCTTTAGAACTTAGATAGAGAAGGCAATTTAAGTTTAAGGCTATCGAGTAAGGTTTGGAGTTCTCGATCGACTGTGTATACAAACTGGGTGTGTTTGTACAATCCGAGCTTACTCTCTAATTGGTATAGTGCGATAGCTGTTCCAATTGAGTTGAACTGTGAGCTGGGTGTGTTTTTGTAGAAATAGAATCATTAGATTTCTTTGTAGCATTATATTGGCTTACAAGCGATGTTTTATTGTTTTTTGTTTTATAAAAAACATTATGTTTCAGGATACTTCTCATATTTACTGTTCTAACAGAGGTCCTGGGTTTGATCTAGAAAAATCTTTTATAAACGTACTCGGAACTGGGTGACTCTAAAGCCCCAATTCTGCAGAGTGATCTCCATTACATAAACATACGTAATTAGTTTGTCAGTAAGGGATTCTTTACTATATTATTTATAATACGTCATTCCTAAAACTTTTCTTTTACGACATCGTCGACACTTACTATCAGGTGGTATTTGGGTGTATCTGCGGCGACTTGTTAAGGCTTACTCGACATTATATGTTTAACCTAGTTTTTAAGAGAAAGCTGTTAGCCGGTTAAATTAAAATAACATAAAATAGAGATGAAACAGGAATTTAGTCACTTATAAAATATATTGTAATGTCTTTAATATTTTGAATGTGCTTGGACATGAAAAGGCATAATTACTTTTAAATATCAGTCGTTTAATCACTAATTCAAAATTCAACTGGTTCTACTGTATAAGTAAAAAAATTGAATAATATTATGCAGCTGACTCACAAATTTTTGATAGCGCATAGTAATTGAACTACTATTATAACAAACATTGCGTATCTTTGTAAATATACAAACCCCGGAAACCAGATTCTCGGCCTCTTGTTCCGCATCGAAGCCTTAATTTTTTTTCATTTCTATACCACTATTTGTTAGGTTTGACGGTGAATAGACTCAACTGTTTTGCTCGTACAATTGCCACCTTTGTTTGTACCTTTTGGGGCTCATTAGTCGCATTCAGAAACATTTGTTGAGGCCGTTACCGTAATAACCTTTTTGCACCAGCTTTGGGACTATATTGTATCCAAGACATAATAACTTCAGTACACCTTGTAAAAGGTAAGCTCTATAGGTAGTATTTCTCAATAATAATCATCATAAAAAAGGGTATAATGATGGTCCTAATAAATAGATTAGTAAGCAGACCCTTAAATTTTTTGCGGTGGAATTTCTTATCGGTGACTTACCCTGCATTTGGTGATAAACCGCTTTTTCAGGTGTGATAGGACTATCCTAGGACTATATTCTTATATCTAATTTAAATCTTCGATGTGGCTAATAATATTTCAACCTCTTCAACATTTGTATATCTCCCTCAATAGTGGGTTTTTATTCATTCCTTTACAAAGGTGAACAAAGCAAATGACAATCATTAGTAAGGCAATCATTAGTAGATGCAAAGTTAAGGTATTATTAATATTTTTATATACATTTTTGTCATACAATATATTTCCATGGTTATTCCACTTACTGTTATCGTTCTCATCTGCGTTTATGATAGTTGACTAGTAGATATAGAATGCCAAATAGCAACAAGTCGGTAGGTAGATTCTCCTAAAAAAGACTTGAGAAGTTGTCTTCTATAGCACTCGAAAGGAAAGTTACGTTGAAGAGGTTTTACACGTTCATTCACGAAATTCACTCGACACTTGAAAGATATAGTAAGTGAATAGAGGGTATGGCAGAAGTTGAGTGAAGTATGTTCTACAAATGGAACCAACTATGTTTCATTTGTTTTCGATCAAATGAAATAATATGTGAATGTGATCGGGTTTTCTCTGAATTGCAATCTTACCAACACGATTTTCATAGCGAGAGAATACAATGTGTAAAATTTTACCACTTTGCATTCTTTTTTTTATATCTTTATGGTTTATCGATTAAATGTAATGTATGAACAATTAACACTCGAAGGTATGCGCGGTTAACATTAACCTTTTTGGTATCACTGTATGTGGATCGTTTTGGGAAAGTTCAGAGGTTAACAGTAAACTTCATAGAGAAGTTCTTAAACAAAAAATATATGTATATATTCCTTTACTTTCTTATAATTCTTGAATTTAAAAAGAAAAGCTATCTTATCAAATTAACTTTTAAAACATGAGATTCCATAATCATTTAAATATGTTTAGATTAGAAAACGATGAGATCAACTGCCACTGGATCTGTAATAAAATACAATAAGTTTGTTCATACATACATACAACATTGTTTTTTTTTTAAATATTCAATAGTACCAAGAACTGAAACCCACTAACTCATTAATTTAAATAAGTAGCTGTTCCGCACAGTTATCCCCGCGCAATATTCTAATCCTGCGATTTCGGGATAAAAGTAGCCTATTTTCTATTCCAGACTACTATAATTAAGTCAAATTTTATCCAAATCAGTTGAGCCGTTCTGTCGTGATTGAGAAATAAGCATCCATAATATCCATCCATCCAAACATTCTCATTTATAATATTAGTAAAGTAAGATGGTTTGTAACAAGCTGAATCATCAAACTGCCTAATGAGACCTATTTCGGTACACAACACAACTTTATCGCATCGATCGCAATATTATCGGTAATTGTCGACTAAAATAACTATCGATCGCTACACGCGAGTAATTTTCGTCTACATACGATTGTTGTGTCGTCTATAATATCTGTTAACGGTTCATCGCGTTTACTAATTAAATCGTGTACGCTGCTCGTTGCCCAAGCGGAAACAAACCAATGCGGTAGTTTTCATGAATCAATGGATTATTCAAAATGAATCAACGAACTTTCGTAGTAATCCAATCTGTTGTTCAAACCTGAATCCATCCATATTTATTAAGTTATTTTTAGAAGATTTGGTTGCAATTGAATATTGATTGAAATTGAGAAGGTCGATTGCAATACCTGTGTTTATGTTTTCATATGCAAATGTCCTGTTTCGCTATTGAATTTTCAATACCGTTGTAGTGCCGTGTTATAAAATATTCAGCTATTAATTTGACTTTGGATTTTCTTTTTTTTTTCAAAGGCCATTTCTGCGAGCTTATGAAATGGAAACATAGTAAACAATGGTTGGATCCACAAACTCATTTTGAACGAAGATCATAATTTCTTAAGATAAGAGACACAGGTTTTATGAGCGTTTTTGTGGGCGATAGGCTGACCTCCTGTCACTTTGCTGTCACTGCAATAGTCTCACTCTATCAATATATAGTCCATTGAAATGTTACATTTTTTAGGCCTGACCTTGCGTTTTTCAGAGGACGCAATTTTATTTTTTTGATGTGTAGGGGGGGTCAGTGTAAAGCTAAAACCAAGTTTGTGGAGTAGCCACCCTTGTCCTACGGCCGCCATCTTAAAAATAGGGGTTGAAATGGTTTTTACGACATATCTCTTAAACTATTTATCTATATATAAAAAAATGTATTAACATTTTTTGTTGCAAATTAAATCCTCTACAACTTTGATCAAGTAACTTTTTGTCGTAGAACTATAAATAAAAAAGTTATAAGCGAAAATGTTAAGAAATTCGAGAAAATAATTTATATTTTTTGATATAACTTTTTTTTAAATCATTTTACGAAAAAATGATATCAGACCATTTTTGTAGATCGTTTTTTGAGGAACAACTTTTATAAGCAACTTTTTTTCATTAAGTTAATTGTTAAGGGAGGCGTGAAGATATGTATGTATGTCATAATTTCTTATAACTATAACTGAAACAGATATCATCATCATCGTCACAACCTTTTGTAATGAGCCCACTGCAGGGTATGAGTCTCTCCCCTGGGTGATGAGGAGGTTTAGGCCATGATCCACCAAGCTAGCCCATTCTAGGTGGATGTCAGAATTTTCAGGGTGCCGATACGGCTTCTGACATACCCTAACGACTACTGTATACAAGTATACAGCACCCGGGACCGACTGCTAAACGTGCCCTCCGAAGCACGGAAGTCACCGTGAGAAATGAATGGTCGGCGGTCCCCCATCCACGTACCGACCGCACCGAACGTTGCTTAACCTGCGATATCATATGATACATACAGTAACCACGGCGCCATGACGACTTCCCGAAACAGATATAAGCAACACAAATAAACATATTTATCAAGGTTTTAAAGAAGGTCTATACAAGTCACCCATTCTCGTATCGAAGTACACTCCATGGATTATGAAACTTTGCAAACCATTTACAGTTTTAATCAAAACTCAATTTTGTAGTTCGAAAAAAAAACATTTTGTGAGCTTTACGAACAAGCCATATTGCCGGACATGGCACAAATAAGACAAACTTTTATGCCATTAAAAAATATATTTTTTAATGGCATAAAAGTTTGTATTTATTAGTAAAACTTGAAAAAACGACAGTGTCAGGATCGTTTCCCACTCATAAATTCATTCTCTCATACGAATGTAGTAACAAAAAAAATGTGCTCAACGCTTAGAGTAATTACTTTATTATTAATACTCTAAAGTTCAACGATTTTATTACTAAAGTAAAAACCATATTTCTAACTACTTTGTGTACTTTATTTTATACTGTTAATTTACTCTTTCATAAATATTTGAACTCGATGAAACCCCTTTCTCAACTATTAGGTGCCCGAAAATGGGCGAGCATGTATGAACAGAAAATGACGCCCTTTCCATTATTATTTTATTATCTTATACAATAATTTGATCGCTTTTTAATAACTAAGCTGAAGGCATTTACGTTTGTAATCTGTCGCGGAAACTACCGGAAAGGGCTATCATCCATTGATATTGAAATAATGAACTGTGAGATACCCTCCACGTGCCTGCACGCGCCCATCCTGAACACACGATTTGAGATATATTGATGTGTTATACATATGTACAAGACTCAAATTATATGCATAATAAACTGCAACCGTGGCCTTATAGTTTCACTCTTTACAGAAATGGAATCACTTATGATGTCAATCACTCTGTATTAAGGAACTGCATTCATAAAGACTATAAAAAGTAAATGAATTATTTAATTAGCCCTTCGGCATTTTGAAGCACTTATTGTTGGCAACGTTGCATGACAGCCAGTAGTTACTTTCGAGTTTCTACTAAAAACGTTTGGGATTTATAACGGACGACATTGTGTTTTAGTTTTTGTATTAATTTTATCAAGCTCTAATTAGAGCAAGAAGAACTTAAGCTTCTATAATGACTAGTCGTGATGCAACTACATAAAATGAAATGTCGACAACTCTGCACTATTGTTCATAGTTATTGGTATTTTAACAGACAATAATCAGTTCATCACCATCTCAATCATTTTTATTGAGCCCGCTATGGGGTCACTAGTATCTCCCCGTAACAAGAATGTAATAAAGAAACGTCCATGAACACAAATTCCATATTCCTAAAGGAATACTTTTTACCTATACTGCCTAAAATAAGCTACCCTGTAGCTCAGCGTGACTGTGCCAAGCCAGGACTGGTTTAATATGCATTAAAAGTTGGTTTTACTAATGTTTATATCAAACATTTTTAAATCAGCAATCAAATAAAAAATATCATCAACAATTCACACCAAAACCTCTTCGTTTACCTGCAAATAAATAAAAATTCTAGATAAAATAAGCACCTAAGTCTTTTACTATAAATTTACCAACTTTTATCGTCGGCTCCAAACACATCATACGGAAGCTAACAATATAATCTTGGCTATAAACTTCTATTTTATCTACTATACAACCAGCCCGCGAGAATTTCGCTTCCGTAAAGCATGGTCCGTGTACCGAAAATAATAAAGTCGTATAAAACTTGGAGCTACTAGAACTACATGTTTTGTCATGTAGAAAAGATTTTTAGATTAACCAGATGCTAGGGTAGAAAAGACAATGAACCTTCTTGCTTAAATTAAGGTTTAAAAAAAGTATAAGTTCTTATATTTTAGTATTCAGAGATTTTATGAGTTTGCTTTAACGTTTACCGGCCTGTACTTAAACAATTCATAGAATTACATACATACATATCTTCTCAGCTGTATCCCTTACGGGGTAGGCAGAACACCAGAGGTTATAAAACCACCTGATGTCAAGTTTGTAAAATTTGGAGTCACTACAATGATGTAGAGAAACTATTGCAGTGACAGGGGGTCAGCCTGTCGCCCACAAAAAAAAACCTTCAATAAAACCTCTGTAATAAACCTCAATAAAATTACTTTTACAGTATGCCCGGGAAGTGAAGTTGCTGGCATATTCTATGTTTTTCTTTTGCTCCCAGTCCAGCATCATACATCATCATCATTAGACGCCCACTGCTGGACATAGAGCTCCCCACTAATATACAACATTTTTGAAATCTTATTGAATTGGTTAAGGACAGTATACATCAGATAGTCTTACAATAAGAAGTCTTATTGTAAAACTAGCTTTATCCCGCAACTTCGTATGCGCTTAACTACCCTTCTCGTGGAAATTTCAGAAACTATACAACCAGACACCCACTGAAAGAGCCTTTATACCAAGTATCACACATATGCGTTCAAGGAATAAGTTTTTTTTCATACAAACTAAAAATCATATATTTCCCGTTCCCGTGGGAATTTCGGGAATTCCTTCCTTAGTGCACCTCTACATCCCCTAAAGAATGTATGTTCCAAATTTCAGCTCTCTACGCCCAGTAGTTACGGCTGTACGTTGTCTGTCAGTCACTCAGTCACTCAGTACCTCAGTCACTCAGTCAGTAACGGAACAGTTTTATATATATTGATATATACCCGGTACGATTTAGAATCAAAAGCGGATAAGGATATTTAAATTTCCCTCAAAGGGTTTGTGTGTAGTATGCATCTCTTTTTTAACCGACCCAAAAAAGGAGGTTAACAGTTCGACCCGTATGAATGTAATATTTGCAGAACTGCCCAGATTGCATTTGTTAGTCTACAACGTGTAACGAAATGGTAAAAGAATTAGCATGATCTGTGCTTGCATGCTAATTCTCTTTCATACAAATTTATTTAATTACTAGCTGTGACCCGCGACTTTGTCCGCGTGGATACCGTTTATTAGAGTTGGATAAATACTATTATTATATCCTCCTTGAAGTTAAAACTTACCTTATTCTAAATTTCGTCAAAATCGACTCAGTAGTTTAGCTGTGAAAGCGTTACTGATAGATAAACAGACAGAATTACTTCAAAAACTGTTACAACAAAGCAGTGATCTGCAGTTTCACCTAGGTTTTGTGAAAATGTATAGGTAGGTAGGTATATTACATAGATGATGCTCGCGACTTCGTCTGTACTGAATTAGTATTTCGAGTAGGTTATTTTCTTCTCCAAGGTCCTAACTATCTTTAATAACAAAAATAAAAATGAAGAATCTTCGCCCATATAATATGTATAACTCCTTACCACAAACATAGGTAGGTAACTATCTATTAGGTACATTACAAAGGCACATAGCGTTATAAACAAATCGGGTGCCAAAGTGCCTTAAATTTTAATATTGTCTTAAGTTTTCGCGATAACTATTATGTATGACTATTAAATAAAACACTTTTTAACCGGATTTATCGCGTATATTTACATTTAAAATTTTAACAGTCGCTCGTGACCACGGGCAGACTATTCTAGGTCTGCAAAGACATCGAAACGTAGAGGTAAAATGTAAAATATAAATTATACGCCATTAATCCGGTTAAAAAGTGTTTTATTTAATGCCTTCAATTTTACTTAATTCATGCAATATCTTCATTAATTATACTTAGCTTATTGTTATTCTAGGTAAAGCTAAGTAGTTTTTGCGTGAAAGAATAGCAAAATCCATCCATCCAGCCATTATGAGTGTACACTACCTATACTACCAATACCAATACTATGTATGGCTGCTTTTCACTGCCAAACGGCTAAGCCAATATTAATGTAATTTGGTATAGTAGTTAACACATACGTTACTTTTTATTCCGAAGAAATCTACGGTTTCTGACTTCCAAGAGGCAGAAACGATCATGAAATAAACAAAACCTTGATTTCCATTTGATCTCTGTATGTACAGAAGGCAGTACATCAAGCGTTACAAATCCGTCAAAATTTTTTACTTGAATTTGAACTCTATGCCCTCGATAATAAGTTAAAATTGGTTGGGGAAATTTGACAGGTAATGTAACGCTTGTACCTTCTGTACCTACCTATATTAAATCGCGCAAAAGCTTGCGCTCGTCTCCCGCCTTTTTATACCCTACCGCCGCGAGTCGCGTCGAGCGCGGCAACCGTTACGCAAAAATAATCCCTATATCATTCAGTATTCACGCGCGATGGGTTATTAGCGTATTTCATGTATAAGTTTAGTGTTTCTATACCAATTTCTATAATTCTTTTTTTATTGAATAGGTAATAATGTTATTTTTTTTTAATTAGGGATGAGTGAGAGTATTATAAACGTAAGAGTAAACAAATATAATCAGAAAGCTCCGAACTGCTAAGCTATCGGGATTTACACGTGTTATTGTGAGTCAACCATAAAATATAGATATATACTGTTGTGGGATATTTTTTATATAATTTTATGAAGAATATTTCTGTCATACATGATTTCTATGTAGCTTTAACCATTAAGGCCGCACACGTGAAGAAAGCTTAAAAAATGAAGTAACTTCTCCCGTTTTTCCAACATTTCCCTTCACTGCTCTGCTCTTATTGATTGTAGCGTAATAATAAGTATACTATAACCTGCCCAGGAGTATGAAGAATAATTTTACCAAGTTTTGTTAAAATCCGTCGAGTAGTTTTTGTTTCTATAAGGAACATACAGACAGACAGATAGACAAAAATTTTACTGATTGCATTTTTGGCATCAGTATCGATCACTAATCACCCCCTGATAGTTATTTTGAAAAAATATTTCATGTACAGAATTGACCTCTCTACAGATTTATTATAAGTATAGAAGATAGATAGATAGATAGATATAGATAGAAGATAGATAGATAGATAGATAGATAGAAGAAGATAGAAGATTATTTTACAACAAAATATCTTGAGAACCCTAGTCAACCTAATAAGCTAAAACAAGACTTGTGCCGCAATCAGTGACCTTATGACCTTTCCTGCACCAGCTGAACTTAGTAGTATCTGTCTAGTTACCCATCACTTTATTTTTACGCCATCTGTTATCGAATAGATTTCATCAAAACCTAACAGCTGTTTTTAGGGTTGACACTTAGATATTTCGATCTAAACTTTGAACTTGTTTTCCGGCCGAACCGACTTATAAACTACATCACCAAACAAACAATTCCCTTAAGTATTATCTCTTCATTATGTTACACGTCGTATATCAACGTCTGAACAAATGTGCCAACTACAGGTCCGGAACTACAAGCCCGAATTAAGTAATTCTATTTCTGTGGTACAAGGTATTGTCCAACTTAGGGAATTGGACAATACCATTTTCATCAAAATTGGTTCAGCGGTTTTTGAGATAGGGAATTTCAACCGACCAAAGAAAAATATATATCTACCTAAAATTTTTATTACATTTTTTTTGATGCATTGTTGACACACAATCGCTACGAATCCCTTTCTCCTGGTTAATTTCGTTAAAAAGTTCTTTTCATACCTTTGTGTCATTCGATCATAATCGAACGGCATAATATATTCATACGATAACTGTTTAGCTCATACTCAAATATTCTAAGCGTTCATATTAGTGATTACTGCCGCGTACTACGTAAATTACTACGGTGCTGGATGAATAATTTAGTCAAACTGACACGCTAACCAGGTATCTATAAATAAGCTCTTAGAACTTGACGGCATGTTCTGTATACTGGAAATCTTGTTATTGATCCGTAATTGAAAATCATCTTTAACAGAATACTTAATAAAAATTGTCGATAATTACTGTTTGCCTATTTAGCGTGAGGTAAACAATTCTATTTCTCCTATATTTTAAATGCCGAACTATAATAGTATGTAAATACAAAACATAGATTCCAGTTTTCATTGAATTTGCGTTACTGATTTCATTTCAAAAGGCAATAAATTTGACTATACATATATTATTAAATTACATCAATCATCGAAAATAAAACATGCTCATATATTTTTTTTAAGTATATTTGTGAAATTGTAGGGTACTGTAAAAATTTTACAAAGCAAGGTTGATTTAGATGAGTCTTTGACTAAGATTGGTGTTAGACACAAGACTGAACAGGAAGTCAAATCTTCTGTAGTCTCCAACTACCAATAACATGCATTTGTTAGCACTAACTACCAATAACATGCATTTGTTTTAACCGGTGCGGAGCGGCTAATAGTAGTCCTACCGCCCTTGGCTAAGCGTGTCCTAGATGGTGACTAATCCAAGTGGCCCTCGCCAGTTAAGTGTCCGCCTAGCTAGCGACCATCTTTCATATCAAATGATGCTCCTCGATGATGTATAAAAAAAATCCCCAGACAATCACACCAACTACATGGCCCCAAAGTAAGAAAGAAAGAAGAAAGAAAGAAAGAAAGAAATGGTTTATTCGACAATTAAAACAATAGTACAATCAAAAAGAACTTAAAATAAAGTAACACAATAAAGTTTGTCGAAAACGGCAACAGCTCAGCATATGCTACAGCCGATGGCTGTGGCGCTGATTTTCAGCTGTGCTGGTTTGGAGGCTGGGGTAGATTTTTACAGAGAACAGATTTTAAAATGCTGCAACAAACAATTCAAGTTATATAATAGGGTTATTAATTTAGGTGAGGATCTCAAATAAGAGCTGAATAAAATAAGTAGAAATAAATAACAGATAATAAAATTGTAAAGATAAATAAATGTTATTGAATTAATATGTGTAAATTAAATACATAACATAAACGATAAGAAATGTATAATAATGCTTCTTAAAAATAAAATAATTTAAATATAAGTAAAAATCAAAATAGATAAATAATATTAACAGTCTTCGCTAATCAGGACAAGATTTTTGTTGGAACAATAAATACTCTCTGAATTTGCGCTTAAAAGTCTGTTTAGATGCGGAGTTCTTGATCGGAGGGGGTATATTGTTCCAACACTTACTCGCCTGGTAGCGAAAACTGCCACGAAATGCCGTAGTCCTGTGATGCTGTGTTGACATCCTGGATAAGGCCGCTCTAGTATTATAGACGCTGTACGATGAAAACCAAGTAAGTTTCTCGTACAAGTATTGCGGCTGCTTACTAGTTACGAGGTCAAACAGCAAAGTACCGAAATGCAATTTTTGACGATTTTTCATTTTTAGCATGTTAGCTTTGTTAAGGAAAGGCGTCACGTGTCCTCGTCGTGGTATGCTATAACAGAAACGAGCACAGGCATTTTGCACACGCTGTATCAACCGCTGAGTTCTCGCGAGCAAACAAGGTCCAAAAACAACATCACCATAGTTTAATTTAGATAAAACAATGGATTCACACAACTTTTCACGCATTGCTGTATTTAAGAAAGGTCTAATGGAATATAAAATTTTGAGCTTGTAAAAGCAACTACTAACTGTTTTGGATACATGTTTCTCGAATTTCAGATTTCCATCAAATATAACACCCAGGTTTCTGGCTTCCCCGACTATGTCTATCTTCGCACCGTCTAATACAACTTCAGGGCCCAGTCTCGATACTTCCTTTATGTTATTTGTGGAACCGAGAACTAATGATTTGGTTTTTTGGGGGTTAAGGACTAAAGAACTTTTAGAGGTCCAGTCAAGAATATGCGATAGATCCTCATTCAAAAGTGTGACGGCATCATTTAGATCCTTTGGGTGACAGCTCTGGTATAATTGTACGTCATCGGCGTAAAAATGATATTTGCTGTGTGATATTACTTTGTCTATATCTGAACTGTACAAAATATACAAGAGCGGACCCAATATTGAACCCTGCGGGACTCCTCTAGGTACGATCCGTTGTTCTGATAAAAAGCTTGATCCGTCATTTTTTATGATTTCTACTTTCTGATACCTATTCGAGAGATAGCTAGAGAACCATTTTAGCGAACGATTTTCCACGCCGTAATAAGCCAGCTTAGACAACAGCAAATCAGTATTTAAACAGTCGAACGCGCAGGTTAAATCAAGCAGAGCCAAAAGAGTACATTTGCCTGAATCCTGTTCCTTTAAGATATTATCTACAATATCTAACAAAGCAGTGGCTGTACCCCGACGTTTTCTGAAACCAGACTGCAAGTGGTGTAGAATGTTATTCTGCTCCAGGTATTTACAAAATTGTAAATATACTACCTTTTCGAGGATTTTTGAGAGGAACGATAGGAAACTAATAGGTCGGATGTCTTTCAAGTTATTGGGATTGGCGACTTTCGGAAGCGGTTTAACATTCGCTACCTTCCAGACCTCAGGGAAACACCCACTCATTAGTGAATAATTTATGATTCCGGTTATCACGCTAAGTGTTCTCGGAAGTGTAGTAGTAAGCATAGCTTGTGTTATGGGATATCATGTAGCGAACTAGGGGGGAACCTAGAATATAAATACATAAATAGATAAACACCCAGACACGGAACATTTTTTTTTCTTGTTGAGTGCGGGATCGAACCCGCAACCACTGGCGTCTGAGGCAGATAGGTTTACCCCAACGCCAAAGTGGTCGCCGGCAATATTTTATGAAGATCCAGGTCCTTGCTGCGAACTCACTTTCACTTATCATCATGGGAGATTGAGGTCAAATGCGGGATTAATCACCAATAAAAAGTATATTTAGAAAATTGTACCAGTATATATGGCACTCTCATGACTCTCACAGCTTTGGAAGCGAGACGGATTAAACTTATTTTAAAGTTTCATATTAACAAGATGTCAATTTGTGGAAACTTTAAAACGGTTGCCAACACAACAAAAAGGAAAAAGCTGGAAGTGGAACAAATATTCTTTGATGAATGTTTACATTAAGAAGCCAGTTTTGTGTAAGATTTTACGATTCATTATCTATAGGTATCTAAGCCGAAAAGTTTAAAAGCAAGTTGATCTCTGCAATTTCAAATTTGTATTTTTTTTTTGCAGTTGATAATTTAACTCTAAGGAAAATTATATTTTATCAGGACATTCCTTTGGGATCAAAAGTTACATGGGCAAAACCCCGCCAAGCTGATTTAAATAAAGCGGTATTGAATAATGAATGACTTGAAAATGAAATATGTTTATTTCAAAGATTTAAAGATAAAATAAGTTTAACCGGATTTGATTTTAAGTAAAGATGCGCGTAAAGACATGTACTGTACAATATACTTAATCTGTGTAATATTTATTCACACAGCATGCCATCTATACTCAATGGAGTTATTGATTCGAACAGCCAAAAATGTTTTCAAAGTATATAAAGTCGATTAAACTTAATATATTAAATTAAAAATAATATTCGATTAAGGTAGTGTTATTTAAATCAGAATTATTGATATAATTAATGCAAAAGAAAGTTCTTCGTAAAAGCATTGCGTAAAAGTCAAAAAAAAATTATTTTAAACTCCAAACGTATGTTTAATGATTCTATTTCGTTTTAATGGTTTGCAGTTTTCAGTAGTGGCATGGTAATTCTTGCTTTGGATTTAAACATAAAAATTTCACAAGATTCAAATACAAAAACTTGGGAGGTTTCAAACTTAACTCTAACGGGAAAGTTAGGTAAATGACACCGCAGGGACTGAGATATTCCGCAATCTGAAACAAGACTGAAATGTGAAGTTTTTCTTTAGGAAGTTCCAAAAGCAAAGCTTGGATGTACAACGCTTCGAACGCTATACCTACAAATACACTTTCCATACTTCTTGAAATTTCAGTATGTTAATGTCTTGACGAAAACCTCTTTGGTGCTCAAACTCTTTTTGATGCCACTGTTATGAAACATAAAGTTTCCGTGACCGCATATAATAGGTAAAAGTAGATTAGTTTTAAGAATATAACTTAGTTTAACCGGACGTTTATATGGGAGGGACGTGTATAGTTTAGAATTTCCCTCGAGCGCTTTGCTCCTTGCTCGCCTGCAGAATTTGTTTCATACAATTTTATAAATTGAGTCTTTTCCTATAATTGAGTTTGTTGTAATTTTATAAAGTGATAGACGTTGAAATAAATTTTGTTGGAAAATAAAAGTATTCTGGAACAAAAATTTTGTTACTCAATCAAGGAAAAAAAGTATTTTATTCAGAAACACTTTTTGTAAACGATAAAAACACTTTCTGTGTTAACGGTTTAACAGGTAAATTATAAACACTTTTTTGCTAACGGTAAAATACTTTACATTTTATGCATATATTACCTACAAAATAACTTAGATTTTTACGAAGAAATTTTATTGCATAAAATTCACAACGCCGGATAATCCTTTGCTTTGTATATTAAAAAGTCATTATGTAAAGGCCGATAACACGTATGATGCAACATCGACTTTACATCAGCTGTGCCTCACACATTTGAACAGTCAGCAAAACAATATAAATCCATGTCAATAATATTGACACAGGAAACGAAACAGGCACCGACATACTACTGAGAATAACTATAAATGGGTGGGAATGAGTATGGTTGTTTCACGGGTTGAAGCAGTTCAATAAAAAGTGCCGAAGAAATGCAAGAGTACTTCACCTCAGATACTGTTAGGGATACGGACGTGTCGCTCTTGCGCTTCTTTGGCGCTGGTTTTATGACAATTGTGACAACCAACCCGTAAAACAACCGTACCAGTTCTCCCCTAATGATTTGTGAGCCTAGATCTGTAAGTTTTTTCTGACACGCTTACAAAGATCATAATCTACATTTGAAAACTTACATACCATTTAAAAAAAATCTTAGTATTTTTACGGCCTCCAGAGCGCAGTAATCTAAGAAGCTACTTCGCAAATCGTGAGGTTGCAGGTTCGATTCCCGAACAAGACAAAACAGAAAGTTTCCAGTCTGGGTGTTTATCTATATGTGTTTCTATATTTTAAGGGAAAACCCTAGTTCTCTACATGGTATCCCATATCGCAAGCTTTGCTTGCTTTGGGGCCATTTAGTTAGTGAGATTGTCTGGAAATTTAATATAGTTATAATGGCTAACTATAACTATATTTATACTTTTTATAAGTAGTTATCGAATTAATATGATGTTAACATTCTTCCATACCAATAAAATTAAAATAGAAAGCCCGCATAATTTTTTTTTACTAAGAAATATCGTAGCCTTAAATGCTACTCCTCTACTTGCAAAATGAATTAGGCAAGTAATTCAACTAGCACTGGGTCAATTTGGTAGTTTACGATCTAACCTTCTCGTCACCTAGGAGAGACACTTATAGCCCTGCAGTGGGCTTATGAAAATGGTGGAGATGATGAAGTAATTATTGCAAGCGAGCGTTATAAATTGATTTTGGTCTCGAGTAGCAAAACCTCTTTGTAAGTCATGAGACAGCCCTTGTATTATTTATTAAAGGCTTTCTTATTTGATGTTCTATGAAAGCAAACAAAAATAATTCGAAGATTTTATTCCACAGATTACCACAATCAAACTCACTATTTAACTAAATTATATTAGCATAGTAATACTGACCAACAGCCAAATACAGAAAAAGCAACGAAAAGACTATTCATTGGTGAAACTACCGACATATCGAGTAAAATGCCTAGTTATAGTTAAACTTGATGAAATCCAGTTAAAGTTTATTTCATTTGATATAAATGAATTGCGAAAACTAATACTTACCGAAAATCAAAAAGGAAAACAAAATCCAAACCTAATATCGTTTTCTGCCGACGCTACTTTTATCCCGGTAGCTCGCAACCCTGCCGTGATGTGCGGGTTGTTGTGGAAATGAAAATCGGGTGCGCACATCCCTTCCACGGCATTGCTAAATTGGAAAAGCAACACCTGTGCACTGCTGTTTTTGAACACGTCATCATCTCTCAGTTGTTTTATTAGCAGTTTCGAACTATCGAGTCGTAAAAATGTTCGGGAAATTATAAAAGCGCTTTGATTATTTGCTTTTGTTTTTAGACGCTGTGAACTTATATCGGAAACTGTTTGAACGGAATGAATGCCTTATTAATATTCGTTTGTACTAAAATTTGTGAAATTGATTTTCTGAGGGAACGGTCGATTCGAGTAGTTTCTGACGGCTACTTCTTTGACCTAATGGCAATTAATGCCGGGTTACCTCAGGGATCTGTTTTCTCTGCAACTTTATTCTTGCTGCACTTTAATGACCTCCTAACACCAGGCATTATTGGATACGCTGATGACAGCACTGTTATTGAGAGATATTATGTATATCCAATGCACAAACGAGCGCCCATGAAATCCAGGTTTTTAGAGAGTCTATGATTGAGCGCGTTGATTCGTCTTTGAGGAATGTGTTCGATTGGGGCGAGTCCAACCTGGTCAAATACAACGCCTCCAAAACTCAAGCTTGTCTATTTTTTGCAAAAAGAGCACCTTTACCTTTACGCCTACTTTCCAGAATGTATCTGTTCCCATCATCGACCATCTAGGGCTTTTGGGCGTCACTAAAACGTCCAAATTAAACTTCGGACAACAAATTGAGTCTATGGCTTCCAAAAAATTTAGGTATCATCTCGAAGGTCCGACGGTACTTCAGCCTTCAGGGCTGCTCAACTTATACACAGCCCAAGTGAGGTCGTGCATGGAGTACTGTAGTCACCTTTGGGATGGTTCTGCCAAATACCAGCTCGAAGCTGACCGAAGAGCCCGTAAACTTACAAATAACAACAACCCTATAAATAAAAAAATTGCAGACGCATCGTCGTAAGGTTGCTTGTTTGACAGTATTTTATCGGCTACATTTTGGTGAGTGTACAAGTAATCTTTTTGATCAAATTGAACCCACTCCTTTTTACCATCGGACTACCAGACGCAGACAGAAGTTCTATCCCTATATAGTGAATTTACCACGAAGTCGAACAAAACGCTTCGATAGTTCCTTTTTGGTACGGATTGCCAAGGTGTGGAACAATCTGCCTGCGTCTGTTTTTCCTGACCACTACAAGTCCTGGAACTTTTAAGTGTCGGGTTTCTCGTGGATGGACGTGTACCACCATAGTCTTCATGCGCACTTTCCATCAGGTGGCAATGAAGACGAACATCCTATCCTTACAATATAAAAAAAAAAAACAATTTTACGTCCTTGTCACTCTTTTTACGTTCTGCAAAAGTTACTTCGTAGGTATTTATCTTACCCTACGAAGTAACTTTTGCAGAACGTAAACGTAAAGTGTGATTGAGATAATTTCTTGCAAATGTTATGAATTGTTGTAATTCCAACGGAATATCATTTTATTGGAATATAGCTACGTAAAATAAATAAATGCCATTTTTAGAAGCCTTTAATACGATTCTAATGTAACGGTGACGGCACTACAAGGTTATGTAGTGGAAATTATTGTCAGTGTCATAGGGATCAAGGTTCGCCGCGCCGACTATAATAGGATGAAAAAGAGCATATAGGCTATCGTACACAGGGTTGACTAAACACTGCAGTGTACCGACAAATGTTGACGCTTCGGTGCCAATATTTTCCGGCAATATTTTTCCTTTTTTCAAAACCCCATCATGCATTATCGATGAACGCCAATAAAGCCATCAGAATTTGCACAGATTATGTAGGTACAATTTTGCCTTTATATTTAATTTATTTAATAAATTTCTAGACTCTGAAATGATTTATGATACATCAATTGAACATTATTTTGGGTCAATTTATTGAAAACGAGTTTTTATCGGGAATTCGGAACTCCTTCCATAATACAACCAGACACCTATTGAAGAAACTTTATACTAATTATCAACTCCGTGCGCTCAAGGAATAGGATTTTTCATACACACAAAAAAGTCCTATATTTTCCGTTCCCGTGGGAATTTCGGAAATTCTTTTTACAGAGCAACCAGCAACTCAATGAAGAACCTTTATACCAAGTATTACATCCGTGCACTGAAGGAATAAGATTTTTCATAGTCCAATAGTTCCAGTTCCCGTGTGAATTTCGAGAATTCCTTCCTTGCTCCTTTTGTGCTCCTCTAATGTATGTTCCAAATTTTAGCTCTCTACGCCCAATGATTATGGCTGTACGTTGTCTGTCAGTCACTCAGTCAGTAACATATTGAGAAGATTATGAGATAAAAAGTGATAGAGCCAATTTAAGTTTTTTTATATGACAATAACGAACCATTTTCTTTAAACAAATAAAACCAAGCAAGAGTCACTTGCTCTCAATATATTTTGCTTGTGTTTTCAGCGTGAATAAGACTTGATGAAACTTCGCGCCAAGTTTTGGCAGTTTGTGGTTTAAGACAGTTTAAGCCTTTCATTAAGCAGATTGCATACTTTTCTTTTGCAGTAAATTTAGTTTGGTGGTAACACTTTGACTGGCAGTAAGTTTATTACATTTATAAAATTAGCTATGAAAAACGTTTATACTCCATCTAACTTGATGAAAAGTTGCTATGAAAACGGTTGGATATTAAACGTATATCCAAGAGGATACTATTCAATGTGTGCTGAAAAATATTTAAACTTGGCGAAGATTGATGTTCAATCTCCAAAAAACCAAGAGACTACGATCTAGCTGTGGTCTGTAAATTTTGAGATGGGTTTTTATATTTTATAAGAAACACAAAGTAGCTTTACTGTTACTAGATAAGCGTATTTTGAGACGGCATAGCTGAATAAACGTCACTTAGTGAAATAACAGTTCAGATTTAACACAACTAGGATCCATCCTTTATATAAAGGCTGCCGGGAATAATCATTACTCTGAAGGTGTGCTCAGGTCATATTTTATTTAGTTTCTTCTTAGGCTCTGCGCTTTATATTCGACCTTATCGACGCTCATAACGAAGGTGTTATTGAAGACTGATTCATCGAGAATAAATATTCAGGAATAAAATTTACCTCAATCACCAATATATGTATTTATACGTTAAAACAAAATTATCAGAATTATAACGCTATAAAAGAAATGTTGTTTGTCAAAAAAGTTGATTATTTAAACCAAGATTTATTATTTAGAAATTCTCAAGCCCTTCTGTGCAGTATTACAATACAAAAGTCAAGTAACATCGCAATCGCCTAAAGTAGATGCACAGTGAGAACTTGGCAAATATGATTTTTTATTGATTAAATTGATCTAATTTTGTATTAAAAGACTATCAGCGACTTAAGGCATATAGGATGTTAAGTGACAAATGAAAAACTTCTGTCAACGTTTCATGGGAGTTAGTAATGTTAAGTTTATTTTGGTATCTTGTTACGACCACTACTTATGATAGTTCGGATGTCAAGATATTTTGAAAATTTGAACACGTTAAGCAACCTTTGGAGCTGACTGTACAATAGCCTGAAATAAATTTAAAAAAATTCAGTGTGCTATGAAATAACACTGTTTTAGCCCCACTTTCTATGTATTTTCCAATCCAACTATGTTGAAGCAAAAAGAATGTGATGTTTGCTCGTTTTATGTTTTCTCGCAGTTCCTTGTCGTCGAATATGAAACTGTTAAAAGTGTTATTTTTTACTTGATGGTTGTACCTACATGACGTCACACTTAATTCATTATAGCTTACTTCAGGGAGAGGAAGTCAGCTAAAAGATGTAAAAATTCATCGGCTGAGAAATCTAATCCGAGGGCGCTACTATTTTATTTTTGTCGATGACTTAACTTGATCTTACCTCATGAAGCGAAAAAGAGGTCTAAACACAGGGGTTTCCGACGAAACTGGCTCTCCACAAAGTCAGCCGAAACACATTATGTTCCATACTCTTGTATCGTATCTTACTATTAAATATCAAAATTGGTTTATTAGGGACGAAGCAGCGAATAAATAGCAACATTTTGTTTATATGGAAAACTAAATTGATGGTCTATTTAACATAAGAAAAAAATATAGCATTATAAAATTTTCAAGAATTTTAGGAAACAAAAGTTTTCTGATTTCCTTCTTTGGGGAAAAATGAACTAACTCTATTGCCCCATTTTTCCATTTAGTGTTTTGTTAAAAAAAATTAAACTAACTACAAAAGCTTAAAGAAAAATTATAGAGAACTTAGCCGATTAGAAATCACTCGGTACCGATTTCTAAGTACGCTTCATTTCACATATTGAATCCGGATCCCTCTTGGAATATCAATAGGCCTTTTGTATAGAAACCGCACAGTGGTCCGAGCGGAGGTGGTTTGAGCAATAATTAGTAGATAGCATTCTCGTCCGTGCATGTACACACGGCAGCCCGACAAATTGTTGGTCATTACTTTTAGCTCTGTTTAGATTGAGGTGGCACAGTTTGCTTTTGTTTTAGTGTGTTGTTTGCGGATGCGATTAAAGATTTAAAGCTGGAAATTTTGTAATAGCTTCCTATTTTTTTGTTATGTAATTTTGTTTTTTATTTATATGTCCTCGTTTAGCTTTTATTTACTGGTTACTAAACCCGCGTTTGATCTCCCTCTAAACTGTTTTTTAGTTATTTTAGAAATATTAGTAGGTCCTATTGGTAAAATGTTGCCTTCATAGTTGTAATTATTCAGAATATCACACAGACTATCACTGTAGTAACGAATGAAAGTAAATAAACAACCCTAATGAAGACACTATATAATCTCAAAGTAATCTTTGATAAAATTGTATTTCGAAGACTGCACAGTGGAACTTTAGGGTATGTTGTCATAACTTGTCACAAGTACAAAAATTTAAAAAGCGTTTAGAAATAACTTAAAATACCTGTTATAATTTATGTGAGTAGCAAATTTAAATAAATGCCTCAGTTAAATGATATTCATTCCCAAAGCAAACTAAATGGCCCTGTGTCTGGATATTACACGGAAACCATACCGACGAGCTAATACAAAGACCTAATGCCTAATACCCGTAGAATGATTGAAATGCGGTGAGCACAGGCCTCATTGTGTGAAACAGGTGGGTTGCTCTAAAGGACGTGCCCTGAATATACTTGATCCTCGGCTATTAATACATTAGTAAGCTCTTTATAATATTTCAGTGGATTTATTTTATTTTATCTAAAATTTTAGCAATTCATTAATTTAAATTAAAGTGGTTAAAATTGTAAAGTCGCTTAAATTTTGGGTTGAAATGTAAATTATAAACGCGATATATTACTATTTATTTATTGACAGGTATTTCTACAGCGATATATTTGATACATAGAAAGATTATAATTATTATTCATAAGGCCAAAAACAGAAATACACAAACTATATAGTAAAATCCATGATGTACATAATAATAGTATTTTAAAAAAAGAGTTGAAAATTACAATTTTTATATAAAGATGAAATTAACATTAAATAAAAAATAAAATTAAAGTTTATGTTTATGGTGTTAAAAATATTTAAATAATCAAAAACCAAGTTAAAAACATAAAATAATACTTAAAAAACAACATGAGTCGTTAAGGAACATAAAATAAAACATACTAAAAAAACAACTTAAGAAGGTAAAATCTCACCGGCTGGATGTGTGTGATTGTGTGGGCGTGTGCGTGTTCGTATGTGCGTGTATGGTTATGGTTATGTACCTAGTTATGTGCGAGTTTATGGTTATGAAATTAGTGTGAGTTTAATGAGAATTTTTTTTTGCGTTTCATTAGTCATTACGACAACGATTAGTCTGCTTTTATTTTCAATGGATTTCCAGAAGGAGGAACAAATGTTGTTAGGATTGATGTGAAGAGCTGCCTGCAAGAGGTGATGCGCTTATTAAAATTGACACTGTATATCCTGAGCAAATCAAAAAGATGTTCCAATATTTATATTTTATATATGAGATACGTGCTCTTTAAACGTTACATACAAAACTTTAACATTGATAGCGATTTTATATTCGACTTAATTTGTATATTCACACTTTTTTTCAAAATAGAACCTTTTGTGAACAAGACATGTATCTACAGATTTAATCACGAGTCGTGAGCATAATACTCTGTTTGAATTAAAATCAGACTGAAAGCTTTACAAGGCGAAGGTATCGGAACGGAAATAATACTCAATTGGATCCGATCTCTCTAGCTCCGATTACACCTTCTAGTATGTCTTCCAAGAAACATACAAATTCAATAGAGAAGCTTTAAGTTTAGGAGTTTACCAGAATTGTTACTGTGATTAATGGAATGTTTTAGTTGTGTGAGTACATGTATTGCAATATACGAAATAGGGTAATGCCTGAAGTTATTAATTTAACCTCACCAAAATTCAACTCAAACGCGGGTTGTTTGAACTTGAAAATCATGGAAAAAATGGCGCCCCATAAAAAAATCCGAAGGACATAACTTCCGAAGCGGTGATTTTTTATTTTATTTGGCTGCAGATTTTAATTGAAGGGTGGTCGCTAGCCAGGCGAACTAAGTGGGGTTACTCAGATTAGTTGCTTTTAACGATACGATTACAGGACAGTTAAGCTCCTTTATGGGTGTCGACCTCGACTGTTCCATTTGTCCGTGGTCGATCGACCGATTGGTGTGGTAATACCTTTTTTGTTTTTACTGGAGGAAAACGTGCAATCACGTCCCCGAACGCCCAAGGGGGAACGGCGGGGTATGTGGGAATGATCCGGCAGAAGGCCAGACCTACCCACTAAAAATCTCCAGGTGTACCTCATCCGCCTTAGATGGAGCTCACGGCACCGCCATTGGCATTACCCGCGGTAATACCCTTTTTATTTTTACTGGAGGAAAACGTGCAATCACGTCCCCGAGCGCCCAAGGGGGAACGGCGGGGTATGTGGGAATGATCCGGCAGAAGGCCAGACCTACCCACTAAAAACCTCCAGGTGTACCTCATCCGCCTTAGATGGAGCTCACGGCACCGCCATTGGCATTACCCGCGGTAATACCCTTTTTATTTTTACTGGAGGAAAACGTGCAATCACGTCCCCGAACGCCCAAGGGGGAATGGCGGAGTATGTAGGGATGATCCGGCAGAAGGCCAGACCTACCCACTAAAAACCTCCAGGTGTACCTCATCCGCCTTAGATGGAGCTCACGGTACCGCCATTGGCATTACCCGCGAGCCCCGGCGATTTGCGCTCAGCTTTAGCCGAGCAGCCAAAAAAGGTGTAGTAATACCCTAAGCCAAACCCTATACGACTATATATAATTGTACAGTGCATTATAATCTTAAATAAATCACTTTTTATAACGATTGAAGTATTGCGTATAAGAACATTTTCATTTTATGTATTTATGTCGACTTTTCGGTGTCTTTACAGACCCTGTGGGCGACAGTAGCTCGCAGTTGATAATTTAAACTTCCTTTCATACATTTAAGGTTAAAATGTGCTTTTCACAGTGATCAAAATAGTCAAAATATTTGATGAATACTAATTAATTACTTAATTAGCATCAGTTGCTTTTAAGGACAAAAATCGAATATACCTTATCAATTTATTTAATTTACCTTGTGTGTACCTCTGGGTGGAGAGACTCGATTCAAGTAGCGCAAAATAGATTTCTGGTAAATATTTTCATTTATTTGATACCTCAACTAATACAAATTAAACATTATTTAGATTAAATGAAAGCAAACATAAAATATTAACTACAACCACTCAAGGAAAATTCCAACTCAATTAACCTTATAAAACAATCCCGAATTTCACATTTAATTTTATAAAAACTGACTTGAATATTTCAAGCGACCGTTTATCTCATTATGCTAATCAAAAAGTAAACATTAGTTTCGCTTCAACAGGGCTCTCCGTGCTCACAAATCTTTTCAACGCTCTCATAATTTTTACTTCTCATTAAATATGAAATATCTCCAAAAAATGATTTAAGAATACTTAAGATATTTAGCATTAGACTGCCTGCTTTGAATAAGCGGAGCGGGATAAATTCAAACACTGATAAATTACCATGAAGTCGTTTAGTACTATACAGTGACGTTATAAGCTATGTAAAAATGTAATTTGTATTTTCTGTGTAGAAAAATGGGTTTATTAAGTTTAAGAATACGTTCTATATTTCAATGTTGTACGTAAAACTTGTATAACTTGTTAGGTTTTCAGCGGTCGTTGCGCCATGATAATGCTTCTGGTTGTAGCGAATCACGTGTCGGTGTTGGCTTGTGGTACGGATTGTAATACTCCAAATTTGTGTTTGTTACAACGCATGAAAATCTTAAATCAAAAACGTTTCGTACTTGCAACATTATCAAGAAAACTTGGTTATAATATTTGTATTTGTAGGAATTTTTGTAATATCCCGAAAGCAGACTCGTTTTTACATGAAAATTAGTATAGTGACGGGCTTTGTTGTTGCTACAGTGTTCGATAATCGAGAGATTTTATCCCTGGGTCAACTTAGAATAGCACTATCGCTCACGGATAAGCTTGTCGTATAAGGCGAATAATCCGAGTGGCCCTTCGTATAAAATTTGCCGCCAAATATTACCGCTCCGGTGGTGATGTATTCCGGCAATAGTTTATGAAGAGCCAGTTCTTTCCTAGGCCCGCGCGCTTCCATCTTCGACCTCATCTACACTTGCCATCAGATGAGATTGCAGCTTAGGCTTAGCAAAACGCGGCTTAGTCTTTAATAAAACAAAAAAAAAGATTGCAGATTCAAAACATGTCAGGTAAAAGTCGTTTTTAGATTGAGTCATTAATTATTTTTTTATTATTGTTATATATAAAACTGTTCCGTTACTGACTGAGTGACTGAGGTCCTGAGTGACTGAGTGACTGAGTGACTGAGTGACTGAGTGACTGACAGACAACGTACAGCCGTAACTACTGGGCGTAGAGAGCTGAAATTTGGTACATACATTTTTTAGGGGATTAAGGGGTGCACTAAGGAAGGAATTCCCGAAATTCACACGGGAACGGGAAATATAGGACTTTTTAGTTTGTATGAAAAATCTTATTCCTTGAGTGCACCGATGTGAAACTTGGTGTAAAGGTTTTTAAATGTGTGTCTGATTGTGTTATGAAAGGAATTCCCGAAATTGCCACGGGAACGTGAAATATATGATGTTTTAGTTTGTATGAAAAAATTCTATCCCTTGAGTGCACGGATGTGATACTTGATATAAAGGTTCCTTAATAAGTGTCTGTTTGTATTATGGGAGGAATTCCCGAAATACCCACGGGAAGGGGTTGGACTTTTTAGTTTGTATGAAAAATCTTATTCCTTGAGTGTACGGATGTGATACTTGGCATGAAAGTTCTTCAAAGAGTGACTGGTTGTGCTACGAAAAAAATTCCCAAAATTCCCACGGGCACGGGAAATATATGATTTTTACTTTGTATGAAAAAAACTTATTCCTTGAGTTCTTTTTGGATTGAAAGGTTCTTTCAGTGGGTGTCTGGTTGTATAGTTTCTGAAATTTCCACGAGAAGGATAGTTAAGCGCATACGAAGTTGCGGGATAAAGCTAGTTATTGTTATAAGATCTAAATTTTATTAATCATGCTGTGTAGAGCTATAGCTTTCTTTATTACAACGGAAAATCCCTCGATTTCTAGAAAATGTCTAAATCCTTCATAAACTCGCGTGCAGTCTGCCAAGAGATTTTGGCAGTCATTTCATATCAGGCAAAATTGCGGTCAAATAGGTTCCGAAGTTAAACAAGAAATTAAATTTATAAAGATACGTTCCAGTGCAAGCTTAACTTGAGTGCCGAGGCAACGTATTAAAAAATACTCTGATGTTTTAATAATCCTGCATGCAAGGATAAATACAGAAATGCAAAAACATTGCATGATTCAAAGATATTTGACGCCATAACAATGATAGAAGAATCATATTTTTCTGGATTTGATTGACACGATCTTAAAGTGTACTTACTAAATAGTTCTCGAATCCGAAGGTGGCACAACTAAAAGTAAAGATATGAATTTAGACTGTATTTATGTATTCATCTCTTCCTGCATAATATACAGAACTTCACAAACGTTTACATGATCTGCAAATATTCGGTTAAGTACCTATGCGTTGTTTTCTGATGCCACACTAAATTCATGACGGTGACTCTCAGAGGTCATAAACTACGCTATGATTATTAAATTGAGTCCCATATTATAAAAGGTTTCTTTGGCGTTTAACATGAGTCAAGAATAGACTTTTTTTCCTTTTTCCATACACAATTTTCATACAATTGAAACGTAAGTAAAATTCAAGTCTGTTTCTAATTCAAACTTATCAATCATTATGGCAAAGGAAAGGTCCCAACCATCTCAACTCGGACTTTCTTTTCAAATTAAATCATAAAACTCATTTGTTAACAATCTCAATAGCTGCTCAAACTCAACTCATGATGCTTTAAGATCTCTCTAATTAAAACTTACTCCTCAGTCATTCAGACGCAGGTTTGCGTTATGACTTGATATTTTATTTTAAAATGACTTTTGACTGTATGTATTTATTTTCAACCATCTGCAAAAAGTAGGTATCGATCCATTTATGTTAAATTGTATTTATTGCTGCTCAGGTTTGCCTTGACTAGTCAATGGTGCTATTGCCATGTTTAATCAATCACACTTTGTGTAAAAATCGTCATACTTTTGGGTGGAAAATAAAAAAACACTTAAGTATAACGATATGTTTTCTCAAAATGTGAATGCATTTTAATTACATGTTTTAAAAATTTATTATTGAAGTTAAAAATAAAAATACTATGACAATGATTTTTATCAGCTAAAAATAATAATTTTATTTCACTTCCTGTTATTATTGTTACAAAAATTTGTTTAAATATTTTTCAATGTCAACTTATATTTAAGATGAAAAAGAAATCCATTTAAACGTGTCCTCGTAATCTGCCAGAAAAAATTTTTTTCTTGGTAAATAAAACCATTATCTATTCTCGTATCATAATTTTCCGATTTAATGTCTCATAAATATTTTCGTCGCCGCCTGTTTCAAACATTTTTAGTTGGATTATCCTCGCTCAGTCCCAATCTAATTCTAGCAATGCTACAGTCACTTTTTGAGGTGATAAAACGATTTCGACAGTTGAAAAGCCTGGAATATTTCAAAAAGCGTCGATGTTTGATAAATATGGTTCTGATGGAATATAAATTAAATAAGTCGTAGGATCTCGTCGTTGAGATTTTTATTGATGGCAGTAATTTATTTGAGCAGCACCCCCAGTGTGCTCACGAAGAAATATGAAAGGCATTACAGTAAAAAGGCCTCTGAATTTATGAGTATTTTTCTGAGTTTGATAATGTTCGAGTTTTCATGGCAGGTTTGAAAATATTTCTCGATTGGCTTTTAAAAAGTTACTAAATCTACTTTTATTAGGATTCGGAGTGATGTTTGCGTAAGATGGATGTTTATTTTGGCATTAAAGATAAAATTTTCAATGTTTCAGGGGTTCCGAGAGATTGAAATTTTGTTTTATATAAATTTTACGAGCCAGTTTGAATAGGCGCTTAAGCAAGCACAAAGATCCTTAAATTATTTTTGAAGCTTCTTTGTTTTGATGGCTGTTTGGTATAATATCAGATAATAAGAACAGCTATTTTGTACAACAATAAAAATGAAAAAAAGATATTAGCGTAAAATCTTTTAAGTGAACATGAAAAAAAATTACGTCTGTAAAGAATATTTAAGTTTTTTTTTAAAGGATATATAAATTATATTATGCAATTTCTAAGTAAGGATAAATTCTATCACAAAACAATGCATTCACTAGACTTATGAGCTCGCAAGAATATCTTATCCTTTCCGTTGGCTGACAGCCAATTTTTAAAAGCATTTCCAAATTATTACCACTGAGTATCGAACAAAGTGATAATAAAATGAAGTTACTTGTATTGTTTACTCTCAAAAGGTTATATCTATTGCCTTGTTACTCTTATTTTTGGATGAAACGATATTTTTCATAACACAGTTCTTTTTTATTCACAATCATATGTTAGATAGTAAAGCCGAAGAGTTCATTTGTTTGTTTGTCAACGCGCCAATCACCGAGACTATTTATAATGTCGAATTAAAAAAATATTTTGCATTCGGCATCATCTTGAGGATTAAGTATATATTTAATAAAAAAATTCTATAGTATTGAAATTTATGATAAAACTGCTCGAAGTATATACAAATAAAAGTTGTAATCGACATAATATATATGAGTAGGTACGCCACGTATCGCTATTGTTCTAATAATAGTCAGGGTCTGTCGTAATGAATGGATAACCCATTAACTGGAGCTAGTCTGGATGTGAGTAAGACTGTTAGAAAATCCTATTTTTCGGCCAGGATTCCCACCCAAATGAAATTATCGTAGACTTTTATACTTTTTTATAAACCTTACTTCTTACAGTCATTTCACTGCCATTTCATCAAATTTAGGTATTTTCTGCTGAATTATGTTCCTGAAGACTTGTTTTCATTAATTTTAACATAATTTTAGGTGTTATGAACGTTGTCAAATTTGTCGTATTAAGACATTTTTTCATCTTTTTTCATAGTATCAAGTATTGATCAGCTACTGTGACAAAAAACAGTATGGCGCTATAGCTGCCACTCGTCTTAATAACTTGTGTAGTATGTTTAGATTTTATTAAGGTATAATAATGTGTAGTTTACAAGCATCTTCAAGTTACAGGAGCGAAACACAAATCAAGGTCAAAATTTTAATTTTTCAGAAAGTTTACACAAACACTATGGGGTCATCACTATTTAGGATATTTCAAAGAAAAGTAGGTTGTTTAATCGAATAAAAATACCAGAAATAATTATTTTGCTGCAAAAAGGGGTGCAGTGCTAAATGGGGAAAGATGACCTACCGATTTTAAGCTTGGTGGGAATTAATGTAACCTCAAATGTCTAAATTGACCAGGCTAAACGGCCATGCCAGCCAAACGAACAGTGAAATTGATATTTACTAAAATAAAACACTTTTAACCGGATTTATAGCGTATAATTACATTTAAAAAATTTAAGTCGACGCCTCGATGTCTTTGCAGAACCCGTGTTCACGAGACACCGAGGTGACCGTCATCTTGACAGTGGAAACAGCTATAGATCATCACCTCCATCTATTTCTCAGTCTTCGAGCGTAGCGTTCTGGATAAACACAAAACTATTAGATGTAATATTTTTCAAAATAGGGTTATACCACATGACAACAGCGTTAATCTTCGTTAATTTAAGTGAAATTGTGTACTTGATATTCAAGCATAGTATTTAGCTCACCACATCTATTAAGTTTCACAATTTTATGAGAATGTACGAATACTAGCAAATCTTTGTATTCTGTTTCACCAATACAAACCGACCGATAAAATTCTGCGACTACTAAAACAATTTCACTGGTGATATTTATTAAACGTTATTCTTTGTTTATACCTGAAAACAGTTTTTTCAGAATCGGTAATAGAATCGCACACTTTTAAAAACAATGACTCGCGCGCGTGTATACGTCTTATGATCTTGCCAGATAGTAAAAAACGCGGGATTTGTGATTGCGATTGCGAATGTCCATTGCGTGAGAGGGCAGCAAGCGAGTACCGCACGCAATTCTTAATTGTTAAGGATTTTCTTAAAAAGAAAACATATAAATATACTTCATTATTTATTTTACACATAAACTTTCTCAATTTAACTAAAATAATTTGAGCTTCATTTGAAAATAAATATAAATAAATAATAAATTATTATTACCATTATCTATACATATAATAAAATGGTAGGAAAGTCAAAACTGTACATTGAATATTTTTTTAAAAGAATACTTGGGGTATGATCTACAATCGAAACAGAAACAAAAAATATAGTTTTTAGAATTTTTGTCTGTTTGTCTTTCCG
This sequence comes from Stenoptilia bipunctidactyla, assembly GCA_944452665.1. NCBI lineage: Eukaryota > Metazoa > Arthropoda > Insecta > Lepidoptera > Pterophoridae > Stenoptilia > Stenoptilia bipunctidactyla. Next base: position 18,870,093 of record OX101729.1, read on the forward strand.
GGATAAACTCAAAAAGTACTGCATGGATTTACTTCAAATTTGGCATGAAGATAGTTAAGAAGTTGGGTCAACATATAGGCTACATATTATCACGCTAGCAGTGTTATAATCGTAGGTGCGTTTGGTGCTGCATAGCGTTCACGCAGACGACGTCGCGGGCAGCAGCTAGTTATTAATAATGCTTCATTAGAAAACAACATATCGGCCTCTACTACTGATCTCTACTAGGAACATGTCGGCCGCTGCAATTGTACATAAAATATCAGCATACAACATTTATAATAACAATAAACAAAAACAGTAATATCAACGGTAAAAGTTATTTTATAATGAATAAAAAAACTGTCCTTTAAATTTCATTTCCCAGATACATTAAAAGCTACATTTTATCTAGAAATTCCCACGGGATCCGTAGCTAAGTACGCTGGTATTAGAAGGTGCCAGGCTTTGAATAAATGGTTAAAGCATGAGTAAGTATCAAAAATAATTATTTTCATACTGCTTTCTTAAATTTTTACGATTCATTATCTTAAATTAAAAACTGTTTGATTTATTGCCTACCGACTATTACATTTCACATTGTATCTCAACCGTTCGGTGTCTCTGCAGACCCCGTGGTCACGAGCAACCACAACCACATATATCTATACTAATATATAAAGCTTAAGAGTTTGTTTTTTGTTTGTTTGTTTGTTTGAACGCGCTTATCTCAGAAACCACAAGTGGGATTTGATAAATTCTTTTTGCATTTGATAGCCCAACTCTTGAGGAAGGTATTTTATCCCGAAATTCCCACGGGATCAAAAGTTACAAGGGTAAAACCGCGCGCTGTGTCTAGTGTAATATATTCATCAAGTTACATTCTAATATTCCATCAATACAAAACTATTTTTCGTATTGTCACGCACGAGCGAGTGTTTTATTTTAATTATTTTCATATAAGTACTTAAATTTATATCAAGTAAAAGCTTGCAAAATGTATTTGTGTTGCCTATATATTTATGTTGTATTTTTATCCTAAATTCCACAGCATTTAGTTGCCTTTACGATTCTTGCTTCCGCCCCCTGCGAAGGGGAGAGCTGCTTAGAAGTGAGCTAATTGACATTCGGAAGGGTGTCACTTAGTTACGACGTTTGTGTGTTGCGAGCTTTATTGGACACAAATTTAATTTACTATATTTCATTCGATATTTCATATTTTGTTACGTTTCACGCTTTATTTCTTATGAGTGAATATTTGACTCATTACAAATCAAAACTTAGCTTTTTCTGATATTGAGCTTAGAGCTTTGAACAAACTAGACTATAATCTACATTATATAACAGGCTCTTTTAAAGCCTATTAGTCTAGATTCCACAACGCAATGCAACGTTAACATTAATAAAATGAAATTGCTAAACATGCTCAACTACCTAAAGGTTCTCCTGTAATTGAAATATGACTACGTTACATTAAGGTAATGCCAAAATTTGCATTATGCTGCGCTGTTATCCTATTTGTTCAAGAGCATACCTACCAATTTGTGATGTAAAATATTAAAATCCAGACAAAAATATCATCCTCTCTTAACTAGGGCAAATAAATTTATGTTAGAAAATAAATGAGGCTTTGATACAAAAACAGCATTATCTACAAATGATCTGGACTGGATAGTACCTTTTAAAACTTCTAATTAAACTACTTTGTAATAACTTACAGCAAAGGAAATACGCAATAATTTCGTCTACACATTATTGTGTATACAGGGTGTCCAAAAAGTACTTTGGAGAAAAATATCCTAAAGAAGACTTCCCCATTCGACTACAAAAATATTTTTTTTATTTGGACTTAAAGTTTTTCCATAAAAAAAATCTGAATATTTTAAGGAAAGCGCGCAAGTGCGTCCTTTCATCTATCTAGATAACGCACGCGTCTTAAGACCAGCTGGGAGGTATTTACATAGACTCTTTTTAAATCTTTATTAATGGACTTGGTACACAAGAAGCGACCATGTAGTCCTACATAATAGATAAAAATAAACTTAGTAATCTAGGTAGGTACCGCCTTAGTTGCATGCACTCGTAGAATTAAAAAATAAAATCCCCAGACAGTCACACCAACTACGTGGCCCCAAATTAAGCAAAGCTTGTGTTACGGGATAGCGAACTAGGGGGGGGAACCTAGAATATAAATACATAAATAGATAAACACCCAGACATGGAATTTTTTTTTCTTGTTCCGTGCGGGAATCGAACTCGCTACCACTGGCGTCTCAGGCAGACAGTATTACCCCACTGCCAAAGTGGTCGTCACAAGTTTCTGCCGATTCCACTTTTCGTTCCTACTTTGTGAAAGTAATAAATAATCTAGAATCAGGTCACTTGTCATGTACCTACGGACTCAAAATCACAATATTTTTTCAAAGTAGAGTTGTGTATTATACCCAGAATACAACGTTATATCATAATCTGGTAAGTCCTAATTTCAATATCATTAATATCTCATATTGGTTCTAGATAGAAGTTTTGTTGGACAGTACAAAACTTTTCTTCACCATATTTTTTTAAAATTAAATCATTGGAATTATCTCTACATCACGACCATTTCAGCAAGAAACGCCTACTATTTACATGGGTGTTTCCAGTAATTAATTCACAAACTAGATCCTATTTTAAAATAATGTATGTAGTGTATTGTTTGTGAATACCTAACGATCAGCTGGACATGCATACCGCATGCGCGTTATCTGGATAGGTGAAAGGTCTAGGTAGCTAAACAGTTTGAAATGTTTAGGATTTTTTAATGGAAAAACTATAATTCTAAATAAAAAACGGTTCCTGTAGTCGAATGGGGAAAACTCGCCCTATCTAGAATATTGTCCCCAAAATACTTTTTTATATAAATTTCTTGTTTTATCAAGAGGTTCATCCGACTTTCTACCTTAAGACGGAACTAACACCAGTTCCCACAAAACAAAACTAAGCAATATCAATAAAAAAATATTAATAAATCATTAGTAGACATTGATTGTATACATTTATTTCTTATGCATCCGAAATAATCAACAAATTATTTTCAACTATTGACCTAAATAATGAAATTAATGAATAAAGGATTGTATACAACGTGTAACATAATGAAGAGATAATACTTAAGGGGATTCTATGTTTGGTGATGTAGTTTATAAGTAACAGTAACATAAATTTTGTTATCCTCACGGTCCGACAGCTGTTAGCTTTTGATGAAATCTAATCGATAACAGGTGGCGTAAAAATAAAGTGATAGGTAACCAAGACAGATACTACAAAGTTCAACTGGTGCGGGAAAGGTCATAAGGTCACTGACTGCGGCACAAGTCTCGTTTTAGCTTATTAGGTTGACTAGGGTTGTCAAAATATTTTGTTGTAAAATAATTAAATAAATTTGTATGAAAGTCTATACCAGCACTGATCATGCTAATTCTTTTACTGTATATTCTTCGTATGGTATAGAAGCTAACCCTTAAGTTTTATCTCTCCATTTTGTTACACGTTGTATAATTTTATAATGTTTACGAGAATTTTAAGAAATCCTAGAAATATTTATATTTTAACCTCCACCTACATGTAACTGTAAACTTCGTAATGACCTACCTATTGTTTTTGAACTAAAACCGTATTTGTCTATTATGCTATGTCATCATTCTTTCCTAATTGGCCGTAGTCAAGTCTCTTATATTGAGTAAAATATATCTTGCCGTATTTCCTCTTGAGGGTTCAGTCAGATTATGCACTCATTAATAATGGAATGAAGATTGGGAGAGAAATAAGTTATTACAAAAACAATCATATTGAGAAGTATCCGATACAACAAATACTGGGGCTGGATTATCGGCAACCTTACATCCAATTTCTTAGTCGTAGCATAACCTGTATATTATTCTCTTAAGATAAAACTAAACTCCAAAAATGAAATTTTAGATCTCTTCTATATAACTAATAAATACACGAACATGCTTAGCTATGCAATACCAACGGATATTTCATAATGGTCGCAGGTGAGGGCCATAACTTGACGTTATGGGCACAAAAGTAGGCCAACGGAAAATTGCGAACAGTGTCATATTGTATTTTAGCCTTTGCTGTAGGTTCACACAATAAAGAAGAATGTAACATAAACAAAGCCCCTGAGGCAAACAACTTGAGCCCCTCTTAATAGAATTTTGACGTGGTGGCACCTTTATACATGGTAAAGATACTTTACGTTAGCGTGGTTTGAAGCTCCAGCGGAAACTATTATCGGAGAAAAAAGTGACTGTTTTGTTTTGTTGAAACTAGTATTAAAATTCAGTAGCTTTTTTGTAAAAGAATTATTTCTTGCAAGATAAAATCATGCTAATAAAAGTTATTTAAAATATAGGTCGATGTAAAATACCTTCTCTTTATTTAAATATAATAATACACAAAAAAAATGTGTTTTGCAAGGAAGTTATAATTGAAGTTTTAATTTATTTTCCTAGTTTCAATCGTTTAAATTTGTAACATGTTACCCTATATGTTTTAATTATTCGATCTAATTACAGTCATATATCTTTATAATAGACATTTGATATCCAAAATAAACAAGGTAGAGTATAATTTCGAACAAAGTTTTTGATCCATTAAGCATATTTGCCTAAACTATCGAGCATTGTAATTGCCAATTTGATTGTTTACCATCTGTTCAATACATTCCAGCACAGCGCAGTATGGATGGAGTAATCCTGCGAGATTGCTAATCAAATATCATTAAGTGTAGTAATCTAGCGATTAATGTGACACCAAAATCAAACAATGTCATTCTGATCTGAACCACAAAACGATGTGCAATATGAATTATAATCACCTGTCCAGTTGAATGGAAACAGTGGATGCTCGATAAATCAATCAGCTATTGTTTGTGTGTTTGATTTGTAATCATTCATTGTACTGTTTTAGAGATGAACACAATGACGCGTTTTGGTGTTTAATTATTTGCGATTGGTTGCATCTCTGAATGTTTCATTTATTTGCGGGAGTTCTGGTTCGAATCCCAGCCGGGATCGATTTGTATGTGGTACTTTTACCTATTATATTTAATCATTATAAAATTCAAAGCTAAACTTCTAAAATATTATATCATTTTTTTTTTGTTTTATCATTTTATTTTTATTTATACCTATATTATCAATGTAATTATTTATGTATTATTATTATATATATATAATAATATATAATATTATATATATATGTATATATTTAGAATCAACTGTCATCCAAACCTGTTCAATCTGTGTGACCTTTTGTAATATGTAATATTTTAGAATAAGTGTAAAACTGCTTTGTAATTGAAGTTTACCTAGTTAAAATTGTTGTGAAACTCTGTTAGTGGCTAAGTGTTATGTCTAAGTATAAAAAAAAACATTGTAAATTATAAAAATGCTGTTGAGTTTCTAAATAAATAAATAAATTTAGTTCTAACTAAAGTTTTACCCATTCTTTTTCCAACTTGAAATTTGAGAAATGAAATTAATTCATATTATAACTGTACTTTTCATAATTATTTAACAAACAAATAACTTTGAAACGTTCTAATATTCTTTCAAAGCAAAACAATTTATCGTATTGTCCATGTCGTAAAGGAAGCTTAGCTTAATGAATGGAATGGTTTTTTTATTAGATAACAAAATAAGAAAAATTTGTTCATCGAACTGAAAGTAATGAATAATTAATTTAACAAGAAAGGATAATATCTCTCTGTCGGGCATCGCAATTTATTTCGACAAGAATAAATCGGTAAATACATCTTTCCATCCAACGGTATCGATCACTGCTGGAGCCAAATTCATGTTTCGTTTGCTTCAAAAATTTAATATTGCAAATATCTCCCTTGCTGTGCCTGGAATTTTTTTGATTATAATGTTATAAAAAATATTACCTGCAAGTAATTTTATGCTTTATAAACGTTCATATAAATTGTTATAATGTATATACGAAAATGATTTTTTTAATTGGATAAATAAATTAAAAATATTAAAGCGCAAGAGTTGAATAAAGATTCTCGATAGTTTTTAATAGAAAATTAACATAATAAATATATTTTTGAATAAACTTCTTTGAACCAATAGCTCTTAAAATTAAAAAAGATAGAATATCATTCTAGGATAGAACGCTCAGCATTAACAGAATTAATAGCTAATTTATTTTTAACGTTTGCTTAGTTCTAAGTAAAAAATTACATAAATTACCTAATTTGGATATTATTTCTAACCAGCCCTAGAACAGAATAGCATTTTTTGAACACGTTTTCCGAAAAAAAATAAGAATATAATATTATTATTTGATTGTATCTCATTTAAAAGTCACATACTCTACAAGAAAATGCTGCATTCCAAAAAAAAAGATCATGACTCATAAACCAAAATCAAAAACCTAAGTTGTCCATTCGTCGATAAATCACCTACAATTTACAAGTGCCAGAAGTACACAAATGAGGTTAGGTCAGTTCCCTACTGCAGAGGCGTAACAAGATCGAATCAGCCGCCACATACAAATAGACGCTTGCTGACTTCCAATGCACTGAAGTCACTCGCCACTGGATTTAGTGCAAATTTGTACCCGATAAAAGGAAAATGGCTAAGAGTCTTTGGGGAAATATGATTTGATCTCTACTTTTGAGACGGTGGAAAATTTTTGTCCAATGGAATTGGATTTTGTAGTTTTATTTTGCAGAGTGAATAAAGTTTGGAGTTTGAGAGATATACTATTATACTTTTTTTTGTCACCGGCCAAATTTTTTTTTACGCAATAAATATTATAAATAGAAACGATTTTTACAAAAAAAGGTTATATATATTTTTTAACAAGGAAATTTATTTGTTCGCTAACATATTAATAAAGCATGGTCACTCTAAATTATGAATGAATACCATCAATTATAAAGTCCGCTACGCGCTACTACAATCTTGTAGTACTGCGTCGTAGTATTATCTAATGTAATCAATGAAAATGCCGCGTCATAGTAGCTGCGTCGACCACCCAGCACTGTGCGAGCTTGAAGGATTATGGCCTATACCTCCTCGTCACCCAAGGGAGAGTCTGATATCCCTGCAGTGGGCTTATTACAAAGAGTTGTGATGATAATGACTAACTGATGATGAGTAGCTGCGTTCAACAACAGCGCCTATTATTATAAAAGTTTTTGGTTCCATGTCTTAACTTTTTTCTACTGAGCGATATTTAAATAAATACGCAGTGTGGGGAATAGCTCAAGTTGATTGTATAGTATATGAATTAGAACGATTGTATTCACTGAAATGCGCTATCCACTGTCTAACCTGGAGTCGATGTGAGGGGTAAAAGGAAAATGCGAATTCACCCTTTACATGGTTGTGAAAGTCAAGCCACGCGGCCCTGTTGTACTGCACTTCACAAAGAAAGAAGTCACACACTATATTCTGTCTTCTCTTTTCCCGCGCTCTTCTATCACTATAATTTCCCGCCTTTTGTCTTCTATATTCTGCCTTAAATTTGACATCAGGCTTCTAATATTGTCTTAAGTTTTCGCGATTCATACTATTAAATAAATCACTTTTTACCCGGATTTATTTCAATTGCTTCCTAGAACGATCAGAGAAGCAATTGAAATGAAAAAACACCCTAATTTCAATAGAGAAGATGGTTGGAAACTATCACTGACATGGGACCCTATCCTGAAAAACATTAAATCTAACATCCAGCAAGCTGCACGACTTAAAACTCAAGATACTGTCAGCTCGTTTTGTGTCAATCCAGACCGCTACGCTCGAAGACTTAGAAACAGATGGAGGTGATGATGTATAACTTTTTACATCTATCAATCTGACGCTTGACACCTCAGTCGCTCGTGACCACGGGGTCTGCAAAGACACCGAAACGTCGAGTTAAAATTTAAAATGTAAACATACGCGATAAATCCGGTTAAAAGGTGTTTTATTTATCAGGCTTCTATTTAGACTCTTCGGACTTAAAGAGAGTTTTCACTATTCAGGCTTGGAGATCTTCACTCTTCGGGATCTTTTCGGTGAATCCGTCATTGGCGACTAGTTAGACTATAATACTTATTAGAAAAAGCTATTTACAAAACTATATTCTATTAACCTCTTTCTCTGTGTGCAGGAATCAAAGACTTTCGTGAACATTTCTTTATTTTAATCGCTCTTTAAGAGAGTCTGTTAAAAACCACTATGTACACTATAACTTTATGTATTATACAGGGTGTTCGGCAGAACGTTGAACATACGCAAATGGAGGATGGGTGGGGTCATGTGCTACTTACTTAGCCCAAATTATTTGACCTTGGCCCCTTGGTTTTTTTTATATTATTTTTTTGGTATATTTTTAGAATTTTTACCACTTTCATGTCTTTGAAGGCGAATATTTTTATTTACAATGAGTAAAACAGGCAACATTTTGTTTTGTTTTTATTTTGAATGTTATCAGATTCTCATGTAATGATCGCTTAACGCTGATGATGCCTTAAAAAAAAGTTATGGGTCCTCAAAGTTACAGAAACATGTATGAAAAAACTTAAAGCTTAATTTCAACTTTCATTTAAAAAAAAGCTAAAAGAGATTGAGGACTTCCAATTCTAGCAAAACATCCCTAATGTGTGTCCTTTCTAACGATATGTCATTTGTTTTAATTAAAAAAGAACTTCCAGAGTTATTCAATTTTTTTTATCAAGTAGATAAATTTTGACAAAACTCTACTTTTGAGGAAAGTGAAATGTTTTGCGAAATTTTATACTGTTGAGTTGGTAATAATTAAATGATCGATGAAAAATAAGGAAATTCTTGAACTAAGTACAAGGAAAACACCTTAGATGTGGTAAAGAAACAGATAACATTTTAAGTATTTTTTTTATTGACAATTACAACAATTTGTTCAAATTGACTTCCTTCTACTTCGATACAAAGGCGACATCTGCTTCTAATTTCTACAGTTGTTGTCAAACAAAACAAAATCCTCGAGTAAAATTAATATTAAATAAATTTATATTAATTTAATTATATAAATTATAATTATATATAATATAATTATTACTAGTCCCATCCATATTTTATAAAAAAAAAAAAGGGGCTTCCAAAGACGATTCAGTGTAAATGTGTGAGCAGGAGTGATAGGCAATAAACTATTTTTTGCCTCATTATTTGCCCGATCAAATCATTGGGAACAACTATTTGGAATTTTTAATGAATGATACCACCACCATTGTTGGAAGAAGTATTCCAAGAAGACAGGCCTATTGTCTTTCAACATGATGGCTGTCCAGCACACTGGAGTCTGGCAGTTCGTGAGTTGTTAGACAACTGTTTTCCCAATTCGTGAATTGGCAGGGATGGATCCATACCCTGGCCTGCACGATCGTCTGACCTCACTCCACTTGATTTTAACGTGTAGGGAACAGCAAAGGAGCTCGTGTATGTCACAGAAGTGGAAAGCCGCGAAGACTTGATAAATCCCATTAATAATTAATAATAATTAATAATTATTTATTTATTTCCTTCTTCTTGTTCTAATACAAATAGTCGTCTGGGGTCTACAGTTAGACATTCAATGCCTGTGTTTGAATTGCAGCTTTCAAGGTGATGAAGCAGGACATGCAGCTGCGGACAACATCTGTAGAAATTAGGCGCAGATGTCGCCTATGTATCGAAGTAGAAGGACGTCAATTTGAACAATTGTTGTAATTGTTAATAAAAAAATACTCAAAATGTTATCTGTTTCTTTACCACACCTAAGGTGTTTTCCTTGTACTTAGTTCAAGAATTTCCTTATTTTCCATCGATCATTTAATTATTACCAACTCAACAGTATTAAATTTCGCAAAACATTTCACTTTCCTCAAAAGTAGAGTTTTGTCAAAATTTATCTACTTGATAAAAAAATTGAATAACTCTTGAAGTTCTTTTTTGATTAAAACAAATTACATATCGTTAGAAAGGTCACACATTAGGGATGTTTTGCTAGAATTGGAAGTCCTCAATCTCTTTTAGCTTTTTTTTAAATGAAAGTTGAAATTAAGCTTTAAGTTTTTTCATACATGTTGCTCTTTTTTTTAAGGTAACATCAGCGTAAAGCGATTATTACATGAGAATCTGATAACATCCAAATTAAAAAAAAAATGTTGCCTGTTTTACTCATTGTAAATAAAAATATTCGCCTTCAAAGTCATGAAAGTGGTGAAATTCAAAAAATATACCAAAAAAAAATTATAAAAAAAACCAAGGGGCCAAGGTCAAATAATTTGGGCTAAGTAAGTAGCACATGACCCCACCCATCCACCATTTGCGTATGTTCAACGTTCTGCCGAACACCCTGTATATTTACACTGCATTGTTTTATTATCACTATCCTGCACATGCAGGTAAGTTGTTATTGTATCAAAGAAAATAAAATTTTAAATTTGGCCGGTGATAAAAATTTTGCCCTTTATATCGTTTGATGTATTTGCGTAATCCGAGTATCTAAATACTCTGTGAAGAGGTGTAATCAGAACATTGATCAGTGAATTTGTGATCGTTGAATCGGACCGACTTCGACAAATGATGTGAAATGAATTACTAGGGGTGTTGAATATGTTATGAGTATGGCTTTGATTTTATAGACACTCGCATCTCTTTTTTTATTACTGTACTTTTCTTAGTCAATATCATTAGTATCGTAGCATATAATTTAAAAACTTTGAGGATTCCATTAAAGTAAAAAAAAATATTAAAATTTATACTTTTCATGTCGTAAAATAAAAAACGTTTTAACAAACTTTCATAGAGTTAAATTATTTTTTTTTATTAAACCCAACGTTAAGATATAAACCTGATCACTTCAGCCTCTTATGTCCATGTTGTGGGAAAAATTACCAAGATGTCGAGTTCATAGGTATAGTATAATTAAACCTAATTGAGTTTTTGACCTTTATTGTAAAACTTAAGCCATTACATATCATGCAACAGGTTATGACTGTTAATATGGTTGTCGGCACGCGTACGTGTTTAGTCAATTGTTTCGGCTTGAACAGTTTTACTAGCAATGTCTCTCCATTTTTTTCGGTTTGCTGCATTGCGAGAGCATTCTATCATGGTAGTTTGAGTGGACGATTTGATAAGGTCTGTCCTTCGAGTGGGTGACCGGCATCTATGACTGTCAATATTCGACTTAATTTCATATTTTTTTTAACCATAGGGTACAAGAACCCTAAGCCGCTTTGTTATTTTTCGTATCACCGTATCTCAGGAACTATATAGCTATCGATTTGAAATATTAAATAAAGATAGTGTTATTTCAGATTTAGTCTCGTTTCATTTACATACATTGATTTAACGCGATACGTGAAACTTAAGACAGTTAATTTAAAACAGACATGAATTTTGAATGCAGCCAACGCAATCAAAAAACCTTTTAAACGATATATTTTTATAAGATAAAAAAATATCCTTTTAATTTATTCTATAAAAAAAAATTAAGGGATACCTCATTCTCTAAAGTTGTCTATAAGTTCTTATTAGGACATCAAATTATTACTAAAGAACGTAAATGCGAAACTCAATATGAAAGGTTTTTTGAGTCACTGAGCATAAGCCCAATCTTCAAATCAGTTCTTTTAAAAAAATCGGAACTTTTCAAAGACTGAGTGAGTATCTAAAAATTTTAGATTTTACTTAGAGATTTTAATAACTACAAAAGCTGTTTTTGGTATTGAAGTTGAGTTTGAATTGAAAGCTTATAAAACAAAATTCAAAATCAACTCAATATTTCGACTAATTTGTTTTCCAAAAAATATTTGTTTTGCTTTGCTTCAACTGTATAATTTTGTAAACATAGCGTGAGGCAATGAACATTAAGCCGTCTAAGTAGTCGGCTGTAATGAACAAACTAGAAATCTACAAACTAAGCGTATTTGTTCTAAGTCCAACGTAATTTGAACTCTTCAGTATGCGGGTAGAAGCCGACCTAATTCTTGTTTGGGCTTAACTTGCTGTAGCAATAAGTCACTTAGTTCAGTTCAAACAATGTTGTAATGTTTAATTCAATATTTATATTTGAATAGCTATGTTTACTTTGAGAGTTTAGTCCAATTGGTCTTCGATGAAAATAACATACAATGCTTTTTCTTTTGTAGCGGCGCTTTAATTTTCATCGAAATTATGTAATCAACTATACGATTTATTATTATTGAAATTGATACAGTGAGCTTGATATCATTAATACTTATTCGCAAAAAAGGTTTTTTGTATAATACTTAAGTTCTCATATTTTGTATAATATTTAATATTCAACACTCCATTCAATTATTATGATCGAATTTCACAGCAATGCAGGCTCACTATTGACGCACGTTACATTGACACCTGTCACTGCTTTATTTACGAACGTATGTTAATCAATTTTTGATTTATAGTACAAGTTAATGACGCATGTTTTACAGTTGAATTTTAAATTCTTAATTAGTTTGTTCAGAGGTGGGTAATTTGGCGCGTAAACTTATTAAGAAAACAGGAAACCAAACTTTACGTCAACGTTCCGAGGCAGTAATAAATTTACAAAAGGAATGAGAAACAATTTTAATCTCAGATACGAAACAGTAAAGCCTCAATTCAAAATAACTTCCGGGGTATTAAAAACTCGTTATAATTTGGCAACAATTTCATATGAAATCGCTGTAAAATTATACTTTAATCTACCAACTTAACAATGTTATGTTGTTTTAATTAATTGCTTTATTTTTGTTTATACCCGATGTTTAATTGGGTAAAAGAGAGAAAATATATAACCTTATGGTACGAATAATTCCAGCTCCAAAGTCAAAAGTAGTATTAATATAAATGAATATAATTTTAAGAGAAGAGGAAATGGTGGATTTTGTATAACGTTGAGTTATTGTTTCGCTGTTTCTTAGTATCGAGCGGGACTCCTGTTGAATTTACAACATAATTCGAATTCGTGAGTATATTTCAATTAGTTCAGTTATGCCAAGAATGAAAAACAAATTATTAACCGCTGCTTTTATCAGTAAATTCAGATTCTATCCTGCACCTATTTGTACAACACCAAATCTGTGTCTCTTCCGAGTTACGTTTTTCAAATCTCCACCGCGGTGCTGTAATTGAATGGACAGCTGGGCTAGCATGCGGCTATCGATAAAAACTCGAATCGACAAGATAAACATTATTTAACAGAGAGCATACTAATAATATCTTATAAATAATACACATCACAAATATACACTAAATACATACCTACTTTGAATACCTTTACACTCATACGTACACTTTCATTTAATTACAAACAGGAACACAGATAAAACTAGCTACCCACGACACAGGTTATCCTAGTGTGGGAGCTAGAGCACATTAATTTTGTTATGCATTAAGTTTAATGTTGTACCCATTTATTAGTAAGTAAGTATAAAATGTAACTTGAATGTAAAAATGTTAGCAAATGAAGCAATTATTAATTAATCAATTTCATCGTATCGTTTTAGCTAACATGCGCACCATAATAGATAGAATAACTCACTTCGATACCATGATTAAGCCCACAGAATCAAAGTTGCCATATTCTAAAAAAAATACATTACATTAGGTGCCATATTCTAAGAAAATTTCGATATAAAGGCCCGATTCGGTGCCGATGGTCGCATGTAGCCCCACTGCTGTATCATTCAGAGTAACTTCATACGAACACCATATGAATTTTCTAATAACATCGAGAATACCTTACATGAGATTAATTTGTTCGTCGAAAATCAATTTATTTGTATGTCATATACCGAAATATGCTAAAATAATAATAATAAAATGTTAAAATTATTTTAATATAATAAAATACACCCTGAGTAAATAAATCATATTTCCATCGAAATTCCAAAAGTTAATATCACAACAAAAATGTCAATTGTTTTCATAATTATGGCAATCTTTCGCTTGTTTCCCCTTTTTAATCCGGTTGAGTTTTATCTCTAATTCCAGAGACAACCCCATAACAGAAACGACAGCATACCAAGAGCAATTTCTTTCTAAGAAACTAACTCTTATTACAATGTTGTAAGGTATCTCAAAGATTAAGGTAAGCTAGATCAGCATGTCACTGTACTTTGTGATTGCTGAGAAAATGGGATAGGAAGAACAGAGAAAAATATATAATGAACTCTCGACGAACCCCCAGTTTCCCCTTTGTCATTCTTTAAATGTAATCAAGGGTGGCCTTGCTAGTCGATAGATAATAGGAATTGCAAATACCTGCTTATCCCCCTTTGGTTTTTGGAAAAAGAAAATAAAAACAAAACATTGTTTTTACAATGCGTTATGATAAATGGGTTGCCTGGGTTGCCTGGTAGAAATCGCGCTTCGGCGATAAGGCTGATGTTAAATTGTAATCATTATTTTTATTTTTAACTGTGTTACCATGTTGGTGTACAATAAAGAGTTTTTATTATAATTATTATAATCTTCTTAATATCTTTCTTTCTTAATATTGTATATAAAACTCTTCCGTTACTGACTGAGTGACTGACAGACAACGCACAGCCAAAACTACTGGCCGTAGAGAGCTGAAATTTGGAACATGTGAAGTTAGAAGAAGAAGAACTTAGAAGTTGTGAGGGAGCACTAAGGAAGCAATTCCCAAAATTCCCACGGGAACGGGAATTATTGGACTTTTTAGTATGTATGCAAAATCTTCTTCCTTGAGTGCACGGATATGATACTTGGGATAAAGGTTCTTCAATGAGTGTCTGGTTGTGTTATGAAAGGAATTCCCGAAATTTCCACGTTGTCGGGAAAAATAAGTCTTATGTTTATGCGCGTACGAAGTTGCGGGACAAAGCTCGTTATAAATATAAGTTAAACTACGAATAAATGCACTTCAGCAATAAATGACGAAGTTTTATTTATTTTATTGTTAAATATAGAATTAATAACCAAATACTTAATTGAAAATTTTTAAGTTATTCCAAACATGAGATGTCTTAAGTCTTGATTGATAGACTACAAAAGGATACGTGCTGTTACCTATTTTAACTAAAAATTGAATATAATCAAATATAGACTATATTTTTCTCTTTATATCCACGCCAAATCTAAAATAAAAACATCGACCAACCTGAAACATAAATAATAAATATTCATTTCCTTACAAAATATCTTAAAAAAGAAACAAAACCTCCACACTATTTCTATTTAAATCACTTTGCTATCCGCAAAACCTTTTACAAGTTTTTGTACTCCAACCTAGCTTGATCGGTCTACCTAACGCTCGAACCCTCAGTCGTCCCATAGTTAATTACTATTGCTTGACACCTGGTTCCACTCGATACCTTTTAGCTAATTGACATCTGGACAGCTGTCAACCGAGGCTGTGATTCTACCTTCGTTGAATTTAACCCGTATGCAGGGTGTTGTGTGCAGGTAAATTTTTGAAGTATTTTTAGATATGTGGAGGGTTAAATTGGTTTTGGTTTACTGATTTACATGTAAGTATGTAAGTATTTTGTATGTGGCTTTTGTAGATCCTTGTATTATTAAGATTTTGTGTATTTTTATAAAAACGTAAAAGTAATACATCGTGGATCCTTAGAAAATAAGACTTTACTTCGTCAACAAATATGTTCAGAAAAGTTAATATATAATTGAAAAGTAAAAGTAAGTGTAAAGCAATAACTTAACGGCTTGTTCAGATATTGTTACATGACTGAAAAGTTTAGTAAAAATTCTTTTGTAGTTTTGACTTTCAAAATGTACGTACCTACAAGAAATAATCAAAGCCAATAAGTTTTTGATTTAACTCAGATCTATAAAAATCTAGGACGACTTTAAAAACATATGTTAAAACACATGTACCAACGTAGAAATCTGGATTAAGCTTGTATGTACCTACTTACCTATTTATTTACACGTATACGCAGCACCTTATTCGGGCTTAAAGTACTTAGAACGTGAAATAAAATGTTACTGCTCAGAAATAATAGTAATTCCCGTTGGCAGCCACCTTTGATGTACAGTTTGCAGAAAAAAATTGGGTACTGTGTGATTTATACACTGAGGTTTCTGATCTTTGACAAATATTGACATTTTGATAAGATTAAACTTGACTTTTATAACGTCCCGAATATATTTCAAGTTTGAACTACGAACTAACTATGTTTAATACATTTTAATATTATCTCAAATAATGCAACCATTAGATTTATGGTTTTACTTTTACTGTAATATTTTTATTAATTTTTAACATTTACCCTCAAAACTCTAGTACATTACTTAGAGTATTAAGTTTTTTTGGCATACAAGTTCAAATTAGACATCACAAACTAATGTTTCTTTCCCACTGCAATCTGCAATGCAATGCATAAATAGTAAAATAAGATGATCCTTTTTGATCTCGATATTTTATGAGGGTGTTTAATACCTACTGAACATCCTACTTATTTAATAAACATAAGATATTGTTTGTTTGCATAATTATGTATTTTGCTACTCTTTTTACATTTTTTATTATTTATAAAAACATTACTTTTGAATGGCTGCTCTATAATAAAACATTTTCTATTCTATTCCAAAATAGTTATATTAAACACATCATCAGCTAACCTTGTGTATAAAACAGATTAAATACCGTTTATGAACCAGGGACCAAGATTAGATATTCACAGCTGTCATTTTTGCGCTCAGAATAAAGTAGCCTCGGGGATAAGCGTGTCATCTGACTAATCGATTGTCGCCCACTTCGTCCTTCCTTTGTACAAATTATGCCGCTTGTGTCATTCTGTCTTTATGATTGCTTTAGCACTGTCCTGCTTCAGTGTGTTTTTTTTTTCTATTTGATTAATATCTATCTGTGCTCTCGAGCTTCATGTACACTGAACATCAGGTAATATTGTAGTGGGAAAGGGTTTAATACATAGAAGTAGATGAGCGCATCAAAATTAATAGAAAGTGGTTGATAATAATAGCATGACAATTACAAAACCGTTTCAAATAACTGTAAACTATTAATGGCAAAAAACTTCAATTTTATTGGCAGTAATAAGATATTGTCATTATATAAATTAAATACGTCAAAAGATTATCGTGACTTACCATCGAACTATAAGAAAATGTGACCTCTTAACACCTTTACTTTGAAATAAATCCGAATGCATTTTTTTCTGCTAACCATACATAGCAATACTAGGATCGGGTTGAGTGAAATTTTTCACTTGCTCCTGGATATAATTCGCACCAGCACGGTAATAGATTTCGAAAAAGCGGAAGCGAAGTCAGCTATAAATCGAGCAGTAACTGTGCAACGTTTTTATAAATAACACTCTACAATGAAAAAACCGTTTACATTGGAAACTATTGATATCAATACAAAGATAAATGCATTGATGTTAACGCTATTTGAAAAAGTGCTTTATTGCTTGCTTGTGTACTTTATTTGAAGACCACTTTGGCGATGGGGTAAACCTGTCTGCCTCAGATGCCAGTGGTTGCGGAACAATAAACTAAAAATGTTCCGTGTCTGGGGGTTTATCTATTTCTATATTTATATTATAGGTTCCCCCCTAGTTCGCTACATGGTATCCCATGACACCAAGCTATGCTTCCTTTGGGGCCATGTAGGTGGTGTGATTGTCTGGGGATTTATTTATTAATTGATTTAAGGATACAGTTAAAATTTAATACTAAGATCAAGTTGTGTGAAATTTGTCACTTGCTCCTGGATATAATTCGCACTAGCACAGTAATAGATTTCGAAAAAGTGGAAACGAAATCAGCTTTGAATCGAGTAGTAACTGTGCAACTTTATAAATAAAACTCTACAATGAAAAAACCGTTTACATTTGAAACTATTGATATCAATACAAAGATAAATGCATCGATGTTAAAGCTATTTGAAAAAGTGCTTTATTGATTTAAGGGTGCAGTTAAAATTTATTATGCCAAAAATACGTGCACGGTTTTAATAAAGTATTGGTGCAATAATATTGGTTTATATTTGAAATATCTATTTTCGAGTTTACACTTTATGAATATGAATTAATATTTACTGTTATTAATACTGTTAATATTTACTGTTGCAGCAAAATTTAAATAACATCCACGTTACTTTAATGTGGACAGCCCTATTTGTAATTTTCTTCAAAATTTTTTTCAAAAATTAATTATCTTCAGTGAAAGCTACAAAAAATATTATATTAATTAAACACGCCGTTTTTACCGTAATCGTAAAAAAAAATATACTTCTTTTACTAATTTTTTTCATAAGTGTACACAATGAAAAACTGTCCATTTCTTAAGTAGACGTTTTGCTATATAATAAATAAATAAAATAAATATTTCTGACACTCACACAACATTATCTAGCCCAAATTAAGTTTCTTAAAGAACTTGTGTTATGGATACTAGATAACTGATATACTTCAGAAATATAGAAACATACATATTGAATAAATACATATTTTTTATTAGAATAAACTTAAATAAACATATAAACATCCATGACTTGACGACTAATATCTGTGTTCATCACACAAATATCCGCCGCTGCCGGGATTCAAACCCAGGACCTCTGGCACAGATGGCAATGTATGTTACCGCTACACCAGTCGGTCGTCATATAGACCTCTTGATAGTTAGACGTTTTGCTACATGGACGATTAGCTAGCTAGGCAAATTGCTCATTAGACATTTCGCATTGTTGGACATTTTGCTACTTAGACTTTCTGATCAGGTGTCGTTTTTACTAAGTGAATTCATAAACTAAGATTTACATGATAAAGAACATTGCTATGGGATCTCAAAAAAGTGCCTGGAAATAAATTTAAGTTTGTTTAATTTGAAAACTTACGATTGACATACACGATTGATATACGCAATATAGGACCGGTCCCGTAAATTACCGATTAAATATTTTTCAATAATTAGATTAGTTATTTAAAATTTTAAAAACTCTTTAATTTCATACACGAGCGTTATATCGTGGTTACGGGACTAATCTTGTTGGTATCTTACAGTGTTACATTACTTAGGGATATATATACCTATAAAAACTTAGGGAGAAGAGATCAAGCTTGTCCAGAGTTTGGGATCATGTCTTCCAGTCCAGCAGTCTGCAAAAAAAATTGCAGTGCAGTGAAGATTACAAACAGTCCAACAGGACTCCACTATCATATTAAAACGACACTTGTAAATTTTCATTTGAATAAAATACTTTTTGACTGTTTTTTGCATGTTTTAACACGACGTTTCAGTGTCTCCCATTGTGTGACTATTTTCTTTTTTTGCGATTTACTTTAACAAGTAAGCAATTTTTTTATGACCGAATTTTATTTCTCTATAAAATCAGGTTAAAAAAGTTGTTTTATTTAATATAATTAATCGTCAAAACTGAAGCCAAAATTCTGTTTATTTCCAGCCAACTACCATTAGCATTAAGTTATTACTTCCTTAACCCATGTGAGGTTGACATGTACCTCAACTTCACTTTTCATCAGGTGAGATTGAGGTGAAGCTGAAGATAAAGAAGAATTTATCACTTAGCTTGATCTACAGGGTGAATGGTGGGTCACTTTTCAATTCGAGAATTGATAGTTTGAGATCATTCATGAAGAGAAAAAATTAAATGAAAAATAAATATTAATTATTTACAGAGTAAACTTAACCGAAAGTCAAGCAACACATGGTTACGCTAGCGTTGGCAGCGATTTGCGTGCCAGGCCATGTGCCGCGATTGACTCTGTTGTATATAAAGTAAATAGTAACATATAGGGAATTCTAGTGAAAAATTAAGTACCTACTTTTTATTACATAATTATGATCAGAATCGAGTACAGAGTCTCTACTTCAGTATCTTAAATTTGTCACCAGTCACTCTGTATAATATTCTATTCAATAACATTTAATCACAAATTTGGGTTACATTAAAAATTTATTATCGGACATTTGTCCTATCATCAGGCTGACATACCAAATGTTCGGCCTTAATAAATGATTAGATATAATTTGAAATACTGTTCGGTTCTAAAGGGATTTGTCATAATTTCAGAATTAATAGTAAAAACAAATAACAAATTTTAGATTGCACTAATGCTCAAATTTGTGAAGAATGATCAAAATTAATGCAGGTAACATTTCAGCAAAACACACGACAGTTTGAACACATATTTAGAACTACTCTTATAAAAAAACAAGTTGGAAATGTACACATAATTTTGTAACTATATATACATATTCATATAAATCAAACCATGATCACTGACATAAATATATTTAATATTAAACACGATAGCAATGTTGATACACTGAGGCTTGACCTTTGACATACTTCAACGTAAAAAACCTACATAAAATCATCTGCAAAAGATCTTATTTTATTTTCATATTCTTATTTTATTATTTATTTCATGATTCATGTACCGATATTTGTTTCATTGAGGAACACGGCAGAAAGGCTTATTTTTTTATGAAATTTGATTTTGATGAAATATGTCATGGTGATAGTGTAGACTGAAATAGCACATAACCTAAACTTTATCCTAATATTCCCACGGTTTTAGAAATTGCGTAGGTAAAACCGCATAAAACCGCTAATATTTTATACAGGGTGTCCCGCCAACCTTATTATAATACCTTCACGGAGGTGTTCTAGTACCCATAAGGATAACAAAAAAATAATAAAAAATTAATTTTTGTATGAAGGCAACAAATTCGGCCTTTTTCTTTCATACAAAAATTTAAAAATAAATTTAGATTTTTTTCTTTTTTTTATTATTTTTCTGAAATTCTTATGGGTACTAGAATACCTCCGTGAAGGTATTATATAGGGTTGGCTGGACACCCTATATAGCACGAATGGTAAGTCTTCATCAAAATAGTAACAACTTACGCAGATAACAAATTAACAACCCGCACGATGCTATGACGAGGTTTTAAGAACATCTTTCTGTTAAAACAAGTCGTCCAAAATGCGCACTAAAACATTATTATTAAAGCTTTCTTAAGAGTTCATCAAGACTCAAGTATGATTCGCTGTCAATACTACAAAGAAAACTGTCACAAATGTGTACTACAATAGAGCTCAAATCCTAGTACAATACTTATATATCGATCCATGATCATTCAAGAAAACCGTCAATAATAAACCTATAATCATCTGTTAACAACACTAAATAACTTTAGACTCCCATTCCTTTGTTTCCTTTTAATTAAACCAAATTCACGTTCTCTGCTTATGCTGGAGCTAAGCTCTTGTGGAAAAAGTTAGTTTTTCTTTACTAATGAGTTTAAGCCATATAATGGAAGCCTGTGGCTGTGATACTTCGTTCTGGAGCTAAATGTAAAGGACTGCAGTACGTAGATACAGTTGTTTTAAAATTAAATTTAAATAAAGCGCGCTATGGCGTAGCATCGTTTGTCTTCTGATATGGTCTTTTTACGGCTTGTGACTGTTAATAAGTTACTTTGAATTCTTTTATAGCGTAGTAGCTGTTTGGTTTTACCCCTATTATACTAATTCTTGCAAGAAGTTTAGTATAATAATGTTCTTTGTGTTTTTCACGGCCAAATGTTCTGTTTGTAAACAATCAATTTATACGTAATTTTATTATTATAATGCCATCCAGTCAGACTAAGTTTAGAGTGCCTTCGAGTATTTTTTATTAGACACCGTAAAAGACATTCAAATTAATGTTTTATTATAAACTTTATGCCTATTTATATGAAAAATCAGATAAAAGAAATACCGTTCTACCCTAATAATATTCTCAGAAATAAAAACTAAAATCGATTAGCGTCTCCATCGAAGTGGCTTATCTTGGACTTAAGAGACTCCGTAGTTTGGCCAATCCAAAGGATTTTCACAATTGCTCGTAGTAGATACTGACTACGCCGTAGATAAGCTGTACTTCGTAGCATTACGCAGTTCCCTGGAGACAAAAACTTTATGAAATTATAAATGTTCGCTTTTTTTATTTAGATAGAAATCAATATATTTTCACGGAAGTAATCGGAAATAAGAATTGAATGAGTACGGTTTTTTGTAATTTGAAAATGATTTATATTTATATGAAGTTTTATTGAAAACTGGAAGAAAGGTTATTTTCTATTAATTTTAAGATAAAAAAATCTAACCACTTATATTTATTAAGCTGGGTGGGTCTTCTGATGTAAACTACAAAACAGGTTCCGGGGTTGCTTCAGCCAAACCTTTATAAAAAATCCAAAAATTACTTAGATTTAAATGGTTAGGTCTTATGACACGTCATGTTCAGTGTTAACTATGGCATGAGAAATTTTATTATTAATGGTACAAAATCTTTTCTTTTTCAGGTGTTAAATTTTCAATGCAATTTTAACTATGCTGCTTTAAACTTAAAGTCCCAAATGAATAAACATTTCACGAAACAATCTATTAACTCCTAGTAAATATGACTTTGACGGAGCGTAACGGGTGATTATTCCCCATAGAATATGTTTGCGAAATAGCCACAAGCATAATGCGTATTATTATTAGAAATTTTTAGCGTATTTCCGCAAATGAAAGAATGGGTCTCCAGGGCTTTGAAGCTTCGTGAACATTGCTTCGGACTTTGCTAATTGACATATTGATGAATCAGATATTTTCGTTTAAGCATTCTTCGGTTTTAGTTCGGAAATTGGGGGAAGTTAATTAAATTGTTTAGTTTGTTTTATGGCTTCATGATGTTTAATCAATAGCTCCATCAGACTTTTTATTAAGTTAAGGGTGTGTATATTGTACATTTTATCGTTGCCATGTTGTAACAAACCCCGTTGTCATGAATAATATAATGCCGTTAAAAAGTATTTTTTTAGTGGTAATCAGTGGTGAAAACTGAAGACATCTCTTTAATATTTTAGTATTATCTTAATTTTTCACAGTCACACACCTGAGTGAAATGACCCTTGGAAAATTTTTCTTGCAAAAGAACACCCTTCAAATAAAAATAATAATCCAAATAACTACCCTTTGACGCTAATGTTTCTGTAAATGTACAAAGAATCAGTTCCACACTAAACCCGTGTATAACCTTTGACTTCAACGTCACTTACTATCAGTGTGATTGAGGTCAAAGACGAGTTTAGCCACCTGGAGGTCAGTAAACTGCTTTTGGTTATACATTCTACGTCACATATTTAAAATCAAAAACAAACATGCGCCAAAAAAGTGTTGTACTACCCTAGTAAACCAAATCAAAATTAATTTTTCGCTTTCAGTTCCTTTTGGTGGCAGCCGTCAGAATGCCGCTCGCTGCGCAGCCTCTACTACCAATTGGCTGTCGCCCCGATTATGATCAATAGCCTTTGTTAAGGCTGATCATTAAAGGGGGATGTGTAGTGGGTATACTCAGGTATTCTGAGGAGTGTCGTGGCCGGTCTTGCGGTCCCCACACTGTCTGGGTACTCTATATCTTTTAGCCACTGGGGTTAGCAGCTCTTTAGAATTTTCTTGCTTTAGTGGGTGCCAAAGAATTTTCCTTCTTCAAAAAAAAAAAGGTACAGTGGGCCTAAGCTGTGGTGTACCACCTTAGGGTGAATTGCAGCTTGTTTCTTAGGTGATAAAGATTAGTTTCGCTTGCATGCTATGAACAAAATATTTTTTTTTTGTTTTCTATATCAAATAAAATTTGGCTGTCTTAAGAGTTTTTATTACTTTGTGTAGAATGCTTTTTGCTGAAATTGGTGTTTTACATACATACATACATAACATCACGCCTGTATCCCTTATGGGGTATGCAGAACACCAGAGCTCATAAGACCATCTGATGTCACGTTTGATTTAGGAGGTATTATAATGATGGATAAAGACTATTGCAGTGACAGGGGGTCAGCCTATCGCCCACAAAATACGCCAATAAAACATCTGTTCCTTAACTGACTTTTACAGTATGCCCGGGAAGAGAAGCATTTGGTACATTCTATGTTTTTCTTTCGCTCCCAGTCCAGCGTGGAAGCTAGCATGGAAGGAAGCAGCGTGGTGTTTTATTCATTTATAATTAAGGTTAAAATGTCTTGCAAACATAAGTGATCTATGACATAAAACCTTATCAATTAGGTTGACGTTATTATTATGCATCCTTTTCAGAGATATCTAGTGTGAACCTTATTGATTTCGATATCTAGGAAACCAAATCAAAACTGGTGCTCCACTTGCTTGGTTCATTGTATCAGTGAGTATGTTGAAAACAGAGCGATGCAACGGGGATCTAGTTTAATAGCAGTATCTCTATGCGCAGTGTATAGGCTGGCTTAAAGTACTAAGATAAACTGAGCCTGCAATACATAGGTACTGTCGAATTTTCATTATGTGAACAACAATTTTAGCATTACAAGCTAACAACATAAACGACTTATTCGAAGCAAAAGTGACTCTTGTAACACTTAAATATTGTTGTATGCAATTATGATTACAGCGTTATTGACAATAATTTACTAAAATTATTAAACTTACTTATAAAACATTAACAAAGGCTATAAACGTACTTGTTTATAAAATGTAAAAAAACTCTGTGCATGTATGCCAGTGACAAGATCTGTTGTCAGCGTCTCCGTTACTTAGAAGTGCCGGACCTTTCAGTTATGTGGGTTCACATAGATACCGGCCTAGACCAAATGGTATACGCTGGTATTTATCGGTCACACAGCGGAGATCGGGAGACAACGAGGCTTATGGACTATCTCAGCAGTACAGCGGACAAGGTTCAGCAACGTTTTCCCACAGCGCAGTTGGTGTTCCTGGGGGATTTTAACGCACACCACGGACAGTGGTTATACCCGTTTCAGGACACTGACCATGCTGGTAGAGAGGCTTTTAAGTTTTCGCTCACTCATGGCCTCTCTCAGCTTGTTGACGAGCCTACGCGCATCCCAGACGTTGCTGGCCATACTGCTTACTGCCTGGACCTTCTGCTGACAACCGATCCGGACAGATATTCGGTGTCCGTCACTGCACCATTAGGGCAATCCGATCACTGTCTGGTGAAATCTGTATCGCAGTACTCGCCACCTGACACCCGACCAAGTGGTTCTAGGCGAGTATGGCGTTACAAGTCGGCAGATCGGGATGAAATGCGACATTTCTTCGCATCTTATCCGTGGCGGCAAGCTTGTTTTACATCAACCGATCCATCGTGCTGCGCTGATGCAGTCTCAAGTGTGATAGGTCAAGCAATGGAGTTCTTCATTCCCTACGCTGATCTATCCCTTGAAACCAAAGCTCGCCCATGGTTTAGTGCTGAATGCTTTTCCGCTGAAAAGCGTAAGCGAGAAGCGTACAAAGCCTGGGCAACCGCTCGCAGAAGCAAAGCCGTGGATTTGCATGAACACAAAGAGAGGTACAATGCTGCCGCCAAGTCCTGCAAAAAGGTGATCAAAAGAGCTCGTTTCGCCCACATAGGCTGTATTGGAGACAGAATAGCCTCATACCCCTCGGGAAGTAAAGCTTTCTGGTCCCTCGCCAAGTCGGTCGAAACGAACTTTTGTCACCCGTCGCTGCCGCCTCTGCGGAAACCTGACGGTTCTCTGGCCCACACCGCTAAGGAAAAGGCGGATTTATTTGCCAGTATCTTTGCGGAAAATTCTCGTCTAGATAGCCAAGGAAAAATCCCACCCCAATTACCTCAGTTCGGTCCTACAATGGGTACCGTTCATATTCGCCAAAAGGAAGTTCTTAAGTGCTTGCTGCACCTAGACGAGAATAAGGCTAGCGGTCCAGACGGTATTCCTGCAGTGGTGTTGAAACGCTGCGCAGCTGAGTTGTCTCCCGTTTTGACGCGTCTCTATAGACTCTCTTTGGAATCTGGTAAAGTCCCCAAATCCTGGAAGCTGGCTAACGTACAACCAGTACTGAAGAAGGGAAGCCGTGCTGATCCTGTCAACTATCGACCAATTTCAATCACCTCCATACTTTGTAAAGTCATGGAACGTGTATTGAACAATCGACTCCTGGCATACCTTGAGACCAACGAGCTCCTAAGCTATAGCCAATATGGTTTCCGCAGTAGACGCTCGACCGGCGATCTTCTCGTGTATGCCACACACTTATGGAGTGAGGCCTTGGAGGGTCATGGTGAAGCAATAGCTGTATCCTTAGACATCTCCAAGGCCTTTGACAGGGTCTGGCATGATGGTCTCTTAAGCAAGCTTCCAGCATATGGCATACCGACCGGGCTCTGCGACTGGATATCTGATTTTCTGAGGGAACGGTCGATTCGAGTAGTCTTAGACGGCTACTCCTCTGACCTAATGGCAATTAATGCCGGGGTACCTCAGGGATCTGTTCTCTCTGCAACTTTATTCTTGCTGCACATTAATGACCTCCTAACACCAGGCATTATTGGATATGCTGATGACAGCACTGTTGTTGAGAGATATATATCCAATGCGCGAACGAGCGCCCATGAAATCCAGGTTTTGAGAAAGTCTATGATTGAGCGCGTTGATTCGACCTTGCGGAATGTATCCGATTGGGGCGAATCTAACCTGGTCAAATTCAACGCCTCCAAAACACAAGCGTGTCTATTCTCCGCAAAAAAGAGCACCTTTACCCTTACGCCCACTTTCCAGAATGTATCTGTTCCCATCAGCGACCAACTAGGGCTTTTGGGGGTCACTATAACGTCCAAATTAAACTTCGGACAACAAATTGAGTCTATGGCAAAAACGGCTTCCAAAAAATTGGGTATCATCTCGAAGGTCCGGCGGTACTTCAGCCCTGAACGGCTCCTCAACTTATACACAGCCCAAGTGAGGTCCTGCATGGAGTACTGTAGTCACCTTTGGGATGGTTCTGCCAAATACCAGCTCGAAGCGCTAGAATCTGTTGACCGAAGAGCCCGAAAACTCATAAATAACAACAACCTTACAAATCAAAAATTGCAGACGTTGGAGCATCGTCGTAAGGTTGCTTGTTTGACAGTATTTTATCGGCTACATTTTGGTGAGTGTGCGAGTGCTCTTTTTGACCAAATTGAACCCACCCCTTTTTACCACCGGACTACCAGACGCAGACAGAACTTCCATCCGTATATAGTGGATATACCAAGAAGTCGAACAAAACGCTTCGATAGTTCCTTTTTGGTACGGATTGCCAAGGTGTGGAACAATCTGCCTGCGTCTGTTTTTCCTGACCACTACAGTCCTGGAACTTTTAAGTGTCGAGTGAATAGGTTTCTCGTGGATGGACGTGTAACACCATAGTCTTCATGCGCACTTTCCATCAGGTGGCATGGAAGACAAACGTCCTATCCTTACAATATAAAAAAAAAAAAGGTTAAAATGTCTTGCAAACATAAGTGATCCATGACCTAAAACCTTATCAATTAGGTTGACGTTATTATTATGCATCCTTTTCAGAGATATCTAGTGTGAACCTTGTTGATTTCGATATCTAGGAAACCAAATCAAAACTGGTGCTCCACTTGCTTGGTTCATTGTACCAGTGAGTATGTTGAAAACAGAGCGATGCAACGGGGATCTAGTTTAATAGCAGTATCTCTATGCGCAGTGTATAGGCTGGCTTAAAGTACTAAGATAAACTGAGCCTGCAATACATAGGTACTGTCGAATTTTCATTATGTGAACAACAATTTTAGCATTACAAGCTAACAACATAAACGACTTATTCGAAGCAAAAGTGACTCTTGTAACACTTAAATATTGTTGTATGCAATTATGATTACAGCGTTATTGACAATAATTTACTAAAATTATTAAACTTACTTATAAAACATTAACAAAGGCTATAAACGTACTTGTTTATAAAATGTAAAAAAACTCTTCTTTTAATATTTTATTTTCCTAGTTTAATGAATATGGTATTAAGAAATAAATCCTTTATTATAAACATCAACATACCAACATACAATTTAATATAACAGTTTTCTTTTAGAATACATATCCAAGTAAGTTTGTTCATGCAGTTTTTTTGTAAATCAACATTTTCATAAATGAACTGTTTAAATATACAAAAATTTTTGCCTTTTCATGAATGCTCTACAGGACTGTTCCAATTGGATGAAAATTTATTTATTACTACAAAAAAATAATTCTGCTAAATCATCGTTAAAAATCCTTTGTATATAATATTTTAAATATACTGCTGAAAGACGACCGGCTAGTGTAGAGATAACATACATTGCCTTCTATGCCAGAGGTCCTGGGTTCGAATCCTGGCGGCGACGGATATTTGTGTGATGAACACAGATATTAGTCGTCAAGTCATGGACGTTTATATGTTTATTTTAAGTTTATTATCGAATAAAAAATATGTATTTATTCAATATGTATGTTTATATATTTCTTAAGTATATCAGTTAACTAGTATCCATAACACAAGTTCTTTAATAAAATTAATTTGGGCTAGATAATGTTGTGTGAGTGTCAGAAATATTTATTTATTTTTAAAGCGTTATTAAAACATAGATTAATATTTAACACTTTTTACTGTTTGTATAAAAGCCATAGTCACATCATAACCGTGTATCAGATCATTTTATTCCGGTTTCTTATATCTGTAAAAACGCTTTGTAGTAAAGAAAATATCTTCACATTGTCGACCATCGTATCTTGTCCGGTCATTAACCTGTCCCCAGCTACACCCGACTATCAGCAACCAAAAAACACACCCTCCATCATGTAGAATTCTGATACAGATAAGACGTATCTTTTATATCCTTAGCAACCCCTCTTATGCGACCATTTTTCATGTCTTTGTTGAAAGCAATAGGTATAAGGGGTGTCGACACTTTTGTACCTCTCTCTTTAACGAGAAATCTGAAATTTTCATACGAAAGCCCCCATTGAATGTTATTGCATTTGCTTGCAGATGGTAAGAAACGAAAACGCCTCGTAAGTATTTAAATGAAGTATTATTGGGCCGTATGAAGGGGAATTATGATATTTTTTATTTCACTTTGAAACGTTCTGATTTTCGTTTGGAAGTAAAACGCTTTGTTGTGTTATGGGGAAATTGTATAATATGGCATTTAAATATTATTGCCTTCTGGAAAGTTCGCTTTGACTGTTTTCTGTTTTTAAAATAAAGCTAAGTATATCGATTTTGATGTACTTATTTGAAAAATAATGAATTACTACGTAACTATGATATTTTCTTGATCACAAATAGCCAGATTCCAGCATTGGCGCATTGAAACAAATAAATCCTTCTGCTTTATTTTATTACTATATATTGATTAATTTTACAAAAAGATAATGAATTTTTATACGTGTCCAAACCATCGTTTTACCTCATTGTCCCCTTATGAATTTACGATGGTGAACAGCAGGGCTATTCGCGTAATTAAAACAACAGTGCTATGCTCGACGACGAGCTCGTCGACGAAATGTGAAACAGTTCAACGAATATCTGTTCTTACTCACGCTCCCATTAGCGGTGAGCGCTAGGGTCGAGTTATGTAATATGTGAATACTAATTTAAAATTAATGAAAAAACATTTTTTTACCCGGATTACGTTTGCCCTTCATCTCACCTGGTG
The DNA here is from genome assembly GCA_944452665.1 of Stenoptilia bipunctidactyla. Lineage (NCBI taxonomy): Eukaryota > Metazoa > Arthropoda > Insecta > Lepidoptera > Pterophoridae > Stenoptilia > Stenoptilia bipunctidactyla. The sequence goes on from OX101729.1 coordinate 18,899,599, forward strand.
GTAAGTGATGATGACTTCAAAGATGATGACAGCACACGGGTGCAGGAAGGAATAAGTGATATAACTTTGCAACAAGTACCGATTAAAACTTTTGAATACAGCGTAAAAAGAAAATTATTCATTATAATGTAAAATTCTGATCCTCTTTGCCTTAAAATATAATTCAACAATTTACATTCGAATATCTACATTTAGGGCTTTCTTATTTTAAAGTAAACTAGATTTAATTTTTGCTTTGTATGTTGCCGTGTATCGGGGTGTTTATTTTAATCGGCAAATCAGTAGAAAAGAATTATTTTGCTCTTTGAACTCTACCAATTGTTTTCCACATGAGATAACTACCGGAGTTTCAAACTAACCGGTTTGAAAGGGTTCTTTCTGCTTTACTCTACTACCAATAGAAATATAAACTTAATAAAGTAGATTTTGATTACGAATTAAATTATTAGGAGAATTCTACAGCGCAATTTCCTTAATCAAATATTGGTTGTTTTAATATCCATTATTTACTACATTTAGGATTAAGATAATATGGCAAGTGTTATACCATTTTAGATTTTTATTAAATGCGCCAACTTTATGAGTTTATTTGTTATATAGGGTGTCCCAAAAGTCGACGTCAAGCGGAAATCGGTTAATAGGCATAATAGGTCATAATAATATAATAATAATAATATAATAATATGCATTTATTTCAGACCCTCGGTCCATAAATAGTTAGTAACACTTGAAACTTATAAATTAATGTTAGTTTACACAATTATTTTACATTCCTCTCTAAATGGCAACTGTTCCAATGTCTAAATATAGAACCATCTATAATATCTTTTAATACTTGTAGAACACTGTTTGGGCTGCCGCAGGTCCGACGCATCAGTGAGGCGACCGATTTTCTAATGATGGCGTAGAAATCATCCACACGCGCGGCCGCAAACATACCTGACGCGCTGCAGTACCTCGGCAGCCCCAACAGTATTCGAAAGCCATTGTTATACTGAACACGTAGAGCTGAGTAACATTTCTTTTTATAATTGACCCAAAGGCTGCACGTGTAAAAAGTTTGACAATAAGCCTTAAACAAAGTTACCTTTACTAACGGTGTACAACGGGCAAACCTTCGAGCCAGCATATTGGTACGTACTGCTAGAGCTCTACGTGCTCTCTCAATGTCATCGTCATCCGTTAAGTGAGAATTAATAACATGTCCAAGATATTTACACTTAAAAGTTCGCTTTAATTCAACATTATTGAGTGTGAGCCTAGGAATGTTAGAAGGTATTTTACTACCCGCTCCAAATACCATAAGCTCACACTTTTTAACGTTATACAATAGTCCATGTCTGTCAGCATAATTTTCACACACGTTCAACAGCCTCCTCAAAGCATGAATCGACGGGCTCAACAGCACCATGTCATCAGCATAGCTTATGTTATTTATTATTTTTCCGTCGATGGAACAGCCGACCATCGTGTTGCTTAAATCAACTATCAGCTGATTGACATAAAAATTAAATAACAAAGGTGATGTTAAACCTCCTTGTCTCACACCACACTCAAGACGATATTTATCGGATACAGCATCCCCCCATCTAACACAATTTGTTTGACTACTATACCAATACTTAAGTAAAGTTATAAGTTCCTTGGGCACTTTGAGAGAGGTAAGTTTTTGAAAGAGTACTGTATAATTAACTCTATCGAACGCCTTGGATAGATCAAGGTACGCTGCATATACCGGTGTCTTTCGGTCTGTGTAATAACTAACAGTTTGCTTTAAGGTGTAAATAGCTTGTTCAGTTGACAGACCTGACCTGAATCCGAACTGGGAATCACTCAGCTGATTTGCAAAATAAGAAAGTTCTTGTTCAAGCAGGCCATCTAATACTTTAGCACATACCGTTGCGAGTGATATTGGGCGGTAGTTATTCAGGTCTGAGCAATCCCCAGTTGAATTCTTGACTATAGGCACTACAACTGTTTCCATCATGGCTTCTGGCAGGTAACAGTGTCGAATACATAATGTAAATAACATTGAAAGTACTCTACCTATATGTTTACCAGCGTGCTGCAAGTGCTCGACGCTGAGGCCGTCGTAGCCGGGGGATTTTCCTTTAGTCATGGTTTTAATAAAAGAGGAAACCTGTTTTGCTGTAAATCCAATAGGTGTTTCATTACAACTGGCCCCAGGATCGGACTCCTGCACCACATCACATAAGGCTACTGCTGGCACCCTGAAATGCTCCATAAACATGTTTGCAATGTCTCTACTGTCACTCTTGCCCGCGATTGAAGTTGGGAGGCTAGGCTTAAGGTTTAACTTATTAGTACTTTTCCAAAAAGCCTGGAACTTCTTTTCTTTAAGTTGAGATGCAATAATATTCATTTTTATTTGTTCCTTGTTACGTTGACAAAATTTAAGTTTATTTTTAAAAACCCGCCTCGAGTGACACATGCTTTCAAACAATGCTCCGTACCTAGGTTTACCACTTAGAACCCATAAATTAAATCTAAGCCTAGCCTGCTCGTGTGCTGCTTTAACATGTTGGTTCCAACCAGTTACATTTTTTTCCTTATACCTTAATCTTTTTGAAAAACTCTTTGCTGATGCCTCACTAAGCGAATTAATTATACATGAATACAGTTTTTCAATAACCGAGTGATGTTCTATGTTATGACAAACGTTATCGCAACAGTATCTAAGTTCTGTGGGGAAGTCTATTTCTTTAAGGTATTTATCACATAATCTCTGGTAGGCTAGGGTTTCAGAACCGTTTCTAATACCCCAAACACATTTATTTGTTTTTTTGGCGTTAAATTGTACCTTCGATTTAACATGAACTACGTTAAACTCTACGTTTAAGGGGATGTGGTCGGACCAGTACACGTCATATAGGACTTTTACATTTGTAACCAAGTCTTGTGCTGCTTTGGTTACTAAGCAGTGGTCTAACCAACGTTTTGAGCCATTTGCTTCACTTACAAACGTATATGTATCTGAGTCCTCCCCCAACATAAGACTATCAATACATATTAAATTATTTTCTAAACAAAAATTTTGCAACTCTACATAAAAATTTTCCCCAGGATGGGCATTAAAGTCCCCTATGATAAATACTGTCTCTACATTGTTATTTTCAATACATGCTATTATCTTACCAAAACAGTCACAAAAGTCCACTAAATTTTTCCTGGAATCTGTAGGCATATATACACTAAACAATAACAATTCTCGTTCATCACTTTTTATCTTTATACAAACTACACGGTCACTATCACACTCCACAATAGAAACAGAGTCAAACAATGATTTTCTCCACATGATTGCAACTCCACCGAAGGGCCTACCATGTAGCAGGCCTGCAGACGTATCAACAGACGACTTCGCAGTGTAGAGAAATTCATCGTGTATGGAACCAATAAAGGAAAGCTCGTGCGGCATCAACCAGGTTTCCTGTAGAGTGATGATATCTGCCTTGGTACAAAGGTCTTTTATGCAGTTTTCAGAACGTTTTACATTCTTACAATTGAAGCTTATTATATTCAAATTCAAATTATTATTATTTGCAGTCATTATGATTTAATTCAGCATCCATTTTCTGACCAGCTGTGGTCTTTTCATGGTATTTATTACTAAAATTAATAAACTTTCTAAATGAAACCCCTTCTGGCCACATATTTTCATCCATAAATACTTGTAACTTATGTTTAGGAATAGAAAACTTAAAAGCGGCATAATCTTTATCTGTCTTCATTACAATTTTTTCCGGTTTAATTGCTATTTGGCATTTGTTATAAATATACCGAGAAATATGTTCTTCACTTACTGATTTATCCACCTTGGAGATAAAAAATGGAATATTGATCTCAGCCCTTTTGAATACTTCACTGTCAGTAACGTTCGCTTTTCCTAAATTTCCAATAAATCTATTTCTTGTACGTTTTCTTTGTACAAGCTTCCACTCCTCAGTTGGTCTATTATTATTATTCCACTGTCCCTCTTTAGCCGTAGTTGCATAAGATTTCGGCACAAAGGTTTCGACCCTATTATACAAGGTGTCCTTATTTGACTGCTTTGTTGCAATCTGCGAAACCACGGTGTCAACGCGCGGCCTCCCAACTTCGTGCGCCGAGTTCCGTCTCTGTGCGAGCGGAACAGCGATAATGCAGTCCGTCGCGCGTGCGGGCGAAGATGGCGCGTGCGCTGCGCTCGAAACATCGGCCTTTGTTTTGGCTAACGGTACGGATCTATTCACCTCGGGCGTTGACCCGGCCACTGTGCGCACTGAGTGCGTATTTTGCGACGTTTTAGGATCACAATTAATTTCGACATACGAAGTGTCATCTAATAAATACGCGCCTCTTTCTAAATTTATGTAATTTAGGGATTTATTTATAGGAGACTGTTCTACTAAAGTTTCATTACGAATCTTGTCATTAAAAGATTCAAAATCTTTTAAAGTTACATAATTTTCTTTTATAAACTGTATATCCCCTTTTACTATTAATAAATCCTTTAAAAGCCTCGTAGCATCTATATGGTCAAAGCTAATTGGAGGCAGCTTTTGTAAATCTCTGGCTACAAAAATCGGTAATATATCTGGGTCTGTCTCCTTAAAAATATCTATAATATCTTCAATATCCTTCACGGTTTTACCTTTGCTTTTTCTAACAATCATTCTTTTTTCCGGCACCGATTGAAACAAAAGAGTCTTTGCCTGATTTATGTCCGTTTCAGAAAATCCGCTTTTACATATCTGGATCAAACTTATGTTATTCATTACGTCGATTTTATTCTGAACGAAGGATAATACTTCATTTATTACAATATTGCAGTGATTACACTTCACAATCGTTTGCGACATCTCTGTCTCACAATTCTGAGGTCAAAGACCTCCACTTTTATTAAGACACTCAACGCACGGCAACTAGTACGCGTCCTATTACGAGAAGCGACGGATGAATAATAGTTAACAGAAAAATATTTAAAAAATGTAACTCACACATTTCTCCAATTATTATTATTTTTATTCGAGAAAAGGTACATCCTCTTAGTCTTTTCACTCCTATTCCTACAAATTAAAACTTTTATAATTTTTTTTTACTTCTGTAATCACGAATAGTGCTTTTTTAATCTGTATTCTTAAATCAATAAGCTTACTACTCCATCTTGAAAGTGTACTTCATGTTTTGCAGAACCGTCTATGCAAAAAAAAATTTTGCTCTACTTTAACCGACTGTACTGAAAAAAAAAGGATCACGCTGGTTTGGCAAATAACTCTTAAAGTTGGCGCATTTAATAAAAATCCAAAATGGCGCATTTAATAAAAATTACATAACACTTGCCACATTATTGCTTACGTAAGACCCAAAAAAAAATTTTTCCATAAAAACTTAGAATCTGCAGGAACGGATGTTTGTTCCTACTCCCAAGAAAAGGGATGGCAGGCCGCGGCCTACGGCCCGACGGTTGATGTCGGAATGTCGTATATATTGTTCGCTGCTATATAAGCTTTGATAGCGCGGTGTAGGAAACTTCGTCGTGTCGTCAACGTTCTATGGAGCTTCGCTAGATGTCGCTTCATCACTCCCCTCCGAGACTGGAGGTCGATATGGTCATGGTCCGTCAACGGTCTTGTGTCTTGAGATGCTTGCCTGTGTGCCAGTGAGGTCCCATTGAGAACCGGATGAGATTGCCACATGATAAGTTCGCGGTGCGCCGGAACAGCATGCGGTGCTGTCCTGGACAATGTCGGGGTAATGGTCCCAGTGAGTAGGGACAAGCTCTAGTGAGTCGGAGTTCCTCATTGCTTCCAGAAGTGCTTTTCTGCAATGGCCCCAGTGAGGTGGCTGGTGGCTGCTTCGGGAAGGAGAGGGTGCTCTGCTTGAGACCGGCTGAAGTGCAGGGTGCTGTGCCGAGTTGCAAGTGGAGGCTGGAGGTGGTAGACCAGGTTTGCAGCGCTACAAGCGTGTGGTACACCAAGGTAGCTCGGAGTGTGCTGGCGGCAGCTGGCGTGTTGTACTCGCTGCTGGTGGGTGGATAGTGATGGAGACGATGACGACGACGAGATCTTGGTCCTCTTCTTCGAAGGCTGCGAAGGTAGTTCAGCTAGGGGTCACCTATCGTCAACGTTATATGGAGCTTCGCTAGATGTCGCTTTTTTATTTTACTTACTAAAAATGTGTACCTAAAGTGTACCAAGCGACAGTTTCTAGTTTGAATAAAATGGAGTGACTCATTAAAAGTCTGAGTGAGACAGGTAGTGATTCTTAATAGTCACAAACGCAAATGGGTGAATGAGATAGATAAATGAAATCGAGACAATGTGTAAATCACACATTTTTTTTATATTTTTCTGGTAACTATTATGATCTTGCCTATCACCCGATTTCCGCTTGATGTCGACTTTTGGGACGCCCTGTATAAACCGCGCTTAAAATAAGTAAGATATTCCTAAGTATATTAATAAATTTAATTGAAATACATATAGTGGAGATCTTGATCTTTGAAAGCTTTGCTCATTTGCTCAAAGCATTAAAATACATTAGTTAGAGAGAGAATACGAACAATACATGTAAAAGCCTTAGTTACCCGGAATTACAGTCATGTGTTTATTTTTGGCACGATCATAAGTGTTAATACTCTGAAAACTTCACATTTTTACCAGTTTAATTTCAAGCTTGGGAGACAGATGGTACTAAGGTAGAACTAAAACGATAAACAACGATGTTTTTAATTACCATTAGATTTAAAAATACCTCCCCTTAGAATAACTAGCCAAAAACATAGAGGCCTAAATGTAATCAAAGGGCTCCTTGGTGCATGGTTGAGTGTTTGGCTGTGGTTTCAGAGGTCCAAGGTACGAGTCCCAGCCGAATTCAAGAAATTAACTTTTCTATACTGGTTCGGGTCAGGTGTATAACCTAAGGGCACGTTTCAGCACAGACGATACGTCGCTCCACTACATCGCCGGCTATACTATGCAACTATCTTTAAACGAATGCTTAAACGGCATTACCAGATGAAACACTGTCCATCTTAACTGTCTATATACCTATATTTATATGTGTGTTGATATAGTATTTATTTATATAGTACATAAGTATTTATGTAAACGTTTATGTATGTGTATGGAATTATTCGTATGTAGTTTATGTTTACGAGCCGTACACCTTGCCCACATCCATTTCCATCAATGCCTGGGTTGCCTGGCAGAAATTGCGCTTCGGCATTTTAATTGTGTTTGTTATTTTAATTTAATCTGTGTAACTATGTTGGTGTACAATAAAGAGTTTTATTATTACTATTATTATCCGCCGGCTTTACTCTGTGCTGAAACGGAAAAACGCACGATGCCCCGCGCAACGCGCCCCCAGTTCTTAAACGTGCCCTTAGATACCCGCTAGATCAATGTCTCGTTATGGAAACCACCAGTTTATAAAAACCTCAAATTGATGTATCGGAAAATAGCTTTTATTGAAAAATACCTTCACTGGGATGAACCAGCAAAAAACATAGAGACATAATTTATTGCCTACATGTGGGTCGAGAACGCCTCGTTGACCTTAACCACCAGTAGGTTAAGTGTTGACTGAAACCTAATAGAACGTTTGTTGTATCGATCAAGTTTGTAATATCAATGTTTGCTTAGGTGATGGGATCATCAGGTCGATTAAAACGTTGGAGGCATCGATATTGAACGGTTAAATCAAGATTAGACGAGTTTCAGTTGAGTTGTCTATCGTTATATTATGTCGGTGTTTCTTAGATTTACAAAGCTATTTGGCTTACTATTTATATTTTTACTCTTTGTACCCACGTACATGATACTTATGATAACAAATTACAAAACCGAAAATCTAAATCGACAAACTATTAATATCAAGATAAATATACATACCATCAATGGTTAAAACTAATGAACAACATTGCGATACGTATAACATATAACATATTAATAAAGTTACCTACCATTACGAAAGCGTAACTATTTTACAAACGTAATGGAAACTTAGTTTACAGAACAAAAGCCAGCAAGCTTCATTACTAAGAAGTTTACCTCTCCTTCTAAATACAAATAGAACAATATTTATTTAAATGTTTAAAACAAACAAACGATTGAAATCAATTCAAAGCAAGCAGGATCTAAGTAAAATACAGCAATATTTGTAAACTAGACCTTCACCCGACCAAGGGGGTTCTTAAATCAAACAAAACAAAACTTTGTTCCGAATTTCGTCCATTTGGTTAGTGTACCGAACTGGAACTAGCTTTGGATGATGTACCAAATGTGGCCCAACTTTTTGTTATATCGTTTGAAATAATTTATTGCTACAGTTTACTTATTGAATCCCCATTTAGGGGCTTTGTTGGGTGTGCTTTATTTGTCATTTGGAATTCCCTTTGAATATTACGTAAAACAAAAACTCACATTTACTGCTTGATTTCTTTAACGAAAATATGGATTTCATTTTGTTAATCGGAACAACGAACACCAGTTCCATATAAAAGCTATGAATTGGTATTCTAAACTTTTCCAGCTGGGTCTCAAATCCAAGAACGTTAATCAACAGAAGCGAAAAAATCTTTGAAATATTAGGAAAATCTTGTTCGAGTGTTCACATACGATATGACAATATCGTAGGCGTACACTCCACCAATATTTCACGGGGGCTATCAAAGTATTCGCTTCAGCGGCGATGTGTAATGGTAGTGCTTAATGAAGATACAGGTAATGAGAATCCATTTTCGTCTCTCACGCATAAACTGTTCGATACCATGAAATTGTATTTTTGAATTACGAGCGCTAGAAAGTTAACTGATCTATATGTATAATATAAGTATACTAGATTTAAAAGTTTTTAATCTAGTATAAGAACTCAATTATATATTTTTATATACCTTTTATTTCATGTAGTTCTTCTGTTTTGTGGGTGTAGGAAGACGGTGGGTGTAAGAAGAACGTTCCGTGTAAAGTATTGAGGAAGTAAACGATTTTTTTTTCTGTTTTATCTAATGATACTCTGAAATAAACTCAAATATTATTAAAATTTCCAAGAATGTTCTAATGATGTTACAGGTTTATATTATATTTAATATAAAAATTTGAATAACTGAAACTCATTAACTTCCCTTAGTGATCCATATTCGAGAACATCGTCACATAAAATGAGCTATGGTTTTAGTCAAATAATATATTAATAATTAAGAATAGTCCGTATAGAGTCGCCTTAGAATGGACCTACAGCCCTTGGATAAGTATGTCGTAAAGGATGACTAATCCAAGTGACCCCTGCTTGGTGGTAGGGCCCTTTCAGAGTTCATGTGACTAGCGACCACCCTTCATATAAATTCTGCCGCCAAATATCACCGCTGCGGCGGTGGTATGTTCTGGCAATGTATTATGAAGAGCCATTCCTTTCTAAGCCCGTATGCTGTCATCATCAACCTCATCTGCACTAAACATGTGTGAGATGGAAGTCAAACGCGGATATGGTTACCGATAAAAAGTAATTATTGAGCTGACTGGAAAGTTTTTCGGCATATTATAACTTTGGTTATAACTTTGGTTTTTATCTACTAAGTCCCATGAAATATTCTTCATAGTTCTTGGGTGAAGAAAATTGAGTTTGTTTTTGTATATATTTTTAGAAGTCGTTATGGCGCCGTGGTTACTGTACGTATTAGGTTAGCGGACCGCCGATCATTTATTTCTCATGACGACTTCCGTGCTTCGGAGGGCATTTAAAGCAGTCGGTCCCAGGTGCTTTATACTTGTATACTGTAGTCGTTAGGGTTTGTCAGAAGCCATTTCAGTACCCTGAAAATTGTGACATCCACCAACCAGCATTGGGCCAGCTTGGTGGATTACGGCTTAAACCTCCTCGTCACCGAGAGGAGAGACCCATAGCCCTGCAGTGGGCTCATTACACGTAGTTGTGATGATGATGATATATTTTTTGGACAAATCGGTTTTTGGAAAGGGCTCCTTTGTTCTTATCCTAGACACAGAAACACCAATGTATACCATACTACTTTCGCCATATTTTACACAATCTATTCTTATCTCCAACCTAAGCCTATAACCAAGTCTACAACAATTAAAAAACAAATTGTCCCAAAGAGAACCAAAGCCATAATTATACTCAGATTAAAACAACAAAACTCACACTTACTTGATTATTTATCAGCATATGCAATCTTTTTGACTTAGACACGGCAACTTGACGTTAAAGTTTTTATTTTGTTAAGTCGCGTGTTAAACCTTTCTTAGTGCAACTTCATTTTAATGCAGCCTTATTAGTGATGGTTGTGTAAGTTTAAGTTATAATGGTTTAATGTTTGGCTTTCAAGCTATTCATTACTTTACTGTATAAAAGGATTTACTAATATATTAAACTACATTTTGCTATGAAAGATTATTTTGATGGTTTAAGAGCTAGCTAAGCTTAGTTGAAAAATACTTTATTTTTCTATTCTATATTTTAGATGGTAATGTAAAAGTAAAAAAACATGAATACTTTTTAAATTTAAATAAAAAATATTATTTTTTATGTTTTTATAATTATTTTTTTTTACTACGTTTAATCCTTTTTTGATTCAAAACTTACTGTTAGTCCTGACTTGACAATCAAATTTTGGCTTCTACCTTACATGTTTTTCAACGTAAATAAACGTTAAAACGTAAAAATTATGGTTTGTGGAGTCTAAATTAATGTATAAGAAATTAATTCGGTTTCTTTACAACCTCATGCTATTTTTGTTTGTGTGGGAATTTCCTGTGAAAGTTTTATTATTCCTCAAAGGAAGTTTACTCAGAAAGTAATTTATTTAGATTTTTTCCAATACCTGAATAGATTAAAGGTGGTATTTTTAACAATTTTCCTTATAAATCAAAAAGTTATTGTTTTTTATAACAACGACAAACAAAAAATAATATTGTGTTTAGTCTTCACGATTCATAAAGTCTGCAGTAACACCGAAGTATCCAGTTAATAAGTAAAAAATAATAATAAATTGTAAAGAGGATTTTATAAATATTTTGTTTGTTTGCATTGATTTAACTAGAAAGCCACATTATTCAGGAGTAACATACATTTTACTAAAAAATTCTTATGGCTATACGGGTGACTCCCCATAAATCTGTTGGTTTAAAATTGCTTTAAGATCCAGTTAAAAGTGTCCCTTTTTATTAGTGACTAAGCCCTCGTTTGATCTAATCCTTACCTGGCAGTAAGTGAAAACATGTGGTCGAAGATGAGAGCTCACGGGATTCGTATGGAAATTGCTTTTCATGACATATTGACGAAACTCATCATCACTAGATGGCGGTAGATTACAGAAGATTTATTCAAGACCTTGGACGTATTACAGCACCTAACCTTTTCCTAAAACGCTTATGATAACGATAATGGGTAGAACGCTATTTCAACGTGTAGATACGTTCACTTAACCAGTTTTTTTACTGTTTATAAATACCTTCTACCCCATTTCTTAAGCTCACTAAAATTTTCCCTAAACTCATTATTTTCTCTGCAAACCACAGGCTCTACACATTACCAACTAAACTAAATGCCAGCTGCGTTTATTACTAAAACAATTACCTTTTCTTGTCTAAAACACTGAACTGACTCATAAAAACGGGCGGACTAGCAACGTGACGGCGATATGGCCCAACTTAATTCTGAAACGGACGGGCAACGGAGAGATTTTAATGAGAGATCGGGTTTTTCAATTATCCCCACCTTCCTCTGTGAACTTTTTTACGACAGATTTTTATCGGTACTTTTACGAGTACAATATCCAAGGATCGGGCTCAAATCGGGTACAAGGCACGTCGTGTCGGTATACTTTCGGTTTTTAAATAGAGCTTCGGATACGGTTTTTGGTCGCGTTTTTAATTCGAAAGTAGGTGAAGTTCTCGCTTTGATTTTAGATCGCTTTGCTAAGGAAATTATACAGTGAGATAGCTTTTGAAGACTATTTTTTTTCCTTTTATATTTCTGTAGATTTATATGGCTGGAGTTCTTTGTTTTTAAAGATTGGTATTCTGGCAAGTTTTCGGAATGTTTATCCATTTTTCATTCAAGTTTATAGTATTGCTGATCTAAGCAAGTATTGCAAAAATGCCACGGCATTTTCATTTGTACCAAATATTACTAGAAATCTATTTAATTTCTAGAATAATCTATTAAATTAGATAAGTTCTTACCGGGCTGTGTTCATCTAAGCTTGCTGATATTTCTTTATTTACTCAACTTTTATTTTTATCCAGAAATTACGGTATCATAAACCTATCAAAAAAATATAGAATAAAAGCGAGCAAAACCGCGCAGTCTGCTAGCATATAATTAACGACTACATCAAAGAGACATTTTTGTGTTTCAAGAAAACTTTCAATGAACATCAAACTAACACAGATCAGCAAACCTACTTCAACAAATAAGAGATCGACTCTCCAAATAACATTTTATTATTACCTTCTTAAGCATTGATCAGGACTCAAGCATAGATTCACTATCAATTGTCCATAGAAAATCTATACTTAAGCGGAGTTCAGATCTGGGTAACTTTTTTATAATATGAGCCTTATTATTACTACTATTGGCGACACCTTTAGTAATGTAGACTGCAATATATCACATATAGCCCGAGTTTCTAAACACGGCCTGCCATGCCGCGCGTTAACACTTTTTGTCACGACGATAAATGGTCTTCCTTGCTCTAGAAAACACAATGTTTGCTGACCGGTACCTTTGTTTATAGCCTAAAATACCCGGAGCTACCCACTAAAAGAGATTTATACTGATTTTATTTCGCCATTACACCATCTTTTGAGCCTACTCGTGTACAAAAACAACTAAATAAACTATCATGTTTCGGTTATTCGTAGAATATGTTTGTGAGGGGAATGACAAAGTGGTACTTTTATTCTTATGTTTGTATAATATTCTGTGGTTTATGTTGTTTTGTAAAGGACAGATTTTTAGTAAAGCAAAAAGACGTGTAGATCTTTTTTGAATATACAAAAGCAAAGTATCTTATAAAGAAGTACGTAATTACTTAAACAGGCTACCAATTAAAGAACCAACCATTATTCTTAAAACACATTTGCATATAATTTGGAAACATTTTCAACGTTCAATTTAAGAAAATCCTTTTTTGTCGAGCTCTATAAAAGTGTATAATTTCCTTGCAAATACTGTTATCAAACCAACTTTATTATCATGACTTCAAGATTTGTCGCAAGTTGTTCTTACTTGGCGGAATTCGTTTAAAATACGACTCATTATACCTTTGAAGCCTTAATTTAACCGACCTTTAAAGTGCTTTTCAGTACTTCTTTGCCTATCCACTTTACCTTACTTTATTCCAGAGAAGACATAGTTTTAATTGGTCTTCCTCCCTCTTTCCTGGACTTATAATAGATTTCTTTGAATTTTTGACTTTAGAGATCTTTATTTTAGATTCCAAATTAATTTGTCTCATTTAATATGAAATATCTTATGCAGCGACCCGTGGGTTAAATTATCCGTTTTATTCCTTTTCGGAACGCCTTAAAATTCTTTTAATTAAGTAGAAAGAAAGCTGAAAAGAAAAAAGTTAATCAAAAACTCTTTTTCCGCAATCATTTTAAAAAGGGTAGAAAGAACTTTTAGCATAATTTGCTTCTTAAAATTTAAGTTATAAAAAATGTTGAAATTTAGTTACATTGTAGATACTAGGATGCAGTCTTGTAACATGCAAAAACTTATGGGAGTTTAGCATTATTAATTTTATGATCCCGGTGACGTCACTCTTGTTTTGCCTCAATCTCACCTGAGACAAAGAGACAATAAGGTCGAATATTGAGCAGACAGGAAGTTCTGCAAAAGGGTGACTTTTGATAAAACATATTATCGCCGGAGTGGTGGTATTTGACGGAAAACTTTATATGAAGATAGTTACTTACTAAAGAGATTAAAGAGGTTTCTGACCACCAGCCTTACGAAATATTATTAGATGTGTTTTTCGCAAAGGCTACACGGAAAAGAAGTAAATTGAAATTTATTATTGAAATTTGAAAATCTTCTTCCATTCCAATCTATTGTTTTTACAGAATAGAGTCTCCCAATGAAAAGGAATGTGAGTCTCCCCAATATAAAATAATCAAAAACTCCAAAGACAAGAAGTGTTGAAAACCTCGGAACATTACTTAGATCCTTTGTTACTTCTGAATAAATCATTAATTCATTAGGTAGTAAAAACCGCTGCCAATTCTACATTCCATTGCCAATACTTCTATCTGAAACAAAGGAACGTTGTATGATGGTGGAAATTAAATGGAGTATGATGCCTACACAGATAGATATATTTCACAAAGCCTACCCTACAACTAGTAAAACTTAAATCCACCTTTGAAACATCGCTTCTGAAGCTTTGATTACACAAATACTGAAGAACGCGTAGGTTGTTTATATCTACGAGTAGAAATATCTATCTAACCGGTTTTTAAAACGCTTTGAACGTTCGTTACTGTTAACTCGACAAAAGAGAGAAGGTTTAATACCTTTGAGTATTAAACCTTCCATCGTACATACCTGTACATCACTAGCAATAAGGATAAAATTTCGACTCGAAAAAGTCATATATGCGGTGAATAGCTATTTATAAAATTAAAAAATCTCATACGTTTCAAGAAATATTTTAATGCTGTAAATGGCTGATAATAATTGCAGATAATTGATCTCTCCAGTGCGCCAGATGCCAGTATGCCAGAGCTCCTGGGTTCGAATACCGACGGCGGCGGATATTTGTGTGATGAACATAGATATTAGCCGTCAAGTCATGGATGTTTATATGTTTATTTAAGTTTATATCCTTATTAAAAAAATGTATTTATTCAATATGTATGTTTATAGTTTATATATTTCTCAAGTATATCATTTATGTAGTATCCATAACACAAGTTCTTTAAGAAACTTAATTTGAGCTATTTATTTTTTTATTTATATTTATTACAATCCCATGTTATAAGTTCCTCTAATGTCAAACTCAAAGTGGTTGTAGGTTCGATCCTTGTACACTGCAAATATTTTGGTTCATGAACGACCATGTATGCGTGTTTGCATTGTTTTAGGTATATTATGTATGATTTGTGTGCTAGTATTACGAACACAGAATAGGATAATGTATACCCGACGTCCAGTCCCTACCACACAAGCTTCTAGCTTACTTAAGGGCTAGATAGAGCTGTATGATAATTGGTCCACCGTTCAACAATTACTATTACCAATTAATATTGTTTCGAAAAGAAAGTGTCTGTTTCAAAATTCCACTAAAGGAAAGGCAGGCCGCGGCCCACGGCCCGATAATTATTGTCGGAAAGTCGTATATATTGTCGTATTAAATTTGTTAATAGCGCGATGTACAAAATACATCGTGTCTTCATCGTCGTAGTTACCAAGTAGCGTCGTAAGGGGTCGCTACACATATTTTTTTTATTTTAACATCGTAACTTACACCGTCAATGACAAACTATATATACTTACCTAAATATAATATACTGCCAGCAAAAAGACTCTTTATGCCACTAGTAATTAGAAGCGAATCAATAAGATAAAATAGAAACCGTTTACAACGAAGGGATGAAGCAAAAACCCAATTAAAACTTACCTAATACGTGTGTGGGAAGAAACTCTATCAGAGGCATTGTATCCGAGTTTCACTTGTTTTTCTTATCTCTGTTGATGCTTGTGCATATAGCTTTCGCTTCGCAGTATAGTTCGCGTAATTACACTGAGCGTGGGTCTGTCTCTATGTGTGGGTTGTTTTAGTTGTATGGTATTATGCTTTGTATAGTAAGAATGTCTTTATAAATAATAAAAATCCCCAGAAAATCACACCAACTACATGGCCCCAAACTAAGGAAGGCTTGTGAATTTTAATATAAGATGTCATGTAGCGAACTAGGGGGAACCTAGAAAATAAATACATTTATAGATAAACACACACACCCGGAACGTTTTTTTTTTACTTGCTCCGTGAGTGGATTGAGCCTTCGACCTCATGTGGGTTTGTTAGTAGCATCTAACAGCACTGCACTCGTAGTTCTTATAGTCCGCGACTGAACTCGCCTTCAAACCAAAAAAAAATTAAGGTAAAACCTCATTCTAAATGCTAGGTATATAATAATAATAATAATCATTTATTTCAGGCAATACAAACAAAAACATAGATAATTGATTACAGAGGCCCATAGTAAAATAAATACCTTAAGAACTAACACATATATAAATAAACACAAATCACGACTTTGCGGCGGCCTGAAGCGCGGGTCTGGCGGCTCCTGAGGGCGGCGGGCGGCCGCGGTACTTGCGGAAGATAACTCCCTTCGGCCACAGCTCTTCCTTCAGGAACACCGATACGTGGTCTCGGGGTACGCGCACAACAAACGAATTAAAGTTGACGTTGTTGCGCGTTTCCAGTTTTTCAACCCTGAGCCGGAACTTCGTCTTTTTCTCCAAGTCCTTTACGACATCAGCATCCTTCGTGGAGTAATGGAGACGTGAAACGTACACGTACGTGACGGGTACAGTGGGACGCAGGAGAAAGTTAGGTCCTGTCGGAGCGGTGCCGCAATTGTTGCGGCAAAGTCGTCTTTTCTTCCGCTCCACCTTAATGAAGCCATTTTGTTTCGGCAGTTCACTGCAGACGTCAGTACGAGGGTGCTCGTCGTGGTGACTTCCACTACCCTTCAAGGTATGTGGGGTCTGCAGGTGGTCGATGTTATTATTTTTTTTTTATTTCTATTACCTATTTCATTTTCTTTCTCATTACAAGATTTAAAGCTGAATTCCCGGCAGTAATTTCGTTTTGAATTACAATGAATGAAGCAATACTAAAATTTTAATGTGATTAATTCGGTTCATAATTCCATTATGTAATAGACAATAAATTATTTGTTACTATTGATGCAAGCCTAGAAACTGGGTCATAACGGAGCGGCCAGAAACTGCTTTATATAAGTAAATAGATTTTATTTTATGCATGTATAATTAAATTCATACTCTTGTTCCGAGAATACTTTTAAATTGCACAAGATTTTAAGTTGTGAAGATTTATTATAATTTACGTTATTTTCCATAATGGATATCAATTCATAGCTAATACAGTAAGTTGCGTCATGTTAATGAACAGCCAAACAATTTAACTTTATATTGAATAAAAAACGTTTTTAACTGGATTATATAATAACTAGCTCGTACCCGGGACTTTGTCTGCAGAGGATTAGGTCTTCGAGTAGGTTATTTTTTTCCAAGATCTTATTAATTCATTCTTAAAATTATCTATTAACCTATATAATTATAATACTAAAATTAAATATCTTCTCATACATATAACTCCTTACCAAAACTAACAATATCCCTTTTTTACCAAATCTTTAGTGCTCTGATTTTTTTTTCACAATATGTTCATAAATTATAACCTGTCTATTATTCTGATTATAAGCAAAGTTTCAAAAAAATGTATTCGGAAATTTTTGCATGACATTTTTGACAAACTTTACGCTACTAAGTACGATTAAATAGGCGCTAAAGGTTTCCTGCGTAGCCAAAAGTGTTTTATTTATAAATGACTAGCACAGCAGTGACTTGTTTTCACGGTAAAAACTAGATATCTGCTTCTAGTCGACTTCACCAGCATATAACTGAATAAAATAAATTAAATTATTCAAAGAAACGGATTACCTGTGAAATAATCAAAGTCATTATCCTTACAAAAGAAAAAGTAAAAATTTGCTTTACTGTATAAATGCTCACGTTTTGAAATTATTATTAAACATTCCCTACGGCTTCTTCTACGTAAATCCCGGTCTAGTGAGAACTCCAGCTTAAAATTATGCTATAACTTGCTATTTCTCTCGGTTTTACTTGAGAATTTTCTATCATCGACTTAAAAAGTATCCTATATGTTATTCCAGACTATAATTTATATCTGCACCAAAAAAATATCCATATCTATCAACCTGTTTTTGAGTGAAAGAGTAAACATATAATTTTAGTAGAATATACAAGATACCTGCGTATGTAGTTTTAACTTACTCCATCCTGCCCATTACGTTTCAGTGCGAAATCGTCACAAACATCCTCACTTACTTTCAAACAAAGAATTTTAACAAAAAAGAAATTATAGATCACCTTTAAACTAGTCAGCCATGTGCTACATCGCAGATCTAAAAAAACTTAACGACCAAAACTTTTTAGCATAAGTGCCATGTCGAGAGTCGCTTGCTTCCTTCTATCGCTCCAAGCAAACTTGTTTTAGAAAGAATCCGCTCTTGGAAGCTCAAGTTCCACCGAACTTTACAAATGACACCGAGGAGACCGCGATAATTCACGGGCTAATGTCAAAGTTTGGACTTTCTTTGAAAACTCACAAAAAAAAGTTCAAAAGCTTTTCTTTTCAATGTTCACTTAAGCCTGTGATGGTATGCCGGTCGTTTGTCGTAAAATAACGCCTTTATTCAGCCTAAAAGGAGTACATATGGTTGACAGATCCATTCGTTTCGAAAATGGAATCCGCCAATGGCAAAGTTAGCCGGCAGCGACACATTCTAAAATTGAATTTCATATGCACGGACATGAACAATATGTACAGCTTTTGACCAAAATTATATAGAAAATTGATTAGCTAATTAATTTAGTACAAAGGCCTTTATTAAAGTTATAGCTTCAAAATTTTGTAAAAGTATATCTATATCTATTCTATACATACATATGTATAGGTAATTATAATGTATAAATTATGTTCTTTTTTTTATAAAAAAATCTTACAAAACTTTTGTATACTATTAGTAATTCCATAGACAAAGAAGGCATTGTTTAAAACGAGGTGTCTTAAACTAAACCCGGACTTCTCGTGCACAGACGCTTTATACATTAGTAGGAAATTCTCCTCATTCATCGTAACAAAATTCTGTATTTATTTCAAAAGTAAATTCTCAACCTTATCGATAATCTTTGAAAATAGAACACGTTGTCATTGAAAAGAAAACAGTTTCGAAACTCGTCGAAGTTAATATGGCAGATATTTGTCACCAGGATAAAGTTATCTTATCTTGAATCTATTACAAACTAAGGTGATTTTTTATTATAATTTTTTATATTCAAATGTTAGGACGTTTGTCTTCCATGCCACCTAATGGATAGGGTGCTATTTCGTATGTAGGGTGATACACGTCTATCCACGAGAAACATATTCACTAGACACTTTAAAGTACCAAGACTGTAGTGGTCAGGAAAAACAGATGCAGGCAGATCGTTAAACACCTTGGCAATCAGTACCAAAAAGGAACTTTCGAAACGTTTTGTTCGACATTTTGGTAAATCCACTATACAAGGTGCTCTTTTTGATATCCCATAACTTGAGGTTTCGTTCCTTACCAAAAAATAATAGTTTTTGCCTATTTCTTCATTCTTCATTCCACTTGACGACCACTTTGGCGATGAGGTAAAGCTATCTGGCTCAGACGCCAGTGGTTGCGGGTTCGATTCCCGCACGGAACATGAGAAAAATGTATATCCTTTTTCAAATACCCTAGAGTTGTGGGAAATCAACAGGAACACTCTGTATTTTTTTTTTTTTTTTTTTTTTTTTTTATATTGTAAGGATAGGACGTTTGTCTTCCATGCCACCTGATGGAAAGTGCGCATGAAGACTATGGTGTTACACGTCCATCCACGAGAAACCTATTCACTCGACACTTAAAAGTTCCAGGACTGTAGTGGTCAGGAAAAACAGACGCAGGCAGATTGTTCCACACCTTGGCAATCCGTACCAAAAAGGAACTATCGAAGCGTTTTGTTCGACTTCTTGGTATATCCACTATATACGGATGGAAGTTCTGTCTGCGTCTGGTAGTCCGGTGGTAAAAAGGGGTGGGTTCAATTTGGTCAAAAAGAGCACTCGCACACTCACCAAAATGTAGCCGATAAAAGACTGTCAAACAAGCAACCTTACGACGATGCTCCAGCGTCTGCAATTTTTTATTTGTAAGGTTGTTGTTATTTATGAGTTTTCGGGCTCTTCGGTCAACAGAGTCTAGCGCTTCGAGCTGGTATTTGGCAGAACCATCCCAAAGGTGACTACAGTACTCCATGCAAGACCTCACTTGGGCTGTGTATAAGTTGAGGAGCCGTTCAGGGCTGAAGTACCGCCGGACCTTCGAGATGATACCCAATTTTTTGGAAGCCGTTTTTGCCATAGACTCAATTTGTTGTCCGAAGTTTAATTTGGACGTTATAGTGACGCCCAAAAGCCCTAGTTGATCGGTGATGGGAACAGATACATTCTGGAAAGTGGGCGTAAGAGTAAAGGTGCTCTTTTTTGCGGAGAATAGACACGCTTGTGTTTTGGAGGCGTTGAATTTGACCAGGTTAGATTCGCCCCAATCGGACACATTCCGCAAGGTCGAATCAACGCGCTCAATCATAGACTCTCTCAAAACCTGGATTTCATGGGCGCTCGTTCGCGCATTGGATATATATCTCTCAACAACAGTGCTGTCATCAGCATATCCAATAATGCCTGGTGTTAGGAGGTCATTAATGTGCAGCAAGAATAAAGTTGCAGAGAGAACAGATCCCTGAGGTACCCCGGCATTAATTGCCATTAGGTCAGAGGAGTAGCCGTCTAAGACTACTCGAATCGACCGTTCCCTCAGAAAATCAGATATCCAGTCGCAGAGCCCGGTCGGTATGCCATATGCTGGAAGCTTGCTTAAGAGACCATCATGCCAGACCCTGTCAAAGGCCTTGGAGATGTCTAAGGATACAGCTATTGCTTCACCATGACCCTCCAAGGCCTCACTCCATAAGTGTGTGGCATACACGAGAAGATCGCCGGTCGAGCGTCCACTGCGGAAACCATATTGGCTATCGCTTAGGAGCTCGTTGGTCTCAAGGTATGCCAGGAGTCGATTGTTCAATACACGTTCCATGACTTTACAAAGTATGGAGGTGATTGAAATTGGTCGATAGTTGACAGGATCAGCACGGCTTCCCTTCTTCGGTACTGGTTGTACGTTAGCCAGCTTCCAGGATTTGGGGACTTTACCAGATTCCAAAGAGAGTGTATAGAGACGCGTCAAAACGGGAGACAACTCAGCTGCGCAGCGTTTCAACACCACTGCAGGAATACCGTCTGGACCGCTAGCCTTATTCTCGTCTAGGTGCAGCAAGCACTTAAGAACCTCCTTTTGGCGAATATGAACGGTACCCATTGTAGGACCGAACTGAGGTAATTGGGGTGGGATTTTACCTTGGCTATCTAGACGAGAATTTTCCGCAAAGATACTGGCAAATAAATCCGCCTTTTCCTTAGCGGTGTGGGCCAGAGAACCGTCAGGTTTCCGCAGAGGCGGCAGCGAAGGGCGACAAAAGTTCGTTTCGACCGACTTGGCGAGGGACCAGAAAGCTTTACTTCCCGAGGGGTATGAGGCTATTCTGTCTCCGATACAGCCTATGTGGGCGAAACGAGCTCTCTTGATCACCTTTTTGCAGGACTTGGCGGCAGCATTGTACCTCTTTTTGTGTTCATGCGAATCCACGGCTTTGCTTCTGCGAGCGGTTGCCCAGGCTTTGTACGCTTCTCGCTTACGCTTTTCAGCGGAAAAGCATTCAGCACTAAACCATGGGCGAGCTTTGGTTTCAAGGGATAGATCAGCGTAGGGAATGAAGAACTCCATTGCTTGACCTATCACACTTGAGACTGCATCAGCGCAGCACGATGGATCGGTTGATGTAAAACAAGCTTGCCGCCACGGATAAGATGCGAAGAAATGTCGCATTTCATCCCAATCTGCCGACTTGTAACGCCATACTCGCCTAGAACCACTTGGTCGGGTGTCAGGTGGCGAGTACTGCGATACAGATTTCACCAGACAGTGATCGGATGTCCCTAAGGGTGCAGTGACGGACACCGAATATCTGTCCGGATCGGTTGTCAGCAGAAGGTCCAGGCAGTAAGCAGTGTGGCCAGCAACGTCTGGTATGCGCGTAGGCTCGTCAACAAGCTGAGAGAGGCCATGAGTGAGCGAAAACTTAAAAGCCTCTCTACCAGCATGGTCAGTGTCCTGAAACGGGTATA
This sequence comes from Stenoptilia bipunctidactyla, assembly GCA_944452665.1. NCBI lineage: Eukaryota > Metazoa > Arthropoda > Insecta > Lepidoptera > Pterophoridae > Stenoptilia > Stenoptilia bipunctidactyla. Next base: position 18,921,725 of record OX101729.1, read on the forward strand.
ACCACTGTCCGTGGTGTGCGTTAAAATCCCCCAGGAACACCAACTGCGCTGTGGGAAAACGTTGCTGAACCTTGTCCGCTGTACTGCTGAGATAGTCCATAAGCCTCGTTGTCTCCCGATCTCCGCTGTGTGACCGATAAATACCAGCGTATACCATTTGGTCTAGGCCGGTATCTATGTGAACCCACATAACTGAAAGGTCCGGCACTTCTAAGTAACGGAGACGCTGACAACAGATCTTGTCACTGGCATACATGCACACCCCGGCGTGCGGGTGGAATTTGGACTCCAGGATGTAACCTGGGTAACAAAGGTATGCCGAGTCTGACGGATCACAGATCTGCGTCTCCGTTAGGAAGAGTAGGTGGGGTCTCTCCGTCTCGAGGTGGTGGTGGACATCATTGAGATTGGAGTGCACTCCTCGGATGTTACAGAAGTGCACTTTAAACGAGAGGAAGTGCAACCGCTGTGTTACCTTACTCTTCTTTGGACCTTTCATTAGATTTGGAGTGGAGTGAATAGGGAGGAGAACAGAAGTTGAGTGAAGCGCTGCAAATGGAACCAAGCAACTCGATAGGGGTGACGCACCATTGGGAAACTCGCTTGGAGACTGCGGGGACGCCCGAACCCCCCCGAGTTCGCCATCGGGTCCTCTCAAACCGGTCGCCAACCGGCACGATGGAGCCTCCCGGGATTTTTCGCGAGGTGGCGGGGCAGCCTTTTGCATGTGGCTGGCATGCTACTTGGGCCCCCTACTACCTGCGGTCGGCCAGCGGTGCACCGTGCTTCGGATCCCGCTACCCTCCAAAACGAGTTACCCGGTGAGTCATTATCCTACGAGTTGTAAACAGTTCTCCGATGCAGCACGATTACTCAGACCTATCCTCCTCAATGGCTACACTAGACATCATGCCGGAACGCAACTAGGTTACTTGGCGGCATGGTTTTGTCTAGTGGGTGGTGACAAGCCACGGCCGAAGCCTACCACCAGATTTTACTGCTCGTTTAGCACCACCCAGGGACCACGTACAAGGCATCGAGGGCTAAACCTTGCGGACGCGAGCAGTTTCCAGTCCCCTAAATATAAGTATAAGGATGGAAGTTCTGTCTATCAACCACATTAATACTAAAACTAATAAGTAGCGTGAAATTCTTGAGAAAAAGGTTTTTCACAGGCGGTCTGACATGCAGAGAAACGAACCACATAATGATCCAATAAGGGTTCCGTTATATCTTTTTTGAGGTGCGGAATCCTTGAAAATTACGTTGCTTATATTGGGGCATTAGTTAGAATCAAATATTTGTCCATTTAACTGTTAATATTTGTATTCTATATTTGAAATACGATTATGTTCGCACTTGGTGTGGTCCACTGTTCTAATAATATATTGTTTGTGTAAGTTAAGCTGTATTGGCAACTCGGGGCTACACATATGTAGTGAATGATTTTTTTAATGAATATAGCGAATGGAAATTAATTAAATGAATCAAATTGAGTGATTCATTTAGTACCTAAATAAAGTAATTTATATAGAAATGAGAACGTTTTAGATTAATTATTTGAGCACTACATTCTTTATACTAATAATGAAAAGCTGAGGAGTTTGGTTGGTAACGCGCCAACAGAAGGTTATGTTTCAACCTATGTAGAGAGGCCCATCCAAAATGAACAGTAGTGCCGTAATTGCTTCGCTTGAAGAGCCAGTTTGACGCCTTCCGAAGTGCGTTTGCCGAGTGTACGCTTCCGATGGTACTGTGTTCTATTCCTAGCCAGTTTAGTAAACAAACATTTATAAGCTTGAAGATAAATATAGTTGAGTTTGGATAGTCTTGCATAGTTGATACATAACTGGAAACCTAGTTCCACTATATATAGTTTTATTAGCTTACTTTGGGCCTACATAGTTAGTGCGTTGTTGGTGAATTTATTAATTTGGTTAATACCGGCTATACCTACGAAGCAAGGTATAAATTGCCTTCAGAAACAGCCTAGCCGATGCCTTTAGTTTTTGAATCATGTTATGTTTTATTTGGCACGCCATGCATGGAAAACAGGTGAATGGTGCCAACTTTATTACCATAAATCTTTGTCAGTTTTTTACTACTCAGATTGTTTCCTTGCAAATGTAGAAATTAAATAGTATAGAAAGCATACGTCTTAAAACAATATGATATTGTATAATATGAAAAATAACTAAAGTAATTTACTCACCTATTTTTTTTTCTAGGTGTCCGACTATTTTCTATTTTCTCTGAGGCGGTACACGACTGAACTCATTCTTGAAGAAAGACCAAAAGAGCCCGAAACTAGAGAACACCTCCGATATAATGTGTGAGCACAAGCCATACTAAACTGTAATTATGACTCACCTAACTATTTAAAAACTAAAGTTGTTTCATATATTGCCATAATCAAAATCCGGTAAAAAAAAATATTTTACTTAATCTTTTATAATTTATTTCATTGTATCAGTTAAGTCGGAACGTCAAGTATTCATTTGATCAAATAGACATTTCTTTCTTACCCTTCCTAAGGGGTTCTTTAGTTATTTCCAACTCAGAAGTACAATCGCTTTGAGAGGCAAAACTGAATAATACATTTCCAGTGGATTCCTAACATGACACCTTCCTTTGTTTTCCTTGTCACTGTTCTGAAGAATTCTGCACTCATTTCTTTATAGATGCTTGAGCAAAAGTAAGTTTAAATGTGTATTTCTTATTTTATGAGTGAATACTTCATTGAGTTAATCTTATATACCGACGGCATTAAAAAATCCTTAGCTGTAGATGTTTGATTTAGTTAAGATCTCGAAGATTTTTTATTTATATTTTATTTTATATTTATGTATTATTCGTATATAATTAATGAAATTATATAGTATTTGTATAATAGTAAAATTTTAGTATATGTACGCCTAGGCACCCTATAAATTAGTCTCCAATTCTCACCCAAACCTTGTCTGGAAGAAATTGCTTATTAGTGATAAGACCACCTTTTGTACCATGTTTCTGTTTTTGTATTACTTTGTATTTTTTTTCTGTGGTGTACAATAAAGAATAAATAAATAAATAAATAAACGACAATACAAAGCTAGAATTTGTATATTTTAAGGTTGAAACTTTTTTTTTTGAATCGGGTAAGCGATGTTATTTATTATAGACTTAGTCCACGTTTGATCTCAATCTTACCTGATGGTAAGTGAAGATGAGGTCCAAGATGAGAGAGCTTCGGAAGGAACATGCCCTTCATATAATTTAACCTAGCCGGAACACATGATCGTTAGAGCGATAATATTTGGCGATAGATTTTATACGAAGGGTTGTCACTAGCTAGGCTGACCTTGACGGGATCCTACCTCCAAGCAGAACCAAAACTGCAAAACCTACGAAATTTATCGAAATTTTAAAATATTACTCATAATTACTAAACCTACACTCAAGAATAAAAAAAGCTTAAACAAACACTTTGTTGCGTGCTATAAAACTGAACAATACAAAATAAAACCCCTCAAAAGACCAATAAACCGCAAAATGCCTATTCAATCCTAAATTCATAGAAATTCGAAGCAACACAACCGATTTCAGTTTACATAAATTCAGGTCCAGAAATCACAAATAATTCCTTCTAAAAAATATTTTAGCAAGTCGGTCTTGACAAAAGCAGGTTTCTATTATGCAAGCGGCGTCCACGGCAATTCCATATAATATAGGAACGTGCCGCCGGGTTACCTGCACGTTGCCTGGCAATTTTACGAGACCGTTTCGCTACCGAAATTTGCTTGCATGTATAAGAAAATTTGTGAATAAACCGCCTGTTTGCGAACTTGAAACGAGTTTTTGGGCTTAGTTTTTAATTGATGAGGTTTTTGATGGATTTTGGTTTGTTTTTTAATTAATTAGTTTTATTTGAGTGGGTGTTTAGATTTGCGTCAGGGGTCTTTTATATCATTTAAGTAAATTATAGTAATGTGCGGCCCTTGGCTACAAAAATATTCTCAATTTTGATTGGTTTACTGTTTTGATTTCAATACGAACAAAAAAATAGTGAAGTTATAGGATAAAGAAAAATCGTAAAATAAAATAAAATGTACAGCAAATTATAAAAATCTAGCCGTTGGCAGTTCAAAAATTGCATTTTTTTACTCCCACACCCTCCAGACAAACAATTAACTTCAACCTCGTAAAACCAAGCACAAATGCATCTCCATCCACAAAAATCTACTGAATTACATCTCTTAATTCACTGCCAACAACACCTGAAGTCTCAACCACACACTAAGCATTGCCAAAACACATGTATCACATGACCGCCTCCTTAAGTGTAGTGCCGACAAACACTCGACCCGTAGTGTAGACATTTGTCAACTTCATGTACAAGTCTTGGTGAAGCTGCAACACAATACCTTGAATATAACTCCGAGGGTATATAGGATTTGGTACGTAATGTGTTTAATGTTAGATACCCTATAGTACATCTACTGGACAGTACTTGAACTCGTCTTGCGGTTGTAGCACTGCACTGTTAGAACTGACCTGTGTTAAATTCTACTATCATTATAATGTGAAAGTTTGTGAGAATGAGTGGATGCATGTTTGTTACTCTAGTATGCTACGGATCGAGGTAAAAATAATATTAAGATACATACATAACTTCACGCCTGTATCCCTAATGGGGTAGGCAGAACACCAGAGGCTATAAAAACCATCTGATGTCATGTTTGACAAATTTAGAGCTATTATTATGATGGAGAGAGACTATAGCAGTGACAGGAGGTCAGCCTGTCGCCCGCAAAATCGCCAATAAATCCTTCGTCCCTTAACTGACTTTTACAATTTGCCCGGGTAGAGAAGCAGCTGGCACATTCTATGTTTTTCTTTCGCTCCCAGTCCAGCAAGTTATATTAAGATAATCCTAGGGAATATGGATTTATGTGGATGAAACAACATGAAACAGCTTCGTGGTCCGCCTTTCTAGCGACCACACTTCATATAAAATCTGCTGCCAATTATCACCGCCCTGCAGTGATGTGCTTCAGTAATATTTTATGAAGGGTCGTTTCCTTCCTTAACCCGTGTGCTGTCATGTTCTTCCTCATCTTCACTTTCACTTCACATCACATTCAGTAAGGTTAAGGTTACCAATAAAAAAGTCAATTCACTCGGCCTTATTAGCAACTTAATTGTTTAACAAAAGTGTCTTATTAAGATAAATATAAATAAATAAAATAAATAAATATTTCTGACACTCACACAACATTATCTATCCCAAATTAAGTTTCTTAAAGAACTTGTGTTATGGATACTAGATAACTGATATACTTAAGAAATATAGAAACATACATATTGAATAAATACATATTTTTTTATTAGAAGAAACTTAAACAAACATATAAACATCCATGACTTGACGGCTAATATCTGTGTTCATCACACAAATATCCGCCACCGCCGGGATTCGAACCCAGGACCTCTGGCATAGAAGGCAATTTATGTTACCGCTACACCAGTCGGTCGTCGAAATTAAGATACGGATATAAAAGATAAATATAAGCGAAAAATAATTATTTAATCCGTAAAAATCACAACATTAAAATGTGTCGCTCTATTTGTCAAAGGCCTTTGAAGCAATATTTTCAGTCGTGGCTTCTTTAATTTGCTATGCAAATGAAAAGACCTTATTACACCCCTTAATTATTTCACAGGGTTTTTCCAAGTCAGGAGACCCAGTAATATTTTATATTGTAATTTAAATGCCTGTCTTTTAAAAGTAAATATCAAGATGTGCTTCAGACGTTTGTAATTAAGTCTATTGTTTTGTTAATTATTTTTGGGCGAGCAGTTTAGAAGAGATCTTACGTAGGGCCAGCTTTGATCAACTGTCCACTTGGCCTTTCTAACGACATGGCAGTATCAAGCTACTGTACACTCCATTCAACATGATGATAAAGTGCGGTCCTACATTTTTTTTCACTCATGTTACAAGGACCTGTCTATACAAAAGAATCGCATTTACCTTAAAGAAATCAAAATTAGGATTGTGTAAAAAAATATAATCTTATAGAAAAAGAAGAGGAAGTAAAGACATCTACATAACATATTTAAAAAACTCAGTGATTAATTTATATTCTCATCTATTTTAAATGTCATCATCATCATCATCATCCACAGCCTGTGAACGTCCACTGCTGGACATAGGCCTCCCCCAAGGTCTTCCACGTCGCTCGGTCCCGCGCCGCCCTCATCCAGCGTTTACCGGCGACTTTGACCAGGTCGTCGGTCCATCGTGCGGGGGGCCTGCCTACGCTGCGTCTCCCAGTACGTGGCCGCCACTCGAGAACTTTTCTGCCCCACCGGCCATCTGTTCTGCGAGCTATGTGCCCTGCCCATTGCCACTTCAGCTCTGCAATCCTTCTGGCTATGTCGGTGACATTGGTTCGCCTGCGAATCTCCTCATTCCTGATTCGATCCCGCAGGGAAACTCCGAGCATAGCCCTTTCCATTGCTCGCTGAGCGACTCGAAGCTTGTTTATAAGGCCCATAGTTAGCGACCACGTCTCAGTGCCGTATGTCATCACTGGCAACACACACTGGTTAAAAACCTTTGTCTTCAGACATTGCGGTATTTGTGACGAGAAGATTTCACGGAGCTTCCCGAACGCTGCCCAGCCGAGTTGGATTCGACGATTGACCTCTTTCTCAAAGTTGGACCTACCTAACTGGATTTTATGTCCTAGGTATAGATAATCGTCAACAACTTCGAGCGTGGTGCCTCCAACTACCACAGGAGTAGGTGCAACATGGACGTTCGACATAACCTTCGTCTTATCCATGTTCATTTTTAGGCCCACTCGCTGCGAGGCTCCACTGAGGTCATCGAGCATTTTACTCAGGTCCTGCAGGGTCTCAGCCATGACTACGATGTCATCCGCGAATCGAAGGTGAGTAATGTACTCGCCGTTGATGTTGATGCCGAGCCCATCCCAGTCCAGAAGCTTGAAGACATCTTCCAACGCTGCGGTGAACAGCTTAGGCGATATAACGTCGCCTTGCCTGACGCCCCGCTGCAGTTGGATAGGCTTCGAATTCTGATCCTGAAGACGGACTGACATAGTGGCGTTTTTGTACAAAAACTTCAACGCTTCGATGTATCGATAGTCAATTTGGCACCGCTGCAAAGACTGCAGTACAGCCCAGGTCTCGATCGAATCGAAGGCTTTCTCATAGTCCACAAACGCCAAGCAAAGTGGCTGGTTATACTCTTTCGTCTTTTCTATAACCTGCCGCAGCGTATGGATGTGGTCTATGGTGCTAAAGCCTTTTCGGAAACCGGCTTGTTCGGGAGGCTGGAAGTCGTCAAACCTGCGTGCGAGACGGTTCGTAATGACTCTTGAAAACAGCTTGTATACATGGCTCAACAAAGTAATGGGTCTGAAGTTCTTCAAAAGGGCTTTATCACCTTTTTTGTAGAACAAGACCACTATGCCTTGGAGCCACGCTTTGGGCGTTTTGCCCTCGAGGATGATGGAATTGAACAGCTTCTGAAGGGTCTTAAGCACAGGTTTGCCACCAGCTTTCAGAAGCTCGGCTGTAATTCCATCATCTACATTTAAATGTAGATAATAAAAATATATTTCAAGTCCATCCTTTTCAACCATATCAGGTAATTTAAATCCTATGAATAGAAACGCTTGAATGTTTTCACAAACATTTCAATTCAAAAAGATAAAATTTCATAATTTTATCTCTATTATTTAAAAAAGGTCAGTTTTCTGACATTATTACTTTAAGGCCCGATTTTTCAATGGTCAGATAAAAATTATCTAATGAATAAAGTGTTACTCGACACTTTTAATGTCGTCTGAAGTTTATTATCATTCTATTGTCATACAATTATAAAAAATCGTAACACAACATTATTTCGCCGAGGCATACTTTATTCGTAAGATTACTTTTAACCGACGATTGAAAAATCAGCCCTAAATTAAATGAATAAATAAATTCATAGGTTTTGATTAGAAGGCCGCTACATATTCACAAATAGCATATTTAGTTTTAAATGGTATACAAAACCGTACATTTTGTAAACATATAATGTATAGAGGAATGGAATCTTCATTCTTTATTATTTAAAGGCCGACAGCTGTCTTAGAGGTAAGCCCAGCAATTCATACAGTTCTAAGGATTTAGTAAACATTTTTCCTCCGCAGGATTCAAAACATTCCTTTTTGAATAATTAAATTAGGACCGTTAACAAAACCAAAGAGTAAAGGACTTACTCGTATTTCCTTGTTTAAACGAAAAAATAACTATAAACAAAACTGGCTTAAAAATTTCAATACACGTCCGAAAAACAGCGTCTTTGAAAAAAACACGCAACGTGCCCTTAGGGTGCAAAAAAATCATGACTTATGGGGTGATTTGGAACCCTTTTTACAAATTTTAGCACACCCCAAAATCTTGTGACACGGGCCTTTATCAAGATGAAGACAAATCAAGGAGAATTTAAGGATTACACATGTACGAAACATTTTATCGAAGAAAATCTTAAAACTTTTTCAAAGATACGACTGAATCCCTTAATCTTTGTGATAAACTTTTCTTTTACTTTCTTATCTAGCCGTAAGGGTTTTTTTTCCTTCCGTGGTAGTTTACTTGTTGTTTAAGTTGATCTATCTAGACATATGTTTTTTGAATGTTTACTATGTACTTTGAATTAGGCGAGAAAGTGCGTTTGCAGATAACGTCGTGACATTTTTAAATGAAGATGAGGTTAAAAATCAAATGTTTACGCGTTATATGACCACAAACAAAACTCAGACGCCAGTGGTCGCGGGTTCGATTCCCGCATGGAACAAGAAAAAAAATGTTCCGGGTCTGGGCGTTTGTCTATACATATATGTATTTTAATATGCGTAATAATAATAAATATTTCTGACACTCACACAACATTATCTAGCCCAAATTAAGTTTCTTAAAGAACTTGTGTTATGGATACTAGATAACTGATATACTTAAGAAATATATACACATACATATTGAATAAATACATCTTTTTTATTAGAATAAACTTAAATAAACATATAAATATCCATGACTTGACGGCTAATATCTGTGTTCATCACACAAATATCCGCCGCCGCCGGGATTCGAACCCAGGACCTCTGGCATAACATACATTGCCTTTATATTCAAGGTTCCGCCCTAGTTCGCTACATGGTATCCCATAACACAAACTCTGCTTAGATTGGGGCCATGTAATACGTGTGATTGTCTGGGGACTGGGGAAAAAAAAAAGATTATTACCTAATGATTATTATTAAAACCAGATTTTGTCAAACTTGAAATGAAAAGTAAATACAAAACTTATTTCTTTAATTGGATATTGAAAACAATTTTATATATGGCTTATTCAAATTAACGCATCACCTCTTGCGGGCAGCCACTCCACCAAATCAATCATAACAACATTTGTTCTACGACTTTTTAAAATTAATAGTTTTCAAAAAATTTTGTTTCATCATACAAAACATTTATTTATTGCCTCAAATTAGAATTACTCTATTTACTCTGAGCGTAGTATGCCACGCCCCTATCATAGACAAAACGCCACGTGCTGTTATACGATTTCGTAAGAAAGCGTTTTTAAAAAAAAAACTTTATTTTTTTTTTCACACTGTGAAAATGATTTATTTTTAAATAATTGATTACAATATTTGAGTTTGATTAATACAATGGAAAATAGAAAGGGTTGTAACCCGACGGAGATCTCGGACCGGACTGGCGTCTCGCCCTCCTGCACCTAGGCTCTAACTATATTCTGCTGATGCAGATTATCTTACATAGGCAATCTCAGCTTATGGTTAAGGGTATAACAGTGCACATTACTTTTCATTTTCTTCAAAGGAGCAAATTTTTTTGGTGCTATTTCATCATTCGGCCAGGAGATGATCACAAATCGGTCCCGCGCTGCTCTCTTACAGCTTGTTTTATTTATCAAGACAAAAACAAATGATGTTGAGATTGATATAGACACGCTGCATGCTAGAGGTGTTGCGCTCATTAAAATAAGCCTTGTATGGCTAATTGGATAACGTATCAAGACATAAAAGACTACGATGTCTTGTTGTGTTGAAGTTCTAGTTTTCAAATTTAATTTTAACAATTTTAAGCCCACAAAAAACATTAAAAGTGAAAACACAACAGCTGAGAAAAACAGAGAGACCACGCGTTAATTTATTCCATACCCACATATTCCGTATTCAATGTACATAATTCCAGAACTACCAATACCATTTCACATAACTTACTATCCTATCAATCCTTTACAATTTGGAATGCTGAACACGTAGGCCCAAATGCAAAATACTTACGCCCTCTAGTTTGAAAACGTAAAAACTTTCAGTCCTAAGCAGTATTCAAGTCTCGTAGTTGCCCAGCTTTGCGTGTTTGTGGCTAGAAGTATTTTTTGGTCAGACCTCTGCGTTCATTATAAACTTTGAGGAACTAATATTCAAAGCGATCTAAAAACTTTTTTCCCCTTTTAGCACAGAAATGATAACAAAAACGTGATGCCAGAGGAGTTATTTTTAAATCACTTCGCACGCGATTGTGATAGTAAATTGACGAATAGTTCGTTATGTTTTTTTCTTCTTTTTTAATTGGGTGTTTATTAGCAGAAGCAGCATTTAATTTGAAATTGTATTATTTGTCTCATATTGATCTTTAACAAAGAATGACTCAACCAGTTTTCTAAGACAAAGTTTAAATGAGCTCTACAAACATAACCGTAGATTTATCAAATTCTTTCTCTGTAGGTTAAGTGTCATCACCTGCTCCTAGAAATGTGTGTCCTAGAAGGCTACTTAACTCAAAGGCCCTTATTAAGTAGAATAATTCCTTAAAGCTTGTGTGGCTAGCGACTACTTTTTATACAATATCTGTAGCCCATTGACATTTCTTCAATGTCAAAAACTCTGCTTCTAAACTATTTTTGAAATGTTGGGAAAAAAATGACTCTTCATTAAAGACTGCAAACTCCAACTTTGGACTCACCTTAATTTGGCATCAACAGTAAGTCACTCAAGGATCTTACAAATATAGGAAGAAGTATTGTTTTGGTTCTATGTATTAATATTTCTAATAAACTTAGAATATTTAAAATATACCGTAATTTCATATTATTATATATTTTTTAGTTTTTTAAATACTAAAGTAAAGTACAAAGTATATAATTTAGCTATTGTCATATTGATTCATTTACAGATATGAGCGTTACAGCTAATTTTGTACAAAACTTAGACGGACGCGGCAGGTATTTTCTGTTTTACCATACCATAGGCAGACCCTTAGCTGTTCATAGAGATAAGTTTTGAGTAATTATTTAAAATTTTATTGTATAAAAAAATGAAATACACTACGTTAATAAAACAAATAATAGCCGGCCGTAATAGTAAACATAATAAAGTCACTAAATCATTTATATGTCAATGTATACGCTTTCATATTAAAATGACCCTCATATAAATTTAAAGATACTATAAAACAAAAGTTGCGGAGAAAGGGTTACTATAAAATTTCTGAATACGAGGACGATAAAAGTCTTCTCAGAACTTTTTCTCGACGGATCGACTGTCTAAAGTGACGGTGGAATAATATCAACTTGTACATGATGTGTTATTTCAAACTTTTTAAGCTTACGAAGATATTGTTTTTTTTTTATTTATAAGTGACTAAACCCGCGTTTGACCTCAATCTCACCTGATGGTAAGTGACGATGAGGTCGAAGATGAAAGCACACGGGTTTAGGAAGGAACTGGCTCTTTATACAATATTGCCGGAACACATTACCGCCGGAGCGGTAACATTTGGCGGCAGACTTTATATAAAGGGTGGTCGCTAGCCAGGCGGACCCAGAAGGGATCCTACCACCAAGCAAAAAACAGAGATGCAAAAAACTGTTTAACAGAGATATTGTTCAACGAGTTTAAATTGTTAGCAACACAATCAAAACTACGTCTAAATATACAGTTTTAAAATAAAACATTCCAAAATCAAACCTTTCCTTCCTGTCGAAATTAAATAAATCAAGAAATTAACGCTCCGTTAGAGTCTTAATTAAAATTTTTGTTTTTTTTTTGAAAGGGGAAGCGTCAAAAACTGTAATTAACTTAGCCAGCCATGGAAAACACGGGTAATTTAGCTCACGAACAGGCAGGTAAGGGCAAAAGGCAATAAAGGTACCGTCTTTTTATTTTTTTTTCTTGTTCCGGTCTTTTCTATAAGAAAACTAACTCAATAAATGTTTGAGCAAAACGTTCGTCTCTTTTCTGTTCACACGAAAATAAATTGTGTGTTAGGAAATTGAGTTTTGTTTATTTGTTTCTACATTACACTTTTGGAGCATAGAAGAGTTATAGATTTTATTAGACGAAAGGTAAACTGTTAAATCCTCTAAAATGCGTTAACTCGTTCGAAATCTTGAAAGTGCTGGTTTGCATTTCGTTTTTTTTTCACATGTTTTTTAATGTACATCCTGATTAGGTACTTTGACCTTCACCAGCCTTTTTATGTTCTGCTGTAAGTAAACGACAATTTTCTTAATTTTTAATGCTTGGGTGGAAAATACCTCTTTTATGTAATAGTGATCTATCTCGCACAGAAGCCCGTTCATATTTTTTAAGAGTTCTTTCTGTTGTGCATCTCTTATGAGCCTTCATGGCTCAATGGATGAATAGTTAATTTTAGGTGTTCATTGATTCGAAATCATGTAATTACAAAAATAATTAAATAAATGTGAACTCATTACAGTAAAATAAAATACAATACATAAAATAAATATAAATAAAATACACAAACTAACCACTTTCTTACCCGACTACAGCGAAGCAAAAAGGAGGGTTATGATTTTGACGTGTATATAAGTATGTATGTGGGTATAGATGTTTATCTGTACCCTCAGAACTTCTAAACTACTAATCATAATTGGACAAATGAGGCGTTGTTGGAAGCCTCTTCACTGTCCGCTGGTTATAGGTTATATGAAATTATGTTAAATTGACTACAGCGCCCTCTAGGGGACTTAAAGTGAAGAACTAAAAAAAAAAATCTTCTCGGTTTTGTGTGGGGTATTTATTTATTTATTTTGTTTTTTGGTATCAAATGAAAGAGCTGTTTAAGCACAGCTCAAATACGAAAAAATGAGCTTTTCCCGCAACTTCGTACGCACATAAACATAAAAGTCTTATTTTTCTCGACCCCGTGGAAATTTCGGGAAATTCTTCCATATTAAAACCAGACATACATTGAAGAACCTTTATACCAAGTATCACTTCCGTGCACTCTAGGAACAAGATTTTTTCATACAAACTAAAACATCATATACTTCCCGTTCGCGTGGGAATTTCTGAAATTTCTTTCATAACACAACCAGTCACTCATTGAAGAAACTTTATGCCAAGTATCATATCCGTGCACTGAAGGAATAAAGATTTTCATATAAACTAAAAAGTCCAATAATTCCCGTTTCCGTGGGAATTTTGAAAATTCCTTCCTTAGTGCTCACCTCCAACCTCTAGGGATTGTATGTTCCAAATTTCAGGTCTCTACGGCCTAGTAGTTTCGGCTGTGCGTTGTCAGTCAGTAATGGAAGAGTTTTATATATTAAGATTAAGAAAGATTATTACTCCAAAATAAGTGAAATATTAATTATAGTAAAGAATTTTTAAAAAAATCATGAAGGTTTAGTGTGGGATATCAAATAAAAGAACTTCGTTAGCACCTTTCAAATATGTAAACAGTATTACTCCAAAACTTGTGAAAAAAATAAATAAGTTCAAAAACTAAAACCCGACTACTAAAAACACGCTCTAAAATGTAGGATACAAATAATAGTCTCCGCTGAAATATATCAAGGATAGCAGTGGTTGTATGCCACCTTTAATAGCAAAGCAGATTCATTTTAATAATAAAATAAAATCAAAATGGCATACGATCACGGCACCCTTTCAACAAATCTCTATGAATATGAAGTAATACATAAATATTTCAGAGGAGACTATTACTTGTTGAATAAATGGTTTTATAGAAATACCAGTCATTCGTGACCACGATATCTGTAAGCGAAACAACGAATCAAAACATAAAATGTAAGTCTTCATTTAATATAACGCACAATTTAAACTAATATTTAATATAACGCACAATATTCACACAATTCACAATAAATCATCTTATACCCAATCGTTGTCCTTCTCTTCTGAATCTCAAGCTCTAAACACAAGCACTAAAGAGCCAGCTGATCACAAAGGTACCCTTCACTGAGTAGTAGGCTTAATCCTGAAAGAGAAGATTTATCGTAGTTTTAACAATTTTACGGTCAGCGGGTTCTTCTCAGTCCCCCAGGGAGACATTACCGTGGCTACTGCAGATTTACTCCGAACTTCAAGCTTCCTAGGGGAAATCACAATGTCTATGACATCATTACTAAAATATTTGCTCTGGTTCCTACGATTATTTATCTTGAGTTTAGAGAAGTGATTTGTTAGTTCACGTTTTGAAAAGGGATTTATTTGAATGAATGAAAATGATAGAAGTTTAAGGTTTCACGTAGAGTCATCTAGAACTCAACAACTTGTCCTATGGATAGAATACCCAAATACGCTATGTCCGTAAGGATTGAGGAGCCACATTTGGTTTTTAAATATATTTAATAAAAAAATATCGGATGTAAGCCAATGATACAATAACCGATTTCCACCTAGAACACCTAGAACAGTCTGGAATTTTAATAAAGAATTCAATTGAATTTAAACACATTATTGCATAGAATAAAAAAAGAAATAACAGTATTAAGATAAAATTAAATGTGCAATTTTGGCGGCCTTTTCACTTCAAAGCGAGAAAAGAGGCTGGTAGTTAAAAAAACATATTTATATGAAGGATCACCTATTTAACTATATTGTAAATAAATTTTATTACACAGACAAATTTTACAGTGCTTTACCATTTACTAACATTCACAGTTACATTTATCTCCAACCACCTCCATAACAAAAAGTTATAAATCTTATTAACATTAAGAATGCAGAGGGGAGCAAAACCACATCACCAACTTGTATTAAAAATAAAACTCTTTTGAAAAGTTTCATTTCATTTAATTTTTTCACACGCAAAAAGGTGATGAGCAAATATTTTTTTTTTTTATAATCAGGATCAGCTTATGGATCTAGGGTTACAAAACTATAAGGTTCTACCTGATATATTTAAAGCAATTCGATATATTGCAGATATCAGATGCGATCTTAGCCCTTATAGTAATCTTATACAGAGAGAAATACAAGAGTTTTGTATGCCATTCATAAATTAAATCCAAGTTTTCATTCGCTAGTGAAAAGTCAATATTTCAAGTCAACAGCAATACATGAAAAATAATAGCATCTTCAAATTAAAATAAATTCAAAGTATTTATAGAAAAAGAAAAACCAAGTGATTAAATGTGATACTCATACAATATTGCTCCCCAACCTTCTCAACTCAAATTCACAATGCTGTGAAAAGTTTTCATACAAATCATAATATTTCGTTAAGTTTTTCATTCATTATGGTCTCGTATTAAGTTTTGAAAGCCTTCAAGCGCAAAACATACATTTAAGTAGTTATTCACAAAACTTTGCAGAGTGAAAAGTTTCCTAAACATTATTTAACATTTAATAAATAAAAATAGGTTTCATTTAGGCATATTTTATTTTATCAAAGACTTAACCCGCGTTTTAACTCAATCTCAACTGATGTTAAATGAAGATATGGTTGAAGATGAAAACACTTGGCCCTAGAAAATAACTGGCCCTACATAAAATACTGCCGAAACACATCACCGTCAGAGCGGTAATATTTGGCGGTAAATTTTATATGAAGAGTGGTCGCTATCCAGCTGGACCCTGACGAGATCCTACTAAGCGGAGGTCACTCGGACTCGTTTTTTTCGGATTAATCGTCTTTTACGAGTAGCTGATCCAGGAGCGCTATTATAGGCTACTTTAGGCTGACCATACACGGACGAAAATCTTTTTAAAAAAAAAATTAGTAAGTTATCGTTTATTAAAAGTTATAAGCATTGTTTTCCTTTTATTTATATATAAGTTCATTGTTCACCAGTACACAAACAATGAAAAAGCTTAAGATGTACGAGTAACAAATCTACCGAGCTACCTCGAATAACCGATAAAAAGGTCGTCAAAGGGAAGTTATCTCAGTTTAATTCGACTTTTGTAGTAGGTTTCTCTGCCATTACAACGTTTAAAAAAAAGGATCTTACGCGCGGATGTCTCATAATAAGCAAAAAGTCATTATCATCAACATCACTGGCCATAAATCTTAATTAAGGAAGGTTTATATGCAATCTACAGCCTACGCGTTTCCGTAATACGTTTTTGCAGACTTTACGCATTTTTCTTTATTTACTTTCATTTTTTCACTCGCTTTCGATCTCAATGTAATTTGAAGTGGAATTGAGGTGCTCTTGAGAATGCGGGCCTTAGAGTATATGTCTCTGTTTACATCAAAGGGGCACCATTTGCGGATCAGTGATATTTAGCAGCATTTTATTATAGACAGCGGTCTGTAGAAAGGCGGATTCTGTAAAAGTCCTATCTTCAAGTGAAGCTAAGATCAGTTGTCTTTAACGACACGCTTATAGGAATAGATTTGTAAAAGCATTGCCACAATTTTGAAATAATTTAACGCATTTTCTATAGAAATAGAAAAATTGTATTCCCTAACATTTCTTACATAAGTAGTACTTACGTTAGAAAAATCAATGAGAAATAAGTAGATGTAAAACTGCTGTGAAACGGTCCCAACTCAGCATAACGCTAGTCTTTCGACTGGTGCTGGTCTTCCGTTCTACTTTAATTGCTTTAGCTGCTTTAAAAGAAGAGTCGCATTTTCTACTTTTGGGAGAAGAGAAAGGAAGCCTTTTTGAAAGGGGTCTTCATCGGGTAATGCCCTCTGTGACATACATAAGAAATACAAACTTTAGAGTGCTTGAGCATATAGTATAGTCTGACAAACCTGTTGCATGTCACGTCTATTAAATAATAAGAGTTCAAAGTCATTAATTTCAAAATACAAATGACTTTTTTTATTTGCCTGCTGTAAGCAGAAACTCAGAAGTGAATACGAAAGTTATCCATCAATAACATTAAAAATACCCCAGAAGAACTGTAGGTTTTGGTGATGTCTTAGAATCAACAATTTGGTAATTTTATTAGCACCATTATACTGTTTATGCTGCCAATCTTTGAAGTCATTTAAAATTTAAAACCTCCAATCTTTACGATAAATCAATTTCTTTTGTATTTTTATATAAGAAAAACTTACATTATGATTGAAGGGACCCCAGGATCTTGGATCTCCTAGCTTGCGGCTACAAAAACAGATTTTACCTTCAAAGAAAACAGCCAGGTCTCTCTTGAAAAAACACTTCAACCTTTTCGTCACCTACGTAGCACACGCACGGATTTTATGTTATGTTTAAATTATGAATAAAAAAGATCTATTGATCACCTGTCAGATTATGGTTGGAGCGAAAGAAAACTAGGTCTCAAAAAAGGTTCTACTTGGATACAAAAATAAAAAGTCAAGCCGAAACAAAAAGAACTATTTCGATTTTGATTTGGTGACTAAATGAAGATTTATTTATTTAAAGTTAATCATAGAACTGGCTCTTTGTCAAACGATTTTGGAACACATAAGCGCCAGAGCGGTGATATGTGGCGGCAGATTGTACAGATTATACGATATATGGTTGGCGATAGCCGGGCGAACTATTAGGAGGTCATACCACGAAGCTTGGGTCATACAAATTGTCACTTTTTACGAATTACTCCCTGCACTAAGCAGACGTTGCCAGTTTAAAAAAAATTTGTTTAACTACCTATTTCTTAATTCATTTCTAAAATCTTATTTAGCGGAATTGCATTGGAGTTTTAGTGTCATTTTCAACATACTGCAGCTGTGCAAATTATTGGTCTAAAATACTTAATATAAAATATGTATTGGTGTAAAATACTCTTCCTACTTTGATGAAATCTTTGTTTGTAATAAGTGTGTTTTTTATTGTTATCAACTAGAGTTCCGTAACAGTCTGTATTGGACAATAACATAAAATAAATTACAAGTAGAGCACGTTTTACAAAGAAACAAAAACAAGGAAGAGCATCCTTGAGAAATCCCTTAAAGAAAGAAGTCTATAAGTAAGAAATTTTCGTAGAATAAATTCGGTTTGAAAGTTCTTGGTTACTTTATTAAATATACTTATATAAAAAATTGTTTACCGCACACTATTTTCTTTTTCAGCCAAGTAGTGCCTGAAAGCAGGTAACGCATTGTACATTCCGCAATCTTGCAAGCAGCTCCTATCTAAACGGCGAAGCAGATGGCAAATAAAATTAACTCACAAACTTTGTTTAAATATTTCTGAAAGTTGAAAAAATATTTGTATATCTTGAATAAAAAATACTAACATCCAAATGCAAGACAAGTAGGTACAGTACCTTAGTAATACAGGGTCTGTCGAAATGAATGGATAACCCGTTATCTGGAGTTGGTTCGGATGTAAGACTGTAAGAAAATCGTATCTTTTTGGCGGAATTCTCAGCCATATAAAAATGGCGGAGACTTTCATACTTTTCATAAAATTCCCAAATTCTTTCATTCATTTAGCTGCCATTTCATCAAATTGAGGTATTTTTGTGTGATGAAAATTTTGAGACTTTTATACTTTTTCATAAAATTCCCGAATCATTGCATTATCATCGTGGAGTAACGTTATTTTTATTCCATAAAACTGCCTGGTTTTCTACTGAATATCCTTATTAGGGTCCGAATAGTGTTTGTGTAAAGTACATATTGGGATATAATACAACCATTACCACCAAGTTTTACAACAGTTATAACACAAATTGAAAAATGAAAATTCTTACCTTGATCAGTGATCTCGCTCCTGTAACTTAATACTGCTTGTAAACTATACATTGTTATACTTTTTTAAAATTCACACATACTAGACAAGTTTTTAAGATTATGGGCAGTTATAGCTCCATACTTTTTTTGTCACATTAGATGATCAAAGTTAACACTATGAAAAAAGATGAAAAAAAATGCCCGAAAACGACAATTTTCACAATGTTTAAAGTTAAGAACACCTAAAATTGTATAAAAATTAGGTGAAACAATTTTTTTGCAATATAATTCAGTAAAAATTACACAAAAATACCTCAATTTGATGAAATGGCAGCTAAATGAATGAAATAATTTGGGAATTTTAAGAAAAAGTATGAAAGTCTCCTCCATTTTTATATGGCTGAGAATTCCGCCAAAAAGATACGATTTTCATACAGTCTTACATCCGAACCAACTTCAGATAACGGGTTATCCATTCATTACGATAGACCCGAACACAATATTTTAAAAACTATCAATGAGCAAAAGCTCACCAGCATCTAGACATAACAAATAAAATACTTACGAAGTAAAAGTAAAGGTTTGATAAAAGATTTTTAGGCTACGTTTTTTCAACCGAAAGCCTTGTTTTTTCCACGTTGTATCCGCATTTTGCTATAAAGATTATCAACCCTTGGGTTTTACTCGAGAAAACATTTTATCAAAGTCCATAGTCTGGGACCTACGTCAAAAACAAAGGAAGGACGTATAAGAAGATTAAGACTACTCACACAAACTTGAAAAACAAGTCAAGCAAGTTTAGATTTCGACAAAAAAATGGTTCTTCGTAATTACTTATTGAATCTGAAAACCGAGGAGTTTCCTTAGGGTAAACTCAAATCCCGAAACCTCAAAGTCAAAGTCAACGTTATTATTGTTTTGTGGGTACTTCTACAAATTTATAAATAGACTGTATAGTGATGATGAGTATTTTTCATTGAATTTAATATTTAATACATTGTGGGTTCTCGAAAGGTTTTAGAATGACTGGATGTAATTAACACCCTTTGAAACCCTTGGTTGATAATAGTTTTATCTAAAGGAAGATCATTACCAACCATTATGATTGGCTTTTGTTGATTAAGAGAAACTCTAGCTAGAAATTAGAAACAGATGGTGAACAAAAGTCAGCGATACATTCGCATTTGTAGAGTTGTACAATTAAATCATAATAATCAGATCACATATCATACAGAACATAAGGTCGTTAGATCGAAAAGGGTCCTAATTGGAAACCACGTCCTTGGTTCTCATCCTTTCATGCCAAATAGTAGCGTTTGGAGCAAAAACTTTTGACGCCACCATTTCGACCCCATAAATATGTCAAATAAGTCGTAAACCAAACTACAGTTGTCATTTATTGTTTTTTGAGATTCTTGTGGACAGATCGATTCTAAATAAATGAGTTGTTTTTAAAAGGGCATTTAAAATTGGTACATTTGTTAGCAAGTAGCATTTTTTTTTTATGGAGATAAATTAAATATATCAAGTTCAAGAAATTCTTCGTAGGAATGGTAGAGTGAAAAGTTTCACGTGTAGTTTTTCTTAAATCGCTAGGGAACCAAAAGTGGTAGTTCGCGTGAGAGGTGCACTGTAAGATGGATAGAAGCTGTAAAAGTAATGTTACATTTAAGAGAAGACGATTCAATGTGACATAAAAAAGTCAAATTAAAATAGAATGTTCATCAAATGAACGTATTATAAATCACAAATAATTGTTGAAATGCAATTGCAATGGGACTATCAAATCCACCTGGGTATAATAGGGAAAAATCGACGTTTTTTCGTTTATATCTTTTTTTGAGATTTACTTATTTACTTAAAATATTACTTATTTTCAATTTCTCAATATCAATCGCATGAGCATTCTTCCTCGGAAATCCCCATTATATATAGAGAAGTCTAGCAGTTCGCTTCCTTGAGAGGCTTTTGATGACATACAAAATTATCATAAAAATACATATTTGTTTGAATCATAAAAATACTGTATTTAAGATTTCCTTCCTACATTTCTGCGTCACAACCTGTATTTGGATAAATGAAAGACGATTGCTTACTTTATAAATAAAAAAAGACAAAAGTAAAGCTATCGCATAGCATTTTTTATCAACTTATGCAATTATAATTATTTATTTATTTTATTAATGCAGTAATGTTTGATCTAATATGAAGTTCCACAAGTTCCTAGTAGATGGCGCTGATTGTTTATTAAAGCCCGCATGTAAAGTTATGAAATCAAAGTATCACCGCTGTGCCGGTCGGAGTGGGGGGTGTTAGGTTTTTTCGTTACGGGATTTCTGGATTCGGTCCCCACGCTCAAGGCCCGCGATAGAAGCTATGCAATAGCTTAAAACTATCAACGAGCATTGATACACTTAAAAGCAAAAAATTATTAACATCGAAGATTTTCTCAGGTTTCTATTGGCATTGCCGTCGCCATCGCTAGCAATGGTCTAGGTTAAAACATAATTGACATGTTGTATATTGGTGGGGGTAAAATAAGAAGGTATGCAAACAATAATTAAACAAGCTTTTGTAGTGGAGGATAGAATAATGCTAACCTGCGGCACAGTATAGACCAGGATTATTACTCGGCTATAAAAGGATATTTGTTTGAAAGTGCACATCTCTCGATCTACAGGATCTACGGTTTAGCCGAATTTCTTTTTGTGCATTTGATTGTTTTACTTTGACATGTATAACTTCACGCCTGTATCCCGTAAGGGGTAACACCACTGGTTATAAAACCAGCTGATGACACGTTTGACAAAATTGGAGGTGTTAAAATAATGGACAGAGACTATGGCAGTGACAGGAGGTCAGCCTATCGCCCCAAAAACGCCAATGAAACCTCTGTCCCTGAACTGACTTTTACAGTATGTCCGAGAAGCTTCTCATTCTATGTTTTTTCTTTGCTGTCAGTCCATGGAAGAAACTTTGCAGAAGGTTGAATTAGTTTAACAAATAATTTAGTTTTTTTATGGCGCCACAAGTCCCGCGATTAATCCACGCAAACCTATAAGTTTTAAATGAAAAACATATTTCACTGGCCTCATAAAAATAATCACATTAAAATAAATTATGTGAATTGGGTTGTTTCCTAAAAGTAACCTTAAGATAGAACATCTCCAAAATAGAATTTACCCCTGATTGTTATTCTAAATACGCCTCGGCGTCTTATAATATATTTTTTCATCGTATTCAATTTCCAATACCGACACGGTACAATCTACGAAAAAATAATAAGATTTTTATCCGAAGCCGATTACCATTTCAGCTTTGGGGCTCTGTACTTTAAAGTAGAAACGGAATCCTTAAAGAATATTTTTTGTCTGTCAGTCGAGACCCTATTTCTCAGGTAGGATCCAGCTGAAATTAATATTGAATAGTCAATCGTGCAATCATAAGAAGCAAGCAACATTCAAAATCTTCTATACACAATCTTAAGATACGGTGTTTATGTCCCTTTAATGCCTTATATTTTGACAAAAGTTAATCAAAACCGGTTGGATTTTTCTACCTACGGTTTCCCTTTCTACCTGAAATCATGAAAGGCAAGACTGAGAAAATGCAGCACAACTCGTACATGACCGGTTTTTCATTAAGGATATATTATTCTGAGTCCTTAAAAAGTCATTTCGAAGAATCTTGGCTGTGGAAACGTCTTTAAACAGTCCTCCATCGTCTTATACGTCACTCTAACTTATAATAAATTAATATCAATAGTGCAAAGAGCGCAATAGAGTTTAAAAAAAATATGATTATGCATAAACATGGTTGATATTGAGATTTCACTACTTCGTCCTAAGCATGTAGATACTAAGCATACCACTAGGCTTACACTTGCTTCGTAGATCTTACATATTTTATGAGTCGAGCAATAAGGAAGAATAAGTTTTGATGGTTTTTCTGTTAAGTATATAATAGTATATTATGTAACAAGTGAGCGAAGTTGCTAATTACAGTCGAGGCTGTGATTTGAGCCCGAGCCGCAGGCGAGGGCTTAATAATGAGCCGAGACTGTAATTAGCAACGCTCACGAGTTACATACAACGTTTTTCAACACACTTGTGAGTAAAAGACAGACATACGTGGTCATAAAATAACAAACACACTTGATAACAAAGCTGTGAATTGTAATTGAAAAATGGCGCCGAACCTCGCGCATGCGCGTAGGTTTTTTTTCAGTCAAATGTGTCAATGTCTGTTTAGCATATACAACCTATTTTAAGTGAAAATGTTTAATTTGGATTAGTAAATGCAAATATTTTAATATTTTATATCAAATTATTGTAAATGGTGAATAATTTGTTTGATATACAAATTTGTTTTACTAATATAAGGCGCAAACATTTAAAAATGTATATGGATTTGAAGTGGTATAAAACCTCTTTGTTGTTTCTGAAAATATTTAATGTATAACCCGAACCAATAAAATATGCTCTGTTTACTCGCATGCAATTTGCACAAAGGTACAGTTCAACTTTGTAGGATTCATTATATTATGCACTAGGGTATAATATATTATGCACGCGTGACTTATAGCCCAGTTTATAGTTCTAAATTCAATAGAATAACGCTCACTTTACGAGCAAGTGTGTTGAAAATAGTATTCTAGCAATCTTGTGAACAAAGCAAATCGTAAATTACACAATTTCGATATATTTTACACCGGTGTCCAAAGTGTCAGAGCGGCCATAGCTAGATTATTGTCTGAGCAGATTTGAAAATTAATTAACTCGTAGGGTTTTTTTATTTATCAATATTGTATGAAAAATAAGTCAGTAAGAATCGAAATATTTCTTTTTGCCTTTTTGAGACTATTTCTTTGTTTTTAAGATTAATATGAATTATCTAAATGTGATAACTATTTTTTGGCTTTCGCTTATTAAACATGTTTTTTTTTATAATAAGTGCTTAATTCCAAGTTTTGCAAGTTTGCCTGTGAATCAAAAATAAATAATTATTTATTTCCCAGTCCAGTTCGACTTAACAGTATTTTTTCGAAGAAACGTTCTACCGGCTACTGGTATTCAAATGTACCATTCTGTTTTGTGCCTATTAACATGATAGACATTTTCGGAAAAAGGAGAGTTCAGCTGTTGCCCTAAAATGTTAGTTTAGTGTTAATTTACTTAAATAATCGTCTCTAAAACATAAATCATGTAAAAACAGCTTAACCAAAAAAGTTACCAGTAACAAAAATGAGCGAACTTCCACAATATTGTAAAACATTTTATTTTCTGGTCGTATAATACTGTAATGTTCACTACAGTGAAGGCCAGTCATATGACGCATATCATAAATCTAGTAGCAGCAACATGTTCAGCTGACCCAGTGATGAATGTCGGGGACTGAAATACGCAGTCCTGCACGATGCACAACACTAACGTACGTTTATTTTTTAATATTGTTTTTCTGTGTTGCCAGCAATGTTAATCTTATTTTCTGCCAGTATTTTTTAATAGGTATCTAGTTTTTGTATTTTCACTAGCCATTCTACGCTATTTCTATATTATGATGTTTTTAGTTTGTATGTTGTTAGTTGTTTGAGCTGTGTCATGAGCCCTGCAAATATCTTACAACGAAGGCTTTTGTTCATCTTTGGCTTTTATAATAATGTCTTTTTTGACTTTTTTGGCCGCAATTAACTTAAATCTCGCTCGATGACGAATAGTGTAAATGAGTCCAGGAATGGTTTTGTTGGTATCAATATGAACTAATCGAAGGGTGCCTACTACTTATTCCCAGTAAACACTCAAGGGACCACCATATCAAGAACTCGAGAAGAAAATAGTAGGCCACACAACACCAGTATTTTTAAGGGTTTGTACATCTAAGCTAAATCCTTACCTGGTCCAGTAGACACAAAAAAAGAGCTCTTGTAACATAATACAATTAAATAGTATGTTTTGAAATATGATGATAAAAAAATTTTGAGGCTGAATAAAGGGCAACTAATGACCAACGAAACGTCGCTTGATCACGTGTAATTTAATATTTTTTTACAAGCACATTTCATATCACAAAAGCTCAAGGAAAACTAAAGACGTTTAGAGATGTAACAAAAATGAAATAAAACCACCCAGCGCATAAACCACAAAACCAAAAAAACACTTAAACAGAGACGACCTTTTCAAAAATTCAATATTCCTAAACGCATCCGAGCTGAGACTGTTAGCCATCCTTGCTTAAAAATTCAATATGGCTAAATGTACTTGGACCAAGGGATATATCACGTGAAAGCAATTTGAACACCTCTCCAACTCGTACTAAACGTTATTTATGGTAAGCTTTCGCACTCACTGGATAGCCTACATTGAGTTTCAAAGGATTTTTGGTAGTAGGGTGTTTTAAGTATGTGATTGTAGGTGTGAAAGGAAATGGGGAAGCGTTTGCATTTAAGTCGCACTAAATTTAAGTTTAAATTTACCTTAATATTATGTATAACTTGTAGGAACAATAAGTTCCATAATTTTCTTCCGAAAATCAAGAATAATCTTGCCACCCTTAATAGTTGATTTTATAAAGTAAGCTTTTATAACGATGTCACTAGGGAAGATTTTAAGCTATTATTTATTTAAACATTTATAAAAAAAGTTGAAGAAGGGTACTAAATATTTAAAAATGTGTTACCTACATCTCACTATAATTACCTATAGTGCTGTAATTTAATTTAGAGTAATAAAAAAATGAAATTGAAAAAAAATTCTAATGAACAAACTTTCTGACTAAAGTAAGCTGTATTGTCACAAAATAACGCAAAGGTCGTATTTTAATCATCAAAATTCAAACTGAGCTCACGCGAAAATGTTCACACTTTAAAATGGCTTTTAAATTTATGAATTTGACGCTTTATGCGGAAAAGTATACCTACCATTACGTGTATGTACGCAGCGCATACATAAAATGTAAATAACTTCACCTTGCCACTGTGTAATCTTTGCATACTGTTGCAAGAGCTGTCAGAGAAGTCTCAATGAAATTACCAGTGTTACTGTGTGTATAAAAATCTTGAAAAAATGATCATGACTTTTGTACGATGTACAGATAATAAATACTTAATAGCTAGAGCTAATGAGAAGCTAACCACGAGGCCAATCAATTATATTGCATGCATATTGTACGTGTGCGGGAGACTGGATGGTATACATATATCTGTTGCAGACTGTACATCTGCTTTAGCGACAAATGCAATATTAAGACTAAACTCTATCTCAATTTCTTTTTATCAAAGATTTAGATTAACCAGTATAAGAATTTTATAGTCATTTGAAGTAACTTAAACCAATGAAATTATAATTACGAAAGTCGTAGCTCACCCTTCGTTCCACGTGGTCTGAACGGGCGGACTAGTATGAAAAGGTAAATTCAATTTAAAATCAGAATTCGATATAAACATTAAATCACCGGGGCAAAGTCCGTTTGCCAAGTATCACATAGATTAAAGCAGGTTTCTAATGTAGCAATATCGTGATTAAATTCCCTGTGCACTCCCATCCACTCGTGACGAAGTGATCCCATATCTGATAATACAAATAAAATAGTACCAAGCGTTCGTACATTTAAGATTTATTTAAGAGTGAGGTATTTTTGAGATTTTATACGAAAATAAATCAGAGATTCTTTGATGATAAAGGCGATAAACGAATTCTGGATAACTTGATGATAAGTGTCATCGTAATCATGGACATCAAAAATCAAAGATTGAGAGTGAGCTGTTTCCATTTTTCCTGTAATTTGTATCTTTTGTGTTCTTCCAACTCTTAAATATCCTCGTATGTGGATTCACTTAAGATTTACACACTTCTCATTATTACGCCAATATAAAAAAATTATGAAAAATCTGTATGGATACTGTAAAGTCAAGTATTTTTTACTACATTACCGACAGTCAAGTATTTTGAATGCGGGCGTGATTCAAATTTAGCTTGTGTTATAGAGATTACACAAAGATACTGGTGGGTAACCTGACATGAGTTCATCCGGAACCGAGACACTGAACTCTGAACTTTAACGTTTCGCTCACTTAGACCGTGAAAGTATAGAGATCAGTAAATTCACCCTGTCTACTAAATATCATTGAGTTAGTGTCTGGTCCAGTTAAGGCTGAACCCTGTCCTGTGTGTGGCTCGTTTGTAATATAGACCTGCGGTGTTAAAAAAAGTTAAAGGATAACATAATTTTATTAAGTTTCACTCAATCTTCTCAAAACATAGTTCTTATAATAAACAAGGTGTTTGGCGCATGGACCGACAGGATATTTTGAGTGGTTTTAGGGGTTCATGCGCTAGTTTTCCCCAATAGACTCTATGTCCTAAATGGCACGGTAGGTGGGATATGTTTTTTTTTTTATATTCATGCCTTTAAATCGTCATAGCTTTCAAACTCGGACATCTGACGAATATCTGTTCAAAATACATTACAGAGTGCGGCGAACTGGTGTAGGCCAATCTTGAGGATAAGTTATCTTGTGACATTACATTCACAAATACAAATGTTATGACGATTTAAAGACCTGAATTTGGGTATTTTCTAAAAATCATGGGATATGATATGACCACCGTGAAACTTAGGACATATTGTGTAACGGGGAAAATAAGTGCTGGACCCCCCTAACCCCCCAAAACATCCTGCCGGTCCATAGACCACACACCCTGTGTATTTATAAACGGCATTTCATTATAATTTTTAACTTAAAAAATAAAAACAATTGTAACACGTAGCAGCTCACAAATGAATATTGCCAAATATTTATGGATAAGTTATTATTTAAATTCAACTAGATGAAAACCTTTCAAATAAAACGCAGATGGAACCAAAGGCAAAGATAGTCTTTCTATAAATATTAAATTGCATATCAGGTTTTACCCTCGACTTGGTCTACTTAAGTTAATGTAAAAGTTTCTGCTATCAATATCCTTAGCAAGTTGAAATAGAAATGAAATGTCTAACAACTTTAAAGGTAACTTTTATAACGAAGGGGATAAATATACATTTCACGGTTGGTTTTATTAAGAGACGGTATAATTCTATTTTCATGTGCTTGATTGTCAGTCGCGATATGATTGATAGACAATTATCTTTTCCTTTCTTTTGTAGCTCGTTTTATTAAAAAAAATCAAATTCAAATTCAAAAGAATCTTTATTTCGTAAGTATTTAAATACATTTGAAATAAGTCACAATTTACAAATTGAACTGAATCTACCACCACTTCGAAAAGTCGATCTGTTGAGAAGAAGTGGCAAGAAACTCAACAGCAATCATCTTTTAAAAATACACAATAACAATAACAATTTACAATCTTCTTGCATCCGGATATCTTATAATAAAACTTTATACTTATCCTTAAATCTATCGAAGGGTTAATCTTAAATATTTTAGAATTTTATTATAAAAGCGTACACATTGACCCATGAACGAGTTGGTGATCTTCTGGAGTCTACTATTATATTTATACATTAGGCAATCAAGTACTAGACAGAAACGTAGACATAGATATAGAGGTAAAGATAGAAGTAGATAGATGTAGCGATAGAGGTCAAAAGTCAAAGTCAAAGTCAAAAGAATCTTTATTTCGTAAGTATTTAAATACATTTAAAATAAGTCACAATTTACAAATTGAACTGAATCTACCACCACTTCGAGAAAGTCGATCTGTTGAGAAGAAGTGGCAAGAAACTCAACAGCAAGCATCTTTTAAAAATACACAATAACAATAACAATTTACAATCTTCTTGCATCCGGATATCTTATAATAAAACTTTATACTTATCCTTAAATCTATCGAAGGGTTCATCTTAAATATTTTAGAATTTTATTATAAAAGCGTACACATTGACCCATGAACGAGTTGGTGATCTTCTGGAGTCTACTATTATATTTATACATTAGGCAATCAAGTACTAGACAGAAACGTAGACATAGATATAGAGGTAAAGATAAAAGTAGATAGATGTAGCGATAGTGGTGAGAGATATTACAGATAATGTGGATGGAGATGAGGATAGTCGTGGACAGAGACTGGACACTAACATGGACGTGAACATGGGGGAATGGAAAAAATTTACGACGTGACAGCCTCATACAAAACTATTTTTTTTTTTATGTCACGGCATTAAGAAACACTTAAAATAAGTGAATTCAATGTCGAATCGGGCCCAATTATGACATTAGGCGGCAGATTTTATATGACGGGTTGTCGCTAGCCTGGCGGACCCAGACGGGGTTCTACTATTAACCATTCGGATTAATCACCGAATGATGGCCACGTATCCTGGCCTCTTAAATTAGCTACTGCAGTCATCTACGCATCAATGTATGTTACCGCTACACCGACGACCGGCTGGTATAGCGGTAACATACATTGCCTTCTATGCCAGAGGTCCTGGATTCGAATCCCAGCGGCGGCGGAAATTTGTGTGATGAACACAGATATTAGCCATCAAGTCATGGATGTTTATATGTTTATTTAAGTTTATTCTAATAAAAAATATGTATTTATTCAATAATGTATGTGTATATATTTCTTAAGTATATCAGTTATCTAGTATCCATAACACAAGTTCTTTAAGAAACTTAATTTGGGCTACATAATGTTGTGTGAGTGTCCGAAATATTTATTTATCTTAGAGACACTTAAAAAGCTATTCAACGATGCTCTATGCACATTGAAGCCTTCACTGTAGACAAAATGTGGCAAGGATGGATATAACTGTATCATTAATTGCTAAAATTAAAAACATGTAATTTGTACTTACCAGCCGACATAACTACAGTTTTAGACATGTAAGGTTGTCTCAAAGAAATTATATACCAAAAGAAGCCTTATGTATTTATAATGGTTTCATCATCATCATCATCATCACAATACTTTGTAATGGGACCACTGCAGGGCATGAGTCTCTCCCCTGGGTGACGAGAAGGTATAGGCCATAATCCACGGAGCTGGCCCAGTGCTGGGTGGTGGATCAAATATTGGGTAATTAGCAAATCAAATGATAGGTGATGGGAAACTTCTGTCTTTTATTAATTAAGTTTTCTCTTGGCGATTCATTTCATTATTGAAAAAAGTTTAAATAATGAAATGAATCGAAAATTCGAAAATTCCTGGCAATCACTAAATAAATTGGTGCTCACCCACAAAACTTATACAAACAATGAATATTCAAGTTTTAGCGCAGCATACAGATTCATCTCGTTCATACTCAATAAAAATATAAATACAATTGCACATACTTCGTTCTGAGCCTATGTTGACAGCTCGTCAGAATACTCGATAAATTGTACGATCCACGAATAACAAGCAGGGTCTGACGTCAACCTCCACATAAATTAAATTTATAATGAACCCTCCCCTTGAAATGAAATTAAATTATACCTGCCACTGGTAACTTTAGCAAAACATTTATATTTCCTTGAAAAACCTCCGAAATGCTCGCCCCATTTCATGACTAGGAGAGAGGCACAGTTTGTCATTACGTTAAGAAAAGCGTTACCTACTTCGGTTTTCATCATATCTATTTGCACAGCACACTTAATTAAACAAAAACAGGGGTTGTATCGTGTTCAGCAATTTCGTGATTTTCGTGTTAATTTCAATTTTGTACAGCGGCAAGCTAATTAAACAGCATTTTGGGAGATTCATGAAAAACCGTCCGAATGGATTTGTCATGTAGGTATATTTAATTATATGTATTCATATACAATATAATTATACTTTATACCTACCGTTGATGAATAAGTAGTATATTAGTAACATATTGATTCCAAATAATTTGAATTAAAGTAGTATTAGAATTTTAATAACATATTAGTAAGTTTTGTTTCATTTAGTTTAAATTTAGATTAAAAATTTGATGATACAGAAGAGTTCAATGAATTAATTTTAATCTGGTATGAACACGAAGGCTCGGTTATACGATTGCATACATACATAACTTACCGCCTGCTGTATCCCTTATGGGGTAGGCAGAACACCAGAGGTTGTAAGAACATCTGAAGTCACGTTTGACTTTGGAGATATTATAATGATGGATAAAGACTATGGCAAGGACAGGGGGTCAGCCTATCGTCCACAAAAACGCCACTAAAACCTCTGTCCCTTAACTGACTTTTACAGTATGACCGGGAAGAGAAGCTGCTGTTACATTCTATGTTTTTCTTTCGCTCCCAATCTAGCATGGATTACAATGAAATGGAAAAAGTATATGAATTACCTATAAACTGACGTTAATTACTTTAATATTTTCGAAAAAGCTTGTTGTTCAGATAAAACAGAATGTCCTTTTCATAGTCGATTTCGTATTATAGTAATGATGCTAGAAGAATGAGACCTGTTACTTGACCCGGGGTTTTTTATCTTCAACCTTCTAGCAACTAAAAACTAGTAAAATAAAGTCAAAAGCAAGCTAAGATAAAAAAATATAATTACCAAAAATAATATTAAATATAGATTGATTTTAATGATTTTAATTGACAGTCATTTTCTCGCAGAAAAACATGAAATATACAGTTTCCGGAATATATTTTATACAAATCTGTGTAAATAGGAAATTTCTTTTTAGAGTTAACTATTTATACTTACCTATTAATGATGAAAACAAAATAATAATCAAAAAAAATTATATCAGCTATGGTAAAATCACTCAAGATGAACCTGGTGATCTGTAACACAGGAGTCATCCTATTTCAGACACCAGCTCCTAGCACACTGATTTACTTTTGTTGTCTCTAGTTTTAAGAAAAAATGTGTATGGAGAAACAAAATTTCATTTTATTTTTTTATTTTTTTAACGAATGCAGAGCACTAAAAAACCGACTTCACGTCAAAACTGTTGCTGAATATAAGGAATGAATGTATAAGGTCGTTAAAGTAAATGATATCCGAATTCATACGTATTTGAAAAAAAAATACCTATATATTTCATGAAGCGCTGTATCGATTTCGATGAAATTTATATGGAACCAAATGGAAGAAAGTATCTTCTATCAAAAGTTACGAGGTAATAATAATAAAAAATAAACATACAGATGAATTGAGAACCTCCTTCTTTTTTTGAAGTCGGTTGATAATATCAAATGTTCCTAAAAACCACTTGACTCCATCTAAATAACTTATATGTTTTTGCCAGCGCTAACTTAGTAGTTCTCAAAGCACAATAATAGTACTAATTCAAAATATCAATGAAAACAAGAAACTATCGAAGCATCCAGTTAGTTCTAAGTTCAAACGTTTTCGTCTAACAGTGTTCAGTAATAAATCACTAACTAGTTGGGAAGTTACTCGAATCCACCGATTTATTCACCAAACTGTCCGAAAATTAGGTATCTTCTTCCTAACTTAGAAACTTAGGTTCTTCCCTACTTGTAGCTTGAACCGTTTAGTGATAATAAATCTTTTCTTATAACAAGATTAGTTCTTGCCGAATAGTCAAAGTTTTTGTTGATTGGGGATTTTGGGGCTTATTTTTTACGGTTCAAAGGTTACTTTACTATTTATTTGATATGGACAAAAAGTTCCATTGGAAAGAGTATCCATCATTGACAGTTTAAGAAACCATTTTTTTTATAGAGGGATTTTAATGGTTGGATTAAAGCTCGAAAAAGTTTGTTACATACATACATAATTTCACGCCTGAATCCCTTGTGGGGTAGGCAGAACACCAGAGGTTATAGAACCATCTAATGTCACGTTTGACAAATTTGGTCGTTTTACAATGATGAAGAGAGACTATTGCAGTGAGAGGGGGTCAGCCTACTGCCCACGAAACAAATCTCCAATAAAACCTCTGTCCCTTAACTGACTTTTACGAAAGAGAAGCAGCTGGCACATTCTGTGTTTTTCTTTCGCTCCCAGTCCAGCATGGACTATATTAAATAAAGGTTCGGAAATGATTATTCTTTGCAAAAATAGTGTTGCGTACGTAACCTTGTTTTAGGAGATGTCGCCGTGATGGTCTTCGCCGTTAGGGTTCGTTATTATCATTAAGCTAGGAGCATATAAAATTGTGAATTCAGATACCAGCACTGAGCCAGCTTCGTGGTTAGCGTATATATTTTTCGTGCTTTACGGACGGATTAAAAAGAATTGTAATTGTATCTTATGATGTAAATAGTTTAAAATACGATTTTAAACTATGACGGTCCCTGACTTCTTATTATATTTTATTCGTAATTGCATATCCAAATTAAAAAAATACTGAGTATGTCCAATGGATGCCTCGCCTAAATAGTAATGGAATACTTTCCAGAAGAGCATACTAGCCGCGATAGTCGAATAAATAAATCAATATTTATAGAAACCATTTTTGCAAAGGAAAGGTATGTATTTTTTACTTGAAATTTAATATATTCGCCAACGTATTAAGTAAAGCATTATTAATATAAATTATGAATTAATACCATGAAAAAGAAGACTACGCGCTACTACAATAGTATATTATGTAACAAGTGAGTCTCGGCTCATTATTAACCCCTCGCCTGCGGCTCGGGCTCAAATCACAACCTCGACTGTAATTAGCAACGCTCACGAGTTACATACGACGTTTTTCAACACACTTGTGAGTAAAAGACAGACATACGTGGTCATAAAATTTGTTTGAAGCAGCTGTTAGCTGCTGCGCGTCAGTAGCCCTGTCCCATTACACGTACACAAGCTGTTGTTGCTTGAAGGCGCTGTGCGGGCCGCTGCTGCTGCACGTGGCCGCGCGCCGCCTGGACGCGCGCGCTCATGTATTTAATGTATAACCCGGATCAATAAAATATGCTCTGTTTACTCGCATGTAATTTGCACTAAGGTACAATTCAACTTCGTAGGATTCATTATATTATGCACTAGGGCATAATATATTATGCACGCGTGACTTATAGCCCAGTTTATAGTTCTAAATTCAATAGAATAAGGCTCACTTTACGAGCAAGTGTGTTGAAAAACATGTTGTAGTACTTCGTCGTAGTATTATCAAACGTTATCAATGAAATGCCGAGTATCGTACCGTGCGTAGTTCACCAATAGCGACTATTTGTGAATAATTGTGAACTAATTTATTTTCTTCATATTATATGATCTCAAACTATCAAGTCCTCGAATTTCGAAAGTGGCCCACCAGTCACCCTGTATTGTATCAAAGAATACAAGTAATATTTAAAGAGTAATTTTAAAGAGTTCACGGTTCATACAGTCTCTGACCAATCAAACTACTTTTTGTTAGGTATGTAAATGTATAAATGCTTCCATGCTGGACTGGGAGCGAAAGAAAAACTTAGAATGTGCCAGCTGCTTCTCTTCCCGAGCATACTGTAAAAGTCAGTTAAGGGAAAGAGGTTTACTTGGCGTTTTTGTGGGCGATAGGTTGACACCCTGTCACTACAATAGCCTCTCTCTATCTTTATATTACCTCCAAATTTGTCAAACGCGACAACAGATGGTCTTATAACCTCTGGTGTTCTGCCTACCCCATAAGGGATACAGGCGTGACGTTATGTATGTATGTATATATGTATGTAAATGTATAAAGATGATATTTTCATTGAAATGTTGCATGTAAACTATTGGTGGAGACTTGATTTAATTTCTTAGAAACGATATCGGGATTTTCATTTCAAGTGGAAGATACGTGTAGTCTATTGAGTAACTTGAGAGGGCGAAGTATTAAAAACCTTGCTACGGTTTCTAATATAAGTAAATGATTTGGAATTAACCGAAAATGAGCTATTGTTTGCACGTTATGTTTTTTTAAATATATTTCATGAGTTTAGTAAAAAAT
Organism: Stenoptilia bipunctidactyla; assembly: GCA_944452665.1. Classification (NCBI taxonomy): domain Eukaryota; kingdom Metazoa; phylum Arthropoda; class Insecta; order Lepidoptera; family Pterophoridae; genus Stenoptilia; species Stenoptilia bipunctidactyla. The sequence goes on from OX101729.1 coordinate 18,956,492, forward strand.
AGTCCTGGATTGACACAGAGCCATTTAGCCCTAAGATAAGCTCGTGTTATAGCTACTAGATGGCGAAAAAACATACTTATAATTTTTTTTCTCAAATAGATACACATCATATATAATACTCTCAGACCAATAAATAAATAAATAAATATTTCTGACACTCACACAACATTATCTAGCCCAAATTAAGTTTGTTAAAGAACTTGTGTTATGGATACTAGATAACTGATATACTTAAGAAATGTATAAACATACAAATTAAATAAATGCATATTTTTTATTAGAATTAACTTAAATAAACATATAAACATCCATGACTTGACGACTAATATCTGTTTTCATCACAGAAATATCCGCCGCCGCCGGGATTCGAACCCAGGACCTCTGGCATAGAAGGCAATGTATGTTAACGCTACACCAGCCGGTCGTCTATACACTCGTCTATATAATACAATCAAATATGTTAAATGTTCACGAATATTTGCATTGTTCGGGAATCGAACGCCTGACCACTGGCGTCTGAGGCAGACAGTGTCACTCCACCGCATCGCCAAAGGGGTCATCAAATAAGTGGTTTCAGTTATAAAAAAATCTGTTTCAAATTAAAACAATGTAATATTAACTGAGCGCACGATAGAGAATGCAAGTGTACGCACTAACCTAAATTAGTTATTGTTACGGTTGTTTTGTCAATTTTTATCGTTTCTGTGATTGTGATACCTATTATGATAAATAAATAAAAGTGAAATATTCGCTGCTCTTTCATTATGTAATTTAAAGTCTTTAATTTTTCAGTTTTATGTATTTTAATTATGCTCGGGTTCGAATTAAAATTCGGCCCTGGATAAGCGTCAAGTAAAATTCGACTTAACTACGAAAACAATAAATTCTATAAGCCAATGACATCCTTTTGGTATATAGACTGTTATTATGTTTACATTATTAGTTATACATTAATGTCGTAGGTATAGCGATTTTTTGTAATTGTATGACAATGACATAGAATGACAATAAACTTGAAACGAGCTTGAAGCAGATGGATAAAACATACTTTATTTGACAAATTGGCTAATGAAAAATCAGGTCCCATTATGCTAATAAATAATCTTACCCCTCATATACATGGCATTTGAATATTGTGAAAAATCTTATAAAGAATGTTAAGCTACTTACAAGTTCAATTACCACTTAGAATTTTTATCAGTCGTTTTGCTTTTATTTACACTTCAGTTTATGTAATACAGGTGCAGTAAAAGAAAAAAGAACAGTTACATTAATCATTAAAACTTGGCGGTCTTATCGCTGAGGAGCGATTACTACCAGACAACCATGTTTGTGGAAGCGACAAAAAAAACCTAAACTAGGAATCACACAAATATAAAAACTTTACGAACAAACAAAACGAAACAAAAAAGAGTTTTGTTAATTATTTCATTATAAATAGACGTATACATGCATACAATTATAATACATACATACTAATATTGTAAATAGAATGCATAAATACTATAGAATGCATAATACATAAATACTTATTATAACAAACATAATATTTATAACTAACATATTGCATAGATATTACAATAGGTACTTCTTTATGGTTGTATTTGACTCAAGTATTGGTTTTTAAATTTAATTTTAAAAGAGTGTAGAGATGAAGCAGATTTTACGGAAGGGGTAAGCTGGTTTCAAAGTGACACAGCCTTAACCGCAAACAGTGCGTTTAATGCTTTTAAATTTATTATTTGTTAATTAAGTTGTGAGTTCGCATGCCACACGCAAAAGTTCCAATGTCCAAACGTTTTACTTAATTCAGCTACGGATGGTGTAAGAAAATCAATTGTATGTTTAAGTTTAAAATCAGATAAAATCGTATATAGAAAACTTCTAAATAGTTATCTTTACAAAGTTAAACGCTAAAAACGATTCCATATTTTACAAAAGACCAACCATAATTAAGTTTAAAAAACTGCGGAAGTAGCCAGTAACTCCTGACTTATACAAAATATTTGTAAAAAAGAACTGTAAAAGTTACATTAACGGTAGATCTTAACCGTACTCTTTTAGAATATCAAAAGTTGAAATTTAATTAAAAGGCTCTTTGCAAGCCTTGAAACGACTCCAATTAAAAACTATGTCTTCACTTGTACGGAACATAAAAGAGTTGAGAGGTTGGATGAAAGGAACGGATAATTGCTAGAAAGTCAGTTTAATTATTGCTCACCGTGGCAGTTTTAAATAGGCACATAATTAATGACTTTGTAACTAGTGATAAAATGCAATGAATGTACATCAGAGGGAAGCAGAAAAAGGAACTAAAAATGGTTAAAGTATGAAAATGTATCTCTTTGATTGCTTTTGCATTTGTGTCTTTAAAAGGTTTATTCTACGTTATAAGTTATTGTCAAGTAAACTGCATTTCCGGAAAATTTTCTGTTATTTGGTGCAGAAAATATACAGGATGTTTGGTCCATCGCCGGCCAAATTGCTGAACCTGTAGATTAGATTATCTGCTATGCCTAACTGGTCAGTATTTTTTTAAAGGACTTTTAAACTATTTTTGTTTGTCATCATAAAAAAAAGTATCAAGTGTAGATAGCTAATTTGATCTTATTTAAATGTTTACCGAAATAATTGACTAGACATGTACGCGTACCGTCAACCTTATACGCCATCAGAGCAACCACGACCACTCTGCCAAGAGTGTACGACTGAGAAGAAAATGTTTACTGTTTAAGGCTTCTTTAAACCACTAAATCAATCAAATTAGTTTACTTGTTTTGTTTTTTTTTGCCTACAAAGTTTCAAAATCGAAAAAAAATCAGTCCTTAGCTTTACATGCGTATAAAAAAATATAAAATCAATAATGACCAGGATCTTCCAATTTCTTAAAAACTTTTCTGGTTTTTGTTCTTTCTAATGCTATGCCACATGCTATAAAAACTATCCAGAACATCGTGAAATTTGCCAAATTAATAAAAAGGTGGCGTGATCTATCTCATAACTCTTTGTCTGATGGACCAAACACCCCGTAAATTAATTTCAGTAGGTTTCCCTAGGAATTAGAATACTTAGATCAATATAAATTTAAAAGTTTATTAACACACTATAAACCATAAGAGAAAACCGAGAAGATAGTAAATAGCGCACTTTATGTTCTCTAGAGGGCGCTACATTGAATTTAAAGTAACGTAATGTAGCATAAATAATTTAGAACTGACTTACGTTGATGGCTCAGATTAGAAAACTACCTTTTTATAAGTAACCGGCGCCCAGGGCTTTAAGTTCCCTTTGAAGCGTGGAAGTCATCCTTCAAACTAAATGTTTGGCAGTGAATCCTGAAGTAGAAAAAATAAAGGTAGCTTTAAATTCAAAATATTTTTATGTTATCTGAGACGAGAAAATCATTCTAAGTGACAATTGCAAGCGTTTTTCAAAGTGCTCATTCTAGACGGTGATCAATACAACGGATTACCCAAAAGAAGGTTACGTTGATAGTCTGTTGATGTGGTCAACTAGTTAGGGTCTAAATACTGACGCGAAGAATTTCAAATGATGGTTTATACCCACTTTATACCTACGGAATAAATAGATGGTAGATACATATTATTGTACTTATCCTATTAAAAGTCAAGACTAATTAATAATTTCATAAATTATTTCTCATTGTTTAACAAAGCATAATAAAATAGATTTTCCTGTTTTTTACTTTTGTCTCTTTTTAATTAATATGATTTTTTAATTAACTTGTCGTTTTAGTCCTAACTTTTTTTTGTGAATGTAAACGTCCTCTAAAGTGGATAACTTTAGAGGACGTTTATAATTTGAAATTCATAACGAAACAAACTTGCACTTAACTTGAGTAAAAAATTTTTTTGTTTAAAATTAAGTTTCAGAATTTTCATTTTATTAAATACTAGCTGTTGCCCGCGACTTCGTCCGCATGAATGCCGGTTATGGGAGTTGGATAAATAATATTATAATATCGTCCTTGAAGTTCAAAGTCAAAATCGATTCAGTTGTTTAGCTGTGAAAGCGTTACTGATAGATAAACAGAAAGAGTTATTTCAAAAACTGTTACAACAAAGCTGTCATTCGCAGTTTCACCTAGGTTTTGTGAAAAAGACCTACAAAAAATAAAATAGAAAAAGTAACCTACAAAAAGTATATACCAAACAGGAATACCCTACGAAAGGCACACTGGGTAAAAGTAAGGCTGAAAACTGGACGGCAGCGACAGCGGCGCGGGCAGCGACGCGACGCGGGGAATCAGCGGGGCTAGCACGCTACCGTCGACAATGATAAATCGGGCCTTTTATCGATATTTTCTCAGAATATGGTACCTATTTGGAGTTAGTAATTTATTAAGACTATGACATATTTGGTTCTGTAGTCTTAATCATGGTATCAAATCGAGTAATTCTATATATTATGGTGCGCATATTAGCTTACTCTAGCCACCGCGCGCGGTTTTACCCGCGTAACTTTTGATCCCGTGGGAATTTCGGGATAAAATATAACCTTCCTCAAGAGTTGGGCTATCAAATGCAAAAATAGTTTTTCAAATCTCACTTGTAGTTTCTGAGATTAGCGCGTTCAAACAAACAATAAAACAAACTCTTCAGCTTTATATAAGTATTAGTATAGATAATAGGATAAAATAACAAAATAATATTGATCTTGTCGATTCGACTATTTATCGATGGTTGCTAGCCCTGCTAGACCGTTCTCGACGCCAGCCGGCGCTCGAGCGATTTGTCGCGGTTTCATACAAACTCAATACTTTCTATCGTGTCGCGGAAATCGCTGCTCGCATCGCTGCCCGCGCCGATGTCGCTCTCGCTGTCGCTCTCGCTGTCACTGTCGCTGCCGTCCAGTTTGCAGCCTATGTATAAGATTATTATAGTATGTATAAGAGTAGGTTTATATGTAGGTAGGTTTATATGTAGGTAGGTTTATTACATAGATGGTGCCCGCGACTTCGTCTGCATTGAATTAGTATTTCGAATAGGTTATTTTCTTCTCCAAGGTCCTATCTAAAAAAATAAACATGAAGAATCTTCCCCCATATAATATGTAGGTATAACTCCTAACCAATACATTACAAAGGCACATTCTAGGTAAAGCTATATTACTGTAAAGTTTCATAAAAATTCATTCGGTAGTTTTTGCGTGAAAGAGTAGCAAAAATCCATCTGTCTAGCCATTATCAGTGTATAATATGTTTAGTAACCTGTATGTTTGGCTGTTTTTCACGGTCAAACGGCTTAGCCAATTTTAATGTAATTTGGTATGGTAGTTCATAAAGTCCTGTGTTGAGTTTTGACACTTACACCACTTTTTATTCTGAAGATTCCTACGGGTTCTGACTTCCAAGAGGCAAAAACGATCAATAAAGAAAACCTAAACGATATTGAGTTCTATTATTTTACGTTTAACTTTTTTACAATATATCTCTGTATGTACACTACCTACATTAAATCTAGCAAGAAGCTTTATTTATTAATGATTTAGCCCTATCAACATAGTAAACTTTTATACTACATACCAACTATCTTTCGGATTTATTATAATATTATATGTCAGCCACAGATGTCAGCAGAATAGAACAACAAACAGACAGACACAAAAAGACATTCTTTTCTTTCAAATTCTTACTTTTTATTTTTCATTTCTTAATAACCTTAGGTACATATTTTTTTGTAAAAATATTTCATTTTCACACTTTATTGTTTACTGTTTTATATATACATATGTATGTAAAGATAGATGAATGGTTGTTCGGATAGTACCGACCAATGTTGAATGTTAAAGTTGAAAGTTTAGTTAAGTTGTAGTTATGTAGTTAGTTAGGTTGATTGTTAAAAGGAGAATACGACTGTTCTTGACGAGTAATTTATTGTTACTAAAATACATTATAAAAATCACAATTAAAGTTAAATGCTGCGTTAGGTGTAGGTAAGCGGTGCGGTGTTCGGTTACACCGAACATATTCCCCACCAGCACGAGATGAAACGGATGCTGCCAGATGCCCGGAGATGACGTCAATCTTCTCTGAACACCAATTTTCGGAATACAGGTTCCTTGTTTTCAGTTTGTATTACGCTCAGCTCCACTTCCTCATGGGAGCTACTACGTCTAGCTGTTTCCTGGACTGCTGATCTGGCCTTCCAGGTTCTCCCCGCGCGCCGGCAAGTTACTATCACGCAGGTAAGTAAAAGCATGCTGACTATTATGTAGATTGTAGTGTAGTGGTGAATGTCATGAAACGTAATTTTTTGTTCATTTTCATAACTTTCAGTTTCTCTTAATTCTTTCAACTTGGACTCAATCGCTCTGTGTAATTCTATTTGTTCCAAGTCTGTTTTATTCGTTAAAGAATACTTATCGGTGGTTATATTAATAATGTGACTTATGGGAGCCACTTCCACCCTTTGAATATCGAACATAAGATCCAATCGACTCAAGTGACTTTTATGTCCATAAATCGTAAAATCTGTTGTTTTTATAATACAATCCTCCTCTAAGGAAATAATGTTCGCAGCGATCAGCTGGTGCGCTGTAACTCGATCTCCGCAAATTGTACGTAGATAACAGTCTGAGCAACAGTAATAAAAATAAGTGTTTGTTTTCATTAAGCTGCTCCACTTGTTTTTGCACGCGGCGATGCTTGTTTTGCAGTTATTATTTTCATCTAAGACGCAGAGATCCTTGTCTGATTTATATTTATAAATAGGATGTTGAGGGTTGCACATGTATATTGAAGAGTCTCGTATTACACATTTTTGTAGATCTTCCATCGTCATAGAGAGGTAATTATCTTTTCGTAAGTTAATTGCAATATATTCTGAGATTTGTATAACAGAATACGTTTTTCCTTCATGGATCTGAGGTATCGCAATAACACGATATAAGTCATAAGTATCTCTACTTATCAAGGGAATTTTCACTTCAAAGATAAAATAGTTTTTAGTCATTCTTGCCTTGATTTTTAATAGTTTGTAAATAGATTGAACTTGACTGTTGATGTTTTCAATCGGTAAGATTATATCTGAAGATAATAATCCTGAAATGATGTTTAACTGATCTTGAAGTTGTTTCGGCGTTAATAAATGCAGATTAAAACGACCTTGATAAATATCCGTTACTGTGTCTAAGAGCATGCCTTGAATACTCTTTAAGTTTTGAAGGATGCTGATTGCTGAGATTGCAGATATCGTAAAATCTTGTCTCTTGTTCATGTCATTGTATGCGTTTTCTAATTGACTTACTGATGAGTCCAAGGAGTTAAGGTGTTTGTTTACAACTTTATGATGTTTTGCCATTATTTCTTCAGATCTTTTTATAATATTGTACTCAGATTCGACGATAGATGTTTGATTTAACCACAGATTTTTTAGATGAGCTTGATTTTGATTAATTAATTCTATGTCTTGTGTGTACTTTTCTGCGAACTGTTGATCTAGCACTCCGAATAAACTGTTCGCTAAGGAGCCCACAGCATTGATAAGCCCTCGCTTTTGTCTTTGTTGCAGTCCGCTAAAATGCTGGGTGATTAACAGCTGATTATAGTACTGTAACTCTGTATACTCATGACGTAGTTGTGACGTTATCAAATTACATTTATCCATCGCTCCTAAGTTGAGGCATGTTTTTTCTAAGTAATTGAGTAGTTTTGCGAATGCCATGTTTCCGTTTGTGTAAGGGTCCATGTTGTAGTAAGTAATTAAGGTCCATTGATCTCTTAAGAGCTGCATTTTGGCCAAAGGGTCGAGATATAGACTTTGGTTTTCATGCAGTTTGGTGATATTTTCAGTCGCTTGAGAGTTAGATATTAACGCTGTAAAGAATAACAACGCCATTGTTACGTTAAACAAAGTTGAGTGAGGTTTTTTAGTTTTTCGTTTGTTTTGAGTATTTTCTTTTTTGCTATCAGTTTCCTTTTCAGGTGTTAGAGATCGTAACGGCAACACAGAGAGTTTTACTATAGGGCGTTTCAGGTACCCATTTTCAGTTTTCAGAGTAACGACGCGCGTGTATCCGTCACGACCAGGGTGCAGTTCGACCACACGGGCCATGGGCCATCTTCCAGGAGGTAAGTTCTCATCTTGAATGGTTACTAAATCACCGACTTCGATACTTTTTTGTGGTTGTAACCATTTACTTCTTGAGGTAAGTTGCGTTAAGTACTCGGCCTTCCACCTTTTCCAGGTTTGTTTGAAAGTTTCATTTGTTAAATGCCATCGGGTCCTAGCATCTTCAGGGGTTTCTATTGTAGTAACGTCGGCTCTACCGTACAAGAAGTGTGCTGGAGTTAAGTAATCTAAGTCGTTAATATCTTCGGTGAGTGCACATAAAGGCCTGCTGTTTAAGCAAGCTTCCAGTTGAGATAGTATCGTGTAATACTCTTCAAACGTAAAGCGCTGTTGTCCTATAACTCTTTTCAGGTGATATTTCAAACTTCGTACTGCTCGTTCCCATAAGCCTCCAGCACTAGGCCATGACGGGGCGTTGAAGTGCCACTCTATGTTCATTGATGTTAGAGAATTCATAAATTGATTATTGAAGGTTTGTTTCAGTTTTTCGTGTTCTTCTTGTAGGCTTCGGTTGGCGCCGACAAAGTTGGTTCCGCAGTCGCTGTATAAGTGACGGGGAGCTCCGCGGCGGGCTGTCATCCTTCGCAGGGCTGCCAGGAAAGCTGAGCTGGTTAGATCTGTTACTAACTCCAGATGTATGGCCTTTGTAATCATACAAATAAATAAGGCTACATAACCTTTCAGGGTTCTTGCGTTTCTTGTTTTGTTGGCCTTGATTTCGATGAATCCGGTGTAATCTACGCCGGTGTGGAAGAAGGGCGGGGCAGACTCCACTCGAGCAGCAGGTAGGTCACCCATGATTTGGTGTTCTTTGACTGGATTGTTTTTTCTGCAGGTAACACAGTTTCGTAATCGTTTTTTGACTGCGTTGTTTCCCCCAGGAATCCAATATTGTTGACGAAGGCACGCCGTGGTGAGACGTGGACCTCCGTGGAAGGTAAGTAGGTGAGCTTCATATATTATTAAGTCGGCAAGTCTGCTATCTCGAGGTATTATTTTTGGATGCTTCATTTCCATATTTAATGACGTATTTCTCAATCTTCCCCCGACACGTAAAACTCCCAGATTGTCAATGAACGGATTCAAATTTAATAATTTGCTATTTGAGTTAATCGTTTTATGTTTATGTAAATGCATGATTTCCGTTCTAAATTCATTATGTTGCACGTGTTTTATAATCAGTGACTTTGCGTTTGATATTTCTTGTAATGTGAGATAGCTTGGTAATTGTTTACGCGTAGGTACAAAAGTTCTTAATAACCAAGCTATAACTCTTGTTACTTTATTGAATGAACTAAATTTATTCAATAATTGATAAACTATATTTTCATCTTGTTTCTGTAATATAGCGTTTGTTTGTTTTAATCTGACTTCTTCGTTCGTGGTACATGTTATTTTTGAATGAGTTTGTTCTTCGTTAAATGTAGACAGCCAGGCGGGGCCCTGCCACCATAAAATGTTATTTTGTAGTTGACAGGCATACAAGCCGCGACTCGCGGCGTCAGCTGGGTTTTCGTTTGATTTTACGTAGCGCCATCGATCTTTAGGTATTATATTGCATATAGTATTTACTCGGTTAGCGACAAAAGGCTTCCACCTGGAAGGTTCTCCTTGCAGCCAGCCAAGAACAACCATTGAGTCCGTCCAGCCATAGACTTCTAAGTGATGTTGAGTTAAGGCTTCCTTAATTTTATTGATAAGCTTTGATAGTAAGTTTGCGCCACTTAACTCTAATCTGGGTAATGTTATGGCCTTCTTATGGGGCACGAGTTTTGTTTTTGCGGCCACTAAAGTCAAGGTTGTTTGGTCCTTGATCCTGGCGTATACTACACATGCGTATGCATAGATCGATGCGTCACAAAATCCATGCAGTTCTATGACGTCATTCTTGTGACATAATAACCATCTAGGTATTTTATATTCTGTGATGACGTGAAGTTCTGATTTTATTTTTAACCATTCTCTTTCTATTTCAGATGAAACTTGCTGGTCCCATGTTATATCTTCTTTCCACAGACGTTGAAACAATAGTTTTAGTTTTGTTGATAGCGGGGCGAGCCATCCCAAAGGATCGAATAGCTTTGAGATATCTGAGAGTAGGCTTCGTTTTGTTAGTTTTGAATTATTTTCAAGGATGTTGTACTGGAAGGTGAAGTTATCTGCAGTAGGGTTCCAGCATAAACCTAATATTTTTGAGTTATTTTCAGTTTTGAAGTTAAAAATATTGTCTTGACTAGCACTGCGCTCCGACTTTACTTGTTCTAATAACTGTTGTTCGTTCGACGACCACTTTCTGAGGTTGAAGCCGCCGGCCTTCATGAGTAAGTTAAGGTCAGATATGAGGTTCTTCCCTTCTTCTATAGTATCAGCGCCGTGGACCAAATCATCCATGTAATAGGCTGACTCCACGACTTTTGCTGCGTCAGGATAGTTAGCACGTTCATCAGATGCCAGCTTCCTCATCGTCATCATAGCTAAGAATGGTGCAGCACGAGTTCCATAGGTTACTGTTGTTAAAGCATATGTTTTTATAGGCTGGTTTGAATCCTCTCTCCAAAATATTTTTTGATATTTTTGATCTTCTTTTTGTAATAATATCATACGAAAAAAATTTTCTACATCAGCTGTGAAAGCGTATTGGTACTGCCTCCATCTGAGCAGTAACGTTTGTAAGTCTATTTGTAAGTTTGGACCCGCGTACATGTAGTCATTTAAGCTGCAACCCTTGTTTGTCTTATGGGAGGCGTTAAATACCACACGATATTGAGTAGTTAATGAGTCGGCGCGCTCTACACCATGATGAGGAAGAAAGTATTCTGGAGATTGATCACAAGTGAATGGTTTCATATGTTGCAATATTTCATATTCCTTCATAAATGATTTGTAGTCGTTTGATAGTTTAGGTATTTTGTTAAATCTCTTTTCCAAGCTTCTAAATTGTGCCAGGGCGGTTTGTTTTGAAGATCCTAAGTTATTCTCGATGTTTTCTTTTAGTGGTAGTCTGACCTCGTAGCGACCGTCTTCGTTACGCTTTGTTGTTTCGTTGTAAAAGTTAATGCAGTGTTGTTCTTCCAGGGATAAATTTGATTGTTCGTGAATTTCTTCGATTTCCCAAAATTGTTTTATTTCATCCAAGTTATGTAGCATGACGTTGCATTGATAAGTTACAGTGTTTCCACAAAGTAACCATCCAATTTTTGTTTGTTGAGCAATCGGCTGCGATAAACTTTCTTGTTTGATGATACCGCCTTGTACGATTTGTGAATAAATCTCAGCTCCTAGAAGTATGTCAACGGGGCGGCTCACGTAGAACTCGGGATCGGCTAAGGCGATGTTTTCTATAAACGACCAGTTTGGCTTGCTAAAAGTTTGGCTGGGTAAGTTGCTGATTAAGTTGGTCATGATAATAACTTCCGTTTGAAAATTGAAGTCATTATGGAGAGAATAACATTGTATGTGTAACATTCCTTTTCCTTTATTTTCTCTAACGCCAACGCCGAATACTGTTCCTTTGCATGTTTTTCGTTTTAATTTTAGTTGTTGCGCCGCTCGTTCCGTAATTAAGGAGACTTGAGATCCCTGGTCGACTAGAGCTCTCATGTTGTGGTAAGTACCATCTTGGCCTTGTACCTTTAAAACTGCGGTCGATAAAAGTACTTCATTTTGTTTATTTTGTTCTGATAAATTATCGTTTAAAATCTTGTTAATTGTTGCGCTAGACGACGGCGTATTATATTGTTCAAACAAAGCATCGTGTATCGTGGTGTTATGTTTCTTCATACATTTACGGCATGTTTTCGTCGATTTACATTCATTCCCATTATGACTAAATAAGCAATTTTTGCAAACTCGAAGTTCTTTAATTAGGTTTAATTTTTGCTCATTAGGTAGGTCTATAAAACTCTTGCAATTATACAGCCCGTGTTCGTTTTTGCAGAGTGGACATTTGAACGAAATTATGTTATATGTTGATTTCATGTTTTTGTTTCCTTTATTCCAATTACTGTACGACGAATGTATTTGATGATTTGAAAATTTTCCATTTGATGTTGAAGGCAATTGTTGCTTATTAAAATGTTTATGTGAATTGTCACCTTTTCGGCATGCTGATTCTAATGCTATGAATTTTCCTTCCAGAAACTCTAAAAATTCACTCAATATAGGTAATTCTCGGCGGTTTTTCAAAGAATCTATATATTCTGTGTGGGTCTCGGTATCCAATTTCTGATCTAAAAGATGAACAATCAGAGGATCCCAGGTTGTTATATCAACGCCTAAGTTCTTTATTGCGTTGAGAGACTCTTGAGTAACATCATGCATGTGTTTTATTTGATTGGCTGTCTGTTGTTTCATTGTAGGAAGATCCAGAAGGAAGTTTATATGAGATGAAAAAATTAGCTTTTTATTATTGTAGCGATGCGTAAGTATTTCCCAGCATGTTGTGTAGTTGTCTGAACTAATTGATAAATGTTGAATTAGGCGTTCGGCTTCACCTCTTGTTTTACTTTTCAAAAACTGCATTTTCTGAGCGTTAGATAAAGTTGGATTGTTGTGTATAGCTTCAGAAAATAAGTCCTTGAATGACACCCACGTGTTGTAGTTCCCGTTGAAAATAGGTATTTCAAGTTTTGGAGTAGTTTTTTCTATGTGTTTTTGTGACCACATTTTGGACTTTATTGACCTTTTCAGTGATTGATATTGTTGTTCGTAGTTGCTGAACAATTCATCCATCTCCAAGTTGACCTTGCCACTTAAATCACACTCTATTTCCCAGTGGAGGGAGTCTATTGTTTTCCAGCGTGATTCAAGTGACCTTAATGTATCCTCGTATTCCCAGTTTTCTGTTATTTTATCGACGTTGATATAGTTTACAGTTCGTTGAAAGGCCTTGAAGTTCGCCGCCTGTCGACGTAGTTTTTCATCTAATGCTCCATTGATAGCTTGAGTTTTCATAATTGTTTCTACAGAACTGCTCTTGGATTCTTCGTTTAGCGATCCCGTAGAGCCACCCGGGTTAGACGAAATGTATTGTTTTAGGTATATTTTAACTTCTTGGTAGAATTTCTTCGTAGACGAATAGTGGTTTTCTTTGAAGTAAATGTTATCTTGTTCTTCGTATTGCTCCAAAATTAAGTGATTAGCACTGAAGTCCCTAAATAAGTTCGTGAGATCCAGTAGTTTTGAGTTAGCTGTTGATTTTCTACGTTCGGTGTTTTCTTTCTTGAAGTTGTTGAAAAGTTTCTCGATAGCTGCAATAAGCTCTGCTTGTTTATTCAAAAGATGATCCATGTTCCTGTTAAATATGTTGTTCTTGTTGTTAGGTAGCTGGTCTGTCTGATAGCACTTCAGGCAAGCCTTTAAGTGTGATATAAGCACCTTCTCAATTCGCTGGGGAGGTCCGCTTGTGGAAGGCCAGCGAACCGATTGCTAACACACTCAAAACTCACCAAAAGCACTAAAGACGCTCGAAGGACCAATGTTCGGATAGTACCGACCAATGTTGAATGTTAAAGTTGAAAGTTTAGTTAAGTTGTAGTTATGTAGTTAGTTAGGTTGATTGTTAAAAGGAGAATACGACTGTTCTTGACGAGTAATTTATTGTTACTAAAATACATTATAAAAATCACAATTAAAGTTAAATGCTGCGTTAGGTGTAGGTAAGCGGTGCGGTGTTCGGTTACACCGAACAATGGTAAAGATTGATACAAAATAAAAAAATATATAATAAAAAAAAATTACGCGAGCAGGATCGAACCCACGACCTTAGACTCACAGACTACGCGTAATTGAGCTATGAGTACTTCTGATCTGTATGCCGAACATCTCCACTATATTCTAGTAAGTTTTAGGCATAACTTTTAAAAATCTATTACAATTTTTTTAGATCCTAGATTTGTTTTATGTCTGCAGAATCTGCTCATCATCCTGGACAACTTTTGTTAAGGCATTATATCTATATTCTTTACGGTTTTGATGATCCCTTAAGGGTACTGCATCAGGTGTTCCAGTAACCGAAATAAAATATACCCTATATGTTGCCCCGGCTTCACAGCTATACATCAAAAAAAGTTTCATTCAAATCCGTCCAGCGGTTCCAGAGATTAGCGTGTGCAAACAGACAAACTTACAAACAAACAGACAATTTTTTTTTTTCAGATTCTTACTCCTTTTTCATTTCTTTATAACCCTAGATATTTTTTTTTGTAAAAATATTAAATGTACAGACACGTTTTTTTTACTGTTTTATTATACATATATGTATTGATGTTATATTATGTTAAATGTATTCAAAAACCTTTGAAAATGGACTAGTAGCGCCATCTATCCATTTAAGATTGTTTTATTTACGGAAATTCACATTTGAAAAAGGTTCTGCGTTTTTGAACTTATCTGCATTGGAATAGCAGCTACAGCTTTTTGTCAATAAAACATTTTGTCATTTAACTATTAATTAAATTAATAGAGCGTACGAGATTGTGAGATACAAAAAGCTATTATATTGTAGTTTCTAAATTCGTGCCCTTTGATAATAGATCCTGTTGTGCAAATATATATTCTTGATATATTATATGCCCAAAAATCGTTTGCAGATTAAGGTATAGAAAACGTTATTATAGCACTCATCGTATGGAATTAGACAAAGTAAGACCACAGCGTAAAACTCAACAGTTATTTGTTTGGATGTAAAAGTCGACTTTTTACTCAATCTATATATTAAAAGTAAAGTAAATATAATATTTCACAGTAAAAACGATCTTCACTGGCGGTTTAAATTAAAGATAGATTTCTTAATAATTTGTAGAAAAATGTCTTAAAAGTAATGAATCCAACGTTTGCAATAAGTGCTACTGCAGAAAGACTGTTCTTAGTTCTACACGACCTAAGGCATATGCGTAGTGTGTAAAGTTTACTATGTTTTGTTCTAAAACATTTGGTTCCTAAATTCAGGTAACCCGGTTGTTTGGAAACTGTTGCTAGAATTGACAACCAAGAAGGATCAAATTAAAGACAGAAGTGACGTTAGAGTATGGAATTTTATTGCCAGCCCTCTGTATCTACCGTGAAAACTACAGAGTACAGTATAAAAATTTCGAAAATTTATGATTTTTTAATTCGAGGTTTGATTTTTTTCGTTTGGTGTATAATTAATTAAATAATAATCGGTTTATACAACCGACCTGGCTGTTTTTTCAATACTTGTTTTCTTTGAATGTTGAATTAACTCACATGTGACCTATATTTTATATAGAAACAAGTACTTCAAATTCAGGTACTTAGTGGGATTTTCTTATTTTTAAGTCTCTCCAGTGTTAAATTTTACAACGTAAAACGTGACAGCCTCATACTAAAACTATTTTTTTTCTCTTTCTGTCACGGCATTAAGAATCACTTAAAATAAGAGAATTCAATGTCGAATCGAGCCTATAGTGCACAGGATTAGTATTTCGAATATTTTTTTCTTCACCGAGGTCCATAAATAAAAATTCAATACAGTTGATTGGTAGGTTTGTGGTTTAGGATATAAAAATGAAGAATAGTCTTATATGTATAGCTAACCACAAACCTACCAACCTATTACATTACAAAAGCAAAGTGAGTTTTAAGAAATCGCTAGTACCTTGTTTTTTTATTTCTGTACAATGTAGAGTTGCCATCCAAATCGTCCTTCGTCTGGAATAGTAAAATTCAAAAATTCAAAAAGTTTTATTTTTCTTAGGAATTTCACAAAACACTTGATGAAGTCATCATATACTTCGGCTTTAACTAGTTGTTGAATAAGATATTACAGTAGACCAAGAGACAAAAAAGCCGGCGGAAAAAACTCTTGGCACTCTTTTTCAGTCAGAATTATCAAATTAATACAAATCGGTACAGTAATTTGTACTTTGACCGTGGCATAAAAAGAAAAAACACAAGACAGCTAATTTTGAGAGCCAATGTCATGCCATAACCAAATTGCTTACATAGTAGGTGCAAAGAGCTATGGATGCACAACCCCAAGGTTCTCCACGTCGTTCGGTCCTCAAGCAGTGTTTACCGGCAACCTTGAACAGATCATTAGTCCAACTTGTAGAAGGCCTACCTACGCTGCGTCTCCCTGTACGCCACCACCACTCGAAACTTATCTGCCGCAACAGTTACATATTAGAACATCAAAACTTTATCGAGCAAATTTCAAAAGAACAATAAATGAAATAACAAAATTTTAATGACCAAATATTTTATTTAGAAAAAGTTTAGAATCTTAATGTATGTGTACTCTATATAATGTACTCATCAAATGAACGACTGATCAAAAGTTGCTAGATGTACTTTTAAAATAGCAAATCATTACTAATCATATCACATAATCACAAATGACGACTGTCATATAATTATGATGAAACAGATTAAGCGTAGCTAACGAGAAGGGCACCGGAAGACGGAGTCGGTACGGTTAGGTGCGACGACTATTGTAGCGAGGGAAGCGAGCGGTCCAGCGGCAGCGGCCGTCGAAGCGCCATAATGTCAACTGTCAACTGGTCATCTATCATAGTCAACCCTTCTGCTAGTCTTAGCTTTGATTTTCTCGCTTTCAGTTCCTTTTGGTGGCAGCCGTCTGGATGCTGCTCACTACGCAGCCTCTCGCTCCAATTGGCTGTCGTTCCGACGATGACTAGTGGCCTTAATCAAGGTGAGTCAAAAGGGGGATGTTTAGTGGGTATGCTCAGCCTATCTGAGAGAGTCACCACACTGTATGGGCATTCTATTTGCCATTAGCCACTGGGGTTAACAGCTTATAGAATGCCCATTCGTCCGTAATAGGATTCATCCTCCTCCCGCTAAAGCTTGCTCCCGCTAAAGGTGCCAAATGATTTTCCTTGGCGGAAAAACAAAAAAAAAATAGTCAACCCTGGACAATCCCGATATGGTCAAAAGTCAAACATTAAGTATGTTATTTGTGTTAGAAAACCGGTCATGTTGTGCAAAGGCTTTCTGTATCAGACAGGCGCTATTCGCTAATATTATTATTATTTTTAGCTTTTTCAGTTAATACATTTAATAATTAATAATTTATCCAATAATACATTTGACCTTTGAACGTTTTGGTCAATAGATATTAAATAATTTAAACATCGTTATTTTAAACTTTGTTGATATGTACGTTGTTCTTTTGAAATTTTCTCGAGAAAGTTTTGATGTTCGAATATGTCACCGCAGCAACGACCATCTGCTCTGCGAGCTATGTACCCTGCCCATTGCTACTTTAGCTTTGTATTCCTTCTGGTTATGTCGGTGACTTTGGTTCGTCTTCTCTGAATCTCCCTGTTTCTTATTTGATCCCGCAGGTAAACTCCGAGCATAGCTTTTTTCATTGCCCGCTGAGCGATGTTTATAAGGGCCATAATCAAAACAAAAAGAAAATGTGGGCGTGTCATCGTCAGCAACATTTGGATAATACAATCTTGACAATCGAATTTGACTTGACAAAGTATTATAGTCTAGTTAATATTGATATTAATTTCAAAAGCAAAATAAAATTAAATTGTGACTATGTACATGAGTTTACTAAGCCCGTTATGGACGTGAAACAACACATAAAAATACATTTGAAGATTTAAATAAAAATACTTATTTGATATTCACAGTATTGAATAAAATTTTAAAATACATGGAAATAAGGCTAGTATTCCGACGTCGTTTTTTAAAATGGTAAATTGAAATTCCTGGAAGGCTCAAGAGGATAAAACTTGAAATGTGATTGCTATATGACAGTGTATGTACAAATTATATCTTTGAATACACCAATATTTATGTCACCTATGTTGTAAGGCTTTATTGCCGTACCAATATTATTTATTCCGTGTTAATTTTTCTGTATCTCGCACACTTTTTAAAAATGCTCCAAGGTGTGCCAGTTAAATAAACTGTTGGAAATACCCGTTTGAACTATAAAATTCTCAGCACATCAACTAGTAAAACAAGTGTGGGTGGCGTGCAATAAATACCGTATCCCACGCCCCAATTTGTTCGACTTTTTCAAAAACACAGCCTGACAATTTTCTCTAAACAAAAAGCTTCGGCATCTGTTTTCGAACTGGCTCTTCATTACGCGATGGATCGGGTCATTTCTGTCCTCTCCGTGCGTTGTTTATATGTATTTTTTTACAGATATACTTTCTTTCTGTTTTCAAATAAAAAATGAGATCATAGTTGGTGGTCTTCTTCTTCTTTGACTTATAGGGTCCACTCCTGTTCAAGGTTGGACAGTATCAGGGCAATTTTCACTGTGGAGGCTGCAGCTCTGAAGAGCGAACTTGTGCTGCAGCCAAACTATTCCCCGCTTTCCCACAATCTTCTCTAGGATGACGACCTGGAACAATCTGTATATGTCATTTCTCATGACGTGGCCGAAGTATGACAATTTCCGACGTTTGATTGTGTTAACGAGTTCAACTTTTTTCTTAAGCTAGTTAAGGACTTCAATTTTGTTCCTCGGTCACGGCATGAGATTTAAGACAGGGCGGTACACCCACATCTCAAAGGCTTTCAATTTCTTTGTAGTATTCTGTGTTAGAGTCCCAGTTTCTACACCATATAAGAGCACTGAGAAGACGTAGCGGCGTACGAATACGAGTGTAATACTTAAATTTTTGCCTACATTATATTCAGCCGAATCTTTTAAGGGAAAGAAATCTTTTACACGCTATGTGGAACTGTAATATGAAAGCTTTGGAATACGACTTTCCAAGAACTTATGTACAACAGACATTCTCTCAAGAGATAAATATTTGTACAATAAAGAGATATTAAGTATTACGGGTGCACTTGCGTGAAGGCGCATTTTCATTGGTTGTTTATAACCGCATGCGGCGGTCGATAGATTTTCGAAACGCATGCCATAGAGCCCGCACGACGGGAACCGTTTTCTTCGGTTGTTTATAACCGCATGCGACGGTCGATAGATTTCCGAAACGCATGCCATAGAGCCTTCACGACGGGGACCGTGTTTATAACCGCATGCGGGAGATTTTTGAAACGACCGAGGTAATTTCATTGTTTGTTAGACCGCATGCGCCGAGCCGCCGCATGCGGCGTAACAACCGACTTATCGACTAATGAAAATACGCCATTAGGGTGCTTACATAAAGAAACAGGTTTCCGGTACAGACAAATGTGTGCGGGTCAGTACTGGTAGTACAGGTATAATATTTCTATGTTATCTTAGGGTGCTTACATAAGGAAACAGGTTTCCGGTACAGACAAATGTGTGCGGGTCAGTACTGATCAGTACAGGTATAATATTTATATTTTATCTTAGGGTGCTTACATAAAGAAACAGGTTTCCGGTACAGACAAATGTGTGCGGGTCAGTACTGATCAGTACAGGTATAATATTTCTATGTTATCTTAGGGTGCTTACATAAAGAAACAGGTTTCCGGTACAGACAAATGTGTGCGGGTCAGTACTGATCAGTACAGGTATAATATTTCTATGTTATCTTAGGGTGCTTACATAAAGAAACAGGTTTCTGGTACAGACAAATGTGTGCGGGTCAGTACTGGTAGTACAGGTATAATATTTCTATTTTATCTTAGGGTGCTTACATAAAGAAACAGGTTTCCGGTACAGACAAATGTGTGCGGGTCAGTACTGGTAGTACAGGTATAATATTTCTATGTTATCTTAGGGTGCTTACATAAAGAAACAGGTTTGTCTGTATTTGTCTGTACCGGAAATCTGTTTCTTAATGTAAGTACCCTAAATCTCTATCCCATGGAAACACCAGAAGTACTCTTGTTTTAAGCGATCTAAGTATAGACTCAGCAGTAGTCTTGCAGTCGTTCGATCGAAGTTCTTCCCAAAAATAAAATAAAATAAAATAAAATTTCTTCCATGCTGGACTGGGAGCGAAAGAAAAACGTAGAATGTTCCAGATGCTTCTCTTCCCGGGCATACTGTAAAAGTCAGTTAAGGGACGGAGGTTTTAAAGGCGTTTTTGTGGGCGATAGGCTGACCCCCTGTCACTACAATAGTCTTTCTCCATCTTTATAATACCTTCAAATTTGTCAAACGTGACATCAGATGGTCCTATAACCTCTGGTGTTCTGCCTACCCCATTAGGGATACAGGCGTGACGTTATGTATGTATGTATGTATGTATGTATGTATAAAATAAAAATAAAGAATAAATAAAAACCGAATTCACATATCACTTCAACTAAATCGAATAAACGTGCGTAATCAAAGTTGAGCAAACTACAATAATAACGATAGGCAACATAAATTTCACTGTTAAGGATGCTATGGTCTACTCCTATAATAATATGAAGGTTTTTACGAAATCGCCAACTTCATTTTTACTAATTTAGGGATCACTGAAGCAGACCGTACATATTTCATTTATGAATTATATTTTTTCATAAAATATCTACGGGTACTTAATCGGAACAACCTCTCATGGTAAGAGTTCAAAGCTCGTCTGTTCCTGGCAACTATTACTTCGCTCTATGAGTTTCACCCATTTATTGTGGCCGTTTTGAATTGGCTTCAACACTTTTTGTTTTAAGTTTCACAAAAAGTGTTGCTCTTATTTTTGTTATTAATTCTGATGCAGTTTTTACGCTGTTCTCGCTATGTTTTTTTATCATTGGAAGGATTTTGATATTTGAAAACGACCTATTTTCAAATAAAAGAGATTTCCCAAGATTGTACGGAGCCTTCGTTAGGACTATATACACCAAGCGAAATTATAGCCATGAACATGAAAAACTTTTTTTCGGTGGTGGTCGTTGCGCCCTGAGGATGCTTCTGGTTGAAGCGAAACACGTGTCGGTAATAGCTTGTGGTGTGGGTTTCCAGGTGTGTGTTCATTGCATGTCTTGCTTCTTCCTTGCGGGAGGGAGGGCGGTGAACCTACGCATGAAAATCCTGCATCACTAGTCGCGGAATTAGCATAGTAACTTTTTATAGTACTTTGTATTGTGCTTAAAACAAAAAAATAAACAGCATTATTGCAACATAAAAAACATGATAACAATATTAAAATAACGTAAGTAATATGGACATGTTTTTATTTTTGAACCACAGAACTATTTGGTATATCGCATTATAAGTATTTTTCGTAGAAATAGTAATATTCTCTCATTTTTTTGAGATGCTGTACAGGTTTCTAGCCGCAGCTGGGACATCTCTTTTAAGTTAATAGCTTAGAGTGACCATGCGTTGCATAATATTTTAGCGAATATATTAATTTCCTTAATAATACATACCTGTTTTTGCAAAAATTGTTTCTATAAATGATACATATTGTGTAAAAACATTTGGCCGGTGATTAAAAAAAAACTAGCCCTGTGTATTGCTTGTACGTCTGATGCAAAACAGTAATTGAATACTAAATAGAGAAAATAAAGTAAGCTACGAATAACAATTTTAGATTCGCACATAGTAAAATATCTATACGCAATAAATTTTCAGCCTAAACCTATCTTTTTCAAATTCAAAATATGTTGTGTTTACATTTCATCAAAAGGTTTTTAAGGAAAGAAAAGTGTGCATTAAAATATCGGTTTCTTTCCTCCGAAGATGGCCTAAAATAACAGTTATCAGAGGCAAATATTAAAGAAAAACATTAAATGTAAAAATATATTTTTCCTTGTTTATGTATCCGTGTCTGAAACCTATCTTACCTGACAGTAACAAAAAAGATGTAAACTGGGGTGGTTTTTTCACCTTGTCACTGAAACAGAAAGTATCGAATATCCTAAAAAAAAGTAGCCGGAATCGTACACGGAACCGAAAACAAAGTTAAAAAAATAAAGATATGGCACCACATTTTTTTACAACTAGTCGCTGTTCACGAACATAGCTACTACGACGCGTAATTTCGTTAATAATACGTAGTACTACAATATGTTTTGTAGTAGCACGTAGTCGTCTTTATTTTTATTTGTATTTATTCTCACTTAGAGCGACCATACTTAGGTTGCTATGTCACTGACTATATTACTTTCCTTGTAAAAAAATATATACCATTTTTAAGCGTATTGAATTTTTATTTGCTAAAAAAATAGCTCTGTATAAATAAAACGTGTAACATAATGAAGAGATAATACTTAAGGGGATTGTATGTTTGGTGATGTAGTTTATAAGTAACAGTAATTATAAATTTGTTATCCTTACGGTTCGGCCGAAAAACAAATTCAAAGCTTAGATCAAAATTTCTAAGTGTCAACCCTAAAAACAGCTATTAGCTTTTGATGAAATCTATTCGATAACAGATGGCATAAAAATAAAGTGATGGGTAACTAAGACAGATACTGCAAAGCCGTTGCATGACGTTGAAAGGTCATAAGGTCACTGACTGCGTCACAAGTCTTGTTTTAACTTATAAGGTTGACTAGGGTTATCAAAATATTTTGTTGTAAATAATTAAATAAATTTGTATGAAAGTCTATACCAGCACTGATCATGCTAATTCTTTTACTGTATATTCTACGTATGGTATAGAAGCTAACCCTTAAGTTTTATCTCTCCATTTTGTTACACGTTGTATGTTATAATTATTTTTAATCAGCACGATATTTTATGGTGCTTTATGACTTAGAATTTATTTCATTAACTATTCGCATGTATCGTTAGTGGTACAATCAAACATTAGATTATTCATATATTGATAAAAACTATCCGAAAATCATATTGTACCGTCTTATACCATCAGTACGTAATACAAACCATTAAAATTATTAAAATAGTTTATACTGCTTAACTTCAAATCCCAAAGGAATTTTCTTCATAAAATATATGTCTTTGTAACACCTAAATAATGTAGCTTGTCAAAGGATTAGTTAACAAATTTACTTTTAATGCAATCATAAAGGATCTCTTAATATACCTAACCCAAAATAATTTAACCTTTTAAAATATCATATAAAGATTAAGCACAAACAGACATCCTGAAACTAAATACCTAATGAAATTAATGACCGATGTTGGGTCTGTAATGAAAACTAAAGTTTTTGGGTCAGTTTTTTCAATGCTGATGGTAGTGAAAAAAGGTTTGCTTTTTACTGACAGAGCAGAATTTTACTTCTAATGCATTAGAATGCTTGGTTACAGAATTCAAGCAGTACCTAATAGAAATATAACCATCTTAAAATTGTTTACGAACCATTGTTCTGCTTCTTTCCACTATATTGAAAAATCATTAATCTTTTTATACCCGACTACGGTAAAGCAAAAAGGAGTGTTATGATTTTGACCTGTATTTGGGTGTAGATGTTTATCTGTAGACGTATACAAATACGTAAATAATATTTTTGAGAATGCTCAATTATCTATACATATAATAAAATGGTAGGAAAGTCAAAACTGTACATTGAATATTTTTTTAAAAGAATACTATGATCTACAATCGAAACAGAAACAAAAAATATAGTTTTTAGAATTTTTGTATGTTTGTCTGTTTGTCTGTTTGTCTTTCCGGGATAAACTCAAAAAGTACTGCATGGATTTACTTCAAATTTGGCATGAAGATAGTTAAGAAGTCGGGTCAACATATAGGCTACATATTATCACGCTAGCAGTGTTATAATCGTAGGTGCGTTTGGTGCTGCATAGCGTTCACGCAGACGACGTCGCGGGCAGCAGCTAGTTCTTAAATAAATGAAAAATGTGATAAATAAAAATTACCCGACCAGGATTCGAACCTGGGACCTCTCGTTTGCCGGACGAGTGCTCTTCCACTGAGCTAACGGGGCCTGGCGGTACGCCTCGAAATTACTTACCACATTTTTGTTTTTACGTTATATTGCTAACGTAGCTCCGTATCACATCTCTATATCACATTAATGCGTAAATATTTCAACGTAGACTAATTACTTATTTCGTACTTTTTAGAGCGTGTTTTTAGTAGTCGGGTTTTAGTTTTTCTTATTATTTACATAGATATCTTTAAATCATAAATAAATGATTTGTCTACGCTGCGGTCTTAATACCAGCGACCTTGCTAATGATAATCAACTAATGTTGAATTCTCCCAAATTCTCAAGTTCTCGCCAAAACTTTGGAAGAAGTGAAATGTCATCTACGAATATGTTTTTTAACACACTTGCTCGTAAAGTGAGCCTTATTCTATTGAATTTAGAACTATAAACTGGGCTATAAGTCACGCGTGCCATAATATATTATACCCTAGTGCATAATATAATGAATCCTACAAAGTTGAATTGTACCTTTGTGCAAATTACATGCGAGTAAACAGAGCATATTTTATTGATCCAGGTTATACATTAAATATTTTCAGAAACAACAAAGAGGTTTTATACCACTTCAAATCCATATACATTTTTAAATGTTTGCGCCTTATATTAGTAAAACAAATATGTAAGTATATCAAAGAAATTGTTCAAAATTTACAATAATTTGTTATAAAACATTTAAATATTTGCATTTACCACTCCAAATTAAACATTTTCACGTAAAATAGGCTGTATATGCTATACAGGCTTTGACACATTTGGCAGAAAAAAAACCTACGCGCATGCGCGAGGTTCGGCGCCATTTTTCAATCACAATTCACAGCTTTGTTATTAAGTGTGTTTGTTATTTTATGACCACGTATGTCTGTCTTTTACTCACAAGTGTGTTGAAAAACGTCGTATGTAATATACTATTCTGGTTTAATATTTTTTGACAACAGTACTTTCCTGCAGGTTGTTTATGAAATTTTTATTTTACCATCTCTGAATCACCTTTTTTTGTGGAACTAAGTACCAACATCAGATTAAGATCAATTTATTACTACAATCCCTTGAGCGAAGACAAAAGGAGTAGTGGTCATGCCTATTCAAAATTAAACGTTTTTTCAATACAAAAAATGCGTCAAAAAAAACCTTTCTTTTTGAAGTCATCACAGAATATCACATTTCCCTTTGTATGAGACGTATAACATGAGATATGCGTCCCCGTAATAAAGTATACTGTGCACACATATACTTTATACATATGAAATGGTGATTCCTTCTGTCTTCGCGCTAGGGGACGAACGTCCTGCATAATGCACTCAGATGCATCACGAGTCTTTGTAATATTGTTATATTATGCGGCTATTTAAAGAATGTTCTTGGATTCAAAGAATTTAATATAACAGTGGCATCCCTTTGGGTTACTTTACATCAAAGGATTAAAGCAAGCAGTATTTGAAATGGCGTTCTTTTTTTACTCGCCTTGTATTTTGTTTACGTTCGCTTTAGTGAGCTGAATTTTTATATAATGATGTATTAAACGTGAAGCTTGTGAGAATTTACGTAAGTTTCAAGCTAAAACGCCTTTGCTGATGAAGGTTTGCAGCTAGGTAGGCTAAAGTTTGAAATATCACGCAGGATTATGAGACTTTTTATCCTGATATTCTAATGAAAAAACACTTATATATACCGTAAGCATCAGTCACTAGACATCCGTGGCTAATATGGATGTTCATCGCACAAATATAATCTCACTGGGATTCGAATCTAGGCCTTTCTGACTTAGATGGTTATGTATTTAACCACTACACCAGCCGGCCTTTTAAATTAATCGTCATTCAAGATTATTTACTAAGAAAACCTACTATATTACTGTTAAAATTAAAGATAATGTCAAAATATGTTTAAGTGATGTCTTATAAAAGTCGAAAACAAATAGTCCAAAACCAATATGCTTTTTAAACATTGCCTGACAAAAACAATTTACTTTCTTTTCTAATACACAGAAAAAGAAAACACGTTAAGTTATCAAATATACATTACCCATTTCAAATATGCAAATATGTACCCTATCATGATGTGTCGTTCAGTACAAGCTCAACTAGGCTCATCTGTATGTCCAACGAATAACAATTTTATTGGGGTCTCGATGTAATAATATAAAGGCATATAAATTCGTGTAACATACACATATTTTGACGAATATCTTCGAAAGGGTCCATGTATTACGAGCAATATAAAATCATAGCCTAAATTATATTATGAACAAAATCTATCTCGCTGTTTTGATAAGAATGGTAGAGCTAGCAGAAAAATTAAGACTATTACTAGCATTATTTCCCAAATCAATTTTTTTTAAACAAGTTCTATGCTGACTTTGCTGAAACTTCGAAAACTAGCAATTCAATTTTTGTTTTTTATGACACCAAATCTGTCGTTTGGTACGTAATAATCCGAAGTTTTTAATGTAGAATTATACATACATACAAACATACATAACGTCATGCCTGTATCCCTTATGGGGTAGGCAGAACACCAGAGATCACAAAACCATCTGATGTCACGTTTGACAAATTTTGAGGTATTATAAAGATATAATTATATAATAATTGTAATAATATAATAATTATATAATAATTCTATATAAAGTAGAATTATATCAAGCTATTTAGTTTTTATATACATATTATAATTATCGTTTTACGTATTATCAAAGGTTTTTACAAAACCCAAAAATATGAGATGCAAGCAATTTTTTAATAACTATGTTACAGGCGACAATAATAATTGATAATTGACAATAATACAGTGTAAAATTCGATATATTTAATGATATTTAACACAATTTAACAAAGCTTACCAAAAACATACCATCTTTACTTTATTATAAAACCCGCCTAGTTTATTATTTTGAAGACCATAGCCGTTTTACTTTGTTTTAACAAATAACAAAGCCCTTATCTTTCATATTATTTGTAGGAGCATTTGTCCTTTACATTCCAAGTACGTCCGCTATCTCAGTTTTTATGCATCGTGTCCGGTGTACCTAATGCATGACAATATAACATCGCTCTTACATTTGTATTATTTAAAATAAACTTGCAAAAGGTTAAAGGTATATAGGTTGTTGTAATGTAGATTTATTTTAATTAGATGAAAAAAAAAATTGTTTATGCATGTATTTTTTTGCGATGTTTTTTTTTTTCACAAATTTTCATAAGGATAGGATATAGTGACAGTAGTTTTCGCGACCGTCAATCCAACATACCATCGATTAGAAGACCGTCGCTATAATGGCATTCGATGTGGCGTACTATCGGTGTGACGACCGTTCGATGAACCGTTTTCGCTTTGATGACATTCGATGTACTAACTTTCGATGTCACTTTCTAAACTTTTAGGGGGACTAGCTAAAACATCAATGCAATATAGCAAGCCTGTTTCATCCTGGAAGATTTCTAATGCAAAGAAGAGAGAAAGGCTCTGTATTTCGTAAGTTAAACACATTTTTGTAGCACAACTAGCGCCTTGCTGGGCCACGGCAAGTGGCACTGAAAGGCGGTTTTTTTTCTTGACCTGATGCGGCATCCGACACCTGAGGGGTTAAGAATGGTTCAAAATAATTAGCCACCTCTAACGACACGCTTATACATGGGCGGCAGTGCTATTCAGACCTCAACCGTAATGAAAAGCATCAGCATTTTATGAAACACAAATATTCTAGTTTTAATATTTCTCTAATCAATTTAGTTAAAAGGGGTTACTATAGTATTGAAAGAAACTGGAGTTAAGTCTGAAGAATTCTGCTTTTCCCGTGTCTTGAGGATATTAAAAACTTTATGATTTCTTATTTGAAAAGTCTGCCGACAATGCTTTCTCGCTTCCATTTCATTTCGTGAAACATTATTAAATTACAGCTTATCTGACTCTTTCACTCTTTTACTAATTTATTATTATTTTTATGTACACAGTTAGTCTGAAATATTACGAAAATTGTTCTTCTTTTCTTCTTCCTAATTTCTCTGTGTGTTTTCGATATAACGAGCGGCGATAAACTTAAGGTACAGTAACATAGTTAATGTTTGTATAAACATAGTTGAGATGTTTGAAAAGGGTTAAGATAGGAGGTTAATTTTCTCATGTAAACATCGGTACCGCCACTTTGGGTTCTTTGCTTGTTTGCATCTGAATTCATTAAAAAATAATAGTTTATTTAGATAAAATTTGAGGTGAATTTAAGTTTATACAGAATATCCATCACTTGGTGGATTATGGCCTATACCTATTCGTCACCCAGGAGAGAGACTCATAGCCCTGCAGTGGGCTCATTGCAAGAAGTTGTGGTGATGATGTTGATCCATCATGTGATATTTAGGAAAAAATTATCTCTTTATACAACATTGCCAGAATACGTCATAAACAAAGCTTGATATGTGACAGCAAAGATACGTACTTTGGCCGCCAACCTAGAAGATCTTCAAGTTGACCTTCCATCTTGATAGATATAACAATCCAAAACCTAATTAACCCATCATCAGGGCTATTTGACGACCGGCTGGTGTAGTGGTAATATACATTGCCTTCTATGCCAGAAATTCTAATCCCGGCGGCGGCGAATATCGGTGTGATGGACACAGATATTAGCCGTCACGTCATGGATGTTTATTTAAGTTCATTCTAATAAAAAAATATGTATTTATTCAATATATATGTTTATATATTTCTTAAGCATATCAGTTATCTAGTATCCATAACGCAAGTTCTTTAAGAAACTTAATTTTGACTAGATAATGTTGTGCGAGTGTTAGAAATATTTATTTATTTTTAGTTTTTGGAGGGACCTCTCGCTTTCTAGTGTAGTAAAGGTCATGTTGGGAAGTTGAGAGAATTGGGTCAACTTGAGCTCCTTCTGGGAGGAAATCCTAGAAAGAGGCAGTGGAGCGGAGAATAACGCCTCTCCAGCACCGATCCGCCGAACTCGAATAGGTTGATGGAGAAGAAGACAATCCAAGTATGGCCACCTTCTCCTTCCTTATAGCCAACCGTATTGGATGAGGCTACAAGGGCTATACGTGAGGAAAAGGCCGGGCTCAGGCAAAGCGCAATCCAGTAGAGCTCACGGAAAATTCTAATGGAGATACCGTGGACTCTACTTATGGCCGATGAGGTACACCTGGAGGTTTTACCGGGTCTGTCCGGCCTTGGCCCCTATCACTTTGGGCTGTCGAGGACGTATCAACATGTTTCCCGAAAAAAATAATTCATATTAGTTGCATTAGTTAGAAAATGAACACATTTTATGTCCTTACAGGATGAGTATCTCAGAAAAGTAGACTTACCCCGAATGATTTGTATGCAAAAAAAAAAACAGCCGGAGTAAAAGAAGCTAGAGAAAAAAATTGCCATATGTTTCCAAATAAAAACAAACTGTTGAGTCACATAAAAGAATCACATTCGCAGTAACTTTAAACCATTCATTTCAATTTCTCCAGAATCAAAAACATCGTTATCAGTAACTCAGAGTAATATCGCACAACATATCAACTCCCACATTTCTGTGACCTAAATTTCACAGACTAAGTCCCAACAAAACATGGAATGAATAAATAAAGAAGGCCACATGCTGTGTCGAAAACAAAGGGAAAAAATAACAAGCAACTTGTGACTATGTACCCTTGGGACAAAAGGAGGCTCTCAAACTAACGACTGCCTACGTGTCGCAGTAACACCGCTCGTACTTTAACCGTACTTGGAATTTGCAATTGTTAAATTTGACATTTATCCTTTTAGAGCAAACAGGAACGCAATAAGTAAATCATTTGCAGGGGATTTCAATAGAGAATTTCCATCCTTAATCTCAGATTTATTAAACTACAAGGTAAGAACATTGCCCTGACAATTAGGAAAGAGCTTATTTCTAAACCAGCGCGTTGTCATACTCGACTTCATGTTCATCCTCACTGAGGTCAAACGTGAAGTTTGTCACCAATAAAAAAAATATCCAGTTGAAGAAGTGTTTATTAATTAGTGAAAATTTACTTTCAACACAAAATTCACTATTAGGGTGTAACCCACGGTGTTTTCACTCAGAATCTGGCCGCCAAACAAATCTATAGATGGCGTTGTTTGTAAAGTTACAATGTATGAAAGAATTATCTTTTACTTTATCTATATTAATAATTTACATAAAATATTTTTTTTTGGTTTAGAGAATTACTAAAACAAATTCATTATAATTTAGAAAATAAGAGCATAGACAGAGTCTCTATCATTCTATGGTTTAATCTTATTTTCAATCAATCACTGATTGATTCAATCACCTTATCAACTCGTTCATTCCTGCCGTTATATTTTTTTTCATTCGTTTCTGCTTACACGTTTCTGAATGTTGCTTTCGTCTTTTATGCCTTGGATTTCTCATAGTATCTCATAGTAAAGACAACTTAGAGGTTCAGGAAAGTAATGAATTATAATTTAAATTAATTTTACTTAACAAAAGTATGAGCTTTATAAAGTATGTATTTACTTTTACTTTATAAAGATCTCGAAAATACCCCTGGCTGCTTGCCCTTGTAAAAGTTTTCCAAACAAATATGTAGATGGCGCTGAAGCCACATTTTAACTGATGTCTCTATCTCAGTTTATAAAAGTTACTTTGTGGTGTAACCACACCAATCGAACGACCGTCGATTCACGAATGAATCGACCAGTCGACGTCGATCGATAGTTCTTACTAGCAAGTAAGTTGTAAGTTGAAAATGGAAGGTAGAAGGTAGAATATCAATGGTTGTCTTGTAGAAATCGCTCCTCAGCGATAAGACCGCCAAGTTTTTATGTCTAATGTAAGTGTTATTTTTTATTGTACTGTACCTGTGTAAACTGAAGTGTAAATAAATAAATAAAATAAATAGACATTTCGGAGCGGTTTCCAATACATAACGTAATATTTCCTATACACAGGAAACACTATTACACAGTCGAACTTTGATTGTGTACATTATTGCCGCCAGCTTTCTAATTTAAGTAGTCTCTATGACCAAATCGTTTATGAAGCCTCTATTGACTTGTAATATTGAAAAGCTTGATAAGTTAGTTTGCGACCTGTGTTTTCGATTATTGGGGTCATAATTTTCTCCAAGATAAGTGGAGGTATAACGGAAAGGATGTCATAAGAGACTGATAAAAATGTTTACATGTAGCGCAGGAGGTGCTATGCGCAATATTTTAAATAATATATCACTGCCTGGTAAAAATAAATGGATTGTTATAAAATACACTAACTGATTTATTGTATTAGTTTGCTCGTTGACACGATCAATGCAACATCATTTTGATTGATTGGCAAATTAATATAATATCAAAAATAAGATACATGCTTCCATGCTGGAATGGGAGCGAAAGAAAAACATAGAATGTACCAGCTGCTTCTCTTCCCGGGCATACTGTAAAAGTCAGTTAAAGAAAGAGGTTTTATTGGCGTTTTTGTGGGCGACCCCCTGTCACTGCAATAGCCTCTCTCCATCATTATAATACCTCATTTGTCAAACGTGACATCAGATGGTCTTATAACCACTGGTGTTCTGCCTACCCCATAAGGGATACAGGCGTGAAGTTATGTATGTATGTATGTAAGATACATCTAGAGGTGAAAGTTGTTAGGTATAAAGAAGATAGTCAGCCTACTAGAAGAAGTTAGTAGGTAGATAGTTACTAGTGGAGAAACAGATTTAAAAAATATGGCTTTTGATTTTTTTATTTTATGTTTTGAACAAAATGACAAGAAAATCATGTTAAAATACGCACGCGTCTGTTGCTCCCTAAAAAGTAACGCGTCATAGTGTGCATTTCTTTTTTTAAAATGTAATATGCCTATTTACAATCTTGTATTTAGCTGCAAGTGGTGCATTGCAAGTATTCAGGCCTTGGTTATTATTTAATTAAGTGAGTTTTCAAAATTCCCATACTGGGTAAGTATTTAATGAGCGTATCTTTCACAATAGTTATTTTTTGTAGTTGCAGTGTAACGTAACCATACAATTAAATAGAATATTTATTTTAAACCTATTTTTGTATTCTATTGTCTAGATTACGATCTGCTATCTTTTCATAACTGTACTTAACCTACTTACCTCGCTCCGTCTGCCTTTTTCTTACTAAGACGGCCACCTCACCAACTACTGTTAATTCCTAGGTTCGCTTTAGATGTGGCCGTCTTCGGAAAGGCTATCTTTTGTGGACGTTCCTTCACACGCGTGACGTATATTCCAGGGTCTGAAGTTCGGGGCTACGGCATGAGCTGACTGGCATTGACACCTGCCACGTGGTTACAAGACCTGTGATCCAGACGAGGCGTTCGCGGGACGATTAACCACCTCCTCGTCGGCACCGCCGAGAACCAGGGGAGTCAGTTTCTTCGTTAGCAAAAATAAGGCCTTCTACCCTTTTAATGTTTAATAAACTCCCGAAGTCACAGTAAATAGCAGTAATTTAGAATTTTCGGACAATATTTTAAAAGTAATCCTTTGTTATATCCATCTATATTTATAGGGAATATCTTTATTATACTATTTTCTTTATTTTTTTGTTTTTAGGCGGCTATGCTCGTTATATAAATTAATGGAAAACAAACAGGGCTTTTTTTTAATTACCAACCAAATTTAAATGTTATTTTCTTTGATACCTTCATATTTTTTTTAGTATCAGTAGTAAAAAGTAAAGATATGGCACCACAAACTTTTTTACAAATATTCGTTGTTGATGAACACGACTTCTACGACGCAGAATTTCATTGATAATATACTACGACTTAGAACTACTAGATGTTTTGTAGTAGCGCGTAGTCGTCTTTATTTCAATGGTATTCATTCAAAATTTAGAACGGCCTTGCTTTGGTAAATATCAGTGACTATATAAATTTTCTTGTACAAAAATACAAACCTTTATTTTGTTTTGTAGTAGCGCGTAGTCGTCTTTATTTCAATGGCATTCATTCATAATTTAGAACGGCCTTGCTTTGGTAAATATCAGTGACTATATAAATTTTCTTGTACAAAAATACAAACCTTTATTTTGTTTTGTAGTAGCGCGTAGTCGTCTTTATTTCAATGGCATTCATTCATAATTTAGAACGGCCTTGCTTTGGTAAATATCAGTGACTATATTAATTTTCTTGTACAAAAATACAAACCTTTATTTTGTTTTGTAGTAGCGCGTAGTCGTCCTTATTTTAATGGTATTCATTCATAATTTAGAACGACCATGCTTTGGTAAATATTAATTTTCTTGTAAGTACAAAAATACAAACCTTTATTTTACAAAAATCGTTTCTATAAATTATACTTATTGCGTAAAAGAATTTGGAAGGTGAATAAAAAACAGCCCTGTACAATAAAATCTCTACTACAGGCATAAAATGTTATTTTTTTAAACCATATACTGAATTTTGACTTAAAATTAAACAATTTAAATCAACATATTAATTTAAGTTGAAGCTGTTTTGTTAAAAACTTCCCCAGCTATACATATACGACCCGCTGGCTATTCTCCAAACTGAGGTTTTTACACAAACTTTTTCCACAGTCTTCTTGCTTGTATTAGTTGCTGCGATAACTTTAAACTGATGTTCTCTTTAAAATTAATAAATTTTGTCTGGAATTTCTTCTTATTAGTTCTGAACTTTATATTGCTTGAACTGTGTTTGGAAAATGGACATTCACATTTATGTTCGACGGTTAAGGCAAAACTAATTGATAATCAAAGAAAACTCGCATTGAATGTTCATAGCTCTGGACTATTTAAATAATAGGAATATACAGCAATAAAACATGAGATTAATGTTTATGTTTAGAACATACACTTTTTATTTATTTACTCGTAAGTAATCGGTCAAAACGTCGTCGTCGGTTACAATGTAAAAAGATATTATTGTACAGTCTGGTTAATTTTTTTTTCATATACAAGGTGTTCCTGTTGATTTCCCATAACTTTAAGGTTGTTCCTTACTAAAAAACAATACTTTTTGCCAAAGAATATGTGGTTCAAAAGTGCATACTTTCCAAGATATCATCAATCTTAGTATTATGAGTTCATAATTAATTTAATAGACGGGCGTGTCACTGAAGCCATACAATAAACAACAAAAACATTTTAAACGTTGAGGAACGTTGCATTCAATGTACAAAGCAAAGCGTTGCTAACTGTACCTGTCTTGTCATACTTTGCATAAAGGTGTTTTACATATAATGTTTTCACTTAATCGAATTATTTTGTATGAAAAATAAAAACAAAAGAAAAATAAGTTTGAAAAATTATTCACATGTTATTTGATTCTATTACATGGTCCCATTAATGCCCTTGAGTTATGGGAAATGAACAGGACCACCGTGTAAACTTGATGTTTCAATCGTCGGGTAAAAATTATCGAATAAATTATTACTTGGCGGAATAAGGGTTACCACACGGGGACCACAAGGGACCGTCAATCGACCGACGAATGGAACAGTCGACTATGCCAAAAAATCCGATCTGGTAACACGCTAATGCTGATTGAAGATTTTTTTATAATTGTATGACAATGACCTATAGACTCACAATAAACTTGAGACGAGCTTGATGCTGTCGAGTAACACTTTATTCATTAGGTACATAACATTTATCTGACCCTTGAAATATCAGGCCTTAATATCAACTAATCTTGAAAACTTAAGACAGTATTGAGTACCTACAATAGTCAGCAAAATTATGAACCTGCAATAGTGAACACTTAAGACAATCTATGTGTAGTCATAAATTATTTTATATTAATTGTCTACACAGAACAAATTCCATTGTATTTCAAGAAGTCATTGCTTTTCGTAATATCTTGTTCTGAGGGCTCATTACAGCAACAATTTGTCAGAGGTGCACCGACCGTTACCGACTTTGCACTAGCACCAAGTTCTAGTGTTACTTGTGTTTACTTCAGCCAAATGTTTACGACACCTGAACTGTAGAAGACATTACGTTTTACTTTGTTGCAGTTCAAATTTTATAGGTTTAAACGGGAGATTGGTAGTTTTGTCAGGAGCCAAGGCGTTAAACTGAGATTAAAATTGCGTTTCAACTTTATTTAAGTTTCGAAGCTGATAGTAAACAAAGATTTCTACGAGATTTTTTTACACAAAGTTTGCACTACACTTGGTGGTTTTGAATTCTACAAGAAGCTGTAAATTATAAGCTGTAATTATAACACATTTTCAGAAGAATATTTCATAGGTTTAACGTGGCTTTTAAAAAGTCGCTGATAAAACAAAATACGTAAAAAAAAAAGAAATGGTCTTTATTGTCAATCAATAAGTACCTACCTACTTTTGTTATACAGATGGATTAACGAGTTAAAGTGAGTTTTTTTACCTTTACCTATCTACAGTAAAATTTAATTGTTAAAATATTTTCTGGGCAGGTATATACTATAGTTTGCGCTTAGGGTTTATAAGACACTAACTTAAGTTTTCACCAGTCGTTGCTGAGGTAGTAAGTGAAACAGACAAAATCGAATCATCAAGATTCCATTTTTCATCGTTTTTGGTAACGAATTCGATAAGTATTTTATTTCGGATCATATTTTAAAGAAAAGATAGCATAGATTAAGATTGTAAAAGAGATTTTCAAAAATGTAAGTGTTGAATTGATTTATTTAATTTAATTTTGAACACAATTAAAACTTTAATAATCCAAAAGACTGACAAAAAATATCATATGATCCATTATTTTGGTGACCAAAAGGCCTGAAGATAATGGATTTTAGCCAATGTATGTGCCATGATGAAGTACCTATAGCATTGAGACGCGCTCGCTAACTATTGGCCTAATAAAGAAGCTCCAATTCACTCAGAGGGTAAAGAACTTTGGTAAGAACTTTGATAAAGAACTTTGGTCAGAATTTTCTTGCGGGATCGAATAAGATTGCAGAAGAATAACGAATATAAATTATGCAAAAAAACTCCGGGAGAGCATTTCTTAGCCGACTATAAAGACGGCTATTTACTTGTTAAAAAGGCATAATAGACGTTATTGAATTTACCTATTTATTTGCAATTTAACTAGAGCTTTTCCAAATAATTAATTAATAAATTACAAAGCTGAAAATTTAACAAACCATTTAATTATTTAGCACCTTAAAATGGAGATTTCTGTAGCGTTCCGCCGGTAACGAGCTATTAGGCCGCAAGTTCAAACAATGATAACAATCTCGATTTACAGTAATATCCATTGAAAATGCTAATGGGAACAGTTTATGGGCCCTGTTACAAAAATATAGCCCATAACTAAACAAAAACGTCTTTGATGCGAAGTTAATGGTGTAAATGTTGCTTCTAAACGCAATATTATTGCCGAATTATATTGAAATTGGTCAGTGATTTTTAATAATTAAATTATACAATTATTGTAATAGTTTGTCTAGAAACATTGCTTTGCTTAATTGGATGCTATTTTTTATTAAATGCTTGGTTATTATTCAATGTAGAATTTTTATTTAAAAACTTTATGCTTACTATAGTACCTACTATGCGTCTTTTACTCACACATTATTGTCCGAGGTGCCCGACTAGTTTCGGGCTCTTTCGGGTTCTTTCTTGGTCTTTTACATTTTTTTTATAATAATCAAATTTGGTATGCCTGGAGTTGTTTGGTCTTCTCAACATG
The DNA here is from genome assembly GCA_944452665.1 of Stenoptilia bipunctidactyla. Taxonomy (NCBI): domain Eukaryota; kingdom Metazoa; phylum Arthropoda; class Insecta; order Lepidoptera; family Pterophoridae; genus Stenoptilia; species Stenoptilia bipunctidactyla. Next base: position 18,992,995 of record OX101729.1, read on the forward strand.
CATCTTTAAGCATACATTCATGATATTGTTTTATTTTGGGTCATCATCACAACTTTTATAAATTAAAACGTTGTCACCGTTTTAATTTATTTTAACCGGAAGGTAACACATAATTATATTTTTACTGACAAATATACCTATTTAGTTTTGCAAGTTTGGCTTTTTTATCAATCACAATTCTGTTTCGAAATTGGTTTGATTACAAAAATGCCTTATTCATCCTATTATAGTTTCTCTTGACCTCCTAAAATATTGGATTGTTCCATTTCACTTTTCAGTAAAAAATCACAGAAAACCCCTTCACATTAGATCTATGTACATAGAAGGATTTACTTTCATTTAGTCAAATACAAATTGATTTCAATCAAGCACTATATCTTCTTGAGATAATCAATAATACTTCAATCGACTTGAATTCTGAATTTAAATTCAAAGGGTACTTTAAAACGGGTATTGGTTTCTGCTTCAAACCTTCAAGTATTAATTGCCTTTTACGACTTATTGCCATTCAGTATTGGCTGAGAGAGATGCAAATAATTGTTACGAAACTTTTGCCTCATTTTCTGAGGAAATCGTCTGGAGTCCTCACTTATTTATAATGGTTTTCGTTTACGGTAATATCCTAGCAGGTGCAATGTAGCTGCTATATCAATTTTTTTATTTACGTCTAGAAAGTTACAATTTCACTTTGAATTTACAAAAAAGAAATGGAATACATACGCAGTTTATAAGCAATACAAAACAATACAATAAGCAATACAATACAATCATAAGTAAAACACAGACTGCCGAGTACCGAGTAGTGTATATTTTTAATTTACTTTTTTAATCGGATAATTTTTTGACGCCCTTAAAATTCTGATTGGGAGATGCGGATTGCAGATTGGGCCAGCTTGGAAGTTTACTGCCTAAGCCTCCTCGCCATTGACGGAAGAGAATCGTAGCCCTAAGAGGGCTCATAAATAAACCCTGTGTGTGTCTGTCTGGAGCCTAACGCGAGCGCGGTGGGAGCTGGCGTGCGTTGGCCACATAGCCCGGTCAAATTAGGCGAAAACTAAGAGTTAAGTTACATGAATTCCCACCAAGCTGAAAATCGATAAGGTTGTTTAAAATATGATTAAAATTATTTAAAGTTCCCCATATTTCCTCTGTATGGATTTTTTTTTATTCAATTAACCTTTTTTTCTTAATAATTGGGACTACCCTAATAGATATGCATGTTTTGTTAGAAATACCAAAAGTAAAAAAACAAGTACAATTAGCTTATCTTCGTCCAACCTCAGTTGCTGCTCATCAACATCTTTTTCGGGTATATTACCAAGTTCAAGTGTGGCTTGGTCATTAGCTAGATCCTACAGACTGGGGTTGGATGTTGGTCGACAATTCATTAGAACCAGTTCAAACTTGGTGCTTGGTTTTTGCTTGGTGGTAGGATCCCTTCTGGGTCCGCCTGGCTAGCGACCACCCTTTATATAAAGTCTGCCGCCAAATGTTACCACTTCGGAGGTAATGTGTTCCGGCAATATTGTATAAAGAGCCAGTTCCTTCCTAAACCCGTGTGCTTTCATCTTCGACCTCATCGTCACTTACCATCAGGTGAGATTGAGGTCAAACGCGGGTTTAGTCACTTATAAAAAAAAAAAAAAACTTTACTTCCACCTGTGCCGGAAAAACTGTTGAACACAATTTATTGCTACTGCAAAAAGGGGTGCAGTGCTAAATGTGGTTGCAAAAAAGTCGGACTGTTTTGTTCTCTGGCATGTAAACATGGTCTAGACACATGGTCGGACATCAGACAGTGTACAGCATCTACTTAGTAGATACACAAACACTACAATATGATGCATCGCGAAGTTTACATGCACTCAGGATGAAGATGAGGAAGATCAAGAAGAAGAAGAACAAGACGAACAAGCACAAGACGAAAAAGAATTTAAAAGTTACGACTTGGATGATTAAATTTCACTTCTTTTTTTTTTAACTCGAGTTGCTTTTATCGTTTCAATATCTGCTACTATTCATTATTTTGTACCAGTTTCAAATTAAACAGGACCCGAGAACCCTGGAATTGACCCGTGGAATAGGGAAACCACGTCAAAAATAACGTGCTAAGAACACTACCTCATAGGTGGCGTGGAAACGTGTGCATATTATGATAATTACAGCTTTTATAACTTTTTTGAAACTTAACATCTCCAAAACGGTAGCTCATAAGAAAAAATATCGATACATTTTTTTTTATGGCGTTTCTGTGAACTCGGCTTGTGAATTTTGTGAATATTCTAAGTACGTGCCTTTAATTGATGTATATACTGGATTTAAGAACTTTTTGAATCGTTTAAGTAATTTATTTTGTATGTATGTTGTTGGCCTGTCGTTTATAAATAAAGTCTTGTAGCCTATAACCAGCGGACAATCAAGAGGCTGTCAACAGCGCATTTGTACAATTGTGATAACGATTTTAGAAGTTATGAGGTAACATATGAACATACATACACACATTTAAATTAACTTTAGAAAAGGGATATTTACCATGTTTTTCATTTATTTTGAGTTCTCGATGACTCAGTACCGTCGTGATCATGGCGCTTGTAACAGTGCCGAAATATCGAGAACTCAAAATAAATGAAAAACATGGTAAATATCCCGTTTCTAAAGTTAATTTAAATGTTAATGACCATGCCAGTTTAAAAACTTATATACATACACACAGGTCAAAACCATAGCCATTTTTGCTTCGTCGCAGTCGGGTAAAAATACAAGTTTTGAGATAATGCATTTGTGAGAAATAGCTTTAAACGGCATATGATTTTGTAATGGCGGTAACGATACGCACTTGCTTTACACTATTCAGCCAATATATTGTAGGTAGGTATTCAAAACAGGCTACAGGGCTTGAGGAGGACGAAAGTTGAAGTAGTGCAATGATCCAGTGTTAATGTCATCAGAACTTCTGTGGTGGGAACAAGTTCAGCATAGAGTGACGATTTTTAGTCGGAGGCCAAAGTTTATAATATACTCACCACAGTAAAGTCGTTGTGGCACCTTGGTTACTGTGTGTATCATACAATATCGCAGGTTAAGCAACCTTCAGCGCGTTGTAAAAAAAGAGGTTGGCTGGATGACCGCCGACGACAGTTCATTTCTCAAGGCGACTTCCGCGCTTCGGAGGGCACGTTAAGTAATCGGTCCCGGGTGCTGTATACGTATATGTTTTTTTTTATGTTTGTTACCTCATAATTCTTGTTTCATATGATAGAGGATACTTTACAGTTGGTCCCTAATCGAAATCGATTGAGTACTTCATGATTATTTTTTTTAAATATGTATGAATTCGGAGATCGTTTGACCTTGATGACCTTCTATTTCAGCCAAAGTTTTGACGTGAATTCGGTTTTTTTATGCTCTGCATTCATTGATTATTCAAAACCAAATCTTAGAAAAATCTATTTTTGTCATACAAAGCGTGCTATTTGGGAATTACTGTTCTGGTTAAATTAAATGCTCCAAATTTCTTTTGTGCCAAATTACTAAAAAAAAATAATGACAGAACCACATCATTAACTACCAGTGTCTCTCGTTATTATTTTAAGTAGTTAGGCACCATACTACCTGAAAATAGTTCAGTTAACAGATAAAAGGTTGAAGTGTATTTTGTGGCAAAATCTTACTCATATTATAATTGTAAAAGTTTGGATGGATGTATGTATATTCGGTCCTCATTGACGGCGAGGCACTTGCACTTTTGTACACTCTTGCACTTTTTGTACCTTAGAGTCTGAAATAAAAAATAGGCTAGATTTGTTTCAAGATTTTAATTCCACACTGACGTCGATGTCACTGTTAGTGTTTTTAAATTGCTTAGATGGCCCGAAAAATATTAATGAATATATGTGCATTTTAAACACATTAACACTTTTAAAATAGAATATCAAAACTATAAAATTAAAACAAACTACTGATTAAAATTAAATTTAACTTAGAAACTAACTTTGAACGTAACTTATCGAAAATGTAAATAAATCAGGTATTTTTTCTAAAATATTTTTGTTGTAAGGTCATTCATAGGGAATTATGGGCCTTGATAGGAACTTACACCCGGGTTAAGTATAATCTAGTAAAAATACAAAAAAGGAAACGAAATAATAACAGTCATCTATTATGTTTAAGCTAATAAATAAATTCAATAAGATGTTCGAAGTGTAGGACAAAGACAATTTGCTTTTAATTTTTATTTTCAAAAGGATTAAGATAGTGGAGTTTATACATGCATCGTCTTGATATGAACAATAAAAATGTCATTTGTCTTAAAAATGGCAACGTGTCGGTAATTAAACACATTTGCACTATTCATGGTAAAAGCCTGCGAAATTTCAAATGTTTCGGATAATCGTAACTGTATTTTTTTAAGTGGGCCATCTTAGGATCCGGGCCTTCTTCGGGGACACTACCTTATTATTTAAAAGCTCCATGTGCTTGTTTTGTGCTTTTTAGTCGAAATTTAGGTACTGTATTCCGCAGTCGGGTTTTTTAATTTTCGTTTTTGACATTTTTATTTTCTATCATTTGGAACAAGAATAATTAAATAAATTGTTTATTTCGGATAATAGGAATACAGATATCAGTAAAAACAAGTAGGTACTTAAATTCTAGTTATTTATCTTAAATATAAATTAAAGAATCTTTACTTAGTGCACTATAATCCCTAATAAAGGGCAAAGATCAATTACATAATAGCGGAGCTATTGCATATAGCAACTGTATTGTTACGTTTTTATTTTAGTTTTAAACAATTTATTAAAAGAAAGAAAATATATCAGATAAAATATAAACAGTTTATAAGAAAGTAGGCGCAAAGAAGTTCAACTCAGTATGTAGGAACTCAGTATGTGTATGTGTAGATTGAATAAGTGTATGTGTATTCGTGTATGTGAATGAGAGAGTATGTGTTGGTAGGAGTGTTGTGTCTTTGTCTTTGGAGTACATTAATATAAACGTAGTTCATATAAACAATTAAAGGTTCAGAAGTTAGGTTTATTTAAATTCTTATGAGATTGGAGTCAGTAAGGACTCAGTTTGATCATAGCCTTGAGACAAAAGCCAGTGTAAAATCCTATTTTTGCACTCGAATTTACTTAACCTATGAAGATTTAAATATTTATTTAAAAATTTATAGAGATACGGGCCGAAGAAAGGATAGTATTTGTTGCTGAACTTAGTATTGTATTTTTCTTTAAGACATACAATATCAGCCCTACATACTTCAAATAAATTCAAGAATACTTAAAATAAATTCCAAATTGAAAAAATCGTGTTACAACGTAAACACGAATTAAACACCACCTCCTTTTGGCAGGCGGTTGAAATTAGACCTCTTTCATTCACCTTTACACTGAGGAAGTGAGGTAAACAGCATCATTAGATACCAAGTACCTCCTACACCTGTATGTCAATTAAAACATCTTCCATTTAAAATTTCACATGACATGCAAAATAATTCAATTGTCGTAAATTATTATTCGGTACTTATTGGTGTAATATTCGTTATAATGCACAACCCAGTAAATTTAACAAGGGGTTAATTACTGAAATGCAACGTGTCGCATTTCAAATATGTGTTGCATGTCAGGAATTTTCAGTCGATCCTAATGAGTACGTAAATATTTCATTCGAATCAGCTATATTTTGTTGATAACTCAGTCGAATTTACCCGATTAGTGGTCTAATAACTATCCTTCGAAAATAATACGTATATTTAACTAGTTTATTATAAAGCCCCAGCCAGACTGTTGAAAACCAAGGTTAAGTAAGGTCAAGTTGTTTGCAAATGATTTCGAGTATAAACGGTCGAGTAGGTATACACTGTTATAAACGGTGGTTGCAAACAGGGACACAAACCAAGGTCATGCTAAGCCTCGCCCCAAATTGTCAGTGCGCTTTGATCTCTCGCGTCGGTAACGTCTTCGCGATGGCAGTTTTGTATACAATTGAGGATATAAAGAAGGAAAGGTTGAAACGCAAGCTCAAAAGCTACAAAACTCGAGTCATTTATAGTTGTATAGTAAAATATACAATAACGAGCGTACACACTGTCTTAAACACAGACATACATCTACATGGATAACGCAATATTCATGTACTTTGCGTGTCCGAACCCCGACCAAGCGTCAAGGTTGGTCGCCGCTAGATTGAATCCGCGCGTATGTATGTCTGTTAGAAAATCGATTCCACAATATCGATATCGTTCTTAATAATCGATTTCATTGGAGATATCAGTGTCTCTAAATCTGTTAATATCAACTGTGACGTCGCAATTGGTCTTAAAAAGTCGGCACACTTGCATTCAATACAAATCGTGACACTTGCGTTGTCTATGCAGATGTATGCCTGTGTTTCTAAACACCGCCATTTACAACCTGCCAACCATGCGTAATTTGGTTGTCAACGGCCGTCTTCACTGTAAACTAGCAAAGTCACCTTGGTTTGATGTTTTGTATTAAACAGTCTAGAAGGGGCTGTGGTTTGCTAGATGCGTATGAGATATAATTAGGTAGCTGAGTTTAATTATAAAACTAAGCATACAATAGAGATAGGTAGCTAAGTTGTATCTTGTACCCAAGATTTTTTTTATCTGACTGCGACACGCCAAGGAGGGTTATATTTATATCGCGGATGTATGTATGTATGTAGGTACCTAAGTAAGTCCGTTTCTTGTTCCCTAATAACTACTAAACAGACAGATGCATTTTATAGCTGTTGCAGAATCTCGGCGAGATTGCAAATCGTGCCATTCGTGCCGCATGCTGGTAAAAGCTGTAATAGTCTTATATGATTTTTAGTGAAACTTTGATACTTTGATGATTACACAATATTTTTTATCGGTACCGTCAAACACGCCAACATTGCCCGTTTTTTTCAAAAAACTACGAATATTTTAAAAAAATTCTATGGGTACCTGTGTTTAATTTACTATCTACATCAGCTTTAGAATGAAGTGAATGCATATTTTTAGTTATTTTTGTAATAATTTAATATTTAATCCCACTTTTGGTTGATTCTGATGGCGGGCAAAGTAATGTGGATTTCTAGCCAACATTGCCCACATTGATTTTTGACGCAAAAATCTAATTTATCTGCATTATAATAAAACCCACTTCAAGGATTTGAGTAAAGATCGCGTTTGTTGCAGAAATCTAACCATTTTCTTTAAATCTCACATAGCAAACCGAATGGGCAATGTTACCAAAGGATATTTTCACTTTTCCATACAAACCTAAATTCACGATTTCTGAATGCTAGGGTTGTCACATTTGAATAAAATCCCTAAAATGTTTTATTTTTATACGTGTTATGAAAAAAAGAACTCATTTAAAAAAAAAACAAGTAAAACAAGTTTGGTAACTGTTGTAGTTCTATAGATCAGACAGCTGGGCATTCCGCTCTTGAATATATGACTTCGAGAATTTTTCTTCAAGTATTCATGAACCAACTTTAGGTCTATCTTAGCAAGCGGGGAGAAAAAATCACCAGATACTTGCTAAACTTTAAAATTTTTATTTCTTCTGCGGGTGTTAAAGCGGTAAGATGTCCAACAGGGTTCTGATATTTATTTTTAATTTTATTGTGCGTCTTGTGATAACGAATGGTCTTTCAGCATCTCTTGAAGAAATTTGATGTGTTTCAAATGCCTCGCATGCATGTCTCAACATGACCTTGGAGTAATTTTTATATATTCTAGACCCTAATTGTACGTCTAAGTTTCCTCTGTCAAATTCTGGATTTAATTTTCTTTTTCTGAAATATAAACAAAATAGATACAATAAAAATTATGGGCCAGCTAGGTACCTAACAAAAAAACGAACAGTCAGGAGAAAATATGAAACTCAGGTACCTTTTACACAGTATTTCCAGGAAATACTTCCTTCAACCATACTCGCATTCATGCCTTCCCTTTTTACAATAAGTTACCAACTCTTAGTAATCTAATTCACCGAATGTAAGTAGTAAGTTTATTAATTATCTATACTAATATTACAAATCTGAAGAGTTTGTTTGTTTGTTTGAACGCGTCAATCTTAGAAACTACGAGTCCAAATCGAAAAAATCTTTTTGTGGTGAATAGTCCGTTTGTCGAGGGAAGGCTGAAACATTATATGAAACATTATGATGTGACCAGAAGGAGCGAAAAAAATCATTTTAAAAGTTTCCGATGCGTACGCTACATAAACAGTAAATGATAGGCCAATACAATTTAATGAAAGCAAAGCCGCGGGCAGAGCTAGTATATTATACAGTGTGTAAATTGTGACAGCCCTAGGCTTTTTTAGTCAGCGGGCAATGTTGGCTTTCAAAGGTTGGAACATTTCAGGGTAACATTGCCCATCATCATATCTTTTAATTAAAACAATATTCAGTGTTGAAACCATTACCAAATCACTTAGCACATTGTCTTTTATAACGTACAATGAAAGAAACTTACCTGAGTCTTCCCCATCATACACAATTCAGTTTTATAATTCCACAATTTTTTGCCCGCAAAAACACTGTCCTCGCTCGACACGCTCCAACAAATTACTGAGTGAACTTTGCGACAAACATCTTACACGGTGATGCTATAATTATAGTGTATTTTCTAATATCGTAATAAATTTTACCTTATTACTGATACATTTTCACACCTTAACGGAATAGTTTAAAAATTGCGTTTCGGGCAAAGATACCCTAGGAGGCAAAGTTGGCATATTTCACGGTATTCTTAATCCGCAGTCGAACTTTTTAGTTTTTGTAATCATGCAAATATTCATGTGCATATAATACGTTTATTTGCACGGTCTGGGCGTATTATTTATGAATAAAGGGTGTTCAAATATTCAAAGATAAGCCGGCGACGTCACCGCCGAATCCTAGCGTTTCAAGGTTTCTTACCAGTGTGGCTGGAGTCAAACCGTTTGCAGATTTTACAACCAGGATTATTATTATTATTATTTTGCATCTTAATAACTACACGCCTTTTTAGGCGAAAGGACCCGACAATTTGACCAGTTGGCCGGGGATCAGGGCAAGAGATACAGAAATCGACGAATAATTCGGGCAGCGTCAAGCAAAACCACTTTTTGCATCTGTGCTGGAAGCGAACCACAGCCGAATCCCAGCCTTTCAAGGTAAGGCTTGACCAATTAGGCTGGGGTCAAAGCGTATGCGGATATTACAACCGGGGTGATTTCCCACATTTCGGCCGCCTCGTCTGCAAGGTCCATATACTTTCGTTGCTTTTCGGTCTCGGCCTTCACGAGGTTCTATCATGCGGGATAGTTTCCACCAAAAACATGGTGGACGTCGATCGGTTCATTAATAGGAATAGTCCTGTCTGTGATAATGGGCCGATCCCAGTAGAGCTTCGCGCTGTCGTTTTCGACAACGGGCTCCGGCGTGTATTGGTTATAAGGCATTTTCTGATTGATAAGACCTTATTTCAGAGCGAAGTCTTGGTGTAGAATCATGGATGATTGGTTATGTCTATGCAGATACTCAGTGTTTAAAGACCCGAACATCCCGAAATTACATGTCTGAGGGACATGTAATTTCGGTCCACTGTGCCGTACCTCACAATGTACTTCCGGTAGTTGTTTGTCTTGACAACCTGGTCCTGTATCGCAAAGACAAACCCTTCGGTTTCCCCAAAGAGGTCCCCGAAGCGCAGTTGGCTGCATTGGTGCACGGAGGCTTTACGGCCTACGTGTGGCTCGTGTAGAGCCTTGTAAAACCTTCCGTGCAGCTCTTTCTCTTTCCATACGGTCTCACGATCAGAAATTCTTAGTACTGCCGACGTCTGCCATGTCTCGAGGCCCAGATTGAGAGGGGTGAGTCCTTTGTCACACGCTACGACCTCTCTACGTATACCCACGTCCACCTTCGCCGTAAAATAGGCCCGGAGGAGATAAATATCTCCCGGTTGTGTAAGGTTTTGGCCTCTTCCTCCACATTTCCGAATAGAACGAATAATCCTTCCCCTCTCCACGTGAACAACCGCACACTTGTCCACTCCAAACTCCATTTTAATGAAGCTACTAAAATCTATCACGATTTTCAGGAGTTCCCTCAAGTATGGAGCCGTTGAAGCTATTATTAGGAATTTTCTCATAGATTGGAGTTAAAAATGTTTAAAATGACTGGGCTATGGGCTTTTTTGGCCATTGTCTTTTCCTTTAAACGTTTTACTCCAATTTCCCCATTATTGCTAGCGTCAATTTCTTTTTTCCTTTTTGCCATCAGATCCTGGTAGACCTACAGTGCCCCTAAAGTACTATTACTACATGCGCAGCCAAACTGTATTAATACAATTTTAAACAAATATAAAAAAAAATATTCAAGTTACTGTAGGAAATAAGTTATTGGAGAATATAAAAAATAAATATTGTATTATTTGTCCTACCAACACAATTAGAATCTACTTGCAACATGTATTAGGTACATTAGAATTTATTCCAGGTGGCCCTAAGATGCCCAGGTATTAAAAAATGTATTAAAATGTGAAATAAAAATGAGTACCGACATAAACATATTTATTTATTTATTCCTAAAAATCATATCAAACTTAAATGTTCCGTTGCATTCCTGGCCGCAACCTGTGCCAAATTTTAGGATCGTAAAATTATTCACAAATCAAACAAAAATACAATATTTAAGGTTGAATCAGTAATTTAGGTGTACAAACGAAATAACAAAACGACGGTATTGCCATAAATCTCCACAGTTATCCAAAATGGCCGGAAGTACTTACTGTATGTACGTACTCAATCTATCAATAAAATGTGTTCCAAACTTGTAGAGATTTGTCTTTTGTTCTTAGAATGTATAAAAAAATAACAAAAACTTTAAAAATATATTATTACTTCGAAGCATACGAATTTTAAAACAAAAAGTTAGAAAACGGTTAATGAGAGATGATCTTGATAGGTGAACATACTTAATGTACGGAAGTGACATTTCACCACTACTAATATCTACCAAAAATACACAATATTTTATTGGTTCAATTTGCTTTTCTAGTTTTTTTTATTGAAATCATATTTTATGTCCAGAAGAAATCAAAAATATAGGAATGTCAGTAAAAATATTACTTCAATATGGCGTCGTCAGTCACCAGTGGTCATTTTCGATTCAAGTAGTTTTTCTTAATGTACACGAAAAGTAACTAACAATTTAATTAACAGTTATTTTAAGTGTTTTCATAATGGTATTCCACAACTATTTTCTTTGGCACAGGTGCTGGTCAGACGGCCATACTAAAATTAAACGTATTATTTTATTCAATTAGAAAAAAATTAAAAAATGTTTCGTAAATTAAACATCAATTATTTAATTCCTCACCTGCTCTTAATATAGTATGCACAATTTTAAGAGGACCCTGTACATTTAAAAACTGCGTCCTTTACTACATTTCAGGATATTATTTACCTAAATTAAAGAGTAATAAAACCAAGAATCGATTTATGTCGACTCTAGTTCGGTACTTCCAGACCTACGTCTGAAACACTTAGACAAACAAAAGTGAAATACAAACTACATTGTTCAGCAACGGTGCTTTTGCAAGAAGATCACAATCACAATGAGAGATGTTCTTACAATTCATTAAAAAAACAAAACGGTACAAAAATTGTAAAAAAAGGCCTTGATAGATGGCACTTTACAAAAGGGGAAGTCTTGACTGTCATATAGCCATTTATATTCCACACTGCGTTTTTTAAAGTAAAATAAATTAATTGACGTCTGTATCATAAATTGAACTTATAAATAACCATAGATGATAGATACCACTTACCTGCATTATAGTATACAGACCTAACGCCTTCGGCTTTTTAAAAGTGCCATCTATAGAGGTTTTTTGAACTAATCTTTATGAGCTGTTAGAAAATCCCTCATTATGTCTGATCCTGCTTCAGTTTTCATATGTTTTTTAACCGATAGTTTATCTGTAGTCGTTTTACCAATGTACCTAATCAGTTTTTTCCTCGGCATCTTTTTATTTTTGGTGCATACAAATAAAACGCAAACGAACTCTAAAGAAGCTGTCAAAAGTGAAATAAATAACCTCGCTTGTTTCTTTCATCGTCACGAAATAAAATCTTGTAAATGATAATGTATTGAAGTGCAAATGACTCAAATATATGTAAAAACGTACAAAATAACATTACACAAAGGAAATTAATATTACTTTCAACATGGGTGACAAAATAAGGTTTGTTTGAAACAGTTATCCTGGTAATGTCAGCTTGTGCCCGCGTGGGAAAATATTGTAGATGTTATTTGTATTAAAACTATGTAAATATTATATTGCTAACAAATAACTACTCTGAAATTGTACGCTATTGATTAAGCCCTTATTTTCGGTAAAAAAAAAACAATGAGAATGTATCTAGTTAGCTTCATTTAAAACCAAGTAACACTTTATTTGTAATCGAAAATTTGGTCTTTATTTGGAAAATATGCACCAATTGGTCCTGAATACTATAATATTCTATTAGTGGAATTATACGCCTGTATCCCTGTTTTTGTTTTGCTTCCAGTCTAGAATTATCTGTTACTTTTATTCATGTTGCTGATATCACTATTCATTTTAACCATTTGCTGATAATTTTAGAACAGTTCTTAGTGCAAACAATAAATGCTTAGGAACAAATGGAATGAGAAATGTTGCATTTAAAAAGTATTTTTTGGTTAAATATAGTGCGTTAAACTCTAGTAGTGTTCCAGACAAACATACAAAATTATTTAGGCAATTTTTGAAATAAAATAACATGATACAGGTTCCTAAATAAAATCTATTTATGCATGAAAAAATTAAACTATGTTTTTTATAATTCCAGATTTAAAGATATCCAAGGAAATTATGAACCATCAGATTCAGATGATGACTATACCTCAAAAGAAAAGTCATTGTTAAATAAGATTAGAAAACCTAAACATGATTCTGAAAGTGAGGAAGAAATCTATGGATTCTCCGATTCTGGAGATGATTCTGATACCAAACAAGATGATCTGGGCATAGCCGACAGTGATGTGGAAGGCCAAGAAAAATCTGATGATGACTTACCGGATGCCAAGGCATGGGGTAGCAAGAAAAGATCATACTATGCCACTGATTATGTGGATGAAGATTATGGAGGGTTTGGAGATGATGAAGAAGCGGCACTTATGGAAGAAGAAGAAGCAAAATCTATCCAAAAAAGACTACTGGAAAAATTAAGTGAAGATGATTTCACTCTTGACTTTTTCACTAGTCAAATGAAAGATTCTGGAGATAAGGAAACAATTATCAAAAGTGACCTCAGTAAAATGTCTAAAAGAGAAAAATTACAACTACTTGAAAAAGAGAGTCCTGAGTTTGCAAGCCTAATTGAAGATTTTAAAACTAAACTAACTGTTGCTAAAGATGACCTACAGCCTGTTTTAAAACTTTTAGAAGTTGGTAAATTACCAAAATGTCCTGCATCTAGCTTTGTTAAAACTAATTTTAGCCTAATTTTAAACTATTGCACTAATATAAGTTTTTATTTACTATTAAAAAGTCAAAGAGTAAATATACAAAACCATCCAGTTATCAAAAGATTATATCAGTACAGACAAATGTTAAATAAACTTGAACCAGTGTATTTAGAAGTAATAAAACCCCAAATTGATAAAATTTTACATGCTGTAAATAATAATTTGGATATTGAAATTATGGAACAAAATCGTTTGGTTTCCAATAAACGCAAATCTGACAAAAGTGAAATTGAATCAAGTCACAAGAAACTTAAACTTATTAATGCATTGGAAAAAGATGATGATGAAGATACTGGAGTTTCAGATGATGAAGAAGAATTTGATGGCGATGACTTCTTTAAACCTAATGCTGAAGATATAACTCAAAATGACAAAGAATCAGAAGAAAGTGGCTTCTCTGATAATGATGATCAACAAGAAACAGAAAATATTGGAATATCATCTGCACCTACCCAAGATTTAGTAACTGATGATATTGCAGATAAAAGGAAAATAACTTATCAAATTGCAAAGAACAAAGGATTAACACCTCACAGGAAGAAGGAACAGAGAAATCCACGAGTGAAACACAAACTAAAATTCAGAAAAGCCAAAATTAGGAGGAAAGGTGCTGTCAGGGAGGTACGAAAGGAAATTAACAAATATGGTGGAGAAGCTTCAGGAATAAAAGCTAATGTCAAAAAGGGTATAAAAATCAAATAAGTTTTCTTTATTAAGAAAAATAGATTTACACTTATGATTAAATTAAACAACTGTTATTATCAATAAAATTATGATAACGATACTGCAGCCTTTTCAATGTTGCCATCTGAAACAAGTAAAAATGTATAAGATTTAGGTCATTTAGCAGAAAAATTGATGAATTAAAATATTTCTTTGTTGTACTTACAATTTCAAAACTTTGTCCTTGCCGCCGGATGCTACGTATGCACCGTCTGGTGACCAGTCCACTGCATAAACTTCGTCTGCATGCCCTGGCAGATCCAATTCTATCTTTTTGGTCTTCATACTCCAAACTAGAATAAACACATATAAGTGAAGTTCCAGAAATATATAAAATATTATTCTAATTATTAATTTATAATTGAGTTAAAGAATTCATAAAAATTTAATAGACAAAGATAGGCTTAGAAGAGATCAATAAAGTTTATACATATACAAAAATATGAAAAAGCTATATTTCATAAAATTAAATTTATATACCTTTGAGTGTAGAATCAGCACTGGAACTTAATAGTAAACGCGAATCAGCTGACCACGCTACCATGTATACTGCCTGTACATGACCTCTTAATGTTGTAATAAACTTTCCGGTGGCTGATTCCCAAAGTTTTACAGATTTATCAAAGGATGCAGATGCAATTAATCTGAAAAATATAATAGTCATGAGTTAAAATTTAGAAATACAATCACTGCCATTGAGCTAGCATGTTTGACAGGTAGAAATAGCTGCATGAACCCATTCAACAAATATTTATTGTACGCATGATATGTAACATAATTTTGGTTTGGGTTTTGCAGCCATTTAATATAACTAATTGCTATGTTGCATCAGTACAAAATATGTTATTGACTGAAACAAGGAAACCTTGATTAATAGCAAACATGCAAATACTTTTTAGTCTGCTACCAAATATTCAACCTAGGAATGTTTGCAATCTAGCTGTTTCTCCTAAACCTGCATTCTCAAACATCACTTACCTACGGTCACTTACAATCTCAAGATGACTA
Source organism: Stenoptilia bipunctidactyla (assembly GCA_944452665.1). Taxonomy (NCBI): domain Eukaryota; kingdom Metazoa; phylum Arthropoda; class Insecta; order Lepidoptera; family Pterophoridae; genus Stenoptilia; species Stenoptilia bipunctidactyla. Next base: position 19,008,271 of record OX101729.1, read on the forward strand.
ATATTAGGTTAAAGGCTTTTTCATAACAAATTTAGGTAGTACCTTTTGTTCAAGGCATCACTAATCAAAACTGCATACTTGCATAAAATCTGGTCAGTAATTTTTGCAGTATGGAAAATTCACTTGAAGAGTCTATTACCTGGTATCAGGAGAAAACTTGACATCATTAATAAGTTGTTGATGTCCTGTCATACGCGCTAAAGGCCTTTTTTCTTTCTCTGGTAGCCATAAAAATAATGTAAAATCATCTGACCCAGAAACAAGCTTTTCTGCACCTTGTGCACATACAGCTTCATACCTTTCTAAGGCTCTTTGTTGCAATATTTTATCTGAAATTATTTGTAATTTAAATTATTCACTTTTCTTCTATTATGTTAAGTTCTTGAACAAAAAATTCATAACTATTCATAATTAATAAAAAAAATGAAGCTCAGCTATTATAATTTATAACACATCGATTAAAACACAAAAATTTTTAAAACTTACGGTCAGATGTTATCTTTTGATCAGTAACAGGATGAAAAGGGCCTGTCCTTAACACATAATCTGTGCTAAGAGCTAAAGTATTCACCCAATGTGCATGTCCTTCCAATGTTCTACATAAGATACCATCTTCTGCTCTCCAGACCTTAAAAAATCAAACCCTTTGTAAGGTCCTAACTAAATACATACATACCTAATTAATCATCAAGCAACAACTGCCAACAATCTTCAAATTTCATCAGAAGTGGAGCTTTACTTATGCACAGTGATAAGAAAAAAATTATGTCTCATAAGGGTATACAAAATGTTCAACTCCAATTTTACAGGAATGTCAAATTGCTAACCAAAAGCCATAAGTATTGACATTACCTTTATGTACCTATCTTGTGATGATGTATAAATAAGACCATTTCCTCCCCATTTCACTGAAGTAACAGCTTTAGAGTGACCTGTTAAACTGATAACTGTGAGCCCTGTAACTACATCCCATATTCTAACATCACCATCTTTTGAAGAACTGGCCAATTTTCTGCATTCTGGGTTCCTGCAACATTACAAAAATTTTACTATGTAACTTTTAAATTAACTTTGTTCATATAATTAATCTGATTCATATAAAATAACTACAATAAAATATTTTAAGTAAAGATCAACAAGAAAAAAGTGAATGAGGCTTATATTTCTATGAAATAGCATGCAGATTGTTGCTTTCTAAACACTGCAAATGGATTTATCTATTCAACACATTTTTATATTCACATACTTATGATAGGGTTCCCATGCTAGAGCTGTTATCCACTGCTTATGTCCAATCATTGTTCTTCCAACTTGATTTCCAGTATTTGGGTCCCATATAATAAGTTTTCCTTGTTTGCAAGCTGAAGCCAGTTTGGCCCCATCAGGTGACCAACTAATACATAGCACCCAGTTGGTATGACCTAAAATAAAATATATTAGATATGATGAATTTAAATGGGCACTAATATAAATAAGCCTGAAGGGTTTGTTTGATACATTAGTATTTCAGGAATTTGCAGCAAAATAGTTTTTTTTTCATCTAGACATTAAAGATCAAGAAGCATGTTTTGCAGCCAACAACGCACATTGCTTTTAGATACACATAAGTCTTATTATTACAGCTTTTAGATACCTACACAAAGTCAAATTTTAATAAATTCTAATAGCATGAACATAATTTATATTACAATTAGAATCATGATATCACATAAAATACTACAATACCTTTACACACATGATGTGGAGTTTGTGTGCTTAGATCCCAGAATCTTACAGTAGTGTCTCCAGATCCACTAGCAAGTGCCTTTCCTGATGGACTAAAATTTGTAGCAATTACAGCTTCAGCATGTCCTGGTATTGAACTGTAATTTAAAAAATGTTATAATATAGCCTGACGGAACTCAAATAAACAGCTGAAAAATTAATTGTTGGAATAGTAAATTAAAGAGAACCTTGTACATCTAGTAATGGGTCGTACTCTAAAAACTGCCTGTTGCTGATATATGATATCAACAACCTCTTCAGAATTAAGAATTTTCAAGTCCAAAGCTTCTTTTAATGTATTTGTTATTTCAACATCTTTCACAAAAAACAAATACGGCTTATCTTCCTGAAAATTATAATGTTTATTATTATTTGTGTTGTTTTGTTTAAATAACTTAAATAAAAAAGTCAAAGATAATCAAGCCGCTTAATGCCTTATTTCTATACCTCTTGTAATAGAGCATTGCATATGAGTTGCAGCTGGTCTCTTGTTATGTTTAATGGTAAATCTAATGGATTTCCGGAATCTTCTCCAGAATCTGACTTTAGTCTAGCTTGAATAGAATTTGGTAACTCATTATCGATATCCATTGTTATTTATTAATAGGCATTAACATAAATAGTAAGTAAATACTCCAACACAATGTGTATTTTCGTAAACATAACCTAAAATATTTTGTATTAACACTTGTCAATCGGTCATCCGTCAAGTACACTGACCTCTATATTTACCACTGGACTGGCGGCTGTCAAAGTGCTTTTGTGCCCGTTTGATAATCGCCATTTTGGCGCTGTCGGACGTAGCGAGCAGTAGCGAGTGTCCGTGGTACTAAAACTAGTCGCTTACACATATGTCAAATGTTCTCATTCTTGATAACTTTTATATAATGCTTATAACAATAACAACATAAAATTCGAATTAATATTTAAAAAATATAAAATCACTTAACAATAAGCAAGCACTTCTCTGGCGGCCACTTGCAATATACGTAAAAATTTGTTCTGCGGACACTCGCTACTCGCTAGTGGCGCTTCAAATAGGCACAAAAAAATAGCTGTCAAACTTACGGAACAGCCAGTCCAGTGGTAAATATAGAGGTCAGTGGTCAAGTATGTCAAACGGCTGTTTGCCTTAAATAAGAAGAACAAGAATTACTCAATCAATAGGCACATTTTAGGTCTTGAACACATCTTCATTCAGAGATGTTCATAGAGTACAGAAAAATATAGATACCGGAATCGGCTTAGCCTGTGCAGGTAAAGTGCAATTTGAGTCCACATACAGGGTGTAATCTAATTCCCTTATAGAGCCAGACCACGTATGTCCTAACACATGCATGTAAATACTATGGTGAAGTCAGAATTTGAATATCACGATTTTAATTTTTTTTTTCTATGTTTTTTTTTCGAACTAATAGGCTTTTGGTAATGCTAAACGGTCCTTTAGATACCTCATACCAGGCGCCCTTCCGCGTTCGCGTTGTTCGTAGTGCAGGAGGTCACATGTCGTCGCGACACTGCACAAGCAACAGCTGACTAGTCGGTACCGAAACAGAGGATATTGTTTTCTTTTTTTCGAATATTGTCACCTTTTTTCTTAATACCTAGGCCATATTACATAATTTATTTAACCATTTTTAGTAGATTAGTAACTTTTTTTCGTATTTGAAGTAAATTCTACTTCTCTCATTTATTTCAACATAGATACTTACCAAAATCTTAGAAATAAACTAGACAAAAATGTTTTGTTTATATCTTCATCAAATTGTAAAACTGTTCAAATTTATCATTTTATTTGCAGGAGCTATTTTTACTATCATATTGTTTTAATATTTTTTTTTTCACTTCATAAAAAGACAGTACAGTTAGTTAAAAGTTTTTAGTTTTGTTAATTGGAGAATTGCTAGAATCAGTACCTACACAATATCGATATCTAGCTTATTATCTACAAAGCGGGAGGACAAACGCCTCCATCACACCTGATGGAAGTAAGAATAAGCTAAGGGTTATAACAAACTTATCCATGGGGTACTAATTCGCTCTTTTCTTAAAACTTTCGAATAATCTAAAGCTTTATCCAAACATGACATACGATAAACATTCTTGGTAGGTACCTACGTTCACAAAAGTTTTTAGTTTTGTTAGGTAATCGTGAATTGCTAGAATCAGTACCTACACAATATCGATATGTAGCTTATTATCTACGAAGCGGGAGGACAAACGCCTCCATCACACCTGATGGAAGTAAGAATAAGCTAAGGGTTATCACAAACTTACCCATGGGGTACTAATTCGCTCTTTTCTTAAAACTTTCGAATAATCTAAAGCTTTATCCAAACATGACACACGATAAACATGTCTTGGTAGGTAACTACGTTCACAAAAATACTTCCTCAAAATAAAACAGTTTTCCTTACCTAAGTAAGAGTTAAGATAAAGCTTTAATAAGCTTCATATCTATCCATTCGCTCACCTCCGACGTGCTCGATTTTCACTCAAACTCAAATCTAAACACTTCACTAAACACTAACAAACCAACCGTATCTAATAAAGAAACACAAGAACTGTACATTATTTAATTTACACTTCACATAACGCAGTCGCGTCTCATCAAGACACTCGCTCGTACCAAACACCTAATAAAACAAGTTAATCGTCGTATTTTCACCGGGAGACTAAACTAAACACATAAAACACACGAAAATTCAACTCCGTATCCGTTACATATTAAAAGTAGGTAATCTTCTATCCTGCTCACTCACCTCGCGGCTAAGCGAGCTGAGTGAGCTTCTAGCCTACTATTCAAACCAAAAACCGCGAGGTCCGCGCCGCGCTCTGACTCACCTCGCGGCTAAAACTCTTACTTGTCTATGTTGCCCCGGTAACATTAAAAATGTCCTATTATTATTTATTTATACTAAGTTCAGTACTACGTTTCAGGAAATCATAACTGACCAAGGGGTCGTATTTGAAAATACGAGCGCTCGAAAACGGTACCTAACAAGTGGCCGATGATAGTATTCGTAAAGGCAATTTTATCACAATTTGTTTTCGGAAAGTTTAAGTAATATACTTTAGTTAGATGTATGATTCATATAAATGCTATTTCATTGTTTTCAAAGGGGATTAAATGCATTTGAGCGCCCGCAATTCAAAAATCGGCACCCGATTTGTAATGTAGGTATTAAAAAAAAAAAACAAAATCCCCAGACATACACACTAACTACACGGGCTCAAAGTAAGCTCAAGCTGTGTTATGGGTTACCGTGCAGCGACCTAGGGGAAACCTAGAATATAAATACATAAATAGATACACATCCACGACCCGTAACGTTTCTTTTCTTGCCCCGGACGGGGATCGAACCCGCAACCTCAGGCGCTCTAAGCCAACGCTTAATTAAACCACTGCGCCACGGCGGTCCTCGTATTATTTAAAATTAGTATAAAATATGAGTAAAATCTTGTTTTTAAGTACCAGGGGAATATAAAATAAAAAGACGTTTCTAACTTAAAACATAGTTATCTCTGCGAGACATATTTTTTTATTTAAACTCTGTGACCTTGTCGATAAGATTCATAATATCTATTTCTATTCATATGCGGTCAATTTGTGGATGGTTGACCTTACCTTCTAAAAATAGTTATGGCAATTTACCTAATTTTGCATTTTAACCAAACCAAAGAAAGCGCCGCCAGGTTTCCCGTAAAGTTCTGGGTACCAGGGAAGTATAGAATAAAACAGTTCTTGTTGACAATGTCAAACCATTTTGTTTCGTTGTTTTATGCTGTATGCTGTATGTAATAAGGTTCATATCATCTTAACACAGTTACCGAAAATCATTGCTCACTATGTGGGTGCGTGGCTAGGCGGCTTGCTTGTTGTGTTCTTTGTAATGAAGCGCCAAACGGAATACCGCGAAAATACCGCCAAAGTCAATGATGCCGCCTGCATGCATGTCACTGAACTTTGTTTTCTAGTAAGTAGGTGTGTTTTGAAGTGAATTTATTAAAGTGCATAGGTACATACCTATTATGTAATCTGAAGTCAGTTGCTTGTTCGGTCTTAGAGCGTCAAGTCGCTGTTGATAACTGATTACGTGGTCCGCGGTTTTGTTTGAGAATTTTAGTGTTTCGTTACGTTTTTGTTTTTAATTTTGTAATTGTTTAGTTTTCGTTTTGCTAATGAAACTGTTAATTTATTTGGTTTAGTCTATTTTAATCAGTGTTAGAATTTAATTAGTGTTATTACTTATTAGTAAGTACCTAATTATAATTTTTGTATGTCTTATTCTAACGCAGAGTATTATGACATGTTAATCTGTGTAGTTAGATGTGACGGAAATGTAGGTATTGAGAGCACGTGCCCGATACGATAATAGACTGTACGTATCAGGTAGACCTGGTAACCCACGTATCCTGCCATCCTTGCAAGCGTTCTATGGACTTACAGTGCGGCCCATACCACTGGGTCATTTCATAGAAATTCGTCTGTTGTGGGGATGCCTCGATTACACTCTGACGTTGAGGACAGGATTTTGGAGTATGTTGATCTGACCCCATTGGATTTCTTTTTATGGGGTCATATTAAGCATATTGTTTATGCTGAAGAATGTTTTACTGAAGAACAGATGTGAATGCGCATAATATCTGCGTTTGTGGCGGTGCATTCGGAGATGCTGCTGAGATGCGCGAGCTCCATTCAACGTAGAATGGAACTATGCATAGAACGTGGTGGAGCTCATATCGAGCCATATTTGTAGACACTACAAATTGTGTACCTACTTAGTGCTGTGTAGTTGTGGTTCCTGTTTATTAATGGGCGCGAGTGCCGTTTGAGCCGTTTTCTGCTACCAGGTATGATTTTAAATGCTTCACTTTACTAAATCTATTTTGTTTTATATCTAAGTGCGCAAATAACTTGGTAATCATTTATGTTGCAGACTTTCATTCATATTAAAACCACGGTAGAAAACTTATCCAAAGATCGTTATTATCCTTCTGGGAAAATGTTATCTTAAGTACATTTCGTGTAATGAGTTTTATTCCTACAAATCCTATCTTTCTAACGTATTTTTCCTATCTACCTACCTACTTCCTTTGCGCACCTGTATGCGCAAAGATCATTCATTTCCCGCGCATTTTTAGACTTCCGTTGCGTTGATCGCGGCTGGTGGGCGCTCGCAATTTACCAGGCATTCATAATGTTGCGCTGACTTAGAATTAAGGAGTTTTGAGACACAACGTGAAATTGCTTACAAATAATATTGATTTAGTTTGTTTGAAGGGGAAAAATTAAAAAAATCACGATATTCAAATTCTGACTTCACCAAGATATTTACTTGCATGTGTTAGCACATACGTCTTTCGTCTTTATAAGGCAATTAGATTACACCCTGTATATTCTGTAGGTATATTTAAAAAATGGTTTACTTTGAGATTATAGATCCATAGTGAAAGATTTTTAAATTTTTTAAGTTTTACCGTCTGATCAGAATTTCCTTTTAAGATTTCAAAAGGTGTTATAGGTCTACCATACCTGATGGAAAAAAGAAATTGATGCTATCAATACTGGGGAAATTTTTAAAGGAAAGGACAATGACCGAAAATAACCCAGGCCCGAATGCAATGAAATGTATCTAAGAATGTACTAAAAATGTGTAAATTAAATTCTGTATAATTGAAATGCGCGATTTTTTTTTTCAAATTGCTTACAAGTTAGGCACGGCCCACGGGTTATATTAATGATTCAACAAAATGGTGTACATGGTATAATCGGACTAGTTTGTGCCTTAGTTTTCATGAGCGATGTTAATTCAGGCTCTTATCTGTCTACGTTATTATGTTATCTACCTAGTTTTATTCAAATCAATTCAGTCGTTCAGGCAAAAAGCGGAGAAACGTTAAAAGTCAAAATTCGTTTTCATTGAGATTTTAAAAATGAGGATTACAGCTTGAAGTACACCTAAAAAAGGGAATACGATAACAAATGGTTATGAAGATGATTTATCTAGTTTACTAGAAATTATGAACAATAAAGGATTAAGCTTGGTCTCACAAAACCAACTTCAATATATTCTTTGAATAAAAATGATTAGAGAGATATTTTCATTTTATTAAAAGTAGTTTTGACAGAGCGTATAAAAAGTCAGAAAGAAAAGTATACAACAATGTTAAAAACCGTTCCAAATCGCCGTGGATTACTAATGAAATAGTAAAGTTATGTAATTTGAGAGATAGGTATTTTATTAAATGGAAAAAGGATGCAAATAATTTTACTTTGAGGCTGGAATACGTTAAACGAAGGAATTTAGTGCAAAAGATGATAGAAATTAATAGAAATAAATATTTTAATAACGAAATAAGTAACAATTATAATAATCCTCGTAAAATATGGCAAATTTTAAACCAAATATGTGGCAGAAATCGTTCTGATGCAGACGAAGTAATTATTAACGGATTTAAAAAATATGATTTATCCTGCAAACAAATTGCTGACATATTTGCGAATCAATTTGAACAATCTGCTAAAAAAATAATACCAGTCTGTAACAAGCAATTTCCATCATATAAACAAGAAATAAGTGATTCTAGCATTCTCTTTAAAAAAGCGACTTCAAGTAAAATAAATTCAATTATAAAAACTTTGAACTCCCATAAAACTCCTGGCGTAGACGGAATTCGAATCATAGACTTACAACGGATTAGTAATGAGCTAGCTAACACCATTGCAAACTTGATAAACACAAGTATGAGTACCGGTACATATCCACAGGAACTTAAAAAAGGATGTGTGAGGCCTATATACAAGAAGGGTAGTCACGACGATCCTGAGAACTTCCGTCCAATAACGCTTCTATCCTCACTCAACAAGATCGTTGAAAAGTTTGTTTCTGAACAAATACACTTCTTTTACCAAAAGCATAATATAATTAGTAAAAATCAGTTTGGCTTTCAGAAAGGAAAAAGTACAACTTCCCTTCTGAGCCAATTTACAGATGAGGTAAATGGATATTTAAATGAAAAGAAAAATGTTCTTGCTTTGTTCATTGATTTTTCGCGCGCTTTCGACACTTTGAACCACAAAACGGTAATAAAGAAGCTAGATAACAGTGGAGTACGTGGACCATTACTACGATGGTGCACTGATTATCTACAAAGTCGCACTTATACCGTCAAAGTCGGAAGTAGCTTGAGTGACGCCAAACACGTGACAGAAGGCACGGCGCAGGGATCCGTGCTCGGACCGTTACACTTTCTAACTTATGTTAATGACATCAAAAACTCTGTAACAAACTGTAACCTTCTCCAATTTGCAGACGATACTTGCCTTCTGATTGCCGACAAAGATGTTCACACAGCAATTACTAACATGCAACAGGACTTTGACAATCTAAGCAAGTGGTGTCATGATGCGGGGCTTATTCTCAACGCAAAGAAAACTAAACTGATGCACATTCACTCTCCATACATAAACACCCCCTTAACAAAACATCTTACTGCTCACTGCCATGACTGCTTGCACAGAGTAGGTACACAAAAATCGAGCTGTAAATGTCCAAACATAGAACTCGTTGATAAACATACCTACTTGGGACTTGTTATTGATCACAGGTTAAATTGGCAACCTCATATTAACTCTGTATGTGACAAACTCCGTGCTTTCTTAGCTACACTTATCATTGTCAAAAATCGTATACCGTTTAAGACAAAGGTTATGTTATATAATGCCTTAGCAGACTCCATAATATCTTACGGACTTAGTAGCTATGGTCGCACATTCAAATCGTACCTAGATAGTATATTGCAACTTCAAATTAGAATAATTAAAAATATTGTGCCTCTCAACTTCAAACACCAATGCTCACATGATATTAATCAACTTTTTAAACATTGCAAGATTCTACCAGTCCATACTAAAATTACGCTGAATTTATTAAAAGAAAATTATTTTAAAACTGAATTTCAAACAACCGTTTCTCATAGCTACACAACTAGGGCGATAACAAATAATAAGTTAGAAACCATCCGCGCCCAAAACATGTATGGCCAACGAACCTGTGCATACCTTATCCCTAGAATTGTTAATAAACTTGACAAATCAGTATCATTCAAATCACCAAACAAAAATATCAAACTACAACTTAAAAATTACTTTTTATCCTTATTGTAGAATTAACTCGAAACAACATAGTACGGTAGTGATGATATTCCGTAGTGAAATATCATTAATGTAATTGTTGACTATAAGAGTGATTGTTTAAATAAAAACGTACAACATATGCCTCAAATGCAACTAATGTAACTATTGTATATGTTCTTTATTATTTAAATTCTAACATTGTAAGTTCGACCTAACTTTGCTCTGTCTGGACAAACCTTCGAGGTTTTTAGATAGTAAGCATTTCATGTTGTAATATTTTATTTTGGTTAATAAATAAATAAAAAAAAAAAAAAAAAAAATGGTTATTTTAGAACCGAAGCTCGTTTAAACAAAAACAAAATTGTCAATGAGGAGTTTTCAGTATACGATAAAAAAAAAAGTAGTTCACTTTTCAACATTAGATGGCGCTGATTCAACTCAAGTGTCAACTCAAGTACCAATTTCAGTACCGTACCTACGTGTAATAATTATTAATATACTTCATGTAAAGAAAAAACGCTGCAAAACAAACTAGGAGAATAAAAAACAATGAAATGTTATATTATTAATTTGAAGGTTATGGCAATCAGCAAGAATTTTATCTCTACGATCAGTCAACTGTCAACAAAGAGGATACGATATTGACATTGACTCTTCAGTTTTGTTCAACGCCATCTAGTATGTATTGAAAAAACTTAAAAAAAAAAATGAAACGAAAAGGCCTCATTCGTGCAAAGAGAAGTACCTGCTTTGCAAGATTATGATATGAATATGACAAATTAAATTAATGTAAGTGTCCTTCAAGCTGTAATCCTCACTTTTGAAATCTCAATGGAAAGGAATTTTGACTATGCCAAAATATAATGATGAATAAAAAAAATTGTCGTATTATAGTTTCGGCGGTATCTATAAGTTGGTGAGGATTACAGCTTGAACGTCACGCTGTAATCCTCACCACTCGTGCACGTAAACGGTAATGTGTATCGATTGTTTTAAGTTCATAGTCGTGAAATAGTGATAACAACATGCCAAATCTCATAAATGTCGGCTAAAAACTCCAAAGATATCAAGGGTTCCTGGTGAGGATTACAGCTTGAACATTTGAAAACTTCTAATTTCTCCGGAACGCCTTCGACTGCTAAAAAATAGATATGAAATAGTATGAAACGATAATAATTATTTTGGACCGATTTAATTTGAAAAGAAAAGCTTTTTATTTTCTCTACATTTGTATGGCGAGGCAGTCGCGTACGAATTCAACCTATAGCTATACCCCCGAAATTATAATGCGACAATTTTTTTTTATATAAGTCACTATTAATGAATATTTCATCACTATTTTTTGGCATAGTCAAAACTCCTTTCCTTACCTACGTGAAACTATTGTATTTTTTATAAAACTTATGACGCACCCCGTGCCCTGACCATTTCTTTGATAAAAATCGCTATTTATATAATTAACTTTTACTATGGTATTTAAAAGTTTTTACAGTTCAAACGTAATCAGCACCTCTAGAAGAATAAGTAGGCAGTTTTCTACCCTATTGAACGTTCCGGAAACTCCAAGCTAGTAATAAGTTTTATATCTGTGGTTTTGAATAAAGTTTTACCTGGCTACACTGCACTACACTGTCAGACTGAGTCCTTGGCGGGCTTTTTAAAGAGATAGGCGCGTTTTTTCAACTTTTGAAAGAAAATATTAATTTTATGTTCTGTTTAGCAAATTTCATTGATAGTTTATCGCATTCGAATCGTTAATAAGTGCAGACATGGAGGAGGACCCAGGGGAGTCGTCCCCTGGGAAACCCGATAGGAAGCGACTGCGGAGGCCTCCTACTCCAGCCGACATGGACTCTTTAGACGGAAAAATGTACTTACCGTTCATAAAACCAGGATATCGAAGACTTTTTCCGGAAACGTCTGCGTCCCAGGAATATGTAGTATTTACCGAGAGTACCAGTACTGAAGGAAATGTTGGCAACAGAAACCCACTTACTTTGGCGGGACTTTTTAAAGACGAAGTTAAAGGAGTGACAGGCATTAAAAGAATGTCTGCAAATAAAATAGGCATATTTTTCTCCCAGGCAAGTAACGCAAACAATTATTTACTCAACGAGACATTCCAAAGACGACACAATTTTAAGGCATTTATCCCAGCGAGAAGTATTGAAAAAATTGGAGTATTGAGGTATGTTCCTACAAATATAAGCAATGAAGACCTTTTCAAGAAATTAATCTCATCCTGTGAGATTATCGGAGTGAGAAGGTTCACTAAAAAAGTCAATGGTAAAACTAAACCATTTGAAACTGTCTCCGTAACTTTTTTAGCTAATTCATTGCCAGAATCTGTATCTTTGGATTTATTTAATTTTAAAGTCTATGAATATGATCCTCCCTTATTGCAATGCTTCAAGTGTTTCAAATTCAATCATCATGCAAAAATATGTAAGTCTCAACAAAAATGTTCAATTTGTGCCAAAGATCATCATTACTTAGAATGCCCCGATGATCAGGCTTTGCATTGTGCTAACTGTGGTGGTCAACACCTTGCTATTTCGCGAGATTGTCCTGTTAAACAAAAAAGAATACTAGATAAAAAGAATAAAGTAACATATGCCAATTTAATGAAAAAAACAGATCACACATATAGTTTAGCACATTATAACTCAGATTACCCTACATTACTCCCTAAGAAAGTTACAAACATGGTTACAAAACCCAAAGAAATTACAACAGATGAAATAGTTCAAGGTATTTTAAAGAATGATAGTATCTTAAAATCGTTAGTGGCGACGTTAGTAAATTTAGGAAATAGTAATAAAAAAATGACTACATCTTTCATAAAAGAAACATTAGTAAACAATTTAAAACATGGATAATAAGTTCTTAAAGATTTGCCAATTTAATGTAGAAAGTATCAATAGCAAAAAGCCACTTCTTATTTCCTTTTTAGAGCAGAATGACATTGATATATGTCTGTTAAATGAAACTTATCTCAAAAATAATATGCATTTTAAATTAGCTGGTTATAATTTTATTTTCCAACATGGCCCTAAGGGTCGTGGTGGAGTCGGTATACTTATTAAGAATAATTTTAAATACAATAGTATAGATATGCCTTTTTATGATGATTTACAATCTGCAGCTATAGTTCTTAAAACTGATACAGGTGATATATCCATCCTATGTGTCTATAGTCCACCAAGACCAGGACATTTTAAATCTAGACAGCTTAAACAAATAATTAATAGTTTACCTAAACCTATCTTACTATCTGGGGATTTAAATGCACATCATGTGGCCTTTGGGTGTTTTTCAACAAAACCCAGAGGTACAGATGTATATAACATGTTAGATGAGTGTGATTTATGTATCTTGAATTCTGGAGCTCCAACCACAGTAGGTAGTTTACGTCACAAACAGTCTTCCATTGATATAACTTGTGTCAGTCCCAACATTGCTCCACTAAGTCAGTGGAGTGTTCATGATGATCCAATGGGCAGCTATCATTACCCAACTATCACAGTCATACAGCTATCACCACAAACTTTTGAAGTAGGTCAACCATCAGAAAGATTTCTGTATAACAAAGCTGACTGGAAACTTTTTGAATCTGAAACAGAAAAAACATTCAAATCATTCTCTATTGATCCTAGTAATCCTTTGTTGTCATACAATCAATTTTGTGATATCTTAAATCAAATTAAAGAAAAATGTATACCAAAACTTAAAATAACTTCTCCAACAATTATGAAAAAACCTGTTCCCTGGTGGGACGATGAATGCTCAGAAGCAGTTAAAAAGAGTAAAGCAGCTTTGAATTATTATAGAAATCATTCCTCTTTAGAAAATTACATACATTATAAAAAAACAGATGCCATTAAAAAAAGACTTTTGAAAGAAAAGAAAAAGAATGGTTGGAAAAAACTCTGTGAGTCATTTAATAGATACACACCTATTACTGTAGTCTGGAACTATATCCGCAGATTCAAAAGAGCATCTTCGAATGCACCTCCGAAAAATTGTGAATGGATTCCATCTTTTCTTGATAAGTATGCTCCCACTGATCCACCTGAAAAATTAGTAGACAGCAATTTGTTAGATACTTTTTTTATGCAAGAAGGTAATTCACAAAGTGCATTCTTATCTAATTCTTTTACATGGCAAGAATTTCAATCTGCTTTAAAATCTAGAAAAGACACTACTCCAGGCTTGGATGATATTCCTTACAAACTTTTAAATCATTTACATGAGAATGCTCAAAAGATTTTACTCAATATTTTCAATTTACTCTGGGATAATCAACTAATTCCAACTTCATGGAAAACCCAATGCATCATTCCTATCATAAAACCAGACAAATCTGAAAGCCACTGTAACTCATACAGACCTATATCATTGTCATCTTGTGTTGGAAAAGTATTTGAATATATGATAAAGGTTAGGTTAGACTGGTATGTGGAATCTAATAATATCTTACCAAAGGAACAGTATGGTTTCCGTAAAGGTAAAAGCTCTGCAGAAAGTTTTGTTGCTTTGATATCAGATATAAAGCAATCCTTTTCTTCTCATTCATCTACAGTTTGTGCCTTTCTTGATGTACAGGGGGCATTTGATAATGTGATTCCGTCCATTCTTGTAGATGTCTTAATTGACATAAGTATCCCAGGCAAGGTCTGTAAATGGATTTTTAACTTTTTGTATGACAGGACAATGTATGTAAAATTTAATAATATTTTATACGGACCTAGACAAGTTTTTAAAGGCACAATGCAAGGTGCCACTATATCACCTCTTTTGTACAATTTGTACACATGCCATTTGAATAGATATATTTCCCAATATAATGTCAAATACCTGCAGTATGCAGATGACCTGGTTGTATATAGTAGTCATAAGGATGTAAATATTGCTGTAAATAATTTAAATAATGCATTACAACAAGTTCATTATTATTATACCTGTAAATTAAAGTTACCTCTAAGTTTAAATAAAAGTGCAGCAATGATTTTCTCTAAAACATACACTACTTCTATTAATATTGTAAAACTTCATGATAATAGTTTAAAATGGATAGAAGGTAAAAAGTTTTTGGGAATTCACCTTGATAGTAAATTACAATTTCATAACCATATAGAACAAATTATTAAAAATGCCTGCCGAGGTCTGAACATAATTAGATCTTTGGCAGGGGTTCACTGGGGATCAGATCCCAAAACTTTATCGTTACTTTATAAAAGTCTAGTGCGTAGTCACTTTGATTATAGCGCCTTAGCCTATCTCAACTGTAATTATACTTTATTAAGAAAATTAGATATTATCCAAAACAAAGCACTAAGAATCATATCAGGTGCTATGTGTTCTACTCCTATACATGTTATGGAAGCAGAGACATGTATTCCTCCTTTAACATTGATAAGATTAAGAATAGCTGAAAGGTTTTGTTTAAAGGTTTTTGCTTCTAATAACAATCATATAATGAATAGAATACTTCCTGTGCTCCCATTAGATATCACTTGTGTAGGTACTTATATGGACTCTTCAAATATTTTATCAAGAAAATTACCGGAACTCTTAAGAATAATGATACAAATTCATCTTAAATTTGGTAAAAGTGTATTTAGAGAGAGCCATTGGCCTTTGTATAATATAGATTATAATGCTAATATGATTGATGTAGCAGTACTTAAGAGGGATGTCATTAATCAAATAGAACTTTTAAATATGCTTGATGAAACTGATTATTACAGTATATACACTGATGGTTCTAAAACCTTGAGCACTGTTACATCAGCATATTATGACCCCCAAACTAAATCCAGAAAGTGTATCAAAATAGATTCTAATTGTAGTATATTCACTGCTGAATGTTATGCCATTTATTGTTCTCTTTTATATTTATGTAATATTAATAGTAATAATTTTTTAATACTTACCGATTCACTTAGTGTTATTAAAGCTCTTGAAAATAGGATTTTAAAATTCAGTACCAATCATTTGATTTTTAAGATAAAGCAAGTGTTGTATGATATGTGTGTAAATAGTAAATTTGTAAAATTTATGTGGGTCCCTTCTCACTCCGGTATATCGGGAAATGAAGAAGCAGATAAAATAGCAAGGGGAGATCCAGATGAAGATCATAGTGATTCAATGCACATACCTTTTACCGATTTATATGCTCCCATGAAGGAATGCCACAGAGAACTTTTTAATGATTACTGGAGGAATGTATCGTCCGATAAGGGAAAATGGTACTATGACATACAAAAGGTCCCGCCCGCCCAACCCTGGTACCACAAAATCTTTGGATCGAGAAGCTTCATAACTTCCATCAATAGAATGAGATTTGGGCACTGCCAAACAAAATCCCATTTGTGCAGACTGAAGCTTGTGGATAGTGGACTATGTGAGGAGTGCAACGAGGAAGAGGACTTAGAACACGTTGTTATGAAATGTAGAAAATATAACCTACAAAGATTGTTATTGTGTAGTGAAATTGACAATGACACTGACAGACAAGAGCGACAAGAAGAAACATCGTTGAAAAGTTTACTTTCAGAGAAGAAGTTTTATAAATCTTTATTCCAATTTTTATTGAACATAGAAATGAAACTGTAATTTTAAGAAGTGTTAACATTTAAGAAGTGAACTTTATTTGTAAACTGTATATTGTTAATTTGTGTGGCTAAAAGGACTCGTTTCCAGGCCCGTTAAATAAAATATTAAAAAAAAAAAAAAACTGTCAGACTGATTGACACCATTTCAATCCATCAATCGTCAGGAATTTCCCTTCTCCGATTGCTTTACTTACGTGTAATGTTTTTTATTTATTTTAAAACGACGATAAACGCAAAATGATTTTTTTGGGAATTCTGTTTATATTGTGTACTATTGCTAAATGCGATGAGCATACACACACCTACAAAGAAGGAGAACAAGTGGTGTTATGGATGAATACCGTGGGCCCGTACCACAATCGACAAGAGACGTACGCTTACTACTCCTTACCGTTTTGCGTAGGAACTAAAGTAACTATAGGACACTATCATGAAACTTTATCAGAAGCTCTTCAAGGTGTTGAACTTGAATTCAGCGGTCTGGATATTACATTCAAAGATAATACACCGGCACAACAGTTTTGCGCTATAGAACTTCATGAAGAATCTTACAAAGCTCTTGTTTATGCCGTAAAGAACCACTACTGGTATCAGATGTACATAGATGACCTACCGATTTGGGGAATAGTTGGAGAGGTTGATGGTGACCATTTTTACATCTGGACTCATAAGAAATTTGATATTGGCTTTAATGGAGATAGGATTGTTGAAGTTAATTTAACAGCAGAAAATAAGGAACTATTAACACCAAATGCCAAAATTCCATTTACTTATGAAGTAAACTGGAAGAAGAGCAACATTAAGTATGAAGACAGGTTTGATAAATATCTTGATCCAAACTTTTTCCAACACCGAATTCATTGGTTCAGTATTTTTAATAGCTTTATGATGGTAATATTCCTTGTTGGATTAGTATCCATGATTTTGATGAGAACGTTGCGCAAAGATTATGCCAGATATTCGAAAGATGATGATTTAGATGACTTAGAGAAAGACTTGGGTGACGAGTATGGATGGAAGCAAGTTCATGGAGATGTGTTTAGACCAGTCCCTCATGTCGCAATTTTCTCTGCTCTTATTGGAACTGGTTATCAATTGACTACTGTATCTCTGGCCGTGATTATATTTACTATATTTGGAGAACTTTACACTGAGAGGGGCTCATTACTCTCCACTGCTATTTTTATCTATGCTGCAACATCTCCAATCAATGGATATTTTGGTGGTTCTCTGTATGCCCGTATGGGTGGTAAGATTTGGATAAAACAGATGCTTCTTTCAGCCTTCCTATTACCTGTTTTAGTTTGTGGAACTGCTTTCTTTATTAACTTTATAGCAATGTATTACCATGCCTCAAGAGCTATTCCATTTGGTAGTATGATTGCAGTTATGTCCATTTGCACTTTTGTTATACTCCCGCTGACCCTTGTAGGTACTGTTCTTGGTCGTAATCTTGCTGGACAACCTGATTATCCTTGTCGCATTAATGCTGTCCCCAGACCTATCCCTGAAAAGAAATGGTTCATGGAACCTTATTACATCATAATAATGGGTGGTATTTTACCATTTGGTTCTATATTTATCGAAATGTATTTCATTTTCACTTCATTTTGGGCATATAAAATATATTATGTGTATGGATTTATGTTACTTGTGTTTTTAATTCTTATGATTGTTACTGTTTGTGTAACTATTGTGTGTACTTATTTCTTATTGAATGCTGAAGACTACCGTTGGCAATGGACAAGTTTCTTGGCTGCTGGTAGTACATCACTGTATATTTATTTATATTCGTTTTATTACTTTTTGTTCAAGACTAAAATGTATGGACTGTTCCAGACTGCATTTTACTTTGGTTATATGGCTCTGTTTAGTTTAGCTCTTGGGATAATATGTGGCACAGTTGGTTATGCTGGAACAAGCATTTTTGTTAGGAAAATATATTCCACAGTTAAAATTGATTGAATATGATAAAGTTTATAAAATAGTACTTCATAAAAAATACTGTAAATTTTTGTATGCTATGTGTGCAGTTCTGTTTCAGTGGCTGAGGTTTAATGCCTCATAATTTTCATTTATTACACTTGTGACCATAAAGGTTTTCTAGAAACAATTGTAAAAATTGTTTCTTACTGAGATTGTGTTTTTGTATGACAACTTTTTATGTACAATGTGGCATAAGTGTGTCTGCCCTTATACTATTTAGTGATATCCGTAAATAAATTATTATCTATAATTATTTAATGCAGCTTGTAGATACTGCTATAGAGTTGTTTTAATTGTAACAAAAGTTTATTGTATTAAATTCTTAGTTTTGTATATACTAGGGTAGACCTAAAGTGTAACACAAAAGTGTGTAAATGCTGAAACATATTTTGATTGGATGAGTGTTCATGAAGTCATATCAAAAGTCAAAACAGTTGACAAACAGTATCACATATGCTCTCATCCAATCAACTTTAAAATACTTAAATACCTGAGGGTTTTTATTTATATAACTTATCAACATTTATTTTGAAGGAACTTTAATGTTAATTCAACATACAAGTCCCAAAGGAAGTGTATATAACAGATAATGTAGTTAATGTTTTTTTCTTAAAAATGGGTATGTTAGCAACTCAATGATTCATTACTTAGCTTTTTTTGTGGTACTTTACTGTTTGTTTGAATATTATTTGTGATTTTTCGGTGATTTTGAGAGCACTTTATGTAATTAATTTCAGTAACTTCATTTAGCGACATTATGACCACTTGCTCTTAAGACACCTTATGGAACTTGTATTATGTGATGTTCTGGCGTAGTAAAGGAGGCACGGAATTAAGTTATGGAATGTTGAACTTTGAGTTACCATATTTGATGTTCTGTGGGATTTTCTGTGGCAAGAAGTGTGTTATTAGAAATTAAATGTTTTCTGTTACAGCTCAAGAGAGTGAGTTAATGTATGACTATGTACTGTCAATGTAATCATTGTGGTTTCTTATTTTTAATGTTTATTTTTAAAATAATTCCATCCACAAGGAAGTTGTAGTTAATTATGAATTAAATAAATTAATAAAATTAATTTGATGTGTCATTTTGTTCGACCATGTTCAGGAATAGTTTTTGGGTGTTACTCCTGAACAAATTCTTACCAAAGATGTTTTTACCTATTACCCTATCTAAACCTACCCAGATTAATTATTAATGTTCTTATTACATCATTTAGTATTAATTCTATTGTAGCTAAAAATTACTATATGGGGTATTAATATAGACGGAATAGAAGCAGGAATATGATGGCGATTATAAAAAATATTTAAACATTTTTAGTGGGTCAGTTTTTTAAGGTAGTTAATTTTTTTCTGAAAAAGAATGATTTTGCTTTCATTTTGGTTTTATGTTTTTTTTCATTTCATACTTTTAAGTGTTTACAAAACATGATACTATGTAGGTACTTCTGAAGCAGTGTCCTTTGTTGTCCTTAAAATTTGGTTTGGCATTGACTTCAAAAACTATGAAAATGTTCCCAGTTCTTATTACATTTTTAATTAATTTTTGGCAGAAATTTCCTATCCGGGACAGTAGTAGGGACGGAATAGGAACATGACTAGGATGGCGTTTATAAAAATTATTTAAACATTTTTAATGGTTTGGTTTTTTGAAGGCGGTTCACTTTTAAATAAATATAAGTAATTAGTTTGCTTTCATTTTGGTTTTATGACTTCTTTTTTATTTTTTTTTTACACCGACATCGCTATCTCTTAATGGTAGAGCATCAAATGATAGTTGAATGAAGCACACGCATGGCGGGCGACTCACAGACAATCGAAACAGTTTTGCTGCCTTCTCTAGCAGCAGAGCCGTACCTAGTTGCCTACTTTGAAGTTTAGAGCGGTATAACAGAGTATTAGGTATTGTAACGAGAATATGTAACACTTTTTTATTATTATATCAGCCTGCACTGTCCCACTACTGGGCAAGGCCTCCCTCCAGTTCCTCCATATTTAACACAATTATGGAATTTCAATTATTAACTTATTTATACGTAGAATACACTACGCTTTTGTGGTCAAATATAGAACGTTATTTATTGTATAATTCAGTTCAAAGAATCTGTATAAAAATAAATATAATATCAAAAACTGAGTTTCAAGCTGTTTGTGGTGCCTTGGTTTCGTCGCGCTAGAGTGGTACGCTCGCTCGCTACCCTTTCATGCAACGTAGGTGTACCTTTTGGCATACTGATCGAGACGGTCGCTACCCACGTAGGTATAAGCGCGCGCAGCGAGTGGCTGTGTAGGTACATTATTTCCTTCCGGTGCATAAGGTCCATAGTAAGATTACAGTATGGTCCATTTGATGAACTTGACGAAATTATACTGGTCATTATGACACCATGAACGACAAGATACCTACTGTAGACGTACCTAATCATACAATGGAAATTATGGACCGGAACGCATTATTTACGGTTCTGTAGAAATTATTGAGTTAAAAATCTAACATGGTAAGTATAAGAACCATTGCAATCGAGTCTATTAACGATTCTGCATGTTTACGAATGTTGTTTTATTTTCTTTGCAATTATTTCCTAAAACAACCTGTTCTTTCACAAATATTGAAATATAACAAGGCACACATCTATTTACACTTGTCGTGAGGTAATGGCTTTTCAATTGCTGCTTACCAACCGACTCCATACTATACAAACATGGAGTTCTGTGATCGCACGGCTGAACAAACTATATTCAAGGTTTCGTGTAAACAAAAACTAACCTACACGGAACAAGAAAAAACAATGTTCCGCTTCAGGTGTTTTTCCTATCTATACAGGGTTAACTTAATTAACGCATCACCTCTTGCGGGCAGCCTCTCCACATCAATCCCAACAACATTTGTTCTACGACTTTTTACAAATTTTTATAAATAACACAAAAAATAATAACAAAAAATGTTTGCTCCTTACCCTACATTTTGTAAGAAGTACCTATTATTATTATGAAGCGATATTTTACTGCGCAAGGTGCGTGACATACCTACGCTCAGAGTTAATAGAGTAAGGGCGCGGACCCATGTCTGCGGTGCAGCGCCGCTCGCCGCGCGGCGGTGCGGCGCCGCACCGCAACGCGACGCAGCGGCGGCGCGGTTCCGCGGTGCCGCGGACAGTGCGCGGTGAGGTGGAAAATGAAACTAGCCCGAATGGCTTAGGATATGTTTGTTTATTATTATAGTTTTTTATTACTGTCACAAAGTCACTGTCACAATAAAATATATAAAACAAAAGAGTGTTTACCAGAAAGTGGTCAAACGCACATTTATTCACTACTATGTTCAATTAAAATTTCGTCAGGCACCTGTCACAGAAAAATTAAAAAAATATTCTACAAATAATAAACAAACATATCCTAATCCAATCAGGCTAGTTTCATTTCTCACCTCACCGCGCACTGTCCGCGGTGCCGCCGCGTCGCGTTGAGGTGCGGCGCCGCACCGCCGCGCGGCGAGCGGCGCCGCACCGCAGACATGGGTCCGCGCCCTTACACCTCTAAACAGAGGTTATAAATATTTTTTATATGGGAAAACTAAAAGTTAAAAAACTATGATTTTTTAAAAAGTTTTAGAACAAATGTTGTTGGGATTGATGTGGAGAGGCTGCCTGCAAGAGGTGATGCGTTAATTAAGTTAACCCTGTATAGATAGGAAAAACACCTGAAGCGGAACATTGTTTTTTCTTGTTCCGTGTGGGGATCAAACCCGCGACCTCACGATTCACATAGAAGTGCCTAAACCACTGCACTACGGATATCTATACTACTTACTATACGTACAGGGATTGCTATATTTTAAATTTATGTCTAAATGACTTACCTTGATCATTTTGACTCAACAAGGAGTTGAACCTTACGTTTTGAGAGCTCCATCTCGATATGAATTGCTGAATAAACTTCCACCACCTGCTTTTTTCTGACCACCATGCCCTAATTAAAATTAACCCTGTATATGTGTGTATATATCCTAGCTGCCCCCCTAGTTCGCTACATGGTATCTCCTATTTTGCTTAGTAAGTTCAGTCAAGTGGTCTTTATAGTCTGGAGATATATTTTTTTGAATACTGAATATCCTTCTAAGACTTCGATTTCTATCTAATGAAGCCAAGAACCGTCTCGATAAACATGTCTTCTGTTCAGAAGCTGGAGACGGGGATACAATGCAGACTTATAACACCCCTTTTTGCTGTTGGGAGTTAAGCGTAAACCTTTGTAGATTTACGTAAAAACTGACCATGCATATTTCATACTTATTTACCCATAATAAAACGACGTTTTTCGAAAACTGTCAAGTAAACATATTAGGTTGGGGAAAAAGTCTTTTCGCATAGTATGTATGAACTTCTAATAAAATCTCTTTGGCTATAGTATTTCTATCTGGCTGGTTTTGGTATCATTGAAAGTTAAAATTTTAAAGAACATAATTCCAAATTCAAATTAGGAAAATGTGTGATTTTCATTTGTTTTTCGTACTGTCAAGGTGAGTGAATCTAATGAAGAAATTCGATACATTTTAAAACTTTACTACCAAAAAAGGTAAAAATGCAACGCAAGCCGCAAAAAAAATTTGCGATGTTTATGGACCTAGTGCAGTGTCTGTGAGAGTAGCACCAATTTGGTTTAAGCGTTTTCAATCCGGAAATTTTGATGTCAAAGATGCACCTCGCTATGGTAGCCCTATTACGGATAAAATGGATGCCATTTTTGAAAAAGTGGAGCAAGATCGACATATCAGTAGTTACGACGTAGCTGAAGAACTGGGAATTGACCACAAAACAGTTTTGGCGCATTTGAAAAAAGCTGGGTATACAAAAAAGCTCGATATTTGGGTACCTCACGAGATCACTGAAATAAACCTAATGAACCGTGTACTCATTTGTGATTCTTTATCACGACGTAACGAAACCGAATCATTTTTGAAGAAGCTGATAACTGGTGATGAAAAGTGGATCACGTACGACAAGAACGTGCAAAAAAGTTCGTGCTCAAAGACCGGTCAGGCTTCACAGACTGTGGCGAAACCCGGGTTAACTCGCAATAAGGTGATGTTGTGTGTGTGGGGGGTTTGGAAGGGCATTATTCATTATGAGCTGTTACCACCAGGCAGCACTATCGATTCTGAACTCTACTGCGAACAACTTATGAGATTAAAACAAGAAGTTGAGAGAAAGCGGCCGGAATTGATCAACAGAAGGGGTGTGGTGTTTCATCATGATAACGCTAGACCTCACACATCTATAGCCACCCAGCAAAAATTAAGAGAGTTTGGCTGGGAGGTGTTAATGCATCCGCCGTATAGTCCTGACCTTGCACCTTCAGATTTCCACCTGTTTCGGTCTCTTCAGAATTCTTTTGGCAGTGTTAGGTTAACATCACGAGAGGACGGCCAAATCCACTTGTCGCGGTATTTTGATGAGAGGTCCCAAATTTTTTATAGCAATGGGATCGTGTCCCCACCTACAAGATGACAAAATGTTATCTAACAAAATGGTACATACATACTTTAGTTAAATGTCAATAAACTATATTAAAAAATGTTTTGAATTTTCTTAAAAAATGCGAAGAAACTTTTTCCCCAACCCAATATAAATACTAATGTTCTCATACTTGGAGCTATTGTTAGTGCTTGTTATGTTTTTCCTTTTCTTTCTTAAGATAAGTGGCAATACCGCTTTGAATCAATCTGAGTAAATTGACTCGAATGATGTTTGACCTCTGTTGATCCGGCTGTAGGACCAATGTGGGGGCAAAGCACCAGTTAACACTTTCGGGAGGTCTAGCTTGAATTAAACGACATATTTTAAGAATGCGGACTGTATTTGTAAGTCGATCACGATATGACGTCAGGAACAACCTCTTATAAACATCGACAACCGAGGCTGAATGGATTTTAAATAATACAAACAATATCTTGAAGTTACATTTATTCACCGTCTACAAATTCTTCCGCATCGACTGCTCCTTTCCTAGACTTTTTACCACCAGGAGTCCTAGCGTTGAACGATTGCGCTGTTCGTTTTCTCAAAGCGTCTATATCTTCATTTTCATCTGTTTGGTCAGCCCATTCCAAGACGAGTCGTCGCCCGTACAAGTGAGTTGATTGGCAGAGGGCATCAAATGCACTCTGAAATGAACCAAGTTATCATTTTAAAGAGCCAAGAGATAAATAAATAAATAGGTAATAATAAATAAATATTTCTGACACTCACACAATATTATCTAGCCCAAATTAAGTTTCTTAAAGAACTTGTGCTATGGATACTAGATAACTGATATACTTATGAAATATATAAACATACATATTGAATAAATACATATTTTTTATTAGAATAAACTTAAACAAACATATAAACATCCATGACTTGACGACTAATATCTGTGTTCATCACACAAATTACCGCCGCCGCCGGGATTCGAACCCAGGACCTCTGGCATAGAAGGCAATGTATGTTACACCAGCCGGTCGTCTAAAGAAGCAGAGAAGCAGAGAAATATTTTTAGAATTTTACTGTCAGTATAATTTTAACAAAACCCTATATTTTTTTTTCCATACGCTAGTTATACATAAATCGCGTAGACCCCGATCCTGTGGAATTACTAGGATTATTAGGAAACAGTAACAAACAAACATCCATATACTCCGACCAATATCATAAGTATGATATCAGTAGGACAATACAATTTGATTTTCGTTCTGTGATGTTTACAGATTTCTTCAATAAACAGGATATTTTATGCAAACATATAGGGAAAAACTCGGACAGTTGCCCGAAGGCGGGGTATAGTTGCTTCGATTGCAGTTACTCTAGAAACGAATGTTATTTTATTCATCTAATTATGTTATGTTTTAAGGACTGTAGTCTGTTGATGCGCGGAGTACAACTTTCTTAATTCGCGTTGTAGCTATTTGTTAATTATTGCTAGCTGTATTTAGATATAGCGGTGTGATGGCAATCGAAAAAGAATAGAATGGAATATTCTAGATATATGGAAAAACTTGTTTCGATGGTTTGATTAAAAGAATTATAATGATAATAAATAATAAATTAATAAATATTTATGACACTCACACAACATTATCTAGCCCAAATTAAGTTTCTTAAAGAACTTGTGTCATGGATACTAGATAACTGATATACTTAAGAAATATATAAACATACATATTGAATAAATACATATTTTTATTAAAATGAATTTAAATAAACATATAAACATCCATGACTTGACGACTAATATCTGTGTTCATCACACAAATATCCGCCGCCGCCGGGATTCGAACCCAGGACCTCTGGCATAGAAGGCAATCTATGTTACCGCTACACCAGCCGGTCGTCGATAATTGAAAAATACGCATACCTTAGCATCAGCTTTGGCCATAAAGTCAACGAAAGCAAATCCACGATGTTGTTCAGAACCGGGAGATAGCTTTTTGGGTAGCCTCAAAGTCCTAATTTCACCAAAAGCCCTGAAATTCAAAGATTACTTTATTTGATACATTTATTTATTTTTATAGTTTATGTCAGTCAAAGTATTTTTTATTATTTCCAAAACTTTTTATTTTATAATGCCTAAATATTATTAAAAAAAATCTTGGGACTTGAACAAAGCCAGGAAAGAAATTGAAAATTTGATTACTACTGGCGAACATCTCCAAAATATTATCTAAACTCATAAAGCTGAAGAGTTTATTTGTTCGATCGCGCTATTGCTAAATTAGAAATTGGATTTGAAAAATATTTTTGCATTCAATAGCTTTAACTCTGAAAGCAGGTTAGATACTTTTTTCATATTTAAACTAAAAATCCTTCGAATTCAAAACTTATGCGTAATAAGTTAATAAGCAAATAATACCTGAATATTTCGTGTAATTCATTCCTGTTGGCTTGGAAAGGCACATTTCGAACCAGGATTTTTGTGCCGTTTTGAACTGTATCTTTTGTCGATTTCTTTGATGATTTTACTTCACTGCTGTAAGTAAATAATAAATATAAAAGTGCTGGCTTTAATAAGTAAAATATTTAGAAGGGATGACTAAGAACATGTGTGGTTTAGGGTGTTACCACCACGGAGAAAATATATAGAGGAGCTGCCATATCCAGTTTTCTCTAGGGTCTCAAGTGAAGCCTACGGACGGGGTGCGGGAGGGGTAAGCGGTGGGTTACTGACACCCGACGCTACCACTAGCCATGCCGCCTGAGGGAGCATGACGTTCTTGCTGTTGTCTTGACATATTGCATAGCCAAGCCGTAAACAAAATTAATAAGTAATTAGAAACTTTTAGAAATATCCGGTTGTGTGCTTAAACCCATGCCGTTTTATCATCTAAATAATCTTTAGTTTTATAATGAGCTTTTCGAGATAGAGCGCCTTTAATAATTGATTTAAAATTAGTGCATGGTAGAGATTGAATTGACTTTGTAATTTTGTTATATATACGTTGTTATATATTCCGATAAATGATTTGCTGCTTTTAGCCAGCCTTATTTTGGGAAACGCTAACTTATGATCGTTCCTAGTTCTTACAGAGTACTTTTTATCATAATTATCTTTCCTAGTTTTAAATTTATTACCATTCTTAAATGGTTTAATAATATCCCCGGTGTCTATGGGTTGAAACTTGAAAGACTCCTTGCACTCACTTACATGATTTTTGAGCACTGATTCAGCCGCCACAAGTGATAAGTTTAGTGGTTTAGTTGTTGAAACTGGAATTTCAGCAAAACAGCTCTCAAATGCTGTAGCTGTTGCACCCATTTGATCATTAATTTTAGATTCTAAAGAAGTTATTCGTGAAAAGGAATCACATAATTGGACTTTCAAATGTTTTAATGCCTAATTACATCTTCTAATATATTACTTTTACCATCAAACTCATTTATTATCCTTTGCAGTTTTTCTCTTTGCTCAACAACTTCTAGAAATTGAATATGAAGTTTTGATAGTTCCAGTTTTAACTGTTTATTTTCTTTTTCTGCATCATTTCTCTCATCCAGCAACTGCTCACACATAGACTTTGATAATTTAAGCCCCTATAGAGTCAGATGAAGTTTGTCTTCCAGCTGACGAAGAGCAGCCTGGTGAGTCATCATTTTTGATACCGAGTTAGGTCTTGAATAGAAAATACAACGATTTTTTTATTCCGAATGAATCAAGTGAGCAGTTACTTGAAGTTGAGGTTATTTAATTGGAACAAAAAAGGTTTACACAGTAATTTTACTATTGCTACCTACAGCCAATTCAATTTCACTATATTATAATGTAATATAATGTAACGTTGCAGAGATTTGTAGGTAATTTTAACCTGCGACTCATAAGTAGTCGCCTATAGGGTGCGTAGTCATGCCTTTCTATACGGAACACAGCAAAACTTTTTAGCAGTTGGAATAAAAAAGGGCGGCGTTATTTACGTAATAAGAGTTACAAAACCCCACCTAAGCCTTAAAAATGTTAAAAATAAAATGAGTTATAGATTTCTAGAACAAGCTTTGATTTATGGATATTGTGATATTAATTCCTCCAAAGGTTTCCGAATGCTGCTGTAAATTAGCAGTATCACTACTAGTTATACTAATTTAGTTTTGAGGTGGTCGTTGCATCCTGAGGATGCATTTTGTTGAATCGAAACACGTGTTAGATTGTGGTGCGGTTTATAGATTGTGCGTTTATAGTCTTCGTTACAATGCTTGCTTGAGGGAGGGAGGGCAGTGAACCAATGCACAAATAGTGCATCAGTAGTGCTTTAGGAATAAAAGCAAGGTAATTTTGTTATAGTACTTAGATAAAAAATAATCAAAAACTACGTACTTGCTACTTCTTTCCGATCGCTTGAGTTCCAGTGTCTTTCCGTCTAACATTGAGCCTTGCAAAAACTTCAGCGCTTCGTTGACATGCTCTTTTCTATAATATTGCACGAAACCATAACCCATGGATAATGATTGTCCAGGATTTTTAGGGTCCTTTTTCTTTGCGATCGTTGCACTGAATACCCGACCACATGTAGCGAATAACTGTAAAGTTTGTATAAAAGAGATTATTATTGTAATCAATGAAGATGTAAGCATTATCTTTTTTACATGGTAGATAAATGTTACCCCATTGAACGGGATATATCTAATGTTAAGAGTCTGACGAAGAAGAGTTAAATATCGAACGTTTAAGTTTATCAACGATATATTATCTATTGAAGGTTAAAGTTAAAATGGCGTTTGTTAAGTTAATTCAAAAAACGGGAACTCCGACCTTAATTAATAAACTTGGTAAAAAAAATGAAAATCTTTGCATAACACTAAATTTACCTTTTTAAGCGCATCTTCCGTAGTTCTAAAATTCACATTCTTAACAAACAAAGTCGTGTCGCTTTCAGGTTCACCAAAGTCATCATCTTCATCGACAACAGGTTTTTCATTCTTTGACACTTTTTCATTCGCTTTGACAGGAGCTTCATTTCCGACATCCTTTCCTTCATTGGCTTTCACGTTACTACTGTCAGTTTTGTTTGTATCAACCTCCTCGCCTTTGGCGATTTTTTCAGGTTTAAAAGATTTAATAAATACATTTTCGGGCGCCCACTCTAAGTATAACGGCGATGATTTGAATTGTGAATATGCTAGTTTAGTGAAGGCCTTTTTCGCTTCAAAAGGTTCGATAAAGTCGATGAGAGCTGTGATCCCGTGTTTCGGCATAAGGAATCTGGCTATTTGACCGTATTTTTCAAACAATACTTTAACCTCATCCTTTTCTGTATCGGCTGGTAAATTCTTGGCTATAATACACGTTGTTGATCTTCTTTTTGCAGGCTGTAAATTATGTTTAAAAACGCGGATTAAACTCAACTTTGCGATTAAAGAGTAAAAGTCTTAATTAGGGTGCCACAATTTACCGTTAATGATTTTCGGTTACGATTTTGTTACGTTTCTTAACGTAGCTACGTTTGCATAAGTAACCTAAAAATACATCATACGACCGCGGCCGGTATTAAGATGGGTGACCGCCAACCATACATTTATCACGACGACGACTTCCGTGCTTCGGAGGGCAAGTTAAGCAGTCGGTCCCGGGTGCTGTATACTTGTGTACAGTAGTCGTTAGGGTTTGCCAGAAGCAACTTTGGCACCCTGAAAATTCTGACATCCACCAACCAGCACTAGGCCAGCTTATTTATTTATTTAGAGGTTAGACCACCTGGTCGGGATGATGCGGGAGACCCAGGTTCGATTCTTGGTCGTGAAGAATTTATTTAGTATTTTTTATCTATATAAAAGCATCATAAAATCTAAGAAAACTTTAGAATATGAGCTGCTGCCACATATCACCGCCCCGCCTCGGTGCTGTGTTCCAGCAATGTTTCATTAAGCGCCAGGTCTTCCCCTAACACTATGCTTTACCATCGGGTGATATTGCGGTCAAATGCGAGTTTGCAAATTAGTCACAAACTATGCGTTTCAAATCAGAATAGGACCGGCTTAGCGCCATATTGTGACGTCATAGCTGTAAATTCGAACCAGTTATGTAGAGTAAGCAAAAAAATATTATTTAAAATCAAATTTATTTACAACACGATACAAAAAAAATTCCATCTTTTCGGTTTCTTCCATTCCAGTTAATTAGGAAATTTCATTTTCTGAATAGTCGAGCTGAACAGCCGAGCTTTATCACAATGCATCCTCTTTACTTTCGCGCGTAAATAAAGTTTAAAAACTAATTAATTAATAAAAAAGTAATAATGATATAAAGTTTTTATTTCTATTACATATAAATACTCTGATAAAAAACAATAAAATAAATAGTTACCTGCTATTTTCATTAAAAAAAAAAAAAAATTTTTTGCGGACCTTAATTTTCAAGTGACTTTTGACAGATAGAGGTCGTTGACGGTTCTATTCTCATTTGAATCGCACAGTAAATAAGAACACCTCATCCATGTCTTATTAAATACTAGCTGTTTCTCGCGGTTTTACTCGCGCAATTTCGAATCCCGTGGGAATATCGGGATAAAAGTCTATTTATAGACTGTAACGTAAGGTTTGTGTGCGCCTTGTAGTTTGTAAATAAAGAGTTTATAAGCGCAAACCAACCATACGGCAGATGTAAGAAGTACATTTGAAAGATTAAATGTAAAATAATAAAAAAATGACGCGGGTTGTCCGTCAGAAAAGATTCTACACAATTATTGTTTTTCCTCGGAAAGTAGAAGGATCCCGAGATCTTGCTACGCCCCTCCACTTCCACCACCTTCCTATATATGAGCGATTTGTATTAGTAAAGTGCAAAGTAACACAGTAAATAATAAAAGAATCGTTCTGATATTTAAAATCTTTAATCTCATTGTTAAACTACATCATAGAGTAGGTAACTATCGGTACCGCGTTAATTCTTACTTCTGCCGTAAGGTTGGTTTGCGCTTATAAACTCTTCATTTACAAACTACAAGGCGCACACAAACCTTACGGTACCCTATCACTAGGCCAAATTTAATCCAAATTCGTTGACCCGTTCTGCCGTGATTGAGGAACAAACATACATACATGCAAACATCCATACGTGCGACGACCGGCTGGTGTAGCGGTAACATACGTTGCCTTCTATGCCAGAGGTCCTGGGTTCGAATCCCGGCGGCGGCGGATATTTGTGTGATGAACACAGATATAAGTCAAGTCATGGATGTTTTGTATGTTTATTTAAGTTTATTCTAATAAAAAGTATGTATTTATTCAATATGTATGTTTATATATTTCTTAAGTATATCAGTTATCTAGTATCCATAACACAAGTTCTTTAAGAAACTTAATTTGGGCTAGATAATGTTGTGTGAGTGTCAGAAATATTTATTTATTTATTTACTTATACATGCGCCATCTCGAGTCGTCCATCCAAACTTTCACAAACATTAGTAAGAAAATACACTCATACCGACATTCCGATAAGCACTATGGAGACTGACCTTGTTAAATGCATCTAAGTAAACGCCATTGGATTCTAAGAAGGATTTTGTTTCCGCCACCAACTGGGTTTCACCCAATGCCAGTCGCACTGCGGCACTTGAATCTGGATTTAAAAAGATAAGTGGTTTAGGAAGTGATAAAGAGAAGTCTTTGCAATCCTCATTGAGCAAAATAATACCCAACTCTAATTGGAACCCAACTTTGGATGTAATTTTTGTAAAGACATCGGCTTTTACTAAAAGGTAAATGAGGTAATATGTAAGTCAAGGCAATTTATTATTGCCTTAACTAATATACTAACTTTGCAGCATTAATTTGCTAGCTTTCGTTTCAGAAACCTAAAAGCTAGGATCTCAAGGCAGAATAAAAGGTTGGGCGTCGAACCCAGAAGCTCTGATGCCACAAATAAGTGCATTAACAAAAGAATGTCAAATATAAGACTATTGACTGGCGGCCTTACTTATAAACGTTACTTAAAATTTAATCAACACTTAAGAGCCAATTAAGAAAAAATCTTACTCATAAACGTTGCTTAGCGTTAATCAGTTGTTAAGTAACATCTTAAAGTAGTTGTCAAATTAATCAGGGTCGGACCATTGTTTAAAACGCTAAGTAACAAAATGGCATCAGTGTTACATCTGTTTTGCAAATTTTAAAAATGGATATTTATGAAAATGATATTATTTGAAGGTTTCGTAATGAAATTTAAGAACTAAGAAGCATGAGAACACGGACGGTTAGGAGACAAAAAAATTATAAAAAACGTATGAACCCGATTCAAGATTTGACTGATGTGGAATTTAAGCAACGATACAGATTTAGCAAGGACAATATGCTACGAATTATTGATTTAGTAAGGAATGATTTGCAAGTAGACCATCGCGGTGGAAGTATTCCTATCGTATTACAAGTTATGGCTGTAATTAGATACTGGGGCAGGCACGAGGTAGGCAATCATTTATTTTACCTTTCTCATTTAATATGGCCTATTTTTTTTTTCATTATTTTGCGGTAATATTAACCTATCCTATTGATGAACTGTCTTCCAGATACAAGAAGATTGTGCCGATAAACATGGCATAAGTCACAGACATTGTCACGTCTCTGCAAAAAAGTGGCTGTTGCATTGGCGGCAAAAAGTAGTTACCTACTACATAAATATGCCATCAAATTTAACTGCCGAAACAGAGACAATACGAAAATTTCAATCAATTTGTGGATTCCCATACATAATAGAGGCTATAGATGGAACTCACATTAAAATAAGAAAAGTTAGTGGCAATGCTGGCCAGTATTATATTAATAGGAAAGGATTTTATTCTTTAAATACCCAGGTAACCATACTTATACTGTATTCTAATCCTGTACCTAAGTAGATACAAGTACCTAGATACGTAGTATTAATTATTAAATAATAAATACCTAGCAACAAACTATAAGGAAATCATTATCTATAATAGAAAATCTTATTAAATACCTACCAAACAATACAGGTTGTATGCGATGCAGATTTAAAAATTTGCGATATAGTTTGTCATTGGAGAGGCAGCACTCATGATGCACGAATTTTTCGTGAATGTTCGCTTAAACGTAGGTTTGAAGATCATGAATTTAAAGGCAAACTAATAGGAGATAGTGGCTATCAGTGGCTATTACAGCCATGTCAGGACAAGAAATGTCATAGAAATATGTTTTGGAGTCTTAAAACAAAGGTTATGAGAGGATCTCTAAGCACAATCAAAACTACTATTGTTGCTTGTGCAGTATTACATAATTTGGCCATTAAATATAATGATTATTTAGATGATATGTATGAAATGGAAAGTTGTATAGATTATTCTTTTTGATTACACTTTTTGAATTTATGAATTCCGCAACAGTAATAGAAAAGCGCTTTAATTTTATAATTGTTAACATAGATTATTGTTTTATTTTCAGATTCCTCTAATTATAGCAATGTGGAAGAAGACTTGTCAGATAGTGAACAGGAATTAAATAATTTGTCAAACATAGCAAGAAATGTATTTATAGAAAATTATTTCTTAATCTTAATTATAATACTTTGTATAATCAAATAGAATTTATTTTCTTTTGCCAGCACTCATTTTCTAAATCCATGATTAACATTCTTTTTTTGTGAATTTCTTCTGCTCGTTCAAATTCTCTTTCCTTTGACTTTTTTAAAAGTAAAAATAGTTCTCGCTCAAAATCTTCAGAATCGTTCTGGAACAAGGAAAAATCTTATTTGTAGATATATGTTACAACAAACAAATATATGTATTAAAAAAGGACTGTTTACCTTAGTTCGACTTTTAGGATTATACTTATTCATTTTTATTATAAAAGCAGAAAATATCTTACCTCTTTTATAGTAGGTATCCATGTAGAGACCATCACTATGAAATTTACTATTATCAATAATAAATTCAAATTCAAATTCAAATTCAAAATTCCTTTATTGCATAAAATATGGTACATTTAGGTTGTTGGGTTTTTGCTTTTGATCGCATATTTAACTGTCAGACAGCATGCATATAGTATTAGGGTTGTACAAATGTCACACTTATAGGATTACATTTATTTCATTTTATATTAATGTCAAGAGAAAAAAATTATATATCTAAGTGTCATTTACAATAACTTACAAGTAAATTTTATTTAACATTAAAAAATCATTTACATTATAAAAACATTGGTCTATTAGCCAGTTACGCAGAATAAATTTAAATTTATTAATTGGTAAACATGTCATTTCGCTTGGTAATTTGTTATACATTTTAATTGACATAGCAAGGCTATTTCTGCTGCATATTTCCGTTCTTATGTTCGGTAATAACAATTTATCAGGGAATCTTGTATGTTTTAACGTATCCTTTTTTTTAGTATAACAATCTGGATTCTGCTTAACGAATATACAAGACTCATATATATAAAGGCTTGGTACAGTTAAAAGCCTCATTTCTTTAAATAAAGGCTTGCAAGTGGTCCAAGGTGTAATATCCGCTATAGCTCTAACGCACTGTTTCTGTACAATAAAAACTTTGTTTATATTTGTCGCGTTGCCCCATAGGAGGACACCATATCTCAAAATTGAAGCCACGTAACCGTGGTACGCTTTAAGTGCTGTTTCTTTATTTGACATCTTCGCCAATCGCCAGAGCGCATAAGTAAATCTTTGAATTTGTGAACAAACTTTTTCAATGTGGTTGTGCCATGTACAGTTCCTATCAAATATAATACCTAAGAAGGTGTATCTATCAGTTTCAGTTATTGATAGCTGGTTGTATGATAAATTTAAATTATATTTTTTAGCACCTTTATTTGAAAATTGCATAAACTTAGTTTTATTTATATTTACGGTTAAATTATTTGCACTTAGCCATTTAATTATGTCAGATATGGTGTTGTTAATTATTGTATCAAATTTATTATTAGTATTATTAGTAATGTCAGGAATTATAATAGAAATGTCATCAGCATACAATGTCATTTGAAAATTAGAAATTTGTGGCAATTCATTAATGTACAATAGAAAGAGAAGGGGTCCTAGTAGACTTCCTTGCGGCACACCTACGTTACTGTTAGTGATCGAAGACCTATATATATTTTCTTGGGAAGATGAATCCGTAGACTTAATTTCAACATACTGTTTTCTCCCTTTCAAGTAACTCTGTATCCAGTCTAGCGAAGGTCCTCGTATACCATACTCTTCACATCTTTTAAGAAGCATTGAGTGTGAGACAAAATCGAATGCTTTACTCATATCAAAGAATACTACGACTGTTTGAATCTTACTATTTGTATATTTTATTATTTGATTCACTAATTGAAAAGCCGCCAGCCCTGTAGATTTTCCTTTTTGAAATCCAAACTGGCTAGGATCTAGTATGTTGAATTTGCTTATGAAATTTGTTAACCGAGTATACATACATTTTTCAAATACTTTTGAAAATATGGTGATTAGGGCTATTGGCCTATAGTTCGATGGATCGTCTTTTTCTCCTTGTTTGTAAATAGGCTTAATGACTGTTAATTTTAATTTATCTGGATATATTCCCTGTTTGAGCGATAGATTTATAATATGAGCCATAACTGGGGCGATTAGGTGTCTGCATTGTTTGATAATTTTAGTAGGTATGCCGTCATAGCCTACAGAGGTAGTGTCTTTAAGGGAAAATATAATATTAGAGATTTCATGCTGGTTTGTGGGGAATAAGAACATACTTGCATTATTTTTGTTAGTAGTATTTTTAGAGCTAGTTTTATAAGTAAATTTGGAATTATTAGTAAAATAATCATTAAACACATTGCATATATCTTCAGTTTTAAACAGAGTCTTATTATTAGTTTTAATTTTTTTTATTTCGTGGTTTGTAGGTAGGGGCTGTATGTTGTTTTTTATTATTTTCCAAGAAGCTTGAGCTACATTTTGGGCTTTATTTATATACGAAATATTAAAATTTTTATTTGCTGTAAGAATGCATTTTTTAAAAAGTTTGTTATATTTATAGAAATTTTCTTTGTCTTGTGAAGATTTTGATTTATAGAACTTAAACCTCAGCTTACGTTTAGTTTCAGAAGAAGTTCGCAGTCCTTTAGTTAGCCAATATACTTTATTATACTTTAATGTCTTTTTTACCGTATACTCCGGAAAACATTGATTGAAAAGCATTATAAATAAGTCAAAAAAAAAAAAAAAAAAAAAAAAAAAAAAAAAAAAAAAAAAAAAAAAATATATATATATTTTATTAAATAAATATTTTATTTAATAATAATTATTAAATCATCATTAGGCAACGCCTGAATGATGGCAAGATCTTCTGCTGAGATGGG
Organism: Stenoptilia bipunctidactyla; assembly: GCA_944452665.1. NCBI lineage: Eukaryota > Metazoa > Arthropoda > Insecta > Lepidoptera > Pterophoridae > Stenoptilia > Stenoptilia bipunctidactyla. The sequence goes on from OX101729.1 coordinate 19,044,594, forward strand.
CTTGGTGGTGGTGGTCCTCCGCCTGTCATCATTCTAGCATGTCTGTACTCAGACTCCCTGCCTTTTACCTTGCCCTTGGTATTCCTCCACTGAGTCTGTATTTGAATCAGATCCCTACCCAGGGATACAGGCGTGAAGTTATGTATGTTCTTTTTCTTCTCGTGGTATTTTACTTGCCGAAATTACCTTTTCATCTTGGTCCCAGTTGGAGGACCGCACTCTCTTTTTTGAAGAACTGTTCATTTTGCAACGAACATTTAAAACTCGTAAAATTCCGATATTAAAAACAATATCACTATTATAAATAAACAAATCTATACGCAAATCTGACACTTATGCACAGACTAAGAAGGGATACTTATGTCAATATTTTGAAATATTGATAAGCAGATTCTTTTTCTTTGCATTAAGCGTTCATTAGTTAATAACCAGCTAATCAACGTTTATGAGTAAAAAATATTTAAGCATTAATTAAGAATTTAAGTAGTGATTAGTTAAGTAGTCGGTAAGATGTTGATTAGTTGTTTTTTATAAGTAAGGCCGTGGATCTTTAACTGGTAAACAGGAATATGTTTACTGGATTTTAAAAATTGATTGTATATTCATTATTCAATGGAAAACTTGTGGTGCGCATTGTTGGGTTCCGAGTGTACAGTCTGCAACAGAATTATGTATATCACCCAGTCTCCCGCTCACACACAATATGGCATAATATTGTATGCGTGCGGTAGACTGGGTGGTATACATAATTCTGTTGCAGACTGTACGTTGGTTGATTTCGTTGTCTTGCTTGCTTCTATGGAGGGGAGGGGGGGGTGAGAACCAACACACAAAAATCCTTACTACGGACTACTGTTAAGTTGCAACACAACTTAGCTATAGTAATTGAGATGGGTTTCTGCAAAGTAACACCTTCTTCAATCAAAACAGATTTACTTACTTTTATTGGTATCATTGAGCAGTTGTTCCTTAGTGGTGTTATAGTTGGCAGCCACGACATCTGCGACTGCGTTGGCTCCTAGGAACAATACGTTCCAGTTGTGAGATGACTTCGCTTGCGCCTTTAACTTCTTAGCCTTTTTCTCCTTGAACGATAGGCCCTCTGGAAATAACAATAAATAATTAACTTTAAATACCCTTAGGTGTTGAAGAAAAAACTGTGGAGCTAAGAGTAAATAGGTGATGTATTCTGTTTTGAGGTTTCAGAATCTTAAATAAAACACTATTTAAACTGGATTAGTTGCGCATAATAATATTTTTCATTTCAACACGTGAAAATCTATGTAGAGATACCGAAACGTCCAGTGTTAAAATAATACGGTTTAAAAAGTAAGTTTGTTTAAAGTAAATGGGTGATCGGGGGAACAGAAACGATTATTTTTATTTTTAAATAATATTAATCTGTCATAATCGGCGTTGCTTTAGGTCACTTACTTTTTCGTTGACTTAAAAAAATAGCAAGAAAATATTTTTTCTTCTTCTGCAGCCGTTTTAAAGCACTGATATGCTTGTTAATTCCTTATTTTTATTAAAGTTGCTGTAAAGATAAAGTATACACTTCAAATTCACGTATTTGTATTTTTTTTTATTTGATTCTAATCAAATGAAAAGGTACCATTCATTTTCAATCATTCTCATTCAGATTTTCATTCACTACGACGATTTTAACTGCTATAATTATTTTTCGTTTTGACATTTCGAACTGACAGTTTACCGCATTGAATTATTTGCCAGGATATAAATAAAATAACTCAAGGTAATATCTTTAAAGTTGTAGCTTAAGTTACGTAAAACGCTTCGCGCCTTTCCGATACTTCCATCTATCATTGTATGGTAAATCTTTCATCGAAATTATTAAACTTCTTTTAATTGAATAAAGATAGATGCTTTTGATCTGAAGAAATCTCTTTTTAGCGACAAGTGCATTAAGTCACTTTATAAATTTAAAAAATTATTTTTAAATAATTTATTGCAGAATAAAGAAAATCTGTCTGCAGAAGTGTAAATAAAGATGTCTTTTGATGCCTTCTTTCGCTCCAGCAGTGGATTTCAATATTCGATCGTAGATCATAAAATCTACAACTTATGAAAACTTTAGAAACGAGTCTGGGTAAGCGTTCAGAATACAGGTCTACAGGTTTTTTTTATTACATACTAAGCCCGTGAAACGTCACTTCAATCTCACCTGATGGTAAGTGAATATGAAGTCGAAGATATGGTCTTCGCCCATTTCGCTGCAAGTTTACTTTTCGAAAGCTCTCCGTAATTTAATTATTTTTAATTGCTTAAATAGTCTTATCACAAGTTAAAAGTGTTCAAAAGTTATTATCACTATAAAAGCTAAGTAGTGTAAACACTAAAGCTTATATTATCCGACAAAGAGTCAAATTTTTGACATCAAAAGTTTATCAGCTGTTCGAGTCATCTGTTGTTAAAGTGCCGTTACTATACTTCGGCCGTTCAGAGAATGCGTTCCTGACACATCGCGATTGAACTGACGACGTAACTTTGTAATGGCGTTGCAGTTACGATAAAAAATATTTTTGCTGGTTGTTTACCGTTTTAAAAATTGATGAGCATTAAAACAACATTATTATATCAATAATTAATGAATTTTATAATTTTGTGCCAAACTGAGTGTCCAATAACTTGGTAAACAATATTTTTCAAAATCTATACTGCGCTATTACAAGGTTATGTCAAAGCTTTATATTTGTAGTGCTGTGCTAATAATAACAGTATCGTAATCTGTTCTTAAACAGGTATACTTTATGAAATAATACGTTTCGTTTTTCTTTTTAAGAATTTGAAAATAATGGACTTTATTAAATTAAAAAATAAAACTAAAACCAAACTGAATGCGCGAAAAAAAGTTGGTTACAAGCAAAAGGCATATATGCAGATGCTAAAAGCAGAGCTAATTAAATTAGTTAAAGAAAATAAAGCGGCAAATGTGCGATACGAAATCGATGAACTGGCTCTGGAGTACGGTCATCGCGTTCTAAGAATTCCATCGTATCATTGCCAATATAACGCGATTGAGCTAATCTGGGCTCAAATAAAAGGTTACGCCGCCCGCCAAAATACTTCCCCGCCATTCAGCACGAAAAAGATTTTGACCTAATTAAAAGAAGCCTGCGGGGAAGTCACTAGAGATGACTGGACAAAGGTTGTTGAAAGAAAAAAACCTGATTATGGAACATTTTGACCGAGATATTAGGATTCAAACTGTTATTGATAATAAAATAATTATACATGTAGGCGAAGATGATGATGAAGAAACTACCTCCTCAAGCGAATCGGAGTCTGATTAATATTCTGTACGCACATTCAATTCAATATACTTTATTGCATAGAAATACAGATTGTAACTTTGTAACAAAAAATAAATAAAACAATTTTATTATATTAATATTACCTTTTCTTGGTTTGCACTTAAATTACTAAAATACAAATTTTAAATGATTCCGCCAATTTAAAACGAAAATAATCTTAAAAATAACCCGACGTTTCATTTTGGAGGAACGGTAACGAACTCAGTGTTATGTTGTGCCCATCACTAGTCATGACCAACTGATAGGTGTCAGGAACGCATTCTCTGAGCGGCCGCACTATAGAGTGAAATAAAAAATACGTGTTGTGCAAGTGCGAACGAAAGGCCGAGCAAGTGTTTAAGGTATTTAATAATTGTACAACATATTTAATCCTATCATACAATATGATTTGCATAGCCTGCAACAGTGACGCCGAAGAAAAAAAATGGTAGTGTGTATTAAATGTAAGGGCTCGTACCACTACAAGTGCCTTAATATGAAGTCAACCTACTTCTTAAGCAACCTACGAGACCTCAAGCGTTCTTGGCGCTGCACAGCATGTGAAAATGTCACATCTAGGCCCAGAAATGATGACACTCCAGTACGCAACACCCTGGCCCGCCCCGCTCGAGACATGAATATGTCCTTAGATGATATATCACATAACAATAGCGTACATGACACCACTCACCTCGATAAAACGCAGGTATCGGAAGCCACTGGCACACACTCGTATCAATGCACAGACACGATCACTTTGGATAAGTTTGCACAGTTGCTAGACTCCAAACTAGAATCGAACCTCAACACTAGGTTCGAACTATTTCGAAAGGAGTTAAGCAGAGATTTTGAAACATCACTTGGGGCACTTAAGACCGATCTCACTGAAACCACCGATATGTTGTTTTCACAACTGAGTGAGGCTAAGTCTGATATCACCTCTTTGCAATCGAAAATAACAATGCTCGAAACTGACAACGCCGGGCTCAAACTAGAAGTCGCTAGTTTGAAGATTCGATCCGGGCCTTCGTCGGAGCTTCAGGCAACCGTGGCAAGATTGCAATGTGACTTCAATGACAGGGAACAGGCTACACTTCGCAACGACGTCGAGATAAATGGCATCCCGGAGACAGAGGGTGAGTCTGTTATTCACTTGGCCGTAGTCGTGGCGAGCAAACTAGGGATCAAGCTTGATACAAGCGAATTAGTTAGTGCTGAGCGAGTAGGCCCCAAACCAGCGCGAGCCAGTTCAAGCACGAGTTATCATAGTAGTCAACGCGAGCAGCCATCCGCTACACGTCCTCTGCCAATAGTAATACGTCTTACCAGGCGCGCGGCGCGCGACGAACTGTTGAGGCAGGCGCGCGCGCGCCGCGGCGCTACGACCGAGGATCTCGGCCTCCCTCCGCACGCAGCCAGACTTTTTTATGTTAACGAACGATTAACGAAAACAAACCGCGTAATACTAGCAAAAGCCCGCGAACTCGCTCGCATTGTTAAATGGAAGTTCGTGTGGAGCAGAGACGGCAGAATTTTTGCTCGTTGTAATGAACAATCAACAGTGCATGTTATTCGTTCGGAGGACGATATTAATCGTATTTTTAAACCAGTTTGTGCAAATTCCCCGCCATAATTTAATTGTCATTTCTTTAGTTCTTTGTACTCAAATCAATAATATGTTTGATAATATTACAATAATGCCCCTTTTTTGTTTTGTGTGTCTTCCTTTATTTTTAATTTTTAAACAACTTGTGTATGACTGCTATCTCTCTGAAATTTTAAGTTCTTTATATAGTGTTTTTATTCCAGTATTTAAAAGTGTATATGTTGAGCCAGCCAATAGCGCGAAGTTCTGGACTCCATCGGTAACTTTTATTTTTTTAACAGAACTTATTAGTACACTGCAGTATTTCAAGATTTATTTTAAATGTATTATTTATTGTTTTCTTATTTATTACAGTACACCTTATAAATATTATCTAATTATGTTCAGTATTTACTATTTATTCTTATTACATGTATTTTATAATTTAGAGCTTATAGGTGCGCGGATCCAATTATGTTGTTGCTGTGTTCCAGCATTGATACTATTATTTAAAAGTCACGGTGATATTTTCTTAATCTCATGTGGTTTATTTCTATCACAATACGTTTTTAATTTTAAGCTTGTTTCTGACTATTCTGTGTGTTATATTCAACTTAAAATATATTTTATAAATAATGGTTAGGGAAAAATATCTAAAAATTAGTCTGTTCAACGCGGGGTCTCTGGGTACGGGGCATGATGAGCTGGTGGCCACAGTGGACCGTATTGCGCCGGACGTGCTGGCCATCAACGAGACGTGATTGCGAGCGGGACAGGAGGGCCGCGCGCCCACGCTGCCCGGCTACCGGCTGCGGCACGTGCCGCGTCCGCCCGGCGCGCGCACCCGCGGCGGCGGCGTCGGCTTCTATGTGAGGCGAGGAGTCACCGCGCGGACGTGCTCGCACCCAAACTCGACTAATATCGAGCAAATGTGGCTGTCACTTCGCATCAAATCTACTCGAGTGCTTCTTGGTACTGCCTACAGACCTCCATGGCTAAGTACAAACGATTTTTTTGACGCATTGACAGAATCTATCATGACCCTCTCTAATCACGACACAGTCATTCTGACCGGCGACTTCAATATTGACACGAGAAATGACAAAGATATAAAATACAGAAAATTGTTAGAGTTTCTAGACAGTATGAAATTGAAAAATATGATAACTGAACCCACCCACTTCACTGATCATAGCCAGACCCTTATCGACCTTGTGTGTACAAACGTGCCAGTCTTGAGCGCCGACGTATACCATTCTTCTGACCTAGGCAGACATGCTTTTGTGACCGCATCATTTAAAATTAAAAAACTTAGGACTCCACCGACACGAATCTCAGTGAGACACCTAAAAGACATAGACCTGGATATTCTCAATTTGGAATTTAATAAAATAGATTTTAACTACATTACTAAACTTTATAATGTTGACGAGATGGTTGAGGTTTTTAACGAACTGGTGTTGAACTTGGTTGACAAATTGGCGCCAATTAGGTCTATCAACGTTCGTGAGTAACCTGCTCCTTGGTTAACAGACAATATTCGATATATGATGAGGCTTCGGGATGAAGCGCATAAAAAATATCAAATATCTGGCCTCTCTACGCATAAAATGCAATATAAAATGCTAAAAAAGTTTACGAGTACAAGCATAACGGCGGAAAAGAAATGTTATTATGAGCATCACATTAATCAAAATATTAAGAACTCCAAAAAGCTTTGGAAAAATTTAAGGCAGTCTCTTACAGTGAACCCAAAAAAGTCAAACGACTTTCCTCACCATCTCAATGACCCAGATCTGCTCAACAACCATTTCCTTGATATTCCCGGTAATGACGCAATAACAATATCACAACTGACATATCTCGAATTTCATAAAAAGCACAACAACACATTTTTTTTAGATACAGTATCTTGCCATCAAGTCGGTAAGGCCATACTGTCAATTAAATCTAATGCAATGGGTGTAGATAAAATTACACGGGACATGATCCTACTAACGTTGCCGCAAAGTCTCGAAACGATCACTGCCATCATAAATACGTCCATTCTGACATCTGTTTTTCCACATCAGTGGAAAATAGCCTTGGTGCGCCCACTCTCTAAGGTGGACCATCCAAATACACTGAAAGACATTCGCCCAATTAGTATTTTATCATTTCTGTCCAAAGTGTTAGAAAGGATTGTACACTTACAAGTTTTAGAATTCTGTGAATGTAACAACATTCTTCCTGAACTACAGTCGGGTTTCAGGCGGGGCCGCAGCACTACAACTGCACTTTTAGATGTAGTAGACAATATTCTATCGAATCAGGACAAGGGTAATGCCACTATATTAACGCTACTTGACTTTTCGCGCGCTTTTGACAGTATTAATGTTCCGCTACTTATGTCTAAACTGACTTACTATGGGTTTGGCAATGATTCAGTGAATTGGTTTTATAGCTACTTGACTGGACGCAGTCAAAAAGTTATCATCGACACCCCTAATGGAACCATAAAGGAATCGAGCCTGAGACCTGTATCAAGAGGTGTACCGCAAGGTTCCATTCTAGGGCCCCTGCTCTTCATTCTGTACACTTCGGATCTACCTGATAGTATTTGTAAATCTCAATACCATATATACGCAGATGACCTGCAGGTGTACGTTCCTGTAAACGAATCCACAGTAATTAACGCAATTTCATCACTCAATGAAGATTTATCTCGAGTTTCTGTCTGGTCGTCAAAAAATTGCCTAGTATTAAATCCTGACAAAACTAAATTTATGATTCTAGGAACCAAGAGTACCATTGCCAAAATTAAGCAACCTACGAGACCTCAAGCGTTCTTGGCGCTGCACAGCATGTGAAAATGTCACATCTAGGCCCAGAAATGATGACACTCCAGTACGCAACACCCTGGCCCGCCCCGCTCGAGACATGAATATGTCCTTAGATGATATATCACATAACAATAGCGTACATGACACCACTCACCTCGATAAAACGCAGGTATCGGAAGCCACTGGCACACACTCGTATCAATGCACAGACACGATCACTTTGGATAAGTTTGCACAGTTGCTAGACTCCAAACTAGAATCGAACCTCAACACTAGGTTCGAACTATTTCGAAAGGAGTTAAGCAGAGATTTTGAAACATCACTTGGGGCACTTAAGACCGATCTCACTGAAACCACCGATATGTTGTTTTCACAACTGAGTGAGGCTAAGTCTGATATCACCTCTTTGCAATCGAAAATAACAATGCTCGAAACTGACAACGCCGGGCTCAAACTAGAAGTCGCTAGTTTGAAGATTCGATCCGGGCCTTCGTCGGAGCTTCAGGCAACCGTGGCAAGATTGCAATGTGACTTCAATGACAGGGAACAGGCTACACTTCGCAACGACGTCGAGATAAATGGCATCCCGGAGACAGAGGGTGAGTCTGTTATTCACTTGGCCGTAGTCGTGGCGAGCAAACTAGGGATCAAGCTTGATACAAGCGAATTAGTTAGTGCTGAGCGAGTAGGCCCCAAACCAGCGCGAGCCAGTTCAAGCACGAGTTATCATAGTAGTCAACGCGAGCAGCCATCCGCTACACGTCCTCGGCCAATAGTAATACGTCTTACCAGGCGCGCGGCGCGCGACGAACTGTTGAGGCAGGCGCGCGCGCGCCGCGGCGCTACGACCGAGGATCTCGGCCTCCCTCCGCACGCAGCCAGACTTTTTTATGTTAACGAACGATTAACGAAAACAAACCGCGTAATACTAGCAAAAGCCCGCGAACTCGCTCGCATTGTTAAATGGAAGTTCGTGTGGAGCAGAGACGGCAGAATTTTTGCTCGTTGTAATGAACAATCAACAGTGCATGTTATTCGTTCGGAGGACGATATTAATCGTATTTTTAAACCAGTTTGTGCAAATTCCCCGCCATAATTTAATTGTCATTTCTTTAGTTCTTTGTACTCAAATCAATAATACGTTTGATAATATTACAATAATGCCCCTTTTTTGTTTTGTGTGTCTTCCTTTATTTTTAATTTTTAAACAACTTGTGTATGACTGCTATCTCTCTGAAATTTTAAGTTCTTTATATAGTGTTTTTATTCCAGTATTTAAAAGTGTATATGTTGAGCCAGCCAATAGCGCGAAGTTCTGGACTCCATCGGTAACTTTTATTTTTTTAACAGAACTTATTAGTACACTGCAGTATTTCAAGATTTATTTTAAATGTATTATTTATTGTTTTCTTATTTATTACAGTACACCTTATAAATATTATCTAATTATGTTCAGTATTTACTATTTATTCTTATTACATGTATTTTATAATTTAGAGCTTATAGGTGCGCGGATCCAATTATGTTGTTGCTGTGTTCCAGCATTGATACTATTATTTAAAAGTCACGGTGATATTTTCTTAATCTCATGTGGTTTATTTCTATCACAATACGTTTTTAATTTTAAGCTTGTTTCTGACTATTCTGTGTGTTATATTCAACTTAAAATATATTTTATAAATAATGGTTAGGGAAAAATATCTAAAAATTAGTCTGTTCAACGCGGGGTCTCTGGGTACGGGGCATGATGAGCTGGTGGCCACAGTGGACCGTATTGCGCCGGACGTGCTGGCCATCAACGAGACGTGGTTGCGAGCGGGACAGGAGGGCCGCGCGCCCACGCTGCCCGGCTACCGGCTGCGGCACGTGCCGCGTCCGCCCGGCGCGCGCACCCGCGGCGGCGGCGTCGGCTTCTATGTGAGGCGAGGAGTCACCGCGCGGACGTGCTCGCACCCAAACTCGACTAATATCGAGCAAATGTGGCTGTCACTTCGCATCAAATCTACTCGAGTGCTTCTTGGTACTGCCTACAGACCTCCATGGCTAAGTACAAACGATTTTTTTGACGCATTGACAGAATCTATCATGACCCTCTCTAATCACGACACAGTCATTCTGACCGGCGACTTCAATATTGACACGAGAAATGACAAAGATATAAAATACAGAAAATTGTTAGAGTTTCTAGACAGTATGAAATTGAAAAATATGATAACTGAACCCACCCACTTCACTGATCATAGCCAGACCCTTATCGACCTTGTGTGTACAAACGTGCCAGTCTTGAGCGCCGACGTATACCATTCTTCTGACCTAGGCAGACATGCTTTTGTGACCGCATCATTTAAAATTAAAAAACTTAGGACTCCACCGACACGAATCTCAGTGAGACACCTAAAAGACATAGACCTGGATATTCTCAATTTGGAATTAAATAAAATAGATTTTAACTACATTACTAAACTTAATAATGTTGACGAGATGGTTGAGGTTTTTAACGAACTGGTGTTGAACTTGGTTGACAAATTGGCGCCAATTAGGTCTATCAACGTTCGTGAGAAACCTGCTCCTTGGTTAACAGACAATATTCGATATATGATGAGGCTTCGGGATGAAGCGCATAAAAAATATCAAATATCTGGCCTCTCTACGCATAAAATGCAATATAAAATGCTAAAAAAGTTTACGAGTACAAGCATAACGGCGGAAAAGAAATGTTATTATGAGCATCACATTAATCAAAATATTAAGAACTCCAAAAAGCTTTGGAAAAATTTAAGGCAGTCTCTTACAGTGAACCCAAAAAAGTCAAACGACTTTCCTCACCATCTCAATGACCCAGATCTGCTCAACAACCATTTCCTTGATATTCCCGGTAATGACGCAATAACAATATCACAACTGACATATCTCGAATTTCATAAAAAGCACAACAACACATTTTCTTTACATACAGTATCTTGCCATCAAGTCGGTAAGGCCATACTGTCAATTAAATCTAATGCAATGGGTGTAGATAAAATTACACGGGACATGATCCTACTAACGTTGCCGCAAAGTCTCGAAACGATCACTGCCATCATAAATACGTCCATTCTGACATCTGTTTTTCCACATCAGTGGAAAATAGCCTGGGTCGCCCACTCTCTAAGGTGGACCATCCAAATACACTGAAAGACATTCGCCCAATTAGTATTTTATCATTTCTGTCCAAAGTGTTAGAAAGGATTGTACACTTACAAGTTTTAGAATTCTGTGAATGTAACAACATTCTTCCTGAACTACAGTCGGGTTTCAGGCGGGGCCGCAGCACTACAACTGCACTTTTAGATGTAGTAGACAATATTCTATCGAATCAGGACAAGGGTAATGCCACTATATTAACGTTACTTGACTTTTCGCGCGCTTTTGACAGTATTAATGTTCCGCTACTTATGTCTAAACTGACTTACTATGGGTTTGGCAATGATTCAGTGAATTGGTTTTATAGCTACTTGACTGGACGCAGTCAAAAAGTTATCATCGACACCCCTAATGGAACCATAAAGGAATCGAGCCTGAGACCTGTATCAAGAGGTGTACCGCAAGGTTCCATTCTAGGGCCCCTGCTCTTCATTCTGTACACTTCGGATCTACCTGATAGTATTTGTAAATCTCAATACCATATATACGCAGATGACCTGCAGGTGTACGTTCCTGTAAACGAATCCACAGTAATTAACGCAATTTCATCACTCAATGAAGATTTATCTCGAGTTTCTGTCTGGTCGTCAAAAAATTGCCTAGTATTAAATCCTGACAAAACTAAATTTATGATTCTAGGAACCAAGAGTACCATTGCCAAAATTGACCAAACACACCTGCCTAATGTCAAATTATTAGGTGTCAACATTGGCAGAGTATTCGAAGCCCGTAACCTCGGCCTAATCTTGGATGTGGACCTTCGCTTCCAGAATCATGTTCTAGAGTGTGCTCGTGCCTGCTTTTATCGACTAAAAATATTGTATAGAATAAGAGACCATATATCCGTCGACATCAGAATAAGACTCTGTGACGCTCTTGTGTTATCAAGGTTAAACTACTGTATAGCAGTTTATGGTCCCTGTGCGTTACAGAAATCTCAATGCTTATTACAGCGCATCCAGAATGCATGTGCACGTTTTTGTTTTAAAATCCCCCCAAGAACACACATAACCCCATACCTCATAAAAGCAAAATTATTGAATATGAAAGCACGGCAAAAACTTTATTAGGCTTCTCTTCTTTTCGACATTATAAAAACACAGAAACCGGCCTATCTATTCAATAAATTAATATGGCGTTCTGAACTTCGCTTAAGATCATGTAGTCACCTTTTGTCTATACCTGAACACAGGACCGCAGCATTCCGCGGGAGTTTTAAGTTTTGTGCCACTAAGTGTTGGAACGATGTTCCTCCTCCCTTGAGAAAAATTCAAACAAAACCGACTTTTAAATACCATTTAAAATCCTATTTACTAGAAAATTTAAAAACATAATTCATTTAGTGGCATATAATTGTGATAATACAGTAAGATAAATAATAGTTAATACCCTTCAATGTACCTATTTTCATTTATATTTATTTTTTATTTATTGATTATTATTTATAATTTATTATTTAGTAATGTTTAATACAAGTAATTAAAGTATAATATATTATGTATTATTTTGTATATTATAAATAATGTAGTTACTTGTTTTCACTGCTTATAGAGTGTCTTAATTTACTAACATACCTATAAAATGGGCCTCTACCCTTGGGGCTACGACAGAATAGCATCGTTGCGACACAAGTCGTGACATATGATGAGTCGTTAGCCTTTTGGCTGGCTCAACACTGGCAATCATTGATGAAAATTTCTATTAACACTGCTTTATCCAATTTACTTTTATTTTGTATTATTGTCTACCTATGTACATACTTTGTGATTGTGTTAATATTGTTTTTTTATGTGTATTTTCATTTTTATGTTCCAACTATTGTTATGTGTTGTGTCTGTCAATAAATGTTGTTCTATTCTATTCTATTCTATTCTAAGATGAAAGCACACGGGTCTAGAAAAGTCTTATTCTATCTTTGATTATTCCAACTTACCATCATCGCTCACATCATTCAATTTCTCCGTCTTAGCAGGCAGTAGATGCAGCATTCTTCCACAAAACGCAGTACCGTCTAATTCAGTATAAGCTTTGACTGCATGTTCGGGTATGACAAAAGTTACTGTTGCGAAACCTTTCGGCTGTCGAAGTATTGTGTCGATTGGCATGTGTATGTCCGCTATTGGTCCTGTTAGATTGACGGAAAAAATATGAGTTTTTATTTTTTATGTAAATATATTGTAAAACAAAAGTTATGTAAAAAAGGTAAATATAAATATCTGAATATGTGGATGATAAAACGAATTGGCTGTAAACATTTGTACCATTTTAAAAGATGATTGATGTTCAGTACCTTGCCGCTTCTTCTTATAAGATCGATTTTCAGAAGTGGTGGTAGATTAGTTGTAATTTATAAACAATGTGGCTTATTTCAAGTGTGTATTGAAATACCTATACGAGGTAAAGATGTGCTTTATTTTTTTTCTTAAAGGGCCACAACTGTATTTTGCGTGTCCATACGAAAGTGTGACGTCGCACGGACGCGCGCGTGACCCCGATCTACACGGGGTCACGCGCGCGTTCTAACGCGTGGCTCTATGAGCTTTCGTCTTTTGTCTAACATTTTAATGACACTACTTGCAATGCAATTGGTTATGTATATTTACGAAACAAAATGCAATATTTATAGTAGCAGTTTTGTGCAGATTTACCAGAAACGCAGGAATTTCTTAGTGAAATACAGGGTGTCAGAAAAATTACAACCTGTTGGAAGCCCAGTTATTCTGAGATAACCGAGATTTAAACTTAGCAAAAAAATCCGATTTATAAGATAGACAGATTACACTATTTCAGACTTGTGCAAATATATGTATATTTTATTATGAATTATTTCTTTTTCACTTGCCGTATTTTTCGAACAACTTAGAGACTTCATCTTCAGAAACCACGTAAGGTAAATTGCGCACAAAGATGCTGCCACTTTCAGCTATACTTTCCTCGTTCTCTGCATTCTGAAATAATAAAAAAAAATCGTAAGGCCACAAACCATAAATACATTTTACGCTTTTTTACTTCTATTGTTATCTTTATTATAACCCCATGACCATAGAATAGAATATACTATCTGGAGTACATAAGTATTATTGTTTATACAGATCATGCCTATGATAAACTTAGACCTCTAGGGTATTTACTTTACAAAATCGTAAAAAAAGGTACATTGAAGGTATAATGTCCATTCATGTTCTTTAGAATCAATAACAAAGAAAGCTAAACAAAAATAGGCTATATAAACATATTTTTTTACTATGCATTCTAGAGTTGTCTGTTAGAACAGTCACATTCTGAGGCTGCAGAACGTGATTAACAATAAACAACATACATACATACATACATAACTTCACGCCTGTATCCCGTATGGGGTAGGAAGAACACCAGAGGTAATAAAACCATCTGATGTCACGTTTGACAAATTTGGAGGCATTATAATAGTGGAGAGAGACTATTGCAGTGACAGGGGGTCAGCCTATCGCCCACAAAAAAGCCTCCCATAACACCTCGAATTATGGGATCCTTCGCTATAGCAAATTAACAATAAACAAAGTGTTGTTAATTTGCCATAGCGAAGGATACCTAAAGACAGTCGTCGACACTAGACCTCAGCTGATTCATATGCCAATTGACTTCAATATTTTAAACTAAAAATTTGCATACCTGTATACAGGGTGACTGGTGACAAATTTTAGATACTGAATGAGAGCACTCTGTGTTCTATTCTGCTCATAAAATTATGTAATAAAAGTAGGTAGGTACTTGATTTTTCACTAGAATTCCCCATAAATAAATACTATGTTACTATTTACTTTTCAACACACTTGCTCGTAAAGTGAGCCTTATTCTATTGAATTTAGAACTATTAACTGGGCTATAAGTCACGCGTGCATAATATATTATACCCTAGTGCATAGTATAATGAATCCTACAAAGTTGAATTGTACCTTTGTGCAAATTACATGCTAGCAAACAGAGCATATTTTATTGATCCGGCTTATACATTAAATATTTTCAGAAACAACAAAGAGATTTTATACCACTTCAAATCCATATACATTTTTAAATGTTTGCGCCTTATATAAGTAAAACAAATTTGTATATCAAACAAATTATTCACAATTTACAATAATTTGATATAAAATATTAAAATATTTGCATTTACCACTCCAAATTAAACATTTTCACTTAAAATAGGCTGTATATGCTATACAGACATTGACACATTTGGCGGAAAAAAAACCTTCGCGCATGCGCGAGGTTCGGCGCAATTTTTAATCACAATTCACAGCTTTGTTATCAAGTGTGTTTGTTATTTTATGACCACGTATGTCTATCTTTTACTCACAAGTGTGTTGAAAAACGTCGTATGTAACTCGTGAGCTTTGCTAATTACAGTCTCGGCACATTATTAAGCCCTCGCCTGCGGCTCAGGCTCAAATCACAGCCTCGACTGTAGTTAGCAACTTAGCTCACTTGTTACATAATATACTATTACGTACAACTGAGCCAATCGCGGCACGTGACCTGGCACGCGGATCGCTGCCAACGCTAGCGTAACCATGCGTTGCGTAATCAATTATTTTACTTTTGGTTAAGTTTACTCAGTAAATAATTATTATTTATTTTTTATTATGTACTATTCAAAAAAAAATTTCACAAAAAACGATTGTTTGACTCTTTAGACTTATTTTTAAGCTAGTTTAAGTGTCTTTGCATAAAATTGATATGTTTATGTATTCTTAACATTATTTTGAACGAAGTATATGAATCTTTACCCTCAAGTGGAAAGACATAAACAAATCAAGTTAAAATTACCATATTCACAATTTCTTTTCACTTGTGTTAAGACTATCGTTACGAACGTTTCTCGATTTGTTTCACAATTTTTTTGAGTTTTATCGTTAGAAGTCATTACAATGCCACGTATTTGGCACCATATGAGCATAGAAACAGCTTCTAGAGCACTAGTATTGCTGCAAGAGAGAGAATCTCAATGACCAGTAGCTCTACGCCAAAGTGTATCGGGGTGAGCTATCCGAAATTTTTGGGCTTTCTACCAGGAGACTGGTAGAGTTGTTAGAAGGCGCGGATCAGGAAGAAACCGGGCCACAACCACTAAATACGACCAATACGTTCGTGTAACTGCCCGTCGAGAGCGTACCATAACTGCTCGTGCTTTCCAAAGCCCACTACAGCAAGTCTCTGGTACAAGAATAAGTTACGAAACGATCCTCAATAGACTCCATGAAGATGGGCAAAGATCCTTGGTGGTATATTTTTTTCTTTACGTATGATCTCAAACTATCACGTCCTTGAATTTTAGAAGTGACCCACCAGTCACCTTGTATAGGCGATTCAGGATGGGAAATATAAATGAATTAGGAAATATAAGCGAATCATTACTTTGTACATACTTATGTTAAATAATTATAAGTATTTAAGTTTTAAGTGTACTTACATGTTGATTTTTGATCTTATTATTTTGTTCTTCTTCCTCAGCAGCTTTCTTTGCTTTGTCTTCGTATTTTTGTACATGAACCCTATTTTTACCTGAAAATAATTTAGATAAGATTTTACAACACAAATTAAAAATGCATATACAGGGTGAATTGTAAAGACTGAGCTTCATTTCAGGGTATAGCATTACCCAATGTATAGCCCAATGTGTTTTATCAGTTCTTTTTTTTCTGATGTTCAAAAATCACATTTAATTTCACGTGGACATCATGTGTCTCGTTTCATTTTTAGAAATAAACGTATTGAACTGCAACATTAAAATATAAACACAAAAAATTTCATTAAGTACTTTTTGTACAAAAATATTTAAACACATCAAAAAGTTCAAAAGCTCATAATATTTTTTCTACACTGAATTGGGCCATTTAATAACTAATGCTTTTCATCTTTTTGTGCCACCTTTCAACCGTGAAACAATGCTCAGTCTGAACAAACACACTCTGTATAATTTTCACATTAGGTAGCTGAAAATGTTTAAGCTCTTGATGTATGATGACTATATACATTTTTCAAAAAATGCTGTTGACACTCGCACAACATTATCTAGCCCAAATTACGTTTCTTAAAGAACTTGTGTTACGGTTACTAGATGATAT
Source organism: Stenoptilia bipunctidactyla (assembly GCA_944452665.1). Classification (NCBI taxonomy): domain Eukaryota; kingdom Metazoa; phylum Arthropoda; class Insecta; order Lepidoptera; family Pterophoridae; genus Stenoptilia; species Stenoptilia bipunctidactyla. Next base: position 19,061,602 of record OX101729.1, read on the forward strand.
ACTTAAGAAATATATAAACATACATTACTTAAATAAACATATAAACATCAATGACTTGATGGCTAATATCTGTGTTCATCACACAAATATCCGCCGCCGCGCCGCCGGGATTCGAACCCAGGACCTCTGACATAGAAGGCAATGTATGTTACCACTACACCAGCCGGTCGTCAAAAAATACTATTATAATAAAACTTACCGATAAACAATTTATCTTTGTTTAGCGCTTTCTTCAGTTCTTGTTCAGTCCTAAAGCCAACATAACAGAAGCCAGTCAGTTTTCTATCTTTACCTAGTGGCAGCCGAATTGAATAGGGCACCATTGGCTTGAAGAACATTTTGATATCTTTTTTCTTACATTTAAATGGAAGGCCTGACATCTAGAATAAAAATCCAGTTTTAAACATTATTTTAATAACCATTATTACTTTCACATTAACAATAACAATATTTTAATAGTAAGTAGTCAAAATGACGGTGCTCAAGATTTTTTTCAAGGGATTTAAGTTGATTTTTTTCAAGGGATGCATTTGTATTTAATATGATTATTTCACATGTCGACCATATTGGCGACGGGGTAAAACTGTCTGCCTCAGACGCCAGTGGTCACGGGTTCGATTCGCCCTGCAACAAGAAAAAAAAATCCGGGTCTGGGCGTTTATCTATATGTATTTATATTCTATGTTCCCCCCTAATTCACTGCATGGTATCCCATATCACAAGCTCTGCTTAGTTTGGGGCCATGTAGTTCGCGTGATTGTCTGGGGATTTTGTTTATTTTATTTTAAGTTCATTAATTAGTTAAGAAGTAAGAAGTAAATTGTGCCTTTTCATCCTTCAATGTTTCGTAAATCATACTTACTTTTACATGAAAAAGTTCTCTATTCCTTATTTTTTTAGGTTTGTCTTCCTCTTTTGGTTGCTCTTGTACATCAGCGCCGTGTACTTTCTTCATTAGTAATTTCATGTACTGAAAATATATATTTGCCATAAATTAATTATTTGGTTTTTATTACTTTTAATAAAGCAATTTTGTAACAGACAATTTCATATGCATAGGGTGTTGGCTTATTTTTGAAGATATAGCTACTGTCGTAAATGATAACTTAAATGAAAGAACAGTTGCCAAGCATGTTTTTAAAATGATTTGAATAATCAAGGGTATTTTAGTAATTTTTAAATCCATCCCAAAAGAAACACTTAAATATTTTTTCTAAAACTTTTTTATTTTCAATTCCCTTCAGTTTTGTTTCAAATTACAGTGACTGTATACAATAGACTAACAGAAAATATGGTTTAGACTATCGCCTCTTTCCAGCTTTAAATTCTGTTACCAAACACCCTGTACATATGAAGAGTAATTAAAAACTTTATAGCTTTAATAAAAAGAGTAGGTAATCGAAATAAGCATGACAAAATTAAGATTTGTCTTATAAAACTAGAGAGAGCTTTTTGTACAACTGCTATGATTTGAGACATATTTTGCAAATTAAGTTCACTCAATTTCTACATCTTTACTAAGTACACAGTATTATTAATTACCATTTGAAAGGCCTGTTTTGGAAAGATCCACTAATAAGAATTTATAGTTTTTCAGCATGGTTGCATATCACATTTGTCATAGGTTAATAATTTACCTTGTGTAATATGTATTACTTAATTGCGGATTGCAGACCAAGATATATTTGGTTAGTGCTGGGAGACAATTTAAAACTTACAAGCTATGTTTTCTCGGCCTGTGCAGTGGGCTGCAATGTATCGGCATTCCAGCCTGCAATGCAGCCTAATGCACTGGGGGGCATCTCCCATGCAACCGAGCGGGTGGGCAGGTTGTGGATAGCCCACCCCCCCGGGTGCGTGCGAGCGCTTCGGGTGCTTCTGCTTGAACGCTTTCGTGCACGCGGGGGGGAACGCTGCCTTAGGCAGCCCCGAACAGAGGAGTTGTCACCACTGCAGTCAAACAGTGGTGGTGCAACCCTTTCCCCCCTTCCTGTGTTCCTCTTCTCCCTTATCTATTCTTATAAAGTATATATCATATAATCCTATCCGTACCCCCTAGACTCCCCCCCCCGACCTCTCCTGCCCAATCCCCAAAACCTACTCCCAGCACTTTTCGGTCCACAGCTTCGCTGCTTTTCTTTTAGTATAACACTTAGTTTAAGTATATAGGTTTGGATATGTATTATAATGGAACTATGTATAGTAAGTATTTTAGCATTTATATGTTAATAAGGTATATATTATATTTGAAATATATATAGAACCCCGAAACCCAAGGTGTGATGTGAACCGTGCCGAGGGGTTGCATGGCCAACGGGGTAATGTTGGTCTCTAGCGGTACCTCCACGATACCAGGCAGACTCGTGGTGTATTTTTGCCTTACCTTTCGCAAGCGGGGCTCTGCGGGGGTGGACCTTTATTTCCCTAGCTACTCGTGGGAACAGTATGGAGAGCTTTTATAATAAAAACAACGAGGTGGAGGAGTTGTCGGATCTGGCGCAATTTGCGCAGCTGGATCTGACAAAAGAGGAGGAGGCTAACCTCCTGCAGTCAGAGGCGGACACGTCCATGGACGCGGATCTGCCTGTAGACTCAAGCGTGTCTCAGCCGCAGCCTGAGCCTTGCTCACGTGTGCCCTCTCAGGGGCCTACTGAGCCCAGGGCTAGGAACAGACTTTGTGGAGCGGCAAGGACACGTCTGAAAATGCTGTTGGCTAAAGGGATTCCGAGGACGGAGGCCCTACAGCTGGCCAGGTTGAAGATGAGGGACATGCCGTCGGAGGTTCGTAAGGCTGCTACAAAGCGCCCCCGAACCGAAGAGGTGTCCCCCAAGGAGCACAAGCGTAACGCTGCTAAGCAGACTAGCACGCCTGAAGCTACCAAAGCTCGGCCAGAGACATCAGTGCCGTGCTGTGAGCCGGCTGCCCCCAGCATTAGCACGGGTGGTGGCTCATACAGCGCGGCAGCCAAGGCGTGGAGGGTGGGTGTTAAAAACGCATCCCCCATGTCTAAAGAGCAGATGGCTCTGGTGAAGAAGGCGCTGCTCTACCAGGTGACGCAGGAGCGGACGTTGACGGGCCCCATTTTGTTCGACGGTGTGGTGAACAAGGCGGGGTGGCTACTGGTCAACTGTAGAGACAGTGGCACTAGGGAATGGTTGAAGGCGGAGGTGGGTCGCATTAAACCCTGGAAGGGCGCACAGCTGTCCGTAATGGATGAGCTGCCCAAGCCCATTATTGCGTCCCTTCTCATACCGGCCGATGAGTTTTCGTCTGTGGAAACCACCTTTGCCTTATTAAAGGCCCAAAACTGTGGACTGGACACAGGAGTTTGGAAGCCTCTGCACTCCAAGGCGATTGAGCGAGGTCAACTGCTGACCTTCTCCATCGAAGAGGAAGGGCTGGAGGCTCTCAAACGAGTGGACTTCAGGCCAGAGTGTGGGTTTGGTAAGGTGAGGGTTTGGCTGAAGTCAGCTCCCGGCAAGGTCTCAGGGGCCAAGCCGGTAACAGCTAGGGCCGAGCAGGTCATGCCTCACGCCTAAGGCACAGGAGGGCAAAAGGCATGAACCGGCCGGGACGGTTGCAGGGCCAGTTCCACTGCCTGAACCTGTTGCTGGACCGTCGGGAGTGGCTGAAGGCTTATACCCCAAGCCCAGACAAGCCATGAGCTTTGGTCCGCGGCAGGCCAGCGGGGTGGGGGGTAACAAAGGCTCTAAGCCGGCGGTACCTTCTTCGCCGGGGGCAAGCTGTGGACCGAGGACGACGCAAGCCGCCAAGCCACCGACTGCGGAACGGGTGTCCATTCCCATACCCGCTGCCCTCCAGCCTCCACGTGGGGGGCCTACAACTCCCGATGTGAAGGTAGGAGGGATGTGGAGGGGTCTGACACCTGGAACGCCGTCCGGAGGCGGAGGAAGCCTTCCGACGACACCGAGGATGCCGCCCAGACCCCGACGAGGTAGACCATCAGGTAGACCTGGTAGGGGGAAGGGGGGTAGGTCCTACGGGACCGGAAGAAGGCCATAATCCCAATGGCGTACTCACGGAGTGGAGTGAAGGTCGTGCAAGCCAATCTCCAGCATGCCACGGCTGCCACGGCAGTGATGGAGACGAGTTTTACATCCGATGGCTTAGACCTTGCGCTCATCCAGGAACCGTGGGTAAACGGCAGCAAAATCCTGGGCCTTAATACTACAGGTAATCTTTTGTATAATACCAACGGCGTTAGGCCCAGAGCCTGCATCTTATTTAGGAAAGGCTTTAATTTTCTGCCGGTTACAGAGCTCTGCAATGACGACATAGCAGTGCCAGTTCTAAACACAGGGGGACAAAGGACAATAGTGTGCTCAGCGTACCTCCCAGGTGACAGAACTAATCCCACAGAAGATTTGGAGCGAGTGGTGGAATACGCCAAGAAGACACGCGCCGAACTAATCGTGGGATGTGACGCAAACGCTCACCACACGTGTTGGGGGAGCACGGACACCAACAAAAGAGGTGAGTTACTGTTTGACTTTCTTATTTCTAATTGTTTATTTATTTCTAACACAGGTCACAAGCCCACCTTCGTAACCAGAAGCAGGAAGGAAGTACTAGACATCACCTTTGCGACGGAAGGCCTCAGCAGGAAAATACAAGCCTGGAGGGTCTGCGACACAATATCGATGTCTGATCACAAACACATCCAATTTACTATTGGGAGAAGCTCGGAGGTTTCCACAACAACCTACAGGAATCCAAGACGTACGAATTGGAATGCCTACAGGTCCTCACTTGGAGAGAAGCTGAAGAGTTTTCCAAAGGCAATAAAAACTGCGGAAACGTTGAACATGGCGGCGGAAATGTTGGAAGGCATTACCATGGAAGCTTACCTGGAAAACTGCCCCCAAAAAACTCAAGCGAACAGCAGTAATGTTCCATGGTGGAATAAGGAGCTTACGGCGATGAGACAGAAATCACGTAAACTCTTCAACAAGGCAAAGAACTCCCAGACCGGGCACAGCTGGGACCTATACCGAAAAGCACTAACAGAATACAACGCCGAGCTCAGAAAGGCCAAAAGGCAGTCGTGGCAGAAATTCTGTGGGGAGCTAGAATCAGCGCCCCAAGTAGCTAAAGTCCAGAGAATACTGGCAAAGGATCCCCCAAAGCAACTTGGCTTACTCAAAGACCAGAATGGTATATTTACAACCACTGAAGAGGAAACTCTAAAACTGCTGGCTCAAACTCACTTCCCCGGGTCGGTGCTAGTTAAAACGCATGCCAGTGGGTCTCAGACAGATGGTAGGAGACACCGACCACGGATAAAAGATTGGCGACAGGCTGCCATTTTGTTCACCGGTGGAAAGGTGAGATGGGCCATTAACAGCTTTGAACCATACAAGAGTGGAGGGGTTGACGGAATATTCCCAGCTCTACTGCAACAGGGACTACCAATTCTCCTTCCTCACTTGATAAAACTGTACAGGGCAAGCTATGCACTGGGCAGTATACCAGAATCATGGAAAGTGGTAAAGGTCATTTTCATTCCCAAACAGGGTAAGAAAGACCAAGCACTGCCCAAATCCTTTAGACCGATCAGTCTGTCGTCATTTTTGCTGAAGGCCATGGAAAAGGTTGTGGACATGTGGATCAGGGAAGAGATCCTAAGCTCGTGCCCACTGCATCCAGCGCAACATGCCTACCGTAAAGGCAGGTCCACAGAATCTGCGCTACTTGAGCTGACAGATAAATTAGAAAAGGCCGCTGACGACAAACAAATTGCCCTCTGTGCTTTCATGGACATAGAAGGAGCGTTCGACAACACGCCCATAACCTCCATTCTAAAGGGACTGGCAGAAAAGGGGGTGGACCAGACCACGAACAGATGGATAGAGGCAATGCTCAGAACCAGAAAGGCAAAATTAGAACTCAATGGTTGTAATCATGAGATTCAAACCACACGTGGATGTCCACAAGGCGGTGTGTTATCACCACTGCTTTGGACTCTCACGGTAGACCCCCTCCTTAACAGGTTAAGCCCAGAAAGGCTATGAGGTCATAGGATACGCAGACGACATCACTATCATAGTTAGAGGTCCATGTCAAGAAGTCCTATCTTACCTCATTCAAGGTGCCATTAACATAACCTTAAAATGGTGTAAAGACAATGAACTGTCAATCAACGCCAACAAAACAATAATAGTACCATTCTGTAACAAAAGGAAACTGGATAAACTTAGACCGCCTTCAGTCAACGGATTGCTACTTAACTTTTCCAAGGAGGTGAAGTACCTGGGCATCACCTTTGACCAAAAACTCACTTTCAACCAACACATTGAGAATGTGATTCATAAATCCAAAACCTCATTATACTTATGCAGTCGTATGGTGGGATCAAGATGGGGTCTTAAACCCAAGATGATGGGGTCTTAAACCCATAGGTGATGATTGGTCTTACGATGGCTTTATACTGCCATCGTAAGACCAATCATCACCTATGGGTGTGTGGTATGGCAGAAAAAGACCTACCAAAAGACGGTGATTATGGAGCTTAACAAACTTCAAAGATCGGTTAACATCATGACCACTGGAGCCATGTCTACCACGCCAGGACAGGCATTGGATGCACTGTTAGATCTCCCGCCCTTACACCTGACAATTCGCAAGGAGGCGGCTGTGGGAATGCTGAGGGTGACGACGCAGCTCAAAAAGACATGGCTGTCTGCAAATCTATCCCAACTCAGGGACAGGGTTTACAGAAATCCAATACTAAGCATGCCTTCGGACAGCACAATGCCGGAGATGCTATTCACCAAATTCTACCAAGTGGAATTCCCAAGCAGAGAAGATTGGAGCAAGAGCCGGGTAGTCTGCGAGGACTACAGTCACATATGGTACACGGATGGCTCAAAGATGGACACCAAGGTTGGCTATGGAATTCACGGGGTGAGACCCAAGTATGGAGCTAGCTGCAACATGGGTCACTACCCCTCGATTTTCCAGGCTGAAATCACCGCCATTCTATCATGTGCGGAAATCAGCCTAAACAGAGGCTACAAAGGGCAAACCATATACATCTTCTCTGACAGCAAAGCTGCACTAATGGCACTTGACTCTTCAAGGGTTGACTCCAAACTGGTGAAGCAATGCCATGAAACGCTAAACAGGCTGGCAAGCCATAATAGAGTTTTTATTAAATGGGTTCCGGGCCATTCCGGTATAGACGGCAATGAAGCCGCTGATGAATTCGCGAGAGCAGGAGCAATGGGTAGCCGATATGGTCCAGAACCATTCTGCGGCATCCCGAAGAGCCTGACGCGTTTAATACTCACCACCCAGTGCCTCTCAGAAAGCAAAAGCCTCTGGGAACTTTCATTAGGCATGAGACACTCAAGGGAACTGATAGAGGGATACTCCAAGTCATACACAGAATCGGTAGTATCTCTTAACAAACCCCAACTACGCGCAGTGGCAAGATCACTAACGGGACACTGCAAACTAAACAAGCATATGTCCAACCTGGGTCTCACTGAGACAGCGCTCTGCAGATACTGCGAAAGCGCAGAGGAAACCCCTCTACACCTACTGTGCCACTGCCCCGCAGTTATGCACAAGCGCTCCGCTCACCTGGATAAGCACGAGCTGGATCCAAAAGAGATTAGGAGCATCGCCGTAAGGAAAATCCTAAATTTCCTGGACTCCATTGGAGTGTGCGGCGAGTTATAAATTGGGACTCACACAATAGATCTTTTAGGTCGCAGTGTGACGAGCGGACAAGACTGCTCATATAGTCCCAAAACCCCTAATAATAATAATAATACTATAGTAAAATAAAAAAAAATTGAAAATAAAAATAAATTAAAATTTAGATATACCTAATCAAAAATTTATATTAAAATCACAATGAACAGAAAATTTAAATAAATAAAATGAAAATCAGAATTAAAATCAAATCAAAAAATAAAATCAGAATCAACAGAAATACAAGTCAAAAGTAAATTAAAATCAGAGTTAAAATGAAAATGTCAAAATAAAATGTGGTGTAGATATTATAAAAATAAAGATTTCAAATTTAGTAGTGATATTATTATTGTAGTTACTAATTTAGGAACCTGCCTGCTCCCACTCCAGTCATTTGAGCATGCAAGGTCACCAAGTGTCTTAGTACAGGACAGTCAGGCTTTTCACTTATTTGCCTCAGAATGGTGTTGGTGCTTTCCTTAACTCTGTGAAGGAGTGAAGCGGTTCATTTTCGCAGAACACTGTGAAACCTGTCCGTGTGAGCCACTGTGAACATTGTCGAATATCTGTACTAGAATTTATAATAAGAAAGTAAAATATGCACTTACTTCTAAATCAGAAATTTGTTTATTTGCAACTTTTTCTTTGCTTTTCTTTTCATTTGTGTCTTCTTGTTTGTCTTCAACAACTGGAGTCTCTGCCTTTTTGTCAGTTTGTAACTCTTCATCCTCAACACCACTATCATCATCACTTTTGGTAGCTTCTAGAAATGCATCTTTTATCCAGTGAGTTTTATCATTTACATGGGCTTCGATAAATTCAGCAAAGAGTGGATCGTCTTTATGCTAAAATAAAATTCATATGGATTTTAAGGTTAACTTTTAGATAAAAACAAATATCTAAGACATCAACAATATTAAATCCAAAACATTAGAAATCAACACGATTCTAAAACTTTCACATAAAATAAACAAACCAAATTTTTTTTGAAATCTTTATTCAAAAAGAAATAAACCAAATTAATAATTGTAAAAAAATACAAATACTATTATAAGTGGAAACTTTGTTGGCTTAAGTTTTTTCTTGTATTGTAATTAATTTAAATTGTAAATTGTGCTGTTTGTTTCCCAAATAAAGTAAAAAAAGAAGAAGTAATTACTCCCTTTAAAAAAAGTTGGTTGTTGTTAAAACATTAAATGTTTATAATTTTGGATAACTTATTTTTAATTATTATTTATATGGTAATAATGTTATAACCTGTACAATAATCTAACCTCTCGGATGTCCTGCGACTAGCAGCTAGTCGTCGCTCCGTCAAAACCCGTGTATGTCCAGCAATGAGGAGCTAGTCGCTTGCGATAACCAATACTTTTTATAATAGAATTTAAATGCTTAATATAATAGAATTCGTTATTTTTATCTCACTTATACACATTTCATTGCAATGAGGAGGGACAATTATAGTTAGCGAACTTTACGTTAGAATTACTATACATAAATTTGCTGTGTCAGTCGTGCGAAATAACGGCCATTCGGCGTATTTGTCGTTCGAGTTTACGATGTTATAATTGTGTTTTTCTCAAGTCATGTGATAATAGAAAAATATGTAATCTTTCAAATAAACCTAATAGCCAGTTATTTAACGTAATTTTATGATGTAAATACAGCTCATCTTCCTACACACACCTTACTTTTAGTTCTATCAGCTGCGATATTAGTGAATAAAACAGATAATAGATAAAAAGTGTATTTGCCACATATTGAGATACTCACATCCTCATTATTTGTTTCAAATAAATAAAATTTTGATTCTAAATATGACCCACTAGCTGCTAGTCGCCGGACATTCATGGACCAAAATCCTTGTTAGCATAATAGGGGCTCGATAAACATGGATATGACCATGGTTAGATTTTTCTAAATTAAAAATGTGTGGGCGTGATTTCTGATCTGGTTTTTAATATTTGCTACTAATGTTTATAAAGACACAATGTACTTGCAAACAACTTTGTAAAAAGTAAGCCACCCTAGGATTATTCATGTTAATGTAACCTCCTCTAGGTATTTTGGGGTAAAAGTAAATGTTTTTGTAGCTCCAGTCAATTTCTTACTTATTATGTATTTAGTAAATGTCATTTAATTGTCAACAAAGTCAATACATTTATATAGAAAGATGTTTTTCTTGAGGACACAGACCACTTTTGCACCCGGTTTTAAGTGACCTTAAGTTTTTGTTTCGTATTCAAAAACTATGTCACTTTCATGAGTAATACTTATTTTAATTGCTAGTTTGTGAACCAACTTAACTGTTAACATCCATTTTACTCTAAATAAATACCCATGGCAATCAATAAATCACCTTGTAAAAAAGCTACTTGAGTACTGATTTAATGGCCGCCATTTTATTATGGTATGTTATAAATGCGTTTCTTGTAAAAAAATTGTATGGTTTCATTGCTTGTTTTTAGTACAATTTTATTAAAAAGTTATATAGGAATAGATTAAGGTAATTTACTTAACTTAAAATATTGTTTTATTAATTTAAAAGTCTAAAATACCATAAAAAACCCTAGGCACAAATTTTGATGCCAATATAATAAATAATCTGCTTAAATAAATGAAAAATGTGATAAATAAAAATTACCCGACCAGGATTCGAACCTGGGACCTCTCGTTTGCCGGACGAGTGCTCTTCCAACTGAGCTATCGGGGCCTGGCGCTACGCCTCGAAATTACGTACCACATTTTTGTTTTTACGTTATATTGCTAACGTAGCTCCATCTAATGGTATAAGCTTTGCAGCTAAGACCACCCGAGATCAATTTCTTTACAGAAATTGTGAATCCCAGTTAAAGTGAAGGTTTGCAATGTTTTAATAATGTTTTTAAGTTTTTTTGCATTTAAAATGCTCAATTATTCTTAAATAAATGAAAAATGTGATAAATAAAAATTACCCGACCAGGATTCGAACCTGGGACCTCTCGTTTGCCGGACGAGTGCTCTTCCAACTGAGCTATCGGGGCCTGGCGCTACGCCTCGAAATTACGTACCACATTTTTGTTTTTACGTTATATTGCTAACGTAGCTCCATCTAATGGTATAAGCTTTGCAGCTAAGACCACCCGAGATCAATTTCTTTACAGAAATTGTGAATCCCAGTTAAAGTGAAGCTTTGCAATGTTTTAATAATGTTTTTAAGTTTTTTTGCATTTAAAATGCTCAATTATTCTTAAATAAATGAAAAATGTGATAAATAAAAATTACCCGACCAGGATTCGAACCTGGGACCTCTCGTTTGCCGGACGAGTGCTCTTCCAACTGAGCTATCGGGGCCTGGCGCTACGCCTCGAAATTACGTACCACATTTTTGTTTTTACGTTATATTGCTAACGTAGCTCCATCTAATGGTATAAGCTTTGCAGCTAAGACCACCCGAGATCAATTTCTTTACAGAAATTGTGAATCCCAGTTAAAGTGAAGCTTTGCAATGTTTTAATAATGTTTTTAAGTTTTTTTTGCATTTAAAATGCTCAATTATTCTTAAATAAATGAAAAATGTGATAAATAAAAATAAAACTTACCCGACCAGGATTCGAACCTGGGACCTCTCGTTTGCCGGACGAGTGCTCTTCCAACTGAGCTATCGGGGCCTGGCGCTACGCCTCGAAATTACCTACCACATTTTTGTTTTTACGTTATATTGCTAACGTAGCTCCATCTAATGGTATAAGCTTTGCAGCTAAGACCACCCGAGATCAATTTCTTTACAGAAATTGTGAATCCCAGTTAAAGTGAAGCTTTGCAATGTTTTAATAATGTTTTTAAGTTTTTTTGCATTTAAAATGCTCAATTATTCTTAAATAAATGAAAAATGTGATAAATAAAAATTACCCGACCAGGATTCGAACCTGGGACCTCTCGTTTGCCGGACGAGTGCTCTTCCAACTGAGCTATCGGGGCCTGGCGCTACGCCTCGAAATTACGTACCACATTTTTGTTTTTACGTTACTAATAGCTACGTTAGCAATATAATTTAAATGCAAAAAAACTTAAAAACATTATTAAAACATTGCAAAGCTTCACTTTAACTGGGATTCACAATTTCTGTAAAGAAATTGATCTCGGGTGGTCTTAGCTGCAAAGCTTATACCATTAGATGGAGCTACGTTAGCAATATAACGTAAAAACAAAAATGTGGTACGTAATTTCGAGGCGTAGCGCCAGGCCCCGATAGCTCAGTTGGAAGAGCACTCGTCCGGCAAACGAGAGGTCCCAGGTTCGAATCCTGGTCGAGTAATTTTTATTTATCACATTTTTCATTTATTTAAGAATAATTGAGCATTTTAAATGCAAAAAAACTTAAAAACATTATTAAAACATTGCAAAGCTTCACTTTAACTGGGATTCACAATTTCTGTAAAGAAATTGATCTCGGGTGGTCTTAGCTGCAAAGCTTACACCATTAGATGGAGCTACGTTAGCAATATAACGTAAAAACAAAAATGTGGTACGTAATTTCGAGGCGTAGCGCCAGGCCCCGATAGCTCAGTTGGAAGAGCACTCGTCCGGCAAACGAGAGGTCCCAGGTTCGAATCCTGGTCGGGTAATTTTTATTTATCACATTTTTCATTTATTTAAGAATAATTGAGCATTTTAAATGCAAAAAAACTTAAAAACATTATTAAATAATCTGCTATTTGAGCTTTGTTTTTAATAGTATACAGTAGAATCCGATTATTATGACTCCACTTATATTGATCACCCACTCTTTATGACGTGATTACACGCACAGTGAAGTTTAATTTAATATAAGTCGGATATAATGACTTCCCCTATAGTGACATATCGCTTATTGTGACCCTTTTTTATCAAATTTTGTCCACTTAAAGTGACCGACCATAAGATTTCTAACACCTTTGGCAGTGTTTGGGAGAGACACATTACCCAAAGACTTTCTTTATTTGAGTCTCAGAGCATAGATTTACTAATTGAGTCAACTTTTTAATATCTACTTTGATTTATCTCTATTTAATTCCTCTGTATTAAAATAAATCACATACTAACTTAAACAGTTTATTTATTCTTGCAGTACCTTTGCTTTGTATGACATCCGTTTAGTATGACTTGTTTCTTATTTCCGTTCAATGTCATTATAAACAGATTCCACTGTATATAGAAAACTTATTAATTATCATTTATTTGATATAATATATCCATTTCATCCTATAAAACGTGAGAAATCATGGCTAAAATGAAACCGGAGAAAAAAAAATCCCTGTGTGTCTAGCGACTAGGAGCTAGTAGGGACACACCTGCCTTATTCATATTTTTTTCTCGGACATCAGAGCGGATAATTGTAATACATAAGTAATGGTGCTGATATACATATTATGCTAAATTAATAAAAAAAATTTAAAAGCTTACTTTTTTGAGCAAGTCTTTGATTTTATCCTTGTTCTTTTCCAACCTTTTTTGTTTCTTTTCAATGTTTTTAGTCTCAATTTCATCTTTGTGAATTTTCTTGTATGCAGAACTATCTGCAGCATATTTACTCCAAGCTCGAGGTTTTTTTTCATCGCCTAAGTTAGCACAAATCTGAATTTCTATTTTCATAGAATTGATGCAAGTGTCATTGAAATATTCTCTAGCTGCAGCAGCTTGTTCTTCAGTTCTGTATCCAATAAAACCAAAGTTTCTAAATTTTCCATCTTTGGTATATTTTAATTGAACGTCAGTCACTTCACCTTTTTCTGTAAAAATTTCTTTGAGTTTCTCAACAGTAACCTGTTGGAATTAATTAAGTATAGTAAAAAGTTAAATTTTACTTATAAAATTACAATTAAAATTTATTAAAAAGGTACCTTATTGGGCAAATTCTTTACAATCAACCGCGACATATTAAAGAATAAAAATGTACAGGTTAAAATTAATTATTAGAGAACATTTTGTTTTGTTTACAACGTATATGATTGCACGTCCATGTGCTAACCTCTCAAAAAATATGACTTTGACGCTGACCTGACAATGATGTGTTCAGTTTAGTAAGGGGTTATGACAGGAAAATCTGATTGATACAAAAAACTGCACCGTTCAACTTTTTGTGAATAGTTTTACTGTTCTGATAATCTCCTGGCCCTGGTATCCTTCAAGCTGTAATCCTCACTTTTGAAATCTCAATGGATAGAAAATTTGACTATGCCAAAAAATAGTGATGAAATAGTCATAAATAGTGACGCATATAAAAAAATAGTCGTATTATGCATAGTTTCGGCGGTATAATTAAGGGCATTACAGCTTGAACATTTGAAAACTTCGAATTTCTCTGGAACACCTTCGACTTTCAAGTTAAGGTTTATGCTAAAAAATAGTGATGAAATAGTCGTATGAAACAATAATTATTTTAGACTGATTTAATTTGAAAATAAAAACTTTTTATTTTCCCTATATTTCTATGGTTGACAGTTGCGTTCGAATTCATTATTTATCAACTGAAAGGTACAGAAGGCAGCGGATCAACCAAATGTGTCAAAAAGTTATGATTGAACTGTAATCCTCACCAACCTATAGCTATACTGCCGAAATTATAATAAGACCATTTTTTTATATGCGTCACTATTAATGACTATTTCATCACTATTTTTTGGCATAGTAGTCAAAATTCCTTTCCATTTCAAAAGTGAGGATTACAGCTTGAAGGACTCTGGGCCTGGCACCGAAACTAAAGAAGAAAACTTTCAGTGTGCATATTCGTCAGTTTTAAATATTTTAACCATAATTTGACAAATAAGGTTAATGAAACGCACCTGTAATGTTAAGTAATAATAGTGGTTATTGTATGATCCTGATTTTAATGTGTCCTTCAAGCTACTACATTGGTTGAAAAGTTCGCGGCCCGGCCATTAAAAAAAAAGCTTTTGTTATTTTTTCTGCCGTCATTTTGAACTGTCATTATTCAATTGTCAGCCCGCGAATTCTCAATTTGATATCTTGTTTAAATAAAATTTTACGAACAATATAAATACGTGTGTAGAACAAATTTTCACTAATGGAGAAATTTGAACAACGTGCTGTGATTAAATATTTGTTTAAAAAAAGATTAACACCAAAGGAGATCCATGATGACATGCAAACAACATTAGGGGAATCTGCCCCGTCTTATACCACTGTGAAAAAATGGGTTGCAGAATTTAAACGTGGACGAGAGAACATCGAAGATGACCCTCGCTCCGGCAGGCCAATGACGTCTACGACCGAAGAAAACATCAATAAAGTGTGTGATCTCATATTGAAAGACCGTAGATTGACTATCAGAGAAATTGCAGACACTATAGGCATCTCATATGAACGAACGCAAAACATCATTGTCCATGAACTCGGCTTTTCTAAGGTTTCGGCTAGGTGGGTCCCCAGATTGCTTTCAGTAGAGCGAATTCGACTCACGATTTCTCGCGACTGTTTGGAGATGTTCGAGGCTGATCCACAAGGTTTTCTTGACAGATTTGTGACAATGGATGAAACCTGGGTTCACCACTATACCCCAGAATCAAAACAACAATCCAAACAATGGAAAAAATCAGGTGAAGCAACTCCGAAAAAAGCAAAGGCAATTCTGTCGGCTGGCAAGGTGATGGCATCGGTTTTTTGGGATGCTAAGGGTGTCATTATGGTGGACTACCTTCCAAAAGGCGAAACAATAAACTCTGCGTACTATAGCACCCTTCTGCACCGTTTACGTGAAGAAATTAAACAGAAACGCCCAGGATTACTGAGAAAGAAAGTGTTGTTTCACCAGGACAACGCCAGAGTCCACACGTCTGTCGAGTCTATGGCTCAAATTCGTGATTGTGGTTTCGAATTGTTGCCACATCCAGCTTATTCTCCTGATTTGGCACCTTCGGACTTTCATCTGTTTCCAAACCTGAAAAAACACCTCGGTGGGCAGAAATTTTTAACGAATGAAGAGGTCGAAGCCGCTGTTAACCTGTATTTTGAAGACCTTGAGGAATCTTTTTTTAAAACAGGTATGGAAGCTCTGGAAAGCAGATGGAAGAAGTGCATAGAGCTAAATGGAGATTACGTCGAAAAATAAAAATATTTTTGTATGTACTTTATTCTGTTTTCTTGACTAGGCCGCGAACTTTTCAATCCACCCTCGTATAATCCTCAATTTTGAAATCTCAATGGAAAGGAATTTCGACTATGCCAAATAATAGTAATGAATGAAATGTCTTAAATAGTGACACATATAAAAAAAAATGTCTTATTCTAGTTTTGGTGGTATAGCTATAGGTTGGTGAGGATTACTGCTAGAACGTCAAGCTGTAATCCTCACCCGTCGTCCACGTAAACGGTAAGGTCTACCTATCGACTTGGTTTAAGTTCCAAAAAATAGTCATGAAATAGTGATAATGTATGTATGTTGTATCCCTTGTATCAAAATCTGACTAATAGTCGGCTCACGACTCAAGAGATATAAAGGTACCCTGGTGAGGATTACAGCGTGAATATTTGAAAACTTTGAATTTCTCCGGAACGCCTTCGACTATCAAGTTAAGGTTTGTTAAGGTGCACGAGAGGTGAGGATTACAGCTTGAAAGTCAAGCTATAGCTATTAGCAACCTGTAGCTATACCGCCGAAACTATAAAACGACTATTTTTTTACATGCGTTACTATTTATTTTATCGCTTTTTTTTGGCATAGTCAAAACTCCTTTCCAATGAGATTCCAAAAGTGAGGACTACAGCTTGAAGGACACATTTTATTAAGAATAAGAGGTCGCTTCTTTGTAAGTATATTCTCTGAACAAAAAGATAAGACTACATGGCTTAGTTCTGTGAGGTCCTTCAGGGATTCGGAGTAAAAGAAAGTTGATTTCCAGAATACGATATTTATTGTCAAAAAGATCCTATATATATATATATACAAAAAAGCTATGTACACTAGTGGGGTCATAAAGGCGAGATATTCAATTTTGATACTTATACTTAAAAATCTATTTACAAAGGGCTATATCACAAAGGCGAGTTATCTTGTTTGACAATATCGATCTCTCTCTAAACTTCTTCCGTCTCACACCTATAAATAGTGACATGTATAAATATTCGGCGCTGGTGTCCGGTTGGTTAGGTCTGAATGTCACAATGTACTGATCTACATAACGTACGTACTTCAAAAAGAACTTTTTCCGAAATGACTGATTTTCTATAGGTCTTCATTATTAAATGTCGGAAATGAAACTGTCAAATGTATGTATAGTCACTGTCTTTATTTTTTTAAGATTTTAAAATAAAATCACATTCTATTAATAATTGGTAAACGAAACAAAAACACAAATCCTACATTATCCTTAAACTAATGATCCTTACATTAATGTAAACGCTTTTTCAATGTAGTGATATCTTCTAAAAATTGGATTTCACTAATTTCACCAGATTGCAATTTATTTAACTGCTTTTTATAGACCTTGTCAAATAAAATGTCACGCCGTCGTCTAGTGACACCACTAAACAGTGAATTTTTAAACTTTGTGTCTTGAAATTTTGCCTCTTTTTTTAGTTTTAAATACAAAAATCTCACCAGGGTAGGTTTGTGCGGCATACGTGCGTTCAATCTCCTATGCCAGCCCTCGACGGCATTATTCGTACGATGCTTATCATTTTCGCATCCAACAAAAGACGCACACAAACTCATCCATTGCTTGGAAAAGTACCTTTCAAATTTTATCATTTCTGGAGATTGGGGGAACAGAGCTTTCAAAGATACCCATGCACTTTGAATTTTTTCCTTGGGTAACAAAGGTAAATTAGCACACATTCTAACTAGTGCACTACTTTCCATAGTGACGGTTACCTTTAATTTTTTAGCTTGTCTCCACACTGCTCTGTTGTAATGATAGTAACAGCCGTTGATCAAAGCAGACGGAAAAACCTCTTTTACGGCATTGATTAAAGCGATTTCGAAGTCGCACTTAAATAATTCGATTCTCAAACCCAATCTGTCCTTCAACAGATTGAACATTCTGGTGTACGTCTCCTGAGATTTGTTGGGTAAAAGCACGTACACAATTGGTACTACATTCGTTGTGTCGTTATTTCTGCTAATGTCAATGTGTATAGTAAAGATCTGATAAAATGGTTTGGGAGTTCTTTTAAAAGTTCCATCGCCATACTTCATTTTATTTGTATTGTTAGTATAGAGTAATTTTCTGGCTTGTTTAGTCGAAAAAACCAGGATCTTCTCTTCCATACCATCTTCAATGACAAGGAAATTGTCAGATATCAGTTGAGGAATTTTCACATCGGCCAACTGATTAAATTCAGTATTATTTTGATTTAAAATATTATGCCTTTTTCTATAAAGGGAACTTTTTTTTTCCTCAAACGACGGCATTATTGATTGTCCTGAGCCTTGAAAGTCAGCAAGATGTTTTTCGAAAACCTTTTTTACTGGTGTCATATTTATAGATATCGCTTTTTTACAGGTATCAATAAATATATGCACTTGGTTTTGATTAAAATGCGACCGACACGCATGCTTACTTTTCCTTATTATAGTAGTTTCAGCATTTAGTGTGACCGATGCCGAGCACTCACTTCTATTAATGCACCTCCACATACTAGTACCAGATTTATTTTGGTTAGAAAAGTTGTACCGATGTCCATCTTGCACCAAAGTAGGTTTCCCTTTCTGATTCTCGATAAATTTTAAGGTATTATTATCCATTATAACTATATCAATGATCGCTTTAACGCACAATAGAATGACAAGGTGTCATGAGAATGTATTGTTTTTCAAGTGTCATTACAAAGTTATAAGTGGCCAGGAAAACCCTTTTTATCGTACACTAGGTTTCCGGGTGGTTAAGTATGTATATCGTTAAATTGAGAGCTGTTTCGAAGGCGACGAATGCAAAATTCCCATACTTATAGATAATGCAGCTGAATGTACCTTTTATGTCAGGCTTTACGGGTTTCCGACATTTAATAATAAAGACCTATAGAAAATCAGTCATTTCGGAAAAAGTTCTTTTTGAAGTACGTACGTTATGTAGATCAGTACATTGTGACATTCCGACCTAACCAACCGGACACGCCGCTAGCCAGTCACGAACGAGCAGAGAAGCGAGACGGGTAAATGTCAAAAAACCTAATCCTAAAAGTTACGTAAAGATGACAATCAAATTAAAAACATACAATATATTTACAAACAATTACATGTTCATACCTGGTCAATTCAATTCAATTCTTTGGTTATAATGGCAACCAGCCGTCGTTACTAGGCGACGTACTATTACTGCCAGTATCACGTGATGAGAAATACACGGTATTACAAGTAAGGTCCAGTTTGCATGACAAAAAATGTGAGGCGCGACGAGGGCAAGACGTTGAATTACCTACGACAAATAAGACAACACAGTTAGTACCACAACCAACAGGCAAAATGAATAAACCCATGAGTATTAGTAACATATAGATGAAATAGAACATTTAACTAACTACTTATTTACAGGGATATTTTACACTGAAGGATATATTTACATAGGATCTTAAGGATTAACCTATAACGATCCATACCTGGTCCAACGAGCGAAAAACAATTTGCTTAGTGAGACAGTGACAGTACTGACAGGACTTGGACAGGACATCGATAGACATAAGTTGTCAAACTCAGAGATTGACTTCTTCGAAGCTTTGTTTACAATCTTGTTAAATTCAATTTATTCATTTAATTGTATGAATTTTCTATAAAGTGAGTTCTGTGTTCATTACTGTTGTTGAAAATCTAAGATTAAAAGAGTTTTAAAAATGTCTTCGGCGATGACATATGGTCAAAAACAATTTATCCCCACACCTCCAGATAAAGGAAGTTTCCCCTTGGATCATGAGGGTATTTGTAAAAAGATCATGAAGAAATATATGGTATGCCTTTTAAATAATAATAGTGACAATTCGATGTGCCGCCTGGAAGCTAAGGATTACCTTGCTTGCAGAATGGAAAATAATTTGATGGCAAAAGAAGACTGGAACAAGTTAGGATTTAAAGAAAATAATGTTAGCATACCTGAAACCTCAAGCTAACATAAGGAAGTCTAAAAATTAAGTTTTCTGAAATGAAATGGAGTGTTAATTTTGTACATAGATAATTTAGAAGGCCAAAAGTGTTTTATTTATTGTCATAAATTGTTTCATTTGTCTATCTTTGAATAAATAACTTTTTACTTAAAATTCTATTCTCACATTTTATTGGTACCCTTGATAATTTCCTTCAAAGTGATGCAAAATTCATTTTACCTGCAGCTGCTTTTTACTGATATTGGAATATCTTTAGGTCTCGTAAATATATGAATGACTGAAAAGTTAATTAGTTTATATATAGTTAATAGGTAAGTACTCTACAAAATAAACAGCTCAAGCTCTATGAAGTATATTTTTATTTTGTATAGAATTTATCACATGTGAAATATTCATTCATAAAACAAATATTTTTCCATATTCTGTTATGTAGAATATCACTTGTCTGCTGTAGAACAGATATTGAACAGAAGGCAATCTTTTGTTTAAAATTGCATTTAAATGATTTTATTGATGTTTATTAGTTAAAAAATAAATAATTATCTAGAACCTTAAAGAGAATTAAAATTGGATGATTCTTTTCTTTTACTTTAAATGTTTGACAGAAAAAAACTGGATTTTCAAAACGAGAAAGGAAAATTCTATTTTCTGTGAAAATGATTTCCTTTTGTATCATACAGTTTAGGCTTGTATAATTGTTAAAAATACATACTTTTTATAGTAATCCCTATGTCATCGCCTTAAAAGATTCCAGTCCCATTTATAATAATCACATATTATACATTTATTGCATTAGTTGAGCATAATCCTTTTAAGGATTATATTACAAGCAATTTGCAATATTTTTTTTATATACAACATTGATATAAGCCAGAGGCATTAAATGAAATCACATATTTTGTGTATTATTATCAGGCTACAAAAATCAAGATCAATGTAAGCAATTGTTTGGTCACAGGAAAGTTTTTTAGTTTTTTGTTAGTTTAATACCTTGTATTGTTCTGATTGTTGAAAATGTCAGTACAAATCTTTTCAAAGGATGTCTTAAATTTAAGTTAATTAATAAGCTATTTGGGTTATATGAAAATTTTTAATAGTTTTAGATTAACAGTTGGCACATATAGTAGGTATAGGTATGTGGTTTCATTTAATGCCTCTCCCTTGTATCAATGTTGTATAAAAAACATAAAAGACACATAGAACCATTATCGAGATATTTTGATGTTATTTTATTCATTTGTTTACACTTCAGTTTATTTATATTACAGGTACAGTAAAAGAAGAGAAGAAAAGTTTCATTAGAAATTAAAACTTGGCGGCCTTATTGCCAGTGTAAATGGTGATAGTGACAGTAACGGCAAAGTATGCTACCTTACGAATAAAAAATGTGTAGGAAACACTATGTTCTTCTAACTTCCAGCCAGCCAGTAACTTCTAATGAAGTGGTCTCTATTATCTCTTATCAGTTTCAGCACCAAAGTAATTAAGTACTGTACTGCAGAATTGGCAGAACCTTTGGCTTTTCTAATAAATCTGTCTTTACCAGTTAGTCATTTTTCAGATTTATTAAAAAAATCGATTGTCAAGCCAACTTACAATAAAAGGGAATAACGTAATATTTTTAATTATCGTCCTATCTCGTTAATATCAATATGGTCAAAGGTATTTGAAAAAGTGATGAATAAGATACAATTAGTCACTTCATTGACAAATTTAACATAATAAGCAAGGAACAATCAGGTTTTCAAAAAGGAAAGTCAACAATCACTGCCATATTTTAATTAGTTAAAGAGGTCACAAATAATTTAAACTTAGGAAAAGAAACTATAGGAGTATTCTTCGACATGAGTCGCGGTTTCGACTTTGTCTCACATATCCTGCTTCTTCAGAAGTTAGAAAATTATGGTATCAGAGGAATAGAATTGAGTTGGTTTAAATTTTTAATAGTTTTAGATTAACAGTTGGCACATGTAGTAGGTATAGGTATGTGGTTTTATTTAATGCCTCTCCCTTGTATCAATGTTATATAAAAAACATAAAAGACACATAGAACCATTATCGAGATATTTTGATGTTATTTTATTCATTTGTTTACACTTCAGTTTATATTATAGGTACAGTAAAAGAAGAGAAGAAAGGTTTCATTAGAAATTCAAACTTGGCGGCCTTATTGCCAGTGATAAATATATAAAATAATAAAGCGATGGAGATACCGTTAAAAGTACCCTCATACGCGCAAAAACTGACGACGGCAGAGCGCTCGAATAGCAACGATGCGCCAGCTGTAATGACGTCACCTGCGACCGGTTCGAGAGTAGTTCTAGATACTCAGTTGAATGACACTATGCATTGTCTACCATTATCATCTGATAAGAGCCGGATCACTTTGGGTGATAGTGGGCGAGTGGTTATGAATACTCATGACAACCAACGTAGTGGGAATATAAGTATAAGAAAAGAACATGAATGGAAAGTTGTTGAGAAAAAGAAGAAAACACGAAGGTATACAAATAAAACAGGCTGTGCAAATAATGTGCAAAATTTTAAAGCTGCGGATAGTAAAGTGCCTATATTTATTACAAATGTGCACCGGGAGACGAAGGAACTGGACATTATAAATTATATTAAGGAAAAAACAGGCGAGCAAGTTTCTCTAATAAAGTTATCACAAAGAATAGAAAGAGGCCATAGGTAATGCATTTAAGCTTTTCGTGCCAATATTTAAGCTTAATTTATTTTTGGAAGAAAAGTTGTGGCCAAAAGGTATACTATTTCGACGTTTTATTCATTATAACGTTGACAGAGGACAAAATGCTATAATTCAAAACAAAAATGGATACTGAAAATTTTACACCAACAAGTAACAAATTGGTTACTTTTAATTGTAAATCCATCAGGAGATCGATTGAAAATATTAGACAATTGTGTGAAGTGGCCGATATATTGGCACTGCAGGAAACATGGCTCTTACCACATGACTTGCCTTATTTGTCATCTGTACATCCGGAGTTTGGGAGCACGGGTACATCGGCAGTGGACACATCAGCGGGCATGCTGACTGGCAGACCTTACGGCGGTGTAGCGCTGTTATGGAGGAAGAGTGTTTTCCAGAATGTTTCAGTGATACCATGTGATAACCCCAGAATATGTGCAATTAAAATCGCTCTAAGTGGTTGGTCGTTTATTGTGTGTTGTGTGTACATGCCCTACGATAAACCAGAGAATCTCTCTGAATTTACAGATTGTCTCAGTGCATTAAGTGCTATTGTAGAGGAAAGTGCTGTGGAGTCAATCTTTCTATTGGGAGATTTCAATGCTCATCCGGGTGAGTTATTCTATACTGAACTTACTGACTTCTGTTTAGAACAAAATTGGATATGTAGTGACATTAGAAAGCTAGGTTTAAATTCGGAAACTTATACTTATATTAGTGAGGCTCATGGAAGTAGGAGATGGTTGGATCACTGTGTGGTCACGGAAGCAGCGTGGGAGTTAATTGTTGATTCAAAGGTGCTGCATGACACATATTGGTCGGATCACTTTCCACTTGTAACTACTTGTAACTTTAATTTAAGTAAATCAAAATTGTTGCACAAAAATGATAAATTTAATAGTGTTAAGTGGGGGGTCAGGTCAGATGAACAAATAAGTAGGTATTTTGAATTATGTAACCAACACTTAAAGTTATTAGATTTTCCAGAATTTTTTACAGAATGTTGTTCAAATTTTTGTGACAATATTTCCCATAGAACCATAATTGACAAATTTTATAACGAAATTGTAACCACATTATCATCTACTGCCAGTAGGACTTACTCAGCAATTAGTCGGCGTAAAAATACTGTAACTGGTTGGAATAAATACGTGAAAGATGCACACATGGAGGCCAAGTCTAAATTTCTTATGTGGACGTGGTTCGGACAACCTAAGTGCGGTACTGTATATAATGAAATGATAACAAGTCGTAAGATTTTTAAAGGAAGGCTAAAATGGTGTCAAAACAATCAACAGCAAATACAAATGGATACACTGGCATCACTTCATTCCAAAGGTGATTTCAGTAGGTTTTGGAAATCCACAAATGCTATGAACGTTAGGCCTGGCCTCCCTGTGAGCGTTGATGGCGTAAATGATGCCAAGACCATTGCGGATCTTTTTAAAAATCATTTTTCTGTAGTACCTCCTTTAAATCCGTCAAAAAGGGTGTTTGATGTTGGGGCCCCGTGTACAGGTCTCCTTACAACGCATATTAAGGCGAAGACAATTGACCACATAATAAAAACAATGAGCAAAGGTAAGTCGCCTGGTCATGATGGTCTCAGCATCGAGCACCTAAGGCATGCTGGTTTTCATCTATCTCGTGTGTTGGCATTATTATTTAATATGTGTCTAGTTCATTCCTACTTGCCTGCGGAGATGATGAAAACTATTGTGGTTCCAATAGTTAAAAATAAGACAGGGGACATATCAGACATTTCTAATTATAGGCCAATATCCTTAGCAACTGTGATCGCTAAAGTGCTTGACCGTGTGCTTAATTCTCAGCTACAAGATGTCCTAAGCCTACATGACGGACAGCACGGATTTAAGCGTGGATTATCTACGGAGAGCGCGATACTAAGTTTAAAGCACACTGTCAAGTACTACACGGACAGGCGCACTCCTGTGTATGCCTGTTTCCTAGACTTATCAAAGGCTTTTGATCTTGTCTCGTATGACCTCCTTTGGGACAAGTTAAAAAGAGCTGGTTTGCCAACTGATCTACTTGAAATAATTAAGTATTGGTATGGGAGTCAGGTGAACCTCGTAAGATGGGCGGATGAGTTTTCTGAGCCTTACAGAATGAAGTGTGGAGTAAGGCAAGGGGGATTGACCTCGCCTAATCTCTTCAGCCTGTACGTGAATGACCTGATCGAGAGGCTCAGCAGCATGCATGTCGGTTGTCACATTGGTAACTTATGCGTCAATAACATCAGCTACGCGGATGACATGGTGCTGCTGGCCCCCTCGGTGAGTGCACTCAGAAAGCTCCTTAAAGTCTGTGAGTCTTATGCGGGTCTGCATGGTCTCCTATACAATGCAAAGAAAAGTGAGTTCATGGTATTTAAGGCTGGTAACAAGTGTCCAAGAGTCGTACCTCCAATAAGACTTTACGATGAACCTCTGAAAAGAGTAAAGCAATTTAAATATCTTGGGCACTATGTGACGGAAGACTTAAAAGATGATGTAGATATGGAGAGGGAACGCAGGGCGCTGTCAGTTAGAGCGAACATGTTAGCACGTAGATTCGCGCGTTGCTCGACAGCAGTAAAAATTACTCTTTTTAAAGCGTACTGCACATCGCTCTACTCGAGTAGCCTGTGGGCAAACTACACTAATAAGTCGTACAGCGCCCTGCGGGTCCAGTATAACAACGCCTTCAGAACACTGTTGAAGCTGCCACGTTTTTGTAGCGCGTCAGCTATGTTTGCACACGCAGAGGTCGATAGCTTTAGCACCATCCTACGTAAAAAAGCGGCTTCTCTACTGCGCCGAATACGAGGCAGCAGTAACAGTGTTCTGACGGCGATAGCCGACAGCGGGGACTGTCCGTATGTTGGCCATTCAATGAAAATAAATAGGTCTCTTGTGAAATATAATTACTAACGCAATTAGATTATAAGTTTACTAACAAATATGGATCTTAGTTGTCCGAAAATAAAAGTTTTTATTTTTATTTTTATTTATTTTATTTAAATCATACTTATCTGACAGGCAACAAAGTGTAGAAATACAACATATTAATAAAAAAAATAAATAGTAACTTGCAGGTCAGATTTTCAGCACATACGGACTGGTGTGTCACAAGGTAGCGTCCTTGGACCATTTTTTTTATATATCAATGACTTACCCTGTTTGACATCATATAAGTATTTTTTATTTGCTGACGACATATCCTTAATTTTGCCTAAGACTGATAATCATTTTGAATTTGACATAAATAATAGGTACTGTAAAATTAATTATTAATTCGTTGAAATGTAATAATTTGCATATTAACTTCATTAAAACGAATTATATACGATTTAATACACATAAAAGATTAATAAAATTGACATACATTATCAAAATCACAACATTAAAGAATTTTTTTTTTTTTTTTATGTGACACCCGCTTTTGTCCTCAATCTCACCTGATGGTACCTAAGTGAAGATGAGGTCGAAGATGAAAGCACACGGGTTTAGGAAGGAACTGGCTCTCCACAAAATATTGCCGGAACACATTACCGCCGGAGCGGTAACATTTGGCGGCAGACTTTATATGAAGGGTGGTCGCTAGCCAGGCGGACCCAGAAGGGATCCTACCACCAAGCAAGAAGAAGAAGAAATTAAATTCCTTGGGTGCCAAATTGACAGAAATTTAAATTGGAAACAACATGTACAATATGTGTGTAATATTGTCTTAAGTTTTCGCGATTCATACTATTAAATAAAATACTTTTTAACCGGATTTATCGCGTATATTTACATTTTAAATTTTGACTCGACGTTTCGGTGTCTTTGCAGTCCCCGTGGTCACGAGCGACTCTCAGTGTCAGTGAGTCTCATTTAAAATGTAAATATACGCGATAAATCCGGTTAAAAAGTATTTTATTTAATAATATGTGAGTAGGTAGTAAATTGAATAGCTGCGTGTACGTAAGACATGTATGCTATCAACTGTGCTAATGGCTTACCATGGATATGTCGCGTCCACGCTTAGGTACGGTGTAATTGCTTGGGGTAACTCTACCTACTGACATAAATAAAGCGTTCGTAACACAAAAGAAATGTATTCGAGCAATTTTTGGGAAAGCACCTGATGAACCATGTAAACCGTTATTTAAATTGTCTAACATATTGACCCTGCCTTGTATGTACATTTTGGAGGCAGCCATGTTTGTTAAAAATAATAGCCACTATTTTCGCAAGCAAAGGATATAACAAGACCAACACGACACGGAAATCGCCTAGTCTACAATACACAGCCACGTCTTGAATTGTTTCACAGGCAGTGCTATACTACGAGTATGTGTATTAATAGTATATTATGTAACAAGTGAGCGAAGTTGCTAATTACAGTAGAGGCCGTGATTTGAGGCTGTGACCGAGCCGCAGGCGAGGGCTTAATAATGAGCCGAGACTGTAATTAGCAACGCACACGAGTTACATACGACGTTTTTCAACACACTTGTGTGTGAGTAAAAGGCCTTCTAGACGATCGGACCCAACTGCCAACAAGCGTGACCTTGGTTGGGTCAACCGAATTTTGTATTTGTTCTACACGGTCGGGTGGTTGACTCAACTTGTCACTTCTCTCCGGAATTCGTAGCGTAAAAACGTATCTAAATATGGCTCCGTGTGTTTCGTAGCAACAAAAGATCGGCTTGGCGTTACTTTTTTATGTTTGAGTGAAGAAGAAAAACAAAGAAAAAGAAGAAAGTGGATTTTTATTAGAATAAGCTTAAATAAACATATAAACATCCATGACTTGACGAATAATACATGTGTTCGTCACACTCGTTCGCGGATTTCGTAATTGCGAATCCATTGCAACCACAATGAAGTGTGCGCATGCATATGCTACAGACTATATGCTATATTTTTATAGCATGCTATTTTTTATGCTATAATATACTCGTAGCAGCTCAATGAAATACAGCAGATTGTCTCCGTGCATCATTATAGCAAGACCGTGCGATACGCAAGTTTACGCTATTCAAGCAATTTTTAGTAGGTATGACAAAATACAGCATGTGATGTTAAATTATGTCAGTTAAGAAATAGTGATAAATTAAACAACTACTTTAGACAAAAATAAATCGAAACAAAAAAAATAAAGACGACCAACGAGCAATCAACACAGAGAACACGTCATTCACACGCGATTAGAACGCGACTGAGGAAATAGCAAATTAGCAATATGCTTGAGTTGAGTGAGTGAGTGAGTATATAGCAAGCACGACGGTGCGTCGAGACTCGAGTCGCACCGCGCTGTGATCAGTTCATTTTAGCATGTTGGTATATTTATCACTTGCTAGTTGCTATGTAATAGCATTAAAGTGAGAATAATATAATAATAATAGTTTATTTCCCAAAATAAAAATACATTTTTAGACACAATTAAGCTATGATCTCCGCACTAGGCTTGGCCTGTATCGCGAAGATCATACATATTTTGATTAACATTTTGAGTAAAGACTATAAAATATACTATTGACTAACATATCATGTATACAAATTAATTATTAACTAAATTTCATCATATTCCATTGAGACGAAACAAAAAAAAATTGAATTTTACATTAGCAAAACAAAAAATATATATCAAAAATAAAGTAACAAACAAGGAAGAAAAAATAAAGAAAGTGTTGTGTTCATGATTGTGTATTTGTTTGTGAGTGTGAGTGAATGTGAGTGAGTGTAGTTGTAGTTGGTCCTGAAGCATGCTTATAGTGTCCGTATCGACCGCGCGGCCACGGCGTTTTTTCTTACATCTAACCATGCCAAGATTATGTAAAAATTTGTAAAAGTCGATTCCTAAAAACATAAATTTGTAAAAGGTATAGTTAAAAAGTTATAAGGGTTTGAACGTGGCCGCGCCATTGAAACAATGCGAACCGCGCGGCCACGTAGATCTTTAAAACTAAACATTGCAGAGACCTGAAGTTTAGGTAAAACACGGATTGAATATGTAAAAAATTTGTAAAAATATAGAAAAAAATCCTGGATTTACATTTTAGAAGCTGGAAGCTTATAACACCATGGCCGCGCCATTGACCGGTATAAAATTACGTTATCGTCGATATCTCGCTGGAAAAGCATAGCAGAGGTCTGAAGTTTTTTGTAAAACCTGGATTCGAATTTGTAGAAACTAGTAAAAATACAATAAAAAATCATAGGTATACATAATAGGAGCTGTAAGACCAAAAACCCATGGCCGCGCCATCGAAACGTTAGAAAAGTACTATACCGTCGATATCTTGCTGAAAAAGCATCGCAGAAGTCTGAAGTATTTTGTAAAACCAAGATTTAAATTTGTAGAAACGATTAAAGATGCACAAAAAACTCCTAGGGTCATATTTAAGGAACTTTAGCACTGAATCATTAGTACGGCTTGAATACGTCGATAGGATGACCATGGCTTATTGATAATAGAAAACTTTCCACCCATTTAATAGAAATTATATCACAAATCCATATTTATTTCGCATAATAAATTAAATTTAATTTTAGAGCTCATCTGACCTGTTACCTGTTACCATGAACAAGAAACAGACATAGTTACATTCGCGCTGAAAACATAACCCTCCTTTGCGTGCAGTAGTCGGGTAAAATATTTAGGAAACAGTTCATTTTAAAACTTTCCTTAACAATAAGTTTGCTATAGGTTACCACTTTATCTCAGCGACACTTTGATGTAATTTTAAAATAATAATATACTGTGGTGCGTGTTTTGGTCGATGTCATAAAACTTTTGGAACAAGTAAACAAAAGCAAGACTATATTTCTGCGAATAACATTGTTTGATAATTGGCCGGCAAGACTTTGAGTGAGCGGCATAGACTTTCAAACAAAAAACACAAAGATAAGGGTTGTACACCTGGTTTTTCCTGTTTCTTTTATTCCATTAGCAGGAGGGGGTGTGTTAGAGATGGCATAGCTAATTTCAATCACTCTGCTGTTCGCTTGCGATTAGTACAGGGCTCCCGGTGTGTTATTTAAGTGCGATATTTCTTTTGACCTTAAGCTATCTAATCGGAGGACTGGAAGATGCCGTCATTATCGATGACGATTCAAATTTAAAGAAATGTTTGATTTGTAACAACGAAACCAAGAGATATACAGGGTCTTTTTTTTTTTTTTTTATAAGTGACTAAACCCGCGTTTGACCTCAATCTCACCTGATGGTAAGTGACGATGAGGTCGAAGA
This sequence comes from Stenoptilia bipunctidactyla, assembly GCA_944452665.1. NCBI lineage: Eukaryota > Metazoa > Arthropoda > Insecta > Lepidoptera > Pterophoridae > Stenoptilia > Stenoptilia bipunctidactyla. Next base: position 19,091,346 of record OX101729.1, read on the forward strand.
TGAAAGCACACGGGTTTAGGAAGGAACTGGCTCTTTATACAATATTGCCGGAACACATTACCGCCGGAGCGGCAACATTTGGCGGCAGACTTTATATAAAGGGTGGTCGCTAGCCAGGCGGACCCAGAAGGGATCCTACCACCAATATCTTTTGTATGAAGATCAAAATATTTTAGGAGAAGGTTAAGAATGACGTGTGGATTCAATTTATGACAAAAAAAAATATATTTTTTTTAATTGAAATTTTACAATTCTTTTAAGTGACCAAATTTTTGTGACTATCAGGGCTTAACGTATTTCTCAATAGAAATAGTTGGAATAGTTGGACTTTTATTTCTTGCTATTTAGTTGTAAATAACAGATTAAACTAAAATATTGTTAACTTATGAGAATTATAAAATATCAAATTACCTAACAAAAAATAATTATATTTTACATAAATTGAATCCACACATCATTCTTAACCTTCTCCTAAAATATTTTGATCTACATAAAAAAGACCCTGTATATACGAATTAAATAATATTATTTTATTTGATCTTAATGGCATAGATAAATTCAAACTCGAAGAAATACTCCATTTTATCAAATTAAAACATAAAAAAATATAGACTGATGGGTGCTGTAGAATATGTTCCCCCGGTTGTAGGACTCATTGGGCATTACAAGTGTCATTGCTTGTTAAATACCTCTGAAATGATTTGTTACGACGATAATAAATCCTGAACACACGCAAGTTCATTACAACCTATGACAATCCATAATTTGACATATGGTCTAATAGACGAAGACTAAGATTATCTGTGTTTTTATTTTATTCGTTTATTCAATTTACAATCGTTTAGATATAATTTATAATATTGTCTTAAGTTTTCACGATTTATAATTTAAATAAAACAAATTTTTTAACCGGATTAATCGCGTATAATTTTTTTTGATTTCGTGACCAAGGGGTCTGCAAAGACACCGAAACGTCAAGTTAAAATGTAAAATATAAATTATACGCGATTAATCCGGTTAAAAAGTAGTTTTATATCATTTATATTATAAAGGACATTTCTGTCATCAACAAACCATGGTCACCCTATCGACGTATTCAAGCCGTACTAAAGATTCAGTGCTACAGTTCCTTAAATATGACCCAAGGAGTTTTTTGTGCATCTTTAATCGTTTCTACAAATTTAAATCTTGGTTTTACAAAATACTTCAGACTTCTGCGATGCTTTTTCAGCAAGATATCGACGGTAAAGTACTTTTCTAACGTTTCGATGGCGCGGCCATGGGTTTTTGGTCTTACAGCTCCTATTATGTATACCTATGATTTTTTATTATATTTTTATTAGTTTTTACAAATTCGAATCCAGGTTTTACAAAAAACTTCAGACCTCTGCTATGCTTTTCCAGCGAGATATCGACGATAACGTAATTTTATACCGGTCAATGGCGCGGCCATGGTGTTATAAGCTTACAGCTTCTAAAATGTAAATCCAGGATTTTTTTCTATATTTTTACAAATTTTTTACATATTCAATCCGTGTTTTACCTAAACTTCAGGTCTCTGCATTGTTTAGTTTTAAAGATCTACGTGGCCGCGCGGTTCGCATTGTTTCAATGGCGCGGCCACGTTCAAACCCTTATAACTTTTTAACTATACCTTTTACAAATTTATGTTTTTAGGAATCGACTTTTACAAATTTTTACATAATCTTGGCATGGTTAGATGTAAGAAAAAACGCCGTGGCCGCGCGGTCGATACGGACACATGCTTATATCCATGCTTTTTTTTTTTTTTTTTGACAGCTGTAATTACAGTTTTTATTTTACTACCCTTAAAAACGCTTCCGATTCAGTGTAGTTTTGTGAAAGTAGGAAACTCTGTACAATCCTTTTAGCATCTCTGATATTGGCATAGATAAGAGATGGGCACTTCTTCACTATTTTGTTGTAAACTACGGACGACAGAAAGGTTTTAAAGCGACAAGCAAACGCAGTTTTCACTTTAGGTGTAGCGACTATATGAACTCGTTTTTTAATTATTTCATTGTATGTCGGTGAACCAAGTACGAGTTTATGTTTATAGATAACCAACCGTGAGATATATAGACGACGGACACTTAAGATTTCAGCTTCTTTATAAAGAGAGTCGGTAGGGTAAAGTCGTGGCTTATTAGACATTACTTTAAGGATGGCTCTTTGGGCTCTTTCGAGAATAATAACAGAGGAAGCTGTAGCCCCTCCCCAAGCAAGGATACAGTAGTTTATTACCGACTGACAAAGTGCAAAATAAATTGTTTTCAGAAGTCTTCCATTGGTCGCCTCACGTAGCAATTTCATCGTGTATATCAACTTACGAGTTCGAGCAGCTGTGATTGTAATATTCTCATGGAAACTTAATTTTTCGTCTATCATAACCCCCAGGTATTTTATAACGTTGGTTCGGGTTATAAAAGTACAAGCACAACATTGATTTTGAGAAGTACTACTCAACACTGGACACAGGAACTCATGAATTTTGGCAACTCCCATGTTCTCTTGTGGCTCTGAAGCTTTTGTTTTATAAAAACATAAAAAGCGTGTCTTTTTCGCGTTCAGAGTGAGAAGATTCTCTCCAAGCCACCGATATACAGATGCCAAACCCCTCTCCATTTCTTTGTGAACCTTCGACCAAGACTGTGCATGGAAAATCAAAGCTGTGTCGTCAGCATAGCAAACCACATCAGCGTTTAGGGATGTAATAGACGTTATGTCGTTCATATACATCAAGAACAGAGAAGGCCCAAGAATGCTTCCTTGAGGAACGCCAAAAGAAACCGAACGGGAGCAGCTAATATTTTTACCTAATCTTAGATATTGGCTTCTGGAGGACAAGTAACTGTTAAACCAATTTAAGGCTGTTCCCCGAATTCCTATATAGCATGCTAGTCGTGATATAAGTAAAAAGCATGCTATAAAATAATGCTATATGATATATCAACCACCACTAGTTCCAGACGGTTGGCACCAACCACGATCGCAGCCTGTCGGGACGGACGCGCTCCCGACCAAGGCCGTTGGCATCAACCAAATAATTGGTTGGACAACCGAGTTCTACACGATCCATTTTTACATCAACCCAACCAAGGTCACGCTTGTTGGCGGTTGGGTCCGATCGTCTGGAAGGCCTTTAAAAGACAGACATACGTGGTCATAAAATGTCTTTGTTGTTTCCGAAAATATTTTACACCACTAATGGAACCACTCATACGTATGTATACGAGGGCCAAACTGAAAGTTTTTAGAACTGGCAACTTAAAAGCATTATATTAAAAAAATAAGTTTAAATTTTGAAAATAGAACTCTTTACCAATAATATTGAGTATTCATTTCATTCATTTGTCATTTGTTTTACGATTTGGCGGCAAATTGAAAATTGTCTGTGCACGTCAGAATGAATTTAAGCCGAGAAAATTTTCGTGCAATGATTTTTTATGACTTTCGATGTCATATAAGTCAACAAGAAAGTTATGATAGACTTCGATTGGCTTTTCACGATGAAGCCCCATCTCGTGCCACAGTTTACAACTGGTTTAATGAATTCAAACGTGGTCGAACTAATCTCACCGATGATTAGCGTGAGGGACGGCCTTCTACAGCGACGACTGAAGATAATATCAGTGTTGTGCGGCGTATGATAGAGACTGACAAAAGAGTGACCTATCAGCAGATTCGGACAAGTCTAGGCATAGGTATGAGTCAAGTGCACAAAATCCTCCATGAACATTTAGCGGTCAGGAAGCTTTGTGCCCGCTGGATACCGCATAATTTGACCGAGGCTCAAAAACTCCGCCGTGTTGATTGGTGCCGAGAAATGATCCAAAAATTTAACGGAGGTGACTCAAATGCTGTGTTCGACATACTAACGGGTGACGAAAGCTGGATTTACTGTTATGATCCGGAAACCAAAAGACAGTCTGCTCAGTGGGTGTTTCCTTCCGAAGAGTTGCCAACTAAAGTGAAGAGAGGTCGAAGTGTTGGAAAAAAGATGGTGGCCTCGTTCTTCGGAAAGACAGGTCATTACGCGACAGTTGTCTTAGAGGATCAGAAAACGGTTAATGCAGAGTGGTACACTAACAACTGTTTGCCACTTGTCTTGGAAAAAGTTCGAGAGAAACGACCTCGCAGCAGGATCCTCCTTCATCACGACAATGCCTCGTCGCACACCGCCAGGCAAACGATCGACTATTTGGCGACCTCAGACGTGGAATTACTGGGTCACCCGCCGTATGTATAGCCCCGACCTCGCACCCTGCGATTTTTATTTATTCCCGAAAATAAAAGAAAAACTTCGAGGAAAACATTTTATGGACGCCGAAGAAGCAGTGGCTGCGTTTCAAAACGCCGTCGAAGAGACCCCTAAGGCCGAGTGGGCAACGTGCTTTTCTCAATGGTTCCATCGAATGCAGCGATGTATTGATGTGAATGGACGCTATTTTGAAAAGTTATAATAAAACTAATAACTTGCTAGAATGCTTAGTTTTTGATTTTCTAAGAACTTTCAGTTTGACCCTCGTATTATGGGGGGGGGGACCACTTTCTTTATTTGAGAACAATTTAACAACCTTAAAACAAGTATACATAATTTTATTTATTTCAGTTTATGCGCGATTTAAAAGACAATCAACGCCATCTAGTGCGTTAAGTGGATCTAACTGTCACGTGTGCATAATATATTATGCACACGTGACTTATAGCCCACTTTATATTTCTAAATTCAATAGAATAAGGCTCACTTTACGAGCTAGTGTGTTGAAAAATATTTAACGCTCTACCTAAAGAAATTAAAATGTTACCACAAATTAAATCAAAAAAATTGTTAGCAAAATGGCTACTTGAAAAATGTTTTTATAAAGTAACAGATTTCCTTAATTAATTAAGAAAAAAAAAACATAATATTTATAAATTTATATTAAGTACGTAGGCATGTAACTATTGGAAAGTTGCCTGCTATATTATGTGGTAAAATATGACTACTCTAGTAGGTACTTATAAGTAATTTTTAAGATCTTCTTGTACCATATTTTTTGCTAATAAATGTTTGATTTGATTATGGGTTGTAATTTAAAATTACAATCCATAATCAAATAAGGTAGTATGCATTGGTGAAGAAACTTACATAAAAGTTTCAAATCAATATCTATACCTACCTACTAATATTATAAAGGTGATGAGTTTGTGTGGTTGATTGAACGCGCTAATCTCAGGAAACTGGTGCGTATTGAAAAATTCCTTTGTGAAGTTGCAAAGGAAAATGTTGCAAAAACGGGGAAAATAATTCAATTTTGAGATTTTTGAGAGCATTGCCTGCGCTGCGTAAATGGATTAAGTTACGTAAAAATCATGTAGGTACGACGGGATCGTTCGTCTTCAAATGTTCTAAAAAAAAGTCCACGACAGCTTCTATCGCTTAAGGTTCACTCACAATAACCATTTTTATGTTTATAAAATGCGTTCGAAATTAATGTATAAATTGCGATGGAGTTTTATCAATATAGTACTTATCTATTAATCCATAACCAAAATAATACGTTATTTATCATAAATGTTTGATTGTGAAAAATTTTTTTTTACATCACATGATTTCAATCAACACCTTAGGAGCCATCGTAATTTTAAAATAACTACGCAACAAAATAGCTATTTCTAGGATAACGCGGGCGAACGGGTTGTGGTTCGCTGGCATGGTGGACGGGACGACTCCCGCTGGGTGGCCTATGACCATATTCGGTCAAGTTTTATTATTTCACATACTTACAAATAGTATTTACATATATCTAAGTACCTCCTTTGTGTAACGGGTTTAGAAATAAGACGAACCACAATAAGACTACCCACAAGTTCAATATCTGCTCTCTGACGTGATTGTTTCAAGGGTTTTGACTGGTCCAGGATTCCCAAAAATGAAACAATACTAGATAGGTAGGTCAAACAGGTAACAGTGACTCGGATTTTTTTTAGAAGGTCAAAAAATCAAGAAATATTCGTACTATTGATATAAAATTTGTATAGATGTTAGTGTAACAACTATATTTTATTATAAGCTATAGGTACATATTCTTCAAAAATGCAAATAGTAGTAAGTTAAAGACCAAAAACGGAAAACAGAGAAATGAGCAACTGTGTACTCCTATATGTACACAGTGACGCAGTATCCAGGTACACAGTGGCTCTAATATTTACAGTGACTCACTTGTAGAAATAATGAACAAAAAAACGCGAATTTATAATCAAAATTTTTATTTACCCTAATCAAAATTAAACTTTATGCAACTTAGCGACTTACCTTCGCAGGCAATCTATAAAATAGTTTTTCAGGGTAGCATCTTGTTCTTCTGTAAATATTTTGAAGATAGATTAGTTTGGTCCCAACTGGTCGGATGATAGATAATTCATCTGGAACCTAATTCATATTGCCTAATAGACAAATAAGCCTTATTGCTTTGTAAAGAAAGCGCTTTCTGTTTTTTAATGAGTAAGTACTAGTACCTACTTAAAAAACACAATATAACAACAGTCGAACAATTTGGAAAAGTACACATGCTCGCACATGGTATAATCCCATGGTATAATCCATAGGTATAATCCCCTTACTAATAAGTACTTATAAGTAAGTACTTTTAGCTAGTAGGTGCTTCGGTATTTCACATAACTTGCGCGAGCTCCTATGATGTTAAGAAGCGCGATGCGCGAGGCTTCAATAGTTAATAGTTTCGGCACTAATAATCCACTAGATGTCGCTAAAGCTGATTAAGGGGCTAGGACGTACGCGAGCTACATCGGGGAGTTTTCTGACAGCTCATAAAAAATAGTTCAAAAAACCTCTATAGATGGCACTTTTAAAAAGCCGAAGGCGTTAAGCAGTGTTTTTTCACTTAGTATTATTTCCCTTTCCTAAGAATTCGCTCTTGTGGTAAAAGTATTGATGCTTTCCGATAGATGGCATTATTCTCAACACGGTAAAGATTATGTTCCATTTTAAACCAATAGATGTCACTTTTGCTCAACGGTGCCTGAAAAAATATATTGTGCTAAAAAATATAAGTAATAGATACAAAATTAATATTATTTTATCCGCTATATAAGATGATATATTTAATATTTAAATTGAATCATAAATACAAAAAATCGTAGATTTTTCTAATTGGTTGCGTTCCAAGCATATGAAAATATCTTTTTATGACTGCAAAAAATACCCAATTCATTATTTATAATATGAAATATCACTATCCACTGTGATTTTATGATTTTATGCAATGATTTAAAGTTAGGAAAAACTTGAAGTTTTTTGTAATACTACTATATAATACTAATTGTCAAAACATTGACAGCTCTACTATGTTGATGCACAAAATGTCAAAATGCAAGTGATTGAGAGACTGACATGAGTGAAGAATGAATTTTTTCATTCCGTTTCCTCCCGTGACTCGTGAATGTGATCTGGATTGTGTTTTATAAATTTTCTACAACTTTGGCAAGCTCCCGGACTCTGAATTCTTCGCATAACACGTTGGACTTACGCACGTTACAAGGACACCGAAAAGGAAAACCTAATAAATCACGCAACTGCTAAATTGTTTTTTATTTACTTCAATACATAGACTTTGATTGAACTGCTGGATTCATCATACCCAAACCTGATTAACCCGTAGTTTTATGAATCTAGATATTCCAAAGTCTTAAGTTATTGTTTAAAATAACCCTTCTTGAGAATACAAGCTAGCTTGGCGCAGCTGGGTTTTGGTGTTCGAGGTACGGTTGTTTTCCGCTAGATCGCGCTAGTACCAAATTTGTTAGTGACGACTCTATACCAGTATATAAGTTACTCTATGGCGTTAAGTCTGTAAACTATAATGTAGGTAAGTGGTATCTACCATCTATGGTTATTTATACGTTCAATTTCTGATACAGACGTCAATTAATTTATTTTACTTTTAAAAATGCAGTGTGGAATAAATTCTTAGCCTTCGCCTTTTGTAAAACGCCATCTATCGAAGCCTTTTGTACCAATTTTGTACAGTTTTGTTTTTTTAATGAGCTGTCAGAAAACTCCCCATTCCGCGCGATTTCGCGCGACCGCGAAATTTATGTCGTTTGGTAGTAACTTGGTTTGCCATCTTTGTTTTCTGTCAGATTTCATCGTATTGGTACTTTCTGAACTTTCTACTTTCTGAAATTAATTAGTTATAAAATTATTATTAATAATATCTTACAGAGTACACAAATCCATAATTAACTTTGCTAGTGCATCAAACACGCATGGTGTCGCCTTGAAATCCAAAAGCGCACTGGCGATGACTAAATCGAATGCTCGTGATGCGCGTGATTGTTCATACATTATTCTATGGAGAATTTACGTAAATCTTATTTAGATTTTAGGGCTTTAAAGAAAGAAGACTTTGTTTGTAAAGGTACAAAGAAAGTACGTACATGACTATATTTATTGGTTTTTTTAAGTGTTCAAAAAGTATTTTTTTTAACCATTTCAAATTGATTTACTGGGTTAAAATCTGAAAAATACGAAGGCATGGTCTTGCATTTTTTCTATTAGGTTTTAAGAATTAAAATTAGCACTATGTTAATTTTTGTTCTTTCATTTTAATGCAAATAATCATCATTCTCAATAATATCTAAATAGGTAAAATATGAAGAATCGTAACACTCGTTTCGGTGTTTTGCACGATCTCCCTTCTCCTTAAGCTTAAACGTCTTTTTAAATTCCGAGTATTGTAAGGACTGTCCAGCTCAAATAGTAATAATTTAATTTCTCACCTGGCTCAGAAATAAGTTTTATAATTTGTATATTTTTATTATTAAGGTAAGGTGGGGTAAGACCAATAACTCAATATGTGTAGCTTCCTAGTTTTGTTAGTTTGTTTTGTGTTTTGCTTCCTAGCTGGTCAAGTAGCTTAGACTCAAATTTTCTTGACTTAAAACATAGATATCACTGCTTAACGAAAAAAAGCTTAACTCGTAAAAATTCATGACATTTAAGATAGCAAAACACGAGGTCACCGGTTGGTCTTTGAAATCAGAAATTAGGTGGAAAAGTTGAGAAATTTGAAACGTTACAAACCTAAACGTTATTGCAATATCATTAACTTTTAAGTGATTATATTGGGGCAACGTAAAAGCAATCATTTAAATACATCATTTTAAAATCTCGAGGTGGGGCAAGATCATCACTACACTTGGGGCTAGACGAACATATGACAGTCTTCCCCCAAATCAGGTGTTGTAAACAGTTTTTTTAGGAACTATTTTCAATGATGTATAAATAATGATTACTACCTACTGTATTTTATTTAAAAATTGGTTTGACGTTAATTTTTGAGGAAATTTTTGTTCTAAATACAACTATCCATAAATTACAAAAACAAAATTGGATTTGCTATGTATTGCTCTTAGTTGATAATTTATTTTATATGAGAAGTAATTTTCTTTCGCGAATTAAGGTGGCTATTTAAATTCTTAAGAAAAAATTAATTCTGTGAAATTTTCTTATTTCATAAACAAATAAGACATACAGTATTACGTGGTCTACTTATGTTCATAATAAAGTTTTTTTTTTTTTGTAATTTTATGGCATGATTTCCCTGGTTCTACACCTCTGATTCAAGTTATATGTTAGTCTTCCCCCAAATAAAGAAAAAACGTAATAAGCAAAAAAATCGTTTCTTATTTGTTAAGTTTTAAATACATATGGCAACTTTAAGTGTATTAGTTTTTCTGTCAGATGTTTAAAAAAGAATTATTTTATTGGAGAATAAAAAGCATTGTTAGTCTTTCCCCGGTTCTCTAACCGGGGCAAGACTAGCAATTCAGACAGTCTTCAATAAATCTGATTCTAGTATACTTGCGTAAAAATCAAAACACTTGTGTAAAACTGTACCTAAAGAAATCTTAATTTAGTGTTATTACTTTTTTTAACAATAACATGTGAAATTTCAGTGTAAAGACCGATCTTTCATTTTTAACAATAAACTATGTTTGTCTTACCCCACCTTACCTTATATAGTTATCAAGTAGTGTATTTAAGGAGATTTACTGCAAATTAAACATCCAATATATTTTAAAATTAATATTTGTAGTACATACCTACCGAGTACCTTCTAATTAATATATGTTTGTGTGCGATCCGTTTAGTTAATCATGTCAATTAAGTAAGTATAACGAATGTTAGCTGCATCATTTGTATAAAAGTTTTTAGTTAATCAGTGAAATGTTTTGTTTATCTGTTTTGTTCGACTTTATGCAAACTACTCTAGGATATCCTGTTATTGGCTAAGGTATTTTGTTACTTTAGATTTAAAATTATTTGTTCTGTATAATGCTGTTGGATATCTTGTAAATGAATAAATAAGCTTAAGTTAATAGCTCTAATCTCTATACAAGGTGTTCCTGTTGATTTCCTATAACTTTAAGGTTTTGTTCCTTACTAAAAAACAATACCTTTTGCCAAAGAATATGTGGTTCAAAAGTGCATACTTTCCAAGATATCATCAATCTTAATATAATGGGTTTATAAATTATCACCCTTGTAACATCTCTTTAATATTAATTCAATAGACGCGTGTCACTGAAGCCATACCTACAATAAACAACAAAAACATTTTAAAAGTTGAAGAACGTTGCATACAATGTACAACGCAAAGCTTTGCGAACTGTACCTGTACAAGCAATAAAAAAGGGATAGAAAATGCCACGTTATCATACTTCGCATAAATACTTCGCATTGAATTATTTTTTATAAAAAATAAAAACAAAAAAAAAATTAAATTGAAAAATTATTCACATGTTAATTGATTCTATTACATGGTCCCGTTAATACCCTAGAGTTATGGGAGATCATCAGGAACACCTAATATATAATTTATAAAAGTTATTTTTTGGGACAGACGGTTTTGTTGTGTCCGTTTTGCGAATTTTAAAGGCACTAGCCATTTGTTAAAAATGCATTGTACCTTTGTAATACCTTAACAATGTAGGTTTTGTAAGGATTTTTTTGGCTAAGAGGTAAACATAAGAAAGATTTTTAAAAATGTCTTACTTTTATTTATTTATTTACGTCTCCTGGCTGAATGATGATGATGATTATTATTATTTAATTTTTAATAAAGATAAATAAGGCCTTGAAGAAGAAAATAACCTGTTCAAAATACAGCTAGTACTATTGCGTCTGCAGCACCAGCTAGTACTTAAATAATTTTATTCAAGAAAATCTACAACTATGTATTCGCAGATATCCCTGCTTCGCCCGGTAGATGTCGCTGTCTTACGGGTGTCAGGAGCTTTTTTGTGAAAATAATACAATCAGAAAATGACTATAAAAATAAGTTAATTTTAATATACTTACTACTTTTTCTAATATTTACACCAGCCCAGGTTAAATTTCACAAGGAACCTTGCTAAGAATTACCTTTTGCTTATCTATATACTATGCATGATTATTAAAACTTAGTTATATTAATATTAGAAATACCTTCACAAACATCATGACTCGTTCGAAACCAGTTCCTTTGGTATAGAAGGCAATGTTGTTACATCTATACCTGCCGGCCATAAAACTAAATAGACATAAATACAATCGTAATATTTAACTATACGATCTCTAATATCCTCTCCAAGACAATTTACACCCTTCCTGCCTCAATTTGTAGGAAGGATACCAATATTTGACTCATAGAGAAATATTATACTTGGGAATAGAGAGCCCTCTTGCAGATTTTTTGGGATCCCATTTGCTACTAAAGCTAACTATAAATCGGCCCCAAACTAATGTATCTATATGTAGATCTCCGTATAGATACGTACATATATGTAGGCAATGCGCCGTATTCGACATTGCATTCTCTAATTTTAAGTCCTTCTAAAGTCTAATTCGAAGACTTCCAACTCAAAATTTTCTAAGTAAAATTGATTTTGAAGTCTTCGACTAACAAATTGTTCGAAAACAAAAACTACAGACACGCACGTACGCAGATAGCAGTCGCCATATTGTGTTGTGGTGGTGTTTTGAAATTAAACAAACACACCTGACGTTGACAAGGCTTCATTCATAGCTTGAAATTCATTCAAATTTTGTTTTGAAAATAAAAATATACGAATTTACACCAGCACACTAAAATATACAAAAACCACATTTGAAAAACCAGTTTGCATTTATTTACAAAACAAACTAATTTATATAATGAATGTGAGAAGTAGCGTCATCTAGCGTCAAGTAGTATTGCTATAAAAGTTCAGGGTCTTCCGTTAGTTAGAGCCACTGTCTTTGAAGAAACTGACCTAACAAGCAAATGTCCCCCCCCCTGATTTGACTGCACCGCCCTGTTCATTTATGACCTAATCATTGACTTACAACGATTACCCGACTTAAATAAAGAAGACCTCGGTGATGTGAGATGTCTATATTATTCTGTGTTTTTAACAGGATTCAGGACTATACTAGCGTAGATCTTGACCTTAAATTAAGTATAATTCTAGCTAGTTTAAACACTATTCAAATTAATATGCCTATTTTAGACTAACTGGTGCCAAAGTCATGATTTTTGATTAAATCCAAATTTTAAAGAGCAATTATGCCATTTATTGTTTATGTTTGCTCTCATCAAAGCATTAAGTTATTTTTAAATGGGAAATAATAAAACGAGCGACTAAAAAACAAATTTGGACTGGAAATAATAAAACGAGCGACTAAAAAACAAATTTGGACCGTCTTGAAAAATATATGAAAATGAACGGTTTTAAATATTAATATTGCGACTGAATTACTAAGTGAGCGACTAAAACACATATACATTGCGATGAAAGAGATAAGTTACGAGAAGGGCTCCCGCACCGGAAGGCGGAATCAGTACGGTTAGGTGCGACGACGAGCGCAGCGAGGAGGAGCATGTTAGGTTGCATATAGTTATACACGTGCGCGAGCCGAGCGAGCGAAGCGAGCGGTGCCGCGGCAGCGGCCGGCGAAGCGCCATAAACCTGGTCAGCTATTATAGTCAACCCTGGACAATCCCGACATGGTCAAAAGTGTTTTTAAGTCGCTGTTTCATTGATTCTTCGTCACTCGCTCTCAGTCGCTCACTTAATTAAAACAGTAAGCCAAATTCATTATTTTTGTCACCTAAAATTTTTATTTACAGTTACTCGATTAAATACTACCCTTTTTAAATTAGTCGGATGACACGAAAATAATTCTGTCATACACCTTAAGATAACGCGTAGGTGCAAACAATTCTTAAGCAACTTCGTCATGCTAAAATTGAAAAATCAAGAGATTGTAAAACACTGCCATCTGCCTGCCGCCAGGAGTAGCTAGATACTATTAATTGTTGATATCTTACACGTACAGATGTCGTTAGTAGCATAGAAAGTCGAGTGGCAACCTCTCCTATTTCTGGAGTAGATAGTAAATTTTTGTAAAACTATATACCTAATTGTTTATGAAAAAAATATAATAATTCCTTCTGATTTATTATTTATGAAAAACCTCTAAGTAAAGTTTCAGACCGAAGAATGAGTCATTGCATTAGACATATTCTTGTGTCGAGTGGATGAAAAAGAGTCACTTCCATGCTGGACCACCAACTGCTTCTCCTCCCGGGCATACTGAAACGTCAGTTGAGAGACAAAGGTTTAAGTGCCGTTTTTGTGGGCGATAGGCTGATCCCCTGGAGTAGTCTCTCCATCATTATAAGACCTCCAAATGACTTCAGATGGTTTTATAGCGTCTGGTATTCTGCCTACCTCATAATGGATACAGGCGTGAAATTATATGGGTATGCATGTAACCAGGTTCTTTTAATGAATGCAAAGATAAACGAATAAGAAAACAATGAATCGCCGTTTTATTCACTTCCAGAGATGTAAAATACTTATAGAAGTGGTTGTAATTTTATTTACTCTTATTCACTAGGCTATCTAGCGCTTATTTTCACAGAAATTCTACCGCTGAATATAAATTTCACAACTATGATGTGGATTCTGACTAACGAAAGTAGACACTGGGGGTTTTTGCAAACTTTTTATATGGCAGTACTAGCATTAATGTCAAAGTCATTTTTCTGGGGTCACTGTTGTCAATCGAACGGTTGTTGGTGGTTTTAGTAATTGAGATTTTGGAATTTTTGTATCTGAAAACGAATAAAATTTTGAGTTCAAATTTAGATAGTTTCATAGTCAATGTAGGAAACAGCGATAGCAGTGACTCTGACAAATCATTCCACATCATACATAGATACATCGTATGTATGTATGTACTTCTCACCAAAAAGTAGGACAGTACCAATTATGTTATTTTTTACGATACTTTTATAAAAAAATAATCAAGTATCAAATTTGTTTAATCCAAGTATTTCGTACTATTGTCGGGGTTACCATGACGCTTTTTTTAAATTCGCCAGGTTTTTCCAGTCTCTACTTTCATTAGCCAGACTATATCTGTATGTAGGTATTATTAGGTATCAACGTCAAAAATTCATTTTACTCAGGGCATCCAAATAAATCTCGTGGATGGAAACGAATTTTTGACGTTGATTGTACACCTACACCAGTCTGTTCTTTATACCTATGTATTCTTTTTGGGATCATGCGCGGGTCTCTTTAAAAACATAGGACCTATCTAGCAATCCAGATATTCAAACTCCTTTAAATTTTCAATCTCTCTCTCCCAAGGTAGCATGTCCAGCAATGGCTGATCAGTGATCATCAGATTGATGGTAAACTCCTGTAAATTACTCTCTATATAAAGTCTACAGTCTAATGATGGGGAATTCGTCTAACAGGGCTAATTTTTAGTCACCTGCATTTTATTTTAATATCGCTCAGTAGAAAAAAGTAAAGCTATGGCACCACAAACTTTTTTACAAATAGTCGCTGTTGATGAACACCCTATGCAAGGAAGTACTACAAGTACAAGTACTACGAAGCAGTACTACAAGATGTTTTGTAGTAACGCGTAGTCGTCTTATTTCCTAATGGTATTGTTCATAATTTAGAGTGACCATGCGTTGCTTAATATGTGGGCTTGAAGCTAGATTTCTATACAAAAGGAATAGACTACCTACCTCTGCTAATTGTAGATAGTTCGTTGTAAGTAGGTATAGTAACTATAGATACATTCTTATTGAAGCGGAGTAATCCATCCGATGACTTGCAGTAGGTATAGAGCTATCATAAAAAAGTAAAAATAACAAACATTTCTGTATTAAAAAATCTTTATTTGTTTTTCAGACACGTAATAAACTTATATTTTAATTTATTCGCTATATTTATTGAGTAATTAATTAAATTAGAATTTTTAAAAGTTTTATTTTGCCTCGCCAATATATTCGGCGTTTTTTTTAATAATTTATAAAAGAAAATATCACAGTTACTTATTTATTTAAATACATAGTAAATATTTGTGACAAAAGTTGATTTCAAAGTTAGGGACATATAGTATGGACAAGTCAGTTATACTTACTTATATTTCTTTTCATTCTTATCTTAAAACTCATTATTGAGCGAATCCGCATATAATTTTATATCGATTTACATACTAAGCGTCTATCTAGTTGAATACGCCAGTTTTTAAGGTTTATTGGTGAATTACGAATAACAATGTTGCATTAAGATGCAAAATTTAAAGAAATACACAAAAAAAACTTTTAAATAAATATTTCAAACATACTGAATTGAAAGAAAAAGATTAAATGATTTTAAATGAAACTGTTCATTATAATTTACAGCTTATTTAATAATGACTATTTTGTTGATAAAATACATATTATTATGGCATTTTCAATTAGTTATTAAAAATATTTAATACAAGTAGATTACGATAATTTATTCTGTACAGCTACCTACTTATGTAAAAAGCACCATTCATTCATACACTACATTCATACTTCATAATTTTTTATATATTTGTTGCCATTTTTTTTCCTTTGTCAAAAATACAATAACTACTTTTAGCCGTGATAACATTTTGGAAGTTAGGGGACAGTCATTATTATAGCACGACAAGTAGTTATTTAATTTTTTGACACTACAGCAAATAAGTAGTTATAGGAAAATAGATTTGCAAGTTTAATTTTAAGTAAGAATAATTTAGCTCATTATAGAGCTTTTATATGTTTGTAACTTTTTAGAAACTTTTGATTCTGACCGTACTTTAATGTTTTTAGTTTTATATTTTAGTGTTAAAAACAATAAAACAATGATAAACTTAAAATAAGAAATGCTAATGATATGATTTAGATTGTATAGAACGTATTCAACAGGTATTAAGGTTTCGAGTACAGTTAGCATAACAAAAATCGTAACAGTAAGAAATAAAAACGTCACAAGTGCAATTGAGGTTTTTTTTTATCTAGGTTTTATATGAGATTAATTAACTGAGACTACGTTCCATTGACCAAATTGGATTTTTCATGTCGACCAGGAACCCAAAAGAAGAAGCATTCACGTTACCTATTTTGTCAACAAGGTTTTCACTAAAGGGCCATTTTGACCAATAGGCATCCAATTAATCATTTCTTAAAAAGATAGAGGTTTTTTCTTTAAGTAATCAATTACAAACGGCTTTCTAATCAACTTTAAACTAGTTTCTATGATTAAGGACGCTGTAACAGTATATTTTGTTGTAAACTGAGAAATAATTCCCTGAAATATTCTTAGCACCTCTGTACACGTAAAATGCCAAAAAGCGTGACAACTCGAACGTAACACAGAGACACAGAAGTGAAAAATAAAAATAAAGTAAAATCCCTATGAATTTTTGGCGATACAAATATCGCACTTACATAATCATCAAAACTACTAGATTTAATTCTAAGTATAAAACTAAAGTTTCAATTATTACAATTTCAATACAAAACTTGCGTTAGGTATATAAAACACTACTCTATACTAATAAGAATAGAAAACTTTTTACAGATTACAATTACGTGTACCTCTTTTAACCAGCTTAGAGAGAGTTGAATAACTTATAGTTACTACCACGACTAACAATACAACATTTAATAAACTAGTTAGGAATATCAAGATATTGGATCAAAAAGGAAGTGTGTATTGGATCAAAGAGGAAGTGTGCCTTCATTATGGTTCAAGCCTTTTAATGAACTATAACAAAGTTCCATTTTGTATTTCATAGAAGAGTCATTATTTGGAGTTGTTTTTAAACTGAAACCTCTTAAGTGTAAACTTTCATCATTAAATTTCGCAACTTTTTACAAGTTTTTTTTTTCATTAACCAAGTTTTTTTTGTCTATTGTATTTGCTTTGGAAAGGCTTTCTTCATTGTATATTTTGTATACCTGTTTAATTTGATATTATTTTTGCTTAAGGTTTCCTTTTGCTTAGTAACGAAATGATTTTATATAAGCTTTATTATTTTATACAAACTTAGATTTAGCCGTTGTGAAACGTGGTTTGTAATATTTTCTAGGACTCTAGGTATTTGTATTAAAAAATGATAAGTTTTCATGTTTATGTATTGTACCTAGATTTATCGATGTTTTTATAATTGATATCAGTTCGACCCAAACTTACAGAGAAGTTTACAGTGTGACGTTGAAATATGAGGCACAAAAAGTATTTTCGATTTCATAAAAACTTTTCCCAAATTTGGGACAGTTCTTGATTTGTATCGGTGCGTAAGATATCTGTGTGGGTTTATAAATTGAGTTGTGTTTATTTTTGAAATACCGATATAAATATAATGAAGCTTTAAGCTTAAATAAGGAATTTACCTACTTTTGTAAATAAAAGTCATACAAAATATTTCACAAAACACCCAACATTAATAATAGGTTCATTATTATAATTATATATATATACAATTACCATGTAAAACAGATACTGCGGGCTTATTTCATAACATCTATTAAGGCATTCTTGTGTTTTGCATGGGTAACACCTAAATACGTCTTCTGAAGAAACTATAAGTATTTATAGTAATTCAGCGATAGCATAATAAAGTTAAAATTAACTTATTAAATTACACACATCAAGGAATAATACAAACTGTACAAAGCTAAATCAATGGTGTCATGTACCTTACTTCTTCAATGGATAAATAAATCGCGATCTTGAGATCAAAATGTACAATAAGAGTCTTAGAAATAACGCTTAAAATATAAGATTATAGGTAGAGTTACATAATATACTCAATAATACTAAAATAGGCAGTGTTCGTACACGTGCTTAGTATACTAGGCGTGAGTCAGACGCTGAGACGATATGTACTTGTAGATCGATGATTCACGAGGTAATCGATAACACCGATTTGTTAGCAGTATCGAGCGGTGAGCACTAGGAGTACAGAAGTTAGAAGAGGTATGTATTTATTAAGGAGGTGTGTGGAAGCGTGACTGGGTGAGCGTAAAGTCGAGCCGGGAGCGCGGAAGGGTGCTCTACGGCCGGCGCGCTCGGCGGGGCAGCCCATCCAAAATGGCGCAGATGGTAACTGTCGTTCATGTTCTACGCGCATCTGAAGATCGTTGAATTTCCAGAAACCTTTTCCTTTAAAGAAATAGGTTTTACCTGAAAAACAACCACGTAGGCTTAGTTATAGATATTAAACAACAAAAACTGTTTCTAATGAAATGAAATATGCACTTTTATGCAATCTTAGGGAGTTTATATCTATGTAAACGCTGTGAAAAGATTTCAAAAGTATTGAGAATGAAAAATAAAGTAAAAATTTCTGGTATTTTTAATAGCTTACCGTCTTTCCACTGGAATACACTATCAATGTTGTAACCAACCCCCTTCCACATTGCCATATCTCGGGGATAATCTAATTCTACTCGACCTTCATCTTCATCGTATCTGAAACAAAAAACGATAATTTTGTAGCTGACTGTTTTCATTACAAACACTCTAATTTAGGGTTCACAAGTCTTATAAACTTAGAACTTACTTCCAGTACATAGTTCCGCTATAGAAATAAGTTTTGCCATTGTGTCCCCACACCATAGCTGCATCTAACTTCTCTAGACTCTCCGGAAGGCCAAGGGCTACTAACGGTTTTGGATATCCGCGAACTAAGTCTAGTGAATCAAACAAATACAGTTCTTTGCCTGAAAAAGAATTTAAAAGAATTATCTTCTGTTAAATAAAAAAAAATAGGCATTGTTATAAAGTATTATAATTATTAGTCTTACCAACAAAGATGGCAATTTTTTTATCTGGTCTTTCGTACACAGCGTCTACACGCGAAAGATTTCTAGGCAGACCGGACCACATTCTAGAAATTTCTATCGGATGAACATTATACCGGCCATTTGCTCCGATCCTCCAATGATACTGTAAAATAATTAAAACCGTAAAAATCCAATTGATACTAAAAGTAAACGCCAAAGTTTCATGAATCCTAATCACTATTGCTTACCTTATTCTTAAAAATAAACAGTTCATTACGTATGAGCGACACTGCATCATAGCTGGTATCACAGGTTTCCGGTTTATCAGATGGAGGTGTAGGTTTAGGAGTGGTCTTTTCAGGATAGTAAGGTTTCTTTTTAGGATAGTCAGTATCAACAGGATAGTTAGGATGTGGGTAAGCTGGTGGTTCTGGTCTGACAGGAGGATATCGGGGTCTTTGAGTGGTAGAAGTTGTTGTCGTTTCAGGTGTAGGATGAGGATAATGATTGTGGTGTGTCCTTCTTGGATGATCTTCAGATGGATTATGCCGGCGATCAGGATAGTAAGTCGGTCTTTCTGGATAGCTCGGTTTTTCTGGATAGTGCGGTCTTTCAGGATAGTATGTGGGGTATTTGCTGGGGGTTCGGGGATATGGGGTGTACGGTCCATGGTTCGGATGATTTCGATTGTGATGATGGATGTTGGGTTTTTTAGTTGTTGTCGTTATTGTGGTTGTCGTCGTCGTTCGAGGTGGTGGTTCAACTGGTCTATAGTATGGTATTTTTGCCCAAGTTCGTTTTACTTTAGGTCCTGAAAAATTAAATAATTTAAAGCCTCTCCAATTTTTTTAACTACAAAATAAAATCCTTTGGTGAATTATACGAAAACTTCAAACTTACCATACATCTGTTGAATTCCATTACGATCGTCTTCTGGTAAAACAAAGTTTGGTTGAATACCCTGGTACCATGGGTACATAAGGGCACCTTTAACGGAGCTATGACTTAGACCTAAGGAGTGGCCGAATTCATGTGCTGCAACCGCAAACAACGATGTACCTGAAAAATAATTCGATTCTATAATCTGTTTGCAATCGCGGTGTATTTGCTTGTCTAGGTATAAAAGGAGGATATTTACACATGGGTAGGCCAGCACAATCCGACCGAAGTGTATGTTGTTCGTGTGAATTATCACGCGTGCGGTGTATGTCGGCACGGTAATCGTGGAGAGGCAGACTGTGCTGCGGTCGCGCCCCGTATCGTTTCCCTACATGTTTACTCTGCTACATAACTACGCACTCCAATATTGAGCGAATACACAATGCCAATTTCAAGGCTATAACTGTCAACATAAATGCACCCTGTATGTAGATACCTACGTAAAAGGTACTCACGGAATAGAACTGAATTAGAATAGTAAGCAAGCTTGATTCGTTTTGCGATATAACCAATTCAGTAATGATTAAATCGTGTCTACTCGTGTAGCATTTCCCCATAGAGTTCTACCTACGAGCGCATTGGTCGTTCAACTTACTGAGTCGGTTGTAGCCACACCCTGCCATTTGCATGTCAAAACATCGCTGACCGCGATATGCTCATTTCCGAGCGAACGTTACCTGCTACGGGGAGGTTTCATGGAAAAACTATAAAATCGACAGCAGGTTAATTAACTCGCCCGATGAGTAAGGTTAGCTTTTACGTCTGCTAAACTAATTACCGGGTAACCGGGTTTGCCCTGAGTGATGAAGACTTTAATGGCAACGTAAATTGATTATAAAAGTCACATTAATTCGTAAATAGACAGTGGAGATTACTTTTATAAAAAAGAGAAATAAATTAATCTCTATACGTAAAACTTATCAAACGATAAACTTTGATATACGTATCAAAAAACTTTAAAATTCTTCTGAATATCTAAAAACCAAGAAGACACTTAGATTTGTAGATCTGCAGGAAACGAATATAGGTTTTAAACAAATGACTATGTCAATGGATACTATGAAAGGTTTTCAAAGATTTTAATGTAAAGGAATTAAGGTCGAACCTACTTATCAACTCTTTTAAAAGTAATTTTACTGGAATTTCTTTTCCTTTATCTATAACTCAACTTTATATAAAGTGACGATAATGCTAAAAATGGAGCTCGCGGTACGGAAAATGTTTTTTATAATCAAGCGGAAGATTATAGTTCTGCCTTATAAAAGCCTTTCCAATTCTTTTACAGGGGCTAAAAATTAATCTTCTTACCTTCCTCATCATCATTCTTGGGCTGAAGCAGCCAGAGCTCGTCATCATCAAAATGCGCGTCTCCTCCGCGCCCTGATCCCGGGAAGAATGCGTGCGCAAGTATAGCTCCACGACCGTCGAATGGATAGGAGTCGCCATGACTACGCCTGTGAAAAAAGAACATATGTTAGCAACTTTTTCATCCAGGCTATTTTTCATCATGTAGTTATTATATACGTAGAAGACCGATTTGGCTAAAAATATTCTTCAGTCATATTCAGGGAGACTGGTGGGTCACTTTCGAAATTCGAGGACGTGACAGTTTGAGATTATACATGAAGAGAAAAAATAAAATAAATAATAATAATTTACTGATTAAACTTAACCAAAAGTAAAAAAATTCTTTACGCAACGCATGGTTACATAAGCGTAATACAATAGATACGTAGCGGATGGTGGTGAGCGTGTGGCGGGAACACTACTGTGTGCATGTTGACTGAGGCGTTGCGGCGTGTCGGAAAAAGTGTAGTAATGTCTCTTTATTTATTTATAGGGAATTCTGGTGAAAAATTAAGTACCTACTTTTATTACATAATTATGACCAGAATCGAGTATAGAGTGCTCTCCTTCAATATTTAAAATTTGTCACCAGTCACCCTGTAGAATAAGTATTCTTCAATTATAGAAAAATAAATTCATAGTGTAAGACTAACGTTTTTTCTTGAACTTCCGAC
Organism: Stenoptilia bipunctidactyla; assembly: GCA_944452665.1. NCBI lineage: Eukaryota > Metazoa > Arthropoda > Insecta > Lepidoptera > Pterophoridae > Stenoptilia > Stenoptilia bipunctidactyla. Next base: position 19,113,469 of record OX101729.1, read on the forward strand.
CAGGGAATAGAAAATCAAACGAAAACCACCTTGTGATTACTTTCTTGGCTTACGTGAGTTGTATTTACGAAAATTCATAGAAAATAATATGGTATTTGAAAGTTTGCATCCGATTGTTGTCATTATATTGAATTGCTGAATCACGCAAACTACTAAATGTATTACGATAACCGATCTAAAAAAATATACAAAACGTGAATATCGGTATTGCGTCAAGCAGTGGTCAAGCAGGAAGTGTATCGTGCGGCGGAGCACTGGAAAAAAGGCGTAGGTATAATACACTATTTTCAATTGACTGATTTGGTACTGACCTAAAAAAAAGTAGAATTACCCACGTGAATTACACAATAGATATTTTCGTGAAGTGTAAATTGATTTTGGGGATATTTTTTGTGATCGATAAGGTGTTCACTTTGATATAAAAATTAGTATTAGAAGTTCGATGATTTGACATCGAAATTATATCCTTTGTGATCGTTAATAATAAAAAAAAACTTAATTTAACTGTTTATTTCTCTACTGTTTAAATCAAAATAGAACATACCAATCTAAATGTAAGCATCCCTGACGCAGCCAATTTAAGGTAGTGAATATATAATTAATTCAAATATTGAACTCAATTTCATCCAGAAATAACATGTGGTATCAAAGTCATGTATTCATTTGAGAACAAACAACAACTTCATGTTATGGAGAGCTGTGGGAGTGAACCGGCAATCAAACTTGTGTCCCCGGAGTCCCGGGCCGTCCTCCGCCTAATCATTTTTCCGAATAAAACAATACCAGAAAGATATCCGCCATGCATATTTCTGACATCATTTGTTATGACATAGAGGTTTCAAAGTTATCTCATTATTACTACAAGTTTTATGGAAATAAAATCTAAAAATTCATATCTAGATTAAATCTGCGGTATGTTTTGAAATGTCAGAACGGAGTTCTACTCACAAGTTCTGCTTGCTCTATTGTATAACTTTAACAGAAGAAGAATGATTAGTAGGTATGGCACTTAAGATGGTAGTTCTAAATTAAATACTCAGGTAGGTATGTTAATTGTCTTACGTTTTCACGATATTCATAAATTAAGTTTTATTTGAATTTATATTGGATTTTATCGAATTTAAATAACCTACATGATATATTTTAAGTCCACATTTCTACAGACATTAATTTTATTTTTTTTAAAGGCTAAGTTTAATTAACATATTTAAATAAACAAAACCATTGTTCCTTCTTTCACAAGATACATTAACGAAGCAGCGATATATTTTTTAGATGCCCATTTATAACAATCTTGCCACGATGTTTTTAATGTGCATACAGATATTCGTATAGGTTCTTATGCCATAGTTAAAAAGCAATAGCACTTATATCGTTCGCAAGTTAGAGAGAGCAGTTAAGTTCTACGTATCCTTTATTACTGGGTAATATTACAGTTTATGACGTCTATAAATCTTTTAGACGCATATAGTGGCTTGCAGTGGAACGCTAGCGATTGCCTTAGACGATGAGATAAAGTTAAGTAGCCACCATTAGCCTTTAAATATAAATGTTAACTAACTAAATTACGTTCTTATTTGAATTTAGAACACGGGTAATGAGAGGAACTATGTTTCAAACATTATGTGTAAATCTGTTTAATATATGAAATTGTGCGAATTTGCATGTTTGTGGTTTAATTGTTTTAATTTATACTACAAAGAATGAACCGGCCTTTTCATTATTTAAACTTTCTAGCTTAATATAAAGAAAACCTGTTTTACGTACGTTGTACGTAACGTACATTAAGAGATCTTGAATATCTAGGTAGATATTTTTTCGGAGCAGTCTTAAACCTCAAATAGACAAATTCCAAATATACAAATTACAAAATATACAAATATACAAATTCCGTATTTCTTATCTTTTACTTTCGTAAAGGTACGCAGTTTAAAAATGTACGAGTTTAAAAATGTGTAAGCCTAACAGCCACATTCATAAAAAAAGTGAAACATTCTAAACTTAAATCAGAAAAAAAACAAATTCGTCACCGTACTTAAAGTTCGTCTTCGAAGTTTGATTTTACGACAGCAGCAGTTAAAGTAAGAAACATTGTCAAATAATATCAAAATTCGTGACTGGAATATAGATTAATACTGGCAACTAATAAAAGTGTGCTCTCGTGCACAAGTTTGCAACGCTGCCCGGCACTAGAGCAAAAAGAAAATTTTATGCACAGCAAGTGAACTTTGCGCTAGAAGTTTGGTGCCGCAAGCAATATGGCGGTGGCAATATGTCCACCCTTGAGGTTTTTGTCGCTGTATTTTCTCATATCGCCGTCTGTTTTCTAATAAGGGAAACTTTGAAATTGATCGTTTGGCAAATGATCGATAGTGATCTATTTGTTAGTTTTATATTATATATATATTTAATAATCTCTTTAAGATTGGATTCATATTTCAGAATTTGTCAAACAAATATTTCAATTTTATGAAACGCTATTATTACGTACAAAATAGTTGAATGGAGTATTAATAAGTGTAGAAGCAGTTAAATTACAGAATGAGTTACGAGTATTTGTAAAGATATCGACACGTATAAAAAGGTCTGTTTGAATTGACAGTTTCTTCCAAATCAAAATCGACTTTTACACGTCATAAAAATTGCGAAATTCATTCACCTACAAACTTATTTCGAAAACCTAATTACGCTTACAAACACAGCCAGGGGAGATATTGAGTCGGTATTATGTAAAACATTGATATTTTAAACAGGCAAACACGGAGAAGGCTTCATCTGGGAGGACCGTCTCTCGCGTGCAATGAATACAGATTGCGACTCACATTAGTGGTAACTGCAGGGTTATACTTTTCAGGGAATGGAGTTATAAAACGTAAAGTAAACTATCTGAAAAGGCCTGTTTTTAAGTGGCGTTTTGTACGTTTTTTACTCATTGACAACCTATTTAAAAAAGCGTTTTTTTAAGCTAGAAACAGAATTAGATTTTTAATCTGTTTCTTTTATGAAATTATAGCTGTTTGTTATGGCTTAGAGTATGTACTTATTCATACATACAAAAATAAAATAAAGGTGTATCTGTCAAGATGTTTAGGCAAAGAGTAACAAACATCCATATTTATAATGTTCATACGATAAGATATTTCAAAACGACAAAAAATATGATAAACAAAAAAATTCAACTACTTTCGTTAACTGTCAAACAAAGGACAAACAAAGGGTGAATAGTCTGTGTATCTATCTTATTAATTGGTTAGCAGAAGGTAAAATGTCATATAACGTTTATGACCGATATTGTCTATGATTGACAAGCGATGTCGACTGGAACACGTAACAACGTATAAAACAGATATTCGCTTACTAAAGATAATATGAAAATAAGTTATGGAATTGGTTATTCGAAATCGAGCCTATCTTTACTCATTCGACTGATATTTGATGAGATGATTAAGTGGGATGAAACATCTTTATCATTTTCAAATGACTTGTTTGTTATTAATAAGCTTAAATATCAACGTGCCTTATTTTATTCATACTGTAAACTCGTATAGTTTTTGAGGAGAACTCTTAAATTTTCACGATTCATTATATAAAATAAAACTCCAGGGACTGAAGCTCGTGATTACTATGGGTAGTGTATGTAAAGTTGCCTAAATGTAGAGTTCAAATATATACCTAAGTGATAAAGCCAAAATAGTTCTTTATACTTTCAAATAATAAATATATATTTTATACATTCAAACCACGTTTAAAATTTCAGCTAACAAAGTGGATAATCATGAATTTTTCCCAAATGAAAGTGAGCTACGGACTACGGCGTAGAGCGACCCACGCCTTTCTACGGGCCCGGCGAACATGCCGTTTACATTCACTGCGTAGTAAAGACCCCTTTATAAGAAGATTCGTTTACACAAAATGAACAATGACGTTAACAAATGATAAACCTTGATATTGCTGTTTGTTGATGTTGTATAATTTTGTTAACGTTTTGTTTTTAAATTTTATTAACCGGAACTGTTCGTTTTTATCGACTTTTTTTAACTAGAGTCAATTTTTGAAAACTCAAACAACCTTTTACTAAATAATTATTTTCTGAATTCCAGTTACTACCTACATATACTCTGTGTATTTCTTCGAAAGATTAATATGAATAGTAGGTACTAGGAATTGTCTTTCATTTTAATTATTAATTATGGGATCATATTTGATCCAATTTAGAAATACTTGTGAGTATTATATCATTTGAGATACTCCGTTCCTAAATCCATTACTAAAATCACTTTGATTGTAAATTAAAATGTATTTTAAGCTGTAAGCAAAAAGCACATAAACCGAGTTTCTGAATCATTAAGCACACTTTGTTTCTAAACTCCAAGTATTAGCAAAGCATTAAAAGCATGCGGCACAAAAAACTTCTATATCGTAACTCCAGGAGGTACCCCGCGTGTAACCAACAAAGCGAGTTCTCGAACTTTAAAAATAAGACACAACCAGCTTAAACTTTCTCCATGACGAATATATGTGGCGAAAATAGTTTGAGAACAACTTGCGCGAGAAAATTTTTACACGGATTCCGACTTTTTACTCGTCTGGGCCTTATTCGGATGCCTAGCACGAGAACCAAGCAAATCCCCTTAGAATGGATCGGACATCTCCCAAATCCTTACTTGATTATTATTTATTATCAAAGCAACGAATCAAGGGGAGTGTTTTTCTTCTATCTTTAACATTTTTACAAAGATGCGTAAAAATGAAGATGGGATGTGAGGTTTTTGAGTCGGTAACGGTAAAATATAATGTTGTTTTGAAATACCTACAAGTTACGGATAGGAAATTAAAGTCTCTTTTCAATACTTAATAGTATATATATGTCACCGGAAAATAATAAATTCCGTAAATTTATTTATAAATTTACGCGGAAATTTAAACAATTAGTGTAGATAAACCAAATTTTGTTATTGTTTGTCTTCATGATCAATTAGCGAGCAGTGTATTATTTTACGTATTTTATAAAAGCGTAAAATTAAAAACTCTTCTGTTTTTGGTCGAACCGTTTAGAATCTTACGAATGAATATCCGTAAGTTTATAAATTTACCACGAGACGTCGTAAATTGATAAATTTGCGAAAATGAAAGCGTAAAATAATACAATTTATCTCTCGTTTAGAATCTTTCGAAAGTTTATAAATTTACGCGGAAATTTATAAACATACGGTTCTAATTATTTTCCGGTGACATATACCTATTTATTTAGTTATTTAGTTTAAGTAACAGGATTTCTAAAAATTAACTTGGGCTTTATGATTTGGCGCGAACGCAAGATTATTAAAGTTACTGTCAAAAGTGATGGACTCATATAAATCTGTCAAATGATGCATTTAAATAAAACTAATTTAAATATGTTTCATAATCAAGTGAAGCTTAAAATAGCGATACAAATTAACGCTTGACGTTAAATCAGAAATTAAGAAATTAAATCCTGCAAGTTCCTGCTAGAAGGTCTTTTTAATGATATGAAAATAGACTAACGTCACTTCTCATTTATTTGCATGGAATTAAAAACTCGGCTCTTAAAAATATTTTTGATGTTTGCTACTATTTTTAAGTTTAAATTGCACTGTTTCATGATAAATAAATATGTTTTGGTTAATAAACGAACGAGACATGGATGTTATTTTGTAAATTTGCCTGTATTTTTATATGATGGGAATGTTGCCAATGTCAAAAAATGCATTTGTACGATTTTCACTTGTGAGTATGGTTTTTATTAACACTCCAAAATGTTAAGTTGAAATGATAATGAATCGCTATGAAATCCGGAAGAAATGCCCTATTTTGTATTTTGTTTGAATATGTACGCGTTTATTTCTCTTTCGCACCATACCTAACTTACCTACTTTCATACAAAACCAAACTTCATATAATGTATTTTTTTTCAGTGATTTCATAAAGAATAAGAACTTACTTGGCAAAAGAGACGACTATATCAGCTTCATCCGAGTTGACCTCCGTGAAGGTGAGTCTTGAGGCCTGCTCCCAAACGTCGAGTGCCCTGGCTAGCACGCTGCGAGTGCCGTACGGGTCCAGCTGGGAAGGCCGCCGGACTGAGGAGAGGCTGCGGACAAAGAAATATTTATTAAATAAAAAAAAACTGACATTCACACAACATTAACTTGGTTATGGTTTATTATACTAGATAACGGATAATAAACATAAGAAATATAGGAATATCCATGGCATCCACGGCTAATATCTGTATTCATCGCCCAAATAGCCACTGCCATCGAAATTCGAACCCAGGACCAAGACCAAAGGCATAGAAGGAAATGTATGTTTCCGGCCGACAAACATATATATATACCTATCCCCTATAAAATTTATTAATTAATTAATTCATCATTAATTAGATAATTCATGAATTAATTTTAATTTTATAATACACAAAAGAAAAAAATAATACAGTTAAAGTTAACAATATTTAAATGTGAAAAAGGTGGCCTGGAAAAAGTATCTTTTCAACCTTGAAGCCAACAAGTTAAGAAATTTTAATGAATTAATAGCTTTTTTCATTTAATCTATTAAAGGACAAATAAAAATGAATTGTTGATTTATATACAGGGTTCATTTGTAGTCCCCGACCAAATGTTTTTACACAATAAGTATCATTTATAGAAACGATTTATGCAAAAAAAGTATTAATTTTTTTACAAGGATATTAATAAAGGGGTTTGAAAATTTTTGGTGCACCTTCTGTCCGCCATTTTGATTTTTTTTCGATTTTGCGTCGCACTATAAAACTTGTATATTTCGATTGTTGACATACAGACGAGCAAAAAATGTTATATAACATATGGGTCTAAAACGTCACGTTTAAGAGATAATATTGAAAACAATTTTGCTAAATAATTTTTCATATATTTAATCGTTGAAATACCTCTCAGAATGTATCAAATTAGCATGAATGTTTGTAGTATTATCTTGCACATTAGTTAAGAGTAAAAATAACTGGTTTTTACACCTACCTATCTAAAACTTGACAATGCCATATTAACTCGGCACAACCGGCGCTGTAGGTACGTACCTAACTATATTATTCTAGTAACTTATAAGAAGTAATGACACAGATTACTAAAGAGTTACTACGTGTAATGATATGATTAAGAGTTTTCTTTTTTTAGAATTCTTTTACATTTGCTTGTATGTACCTACTCGGAAATGCGGGATAGAGAAAGACGCGTCATTTCAACGCCCTATAATATTTAAGTCTGTCTTTAAATACTTATAGCCCACACGAGAAGAAGATGGGCTTGTGTATACACTTCTACAACACGGTTCCCCATGACATACAGGAACTTACGTAAAAAAGGCAACTATAAAGTGGGTGACTTCTTAAATGAAAAGGAGCCATGGGTGTGAAAAAAAGCCCAGCTCTTTGCCAAATGTGAGACTTATATATAAGTGATTATAAAGTAGATTGTAAAGTGTTTCTGGAGTTTCTTTATCTCCAATTCTTCTCCAGAGTAGACTCCCACACCTCACACTAAACTAAATTATTAACTAATTGAATTAAATTAAATAGTTAAACTAATAGTTTACATACTAGTTAAATAATACTGTTAATATTAGTGAATGTACTATTGTGGAAAAGCGGGGTCCACTAATACAGGTATTTTTGTACTTAACAGTGGTCTCCAGCACGGCTGTGTAAAATTATTTTGTTTTTAAATAAAGATATTTTTTAGGTATTTGTATAAGAGTGCGTACAAATTGCTAGTAATGCAACTAGTAATGTAATATCCAGCGTCCGATTCCTGCGCTCGCTGTATTTGGACGTGTATTGCGCCGAACTGAGCATTCAATACGGGCATCCTGAGTAAGATTTTTTCCGTATTTCGTCGCTAGCACGGTCCGTCGCCGCACACGTTCTTTTCAACCGACTTCCAAAAGGAAGAGGTTATCAAATCGTGTGTATTACCACTACACCAGCCGGTCGTCAAAGTTTCACATCGGTGTACTCAGTGAATAAGTTTTTCATACAAATTAAAAGTCATATGTTTTGCACCCCAACATCTCCCTAGGAATGTATGTTTAAGCTTCAGCTCTCTACGCCTAGTAGTTATGGCTGTACTTTGTCTATCAGTCACTCAGGCGAGTTTTAATATAGGTGTACTGATAAAGCTCTGATAAAAATTAGAGCACGAATGAGGTCTTCGGACTCTATATCCAATCCCGTGTGATCTATTAATTTTGTGAAGTGTCTCGGAGATAGGTATTATGAAATGCAGAGCATTAAAAAACCAACATCACTAACATTTTTAAATCCTTGTCAAAACTTTGGCTGAAGTGAAATGTCACCTACGTAGGAAAATATCCTCCGCTTTCGTGCATGTTTTTTTTAAGTAGGTACTGAGTCGATTTCATTAAACTTCAATGGGCCACCTCTGACTTATTGTGATCTATCAAATGAAACAAGAATCATCCAAATCGATTCATAATTGACCAATTAATCAAGTAACAAACATACACACGATTTGATAACCTCTTCCTTTTGGAAGTCGGTTGAAAAAAACGTTTGCGGCGCCGGACCGTGCTCGCGACGAAATACGGAAAAAACTTACTTATGGTGCGTACAGATTGCTGTAATGGAACTTGTAATGTAACATTCTGCGCACTACACGTCCAAATACGCAACGTGTGCAGAATGTTACATTACTAGTTACATTACTAGCAATCTGTACGCACCATTAGGATGCCCGTATTGAATGCTCATTCGTATTCGTGCGGAATACACGTACAAATACAGCGAGCGCAGGCATCGGACGCTGGATATTACATTACTAGTTGCATTACTACCAATTTGTACGCATCCTAAGAGTGCACAGGTCTGAACTGGAGAAAAAGTCGTTGTGTATTATTTTTACTGACATGTTTCAGGAGAATATTGTAATATTCCCAAGAAATAAATTATTTTTCTTGTCTATTCTAGTCCTCAATAATTAATACTTACTGGGAATTAAAACTCCCGAACTCCAACTTAAGAGTAGGTAGTTAAGTATGTACTAAATTTTTTTGCTAAAGTAGCTATATCTGCATTCAATAACAATTAGTTATAGATACCTACACAATCTGAATTGCCACAGAGGCGTTTTGCGCTCTATGAGCACAATCCATTTTAACGCGTCTAGCCAGCTGGGAGCGCGGAGCGGCGCGGCGGCGTTGCCGGGTTGATATGGCATTGTCAGGTTTCAGATAGGTAGGTGTAGAAACAAGTTATTTTTACTCTTAACTAATGTGCAAGATAATACTACAAACATTCATGCTAATTTGATACATTCTGAGAGGTATTTCAACGATTAAATATATGAAAAATTGTAATTATTTAGCAAAATTGTTTTCCATTTTATCTCTAAAACGTGACGTTTTAGACCCATATGCTATATAACATTTTTTGCTCATCTATATGTTAGCAATCGAAATATACAAGTTTTATAGTGCGACGCAAAATCCAAAAAAAACAAAATGGCGGACAATAGGTGTGCCAGGCTCCATACAAAAATTTTCAAACCCCTTTGCTAACATATAAACCAAGGCATGGTCACTCTAAATTTCCGTTAAAATAAAAATGACTACGCGCTACTACAAAAGATCTTGTTGTATTATGTCGTAGTATTATCAATGAAATGCCGTGTCGTAGTAGCTATGTTCATCAACAGCGACTATTTTAGAAAAAGTTTGTGGTTCCATATTTCTACTTTTTTGTACTGAGCGAAGCTAAAATAAATATGCAGGTACTGTATCAGGTATTGTATTAAAGAAACTAACATTTAAATTTGACTGGTGACTAAAAATCAACCCTGTAACTAAACAATTTACTAAAACAATTACTAAACAAAAAATTTTATGCGCCCGAAACTAGTTGGGCATCTCCTGCATTAAATAAAGTAAATAAATACCTAAGCCGCTAAATACAAGACAGGAATAAATAAATTTCCTAAGTAGAATATTTTTAATTTTTAGATAGTTATAGGAAAAAAATCACAAATTTTTCAATGTTTTTGTTTTATTCTTAAGAACTCGGTGTTAAACAGAAATTATAGTTTGATCAAAAATATTCTAGTATCTTTTAGATTATACTTAAAAGTCAAATTATGATAAATTTTGGTCGACAAAAAGTAAGTTTATTTAAAAAAAACGAACTAAAAACAAGACTTCACCACTTATTTTCTACTCACTCTCTATGCTTGCGGTTTAAATGGTTTTCCAAAGTTAAACTTTCCTCAGTATCCATGATAAAAGACCAGCAGTTTTAAAATTTAATAAAGATCAAAGTATCGTCTCTACTTGCCGCTCATAATGATCTACCTCGCTCTACATAACTTGCAAAGTTTCGTTATAGCATAACAAGCTGTAACATCTAAGCTTTTAGAGCTAACTAATCTAATAAGCTGGACTATTGATACTCATGATCTAATCGTGCAAATACGGCTACTATTGTTTACCGTATAAATTCGTATTTAGTATGTATCACGTAAGCGAATGTAAATGAGTATTGTAGTGCTTATGTCCTGCGGTCGGACAGCTTTTGGGTAATGGAATAATCGCATTGTGGACAATTTGAGTGACTCGGACCTATTTAACGGTCGCTGCGTTCATTATACAGGATTTATGCGTTGCCATGTGCACAGAACCTCATTAGGCCGGTACACCGTTTTTATTAGCGACATAGTCCACTAAATACGCTACTGTACCCGAATTTACACCGAAATTATCCCCTTTGTTAAGTTTTTAATGAATTCGGGATGCATTTTCTATACACGCGCCTCTATATCGCGTGCCACGCACGATTAACTTTTGCCCTATTTACGCGTTATGTTTATACAGCGCTTAAAATTCTGTGTTAAATGTCGATTGCGTTTTAAATTACAGAACTAAAATGCGCCCAACTGACGCTAAGTGCGACATTGAAGAATGTGAATGTTTGTAGTTGATGAAATGTGAAATATATTGAGTGCTTTAATGGGAAGGTCCCAGGACTGTCCGATGCGCCGCTTGGAAACTGTTTCAAATTTATTATTGCGATATTAATTAACATGGAGCGAGTGGCTCACGCACTACGTCACTCGGGCGCGCGGGTAATTGCAAGCCTCGGATGAGAATCCCGCGTTTCAAAGTTAATGTTGTTATGTCAGACAAAATAATGAGCGCGGTCAAAGTTTGTTAGAAAAAGATGGACGCCAAATTAGTACGTTGTGTTGTGTGTTGTTTGTGACTTACTTCCGAGTGGGCGTTCTTTAATGAAGGCTTTGTTTATGTTGCTGTTACCAGTGAGGTATGAAATGATGTGGACGTACCAAATGAAAAAGTATTTCTGCTTAGCAACACGTTTACATAAGTTACAACGTTCGATTTAAATCTAAAATGTCGCTAAGGTAGCATTTATAAAACACCAGTCTAACTTCTAATTAACTTTCAGCATTTGTAAGTCTTCTCAGTAATAAGTTTGATTTACAAACCAAATTTCAGCTAAATTCAAGTTTCCTTATATAGGGGAAACTTTTGTAACTATTGCTTCCTAAAAGTGGATATGAAACAAATGCTTCAAACGTTTACGCAAAGAAGCCGATGAAATGCAAAAAGTACGAAATTGCCAACATCGGAGTAGCAATAACATTCATACAACTGAAAACACGTGACTGTTTTAACAAGTTGCTCCAGTTTAGGAAGAACTTTCGAGCACGTTGTGTCGGTAAACGGTTCACGGTAAACAGAAGCCTTCATATAACGTACTTGTAGTTTGGACCACGTGATTGAGGGGCGGCAGTCGTGCCACGGGGACACGTGACGCAGCCGGAGCCGGACAATGTGCCTCCTCGACCCACCCGCGGTGCCCACTTCTACCTCGGTAACAACCTCGTTAACTAACCTCGCTGTTGCTAAGGAACACACTTTTCGTCACCCCACTGTCAACAGCTGGCTAACGCAAATCTTTTCAATTAAGAACACAATATAGTTTGTTCGATATCAGTTTATCAATGAATAACGTATTGACAGAGACGCCCGCATCACTGCCTGCCCTGATTACGTATATCATATTATGAAATACATATATAAACAGGCTTTTGTTGTGATAATGGACGGTCATAACTGTCGGAGCGCGCGTCGATACGAGGCATGTTCAATTGTATAATTTATAAGGGCAGTCGTTTAAATACGTTAAATAATAAAACGTGCGCTCTCGTGTCGACATGGCGGCGTCTTCACGACGAAACGGACATAATCTTGTTACGATGTCATAACAAAGAGATTTGTAAGCACGAACTTTATGGTCTGTGTCCAACGAGCTAAAATTTAATTTTCCGAAATAATCTGTCAGCAAGCTATTAAAATTGCTCCTCCTTACGCTGTCCTACATTCAGCGAATATTCCGTGCCTTTGAGGAATAGATAAATATTGGATATGCTGAAGTATGTGACTTTTGAGTGAGGAATAATTGAGTACCTTAATTCATTTGAATGAGCGGATTTTGCGATGTGTAAGTATAATTGATCGGCTTGATGTAATAAAGGTTTGAATAGGTCTTCGTTCTGAGTGTCTCCGTGGATCGGTTGGCGTCTCGGCGATACGCGGGTATTGATGCTCGCTCGGTATTTCAATGGAGACTTGCTGCCTTATTCTTTGACGTATAAAGGGATTTTAAACGACTCTACAATCATTGTGAAGTTGAATGCGGAAAGACGCTGTGCTATCTTACGCTTTGACAATAAGACATGAGAAATTTCAATTTGATTTTAGAACTGGGCTAGTTGTCGTAGAAAAGTGTGTCAATATAACATAATGGAATAAAATGGGGCATTTAGTGTTTTTATAATAGTAAATGTATCTATTCAGGGTGACTGGTGACAAATTTTAGATATTGAAGGAGAGCATTCTGAACTCGATTCTGATAATAATTATGTTACAAAAGTAGGTATTTATTTTTTCTCGAGAAATCCCTAAGAATAAATAAAAAGACCTTACTACACTTTTCCCGACACTTTTCGGCGCTGCCTCAGTCAACACTCAACACGCACATAACAGTGTTCCTGCCACACGCTAAGTACCTTTCTATTGCATTACGCTTATGTAACCATGCGTTGCGTAATGAATTCTTCATTTTTCGGTTAAAATTACTCAGTAAATAATTAATATTTATTTTATTTTTTCTCTTCAGATCATACTCAAACTATCACGTCCTGGAATTTCGAAAATGACCCACCTATTGCAGTCATAAGTTTTCTTGGTTAAAATATTAAGAAAAGGCGTTTGGAACCGTTTTTTACCGTGTTTAATTATTGGACTAACAGTGTGACTACGGTGTCAGAGAAGCCACCGGAACGTCGAGTTAAAATGCATAATGTTGTTAAAAGAAATAAAATGTAATCGACTAATTTGTTTTGAATTCAATAATTATTGAACGATTATTTGTGTACTATAAAATACCACGATAATGCCGTCTTCTGGCTTTAAATATATACTTTTTAATTGATAATTTTAAAGGCCTAACATAAAACCGCGCGAACAAATCAAATTCTAAATATATTTTAAAGAAAACCACGATCATGGGTAGGATTACAACCTACGTCGTACTGATTATTGGCAAAACTCAAACCACAAAGCCACTGTTTTCATATTTATCAATACCAATAATATTAAGCGATTAAGCAAAACAGATTAATCAGAATAGTATATTTCAATAGCATGGCCACAATTGATCATACTTTAGGTTTACGTCTCTGTTATCCCAGGAATTTGTCCAGCAATAATTGATGCAAGCGACTATTAGAGTAACGTCAATACCGCTTCCAAATTCTAATTGACCTTTATCGGCATTCTCCAGCGATAATAGTTCCTTTGAATGCCGATCTCACGTGCGCCATTGTGGCGGAGGCTGAGGGCCTATAGACTGACTATACTACTCATCTATAGATAAACTATTCAAACCTTGATGGTGCCATAAGTATGAAAATGACTTAAGCGGATTTTTTTTAGTGAGTTAGTGATATAGTAAATAGTGATACCTACTAATAAAGAAGGTTCGTTTATGAATGAACTGCATCGTATTTAATTATATTTTAGAATTTAATATTAATGGTTTTCGGTAGCCAACCATTCATGACCATGGTGTCTGAAAAGTAATTAAAAACAAGGTGTAGCCGGTTGAACGTAATTTTAATTTAAAAAAAAAAAACGTCAATATAAATTAAACAGAGCTCGAGGATCAGAAGACGAAAATTCAACTAAAAACTTTTTTGAACGTAATTTCAAAACTATGAGTCCTATTTATGTGGAAAATACCTACATAAGATAAATATCTTAAGCTCTTTCGACCAAATGCTAGGTAAGAAAGAAAAACAGCATAACCACAGGCTTAGCTTATTCGTACAACAAAAAAAATCCTAAAGAGAAGTTAAATGAATCCTAACACTTCCCTAAAAAACTAAATTTCGCTAAGCTCAAGTTAGAACATAGGATAGGATAGCTTAGATTGTGTTCTCGCGCTTGCTAGTGCATGTAAGAGAAATTAGCAAATCTGGCGGTGGAGCGCCCCGGGCGGCATTAAGTCGGGAGTAACGTTGTTACGCCGGTAATCGCGTATTACCGGCCGGTACGAACGGCCATTTTTCGCGCGACTACGACTATCAAATTGAAACGATTTTTCAGTGACATGATTGCATTCCGTTCGGAGTTAGCGCTATTGCTATTCACGTCCGCTTCCACTGCATTCGCTTTAACTGAGTTGCATGAAATTATTATACGCCGCTGCCGATATGAAACTTGACACGATTCAATTCTGATTTAAATATAGTGGGAGTTAAATGGATTTTCGGATATCCGCCGCTTTATTCTGCACGTTTTAATCGTTAATGTTTTATCTGTGTTTCGAAAAGAATTATCTTTTGTGCTGTGTTAAGGTCTGCTAAAGACCAGGATCGTTAGAACTTTTATATGAGTTGGCGAAACTAAAAGATATAATTGGAAACTCGACACGCCTGGCGTTGGACTTGTGTATCAAGTGCAGTTACGACGGTAATTCCGTCTCTAGGAGGATGGTGTGCCGGTAATCTGTTAATTCCACGTTATAGTCCCTACCAGACACCAATATAATAGTTAAAAACTTAAATTACTATAAAAACTATATCGTGATTGCAATATAATTTAATTACAAACCTAAACAACTTTAATTTTGGATAATATCCAAGAAAATGGTGTATTTCAAAGTTTGTCTTTTCGACATGTTCCTGGTTGTATGAAATATGGTATTTTAAAATAAAGTAATGGTGCACTAACTGCTGGTACTTGGCAAAGTGCGCCAATAATTTCCTATTAAGGAGCTCATTTACTGCTGAAACTACTTATAGTGTGTAGACATTTTCATATCAGAATTTTAATGCTTGAACATGTTGTGTGGCCTATTTACATTATGATCAGTATTTTTCATAAATTTTGTCAAATAAGATAAGATTTTCTTTGACTGAATAGCTTAAAATTTAGATACTAACATACCATACCATATAAAATCTTTAAAGGAACTCGTCTGCATACATTGAATTTTAGAGCTATAACCAGGCGACGATTTCGTCGTTTTTCCCGTCGTTATTTGCCGCGGGAAAGACGCCCTGTTCCGCAAGATAACCGCTGCATGAGTTGTATCGCGACCATGATTCTCAACGAATAGCGATTGATGCCATTTTGGGTTCGGTTTATCAAAGTTACCGTCCACCATTGTTTACTTATTGAATATTGCATGTATTACGGGGTAAATGCAGACTAAATAAAATATGCTGTATTGTCTTTTAAAGAAAGTTTCCAGAATGTGTTCAGTTTTTAATCTGTCTTGACTAGAGGTGGTTTATATTTATTTAAGGTAAATGAAAACTTAGTACTTACGGCTTTTCAAAAACCAAAGTAATGTCACATAAAATTTATCATTTTTCAAAAATCAGTTTGTACCCGAAAACTTCTCTTTTTAAATTTTTAGGGCAAAAGAAATGAAAAGATTGTTAAAATCATTAAACTAGCATCACAGAGCACATAGAAGCATATAGTTTTATCATTTGCAGCCATACGAAGACGGCAAATTCAAAAACCTAACAGTGTTGAGACTGAGTCATGCCAGTTTATCTATCCAATAAACCCATCGGCTAAGACCACAGGCCAGTGTTTGATGTTCCTCGCCGCTGCACCTCTCACTAAGTGTCCCGAGTTATTTTTACCGCTCCCCAGTCGAGACACTAAAAGCGTTCACTTGAATTTTTAAAGTGCCAATTGAAGTTTTAGAGCCAATGTGCATGTGCACTTCTTTAAACTATGTCTTCGGAAGTGGGACTATAAAAAATAAAGACACGTGCCAGACGACTAAATGTATTGAAGCTGAAATCTCGTATGAAAAATCTACCTACTTAAAATATTCTAGAAACTCTTGCAAGACTGTGTGGCGTTTCGTGACCAAATGTATTGAATATTGGAATATCTTGTAATATTTTATACAAGCATGAACAGTCTAGTAAACCAAGTGAACAGAATGCATTATCAAATATTCAAAACGGCGTCGCACGGTGGTTCTATCGCGGAAATTACATAGCGATTAGTTGCAAGTCTCGAGCCCTCGGGAGAGGTATATATCCGCAGGAACCTAGCAAAATTACTTCCCTTGTCACTCCAAATGCACCACAACAATGTACGATTTGAGAACAATCCGATTCGTTCGTCTGCCCCCGAAGTATTCGATGCTCGGTTCATTAGGATCGAAATTCCCACGGTTCATCAGGATTCTCGGCGTTCATTAGAAGTGGCCGCACCCGAGTGGACCTTAGACGTAAATAAGTGATTAACGCAGTTGGGATTGTTTTCAGACGGCCCCCGGAGCGCCCGCTGCACCAGACTACCTCTTGATACATTTAAAATGAGTTGCCGTACACTTCTCGTCAACTGTGCACTTAAAACATTAATATCATTAGAGTTTCTTGAAACCAGTTTGCTCAAATTGAATTTAAGTCGCCTTAATAACGAAGCAGATGAGATTTCTCGTATTTATCTATGAAACTTTCTCAATTTAATTTCAGTAGAGTTTTGCGCGATTTCCCGATTTTCTATCTTCATTTTTAAGGAAAATAGGTATGAAAAATCGTGTTCGACGAGTAGCTCTTTAAGCTGAATTTTATTACATCGTTCTGAAAGGCAGTGTGTACTTACACGTAATCCAGGTATTCATCTGGACCACACTTTTACTAAAATATATAGGTGTCAAGTATACCTTTATTGTATTGAGTGCTTTATTATTCGTAATTCTTTTTACTTATCTTCTTAACTTTTTCATTTAATGCAGGTTTATATTATTAAATGAGCACAAATCTATCACAAAATCACAACTCAAAAAATGGTTAACTGAAGAAAAAGAACACGTATCAATATTGTTTAACTAGTGAATAACAACTTCCACTGCACTAAACATCTACACTCCTGCGAACATGTCCTCAAAATATTGTAAGTTATCGATGTTTGATCAAAAGTTAGTAGGTTCGGAGCTAAAGATTCCGCACGTCCTCACGAACACAGCGGGGAATTGCCAAGTCAAACAAGTTAGCTTCATAACTTCCGCAGCCTACCTCGAGACATAGAGGGCGCCACGTGGCTTTACTCTCTGTATCATTACCAATGACAGTCTTAACTAACTAACTTCATATAAACTTCGCTTACCATTCAAAATTCGAAGAACAGAAAATTCTATTTCGAAAACAAATAAAATCATAACTCCACTCGATTTCTCAGAAACATTTTATTGTTTTATAAAATTTTCATATCAAGAGCAATTGAAATAGTGCTTAATACAATTCAAGAGAACTTGTCTAATGATAAAGTACTACGAAGGCGCATTAAAATAGTTTTCATATAAAAGTCGATTTGAAGACTGTTCGATGTAAAATAACGAGGGGTTGTCGCCCTGTCGGTCGTCGGTCTGCGTCGCATGCACTAGTAGTGTACAATGATTTCGTAATGAAGAAGAAACTGTGCTGTCGTAAAATGTTGTTTCAAATTATTGAAGCACATATTCTTGAGCTTATACAGGGTGACTGGTGGGTCACTTTCGTAATTTGAGGACGTGATAGTTTGAGATCAGAGGTACATGGAGGGAAAAAAATAAAATAAAAAATAAATATTAATTATTTACGGAGAAAACTTAACCGAAAGTAAAAAAAAATATAACGCAACGCATGTTTACAGTGGTACGGACGTACGCACGGCACTATCAACGCAGCCTAGGTAGGTATAGACAGCTCACGAACGGTCGTCGACCTAGTGAAGCTCTTTATTTATTTATAGGGAATTCAGCTGAAAAATTAAGTACCTACTATTACAGCATTATTATGATCAGAATCGAGTACAGAGTCTTCAATATCTAAAATTTGTCACCAGTCACCCTGTACATCTTTGCAGCTTGTAAAAGAATGAGCTTACATAAAGCGGGGTTAGCTAAGCGGGGAAACTGCGGGTTCGAGAGTATCGAACCCTAAGGTTGTTAGTCGTACTAACTCCCTTTATTCCCTGTTACTACTAAGCTTTTGATTCTATTTCGTAAATTATGTTAGTGTGTCGTTATTGAGGAAAAGTCATGAGAAATGTTTTAAAGCTTTAGGCGTTTATTTAAAAGAAAACCATACGTTAAACTTACTAATATATTTGTTGTAAGGATTGTTTTTCTAATTTAAATTTTTAAGATGTGCAAACACCAAACAGAAAAAATTTGCAATTTATCTTACGTACACTGATTAAATCATAATGTATTTTAAGTAGGTACGATAAATTAATGCAAAATGTAAACTGGTTTCAGCTGTTTAAAAAACAAACAAGCGGCAGATTATATAATTTTTATTATCCTTTGTATTTGACTTTTGATGTTTGATATTTAACTTTAACCAGTTTATTTAAGATAAATTAATTAAATGGGTAAGTACCGGATGTTAAGTAATTACAATTGACCATGAACGATATGCGTACTCTAGGTAGGATATTGGACGGCTGGTGTACCAATCAGTTTAAACAATGCTTTCTATACCAGAAATCCTTGGTTCGAATCCCGGCTATTTGTGTGACGAAAATAGATATAAGTATGTTTACGTGTCTATTTAAGTTTATTTTTATAATCATTTATACAGTGTGCTAGGGATCGAATTTACGATACTTGTACGTTAAATATAATCGACAAAACACTAAACAAAGGGGGGTCGCACACTTCACCGCTCTGAATGACGGCCATTTTAAAATTTTATATCTCGAGTTCACTAAAACTCATTTTTATCACATTTTCGGGTCACGCTGACAAACAAAAGTGGTCCTATTAAAAAAAACACTTTTAGGTATGGGAGCGATATGAAAACATGAAAAAAATTAGTTTCAGTGAACTCGTAGGAATACGAGATATATAATTTTAAAATGGCTGTCATTCAGAGGGGTGATGGGTGCGACCCCCCTTTGTTTAGTATTTTGTCGATAAAATTTAACGTACTATACGTGGGTGAATTATCGGAAATGCGATCCCTAACATACTGTATATGTCTTAAAGTTTAACCGTACTATTGTAACACTTTAAAACATGAAGTAAGCATCTAAGTAGTCGTCTATGATATATATTGAGTTCTCTTTAAAACTTTTGGAAAGACCTAAAGAACATATTTTTTTTTCATGTAAAAATATGAATATAATTTTTATTTTTTACTTCCAGTAATACTTTGTCTACCACAATATCAAGCGTTTTCCAAAGGTTATATTTAATACAGTCAAACCATTATTCTAAAAGTTATGTTTAGTTTCATAAGAATGCATGAAACAAGTGAGCGAGTGCAATTGCGATGCCGTTGACCGCGAGGTAAGTGCAAGCATTGAACCCGCCCACTGCAAGTGCAACACCCACACTGCAAGTGCAACACCCACATTGCTGTTGAACCCCTGAACTGCATTTAGCAGAGCAACCGTTGAACCCACTGCAGCATCCAATGCACTAGGGTCAGAGTTCAACTCCTTTGTTTGCAAACATGTAACACAGGTTGCATATTACAGGGTTACGTTTTGATTAAACTTTATTTAAGGTTTACAATTTTTTTTTGCAATTAATTGTATTAAATATGACTTTTACCCCTTTTTATTGGAATTATCGTGTATTAGTAATTATATTTTTCATTTTAACTCGACGTATCCGTTATTTACAGTCACTCATGACAATGCTGTCTGTAATTCACGATAAGTCGGCTAAATAAAGTGCTTTATTAAGCTGTTTTCTTTTTATTTTTTCAATAAGAAACTGTAATTTACTATATACCTTTTCAAAGAAACACGAAAAGCTAACCTATTCAAAATATGTTTAAACAGGACCTAGATATAATATTTGCAAGTAGATAAAGTGCTTTGTGCTGTAAAATACTCTTTAAGCTCTCTTGGGAAAAGTGGCGTTATTGAAAGCTTCACAGGAAATCCATGTGGAAAATAAGGAACTGACTACAATCATGGCTGCCGGAAGTGGAAGCTGCGGAGATAACTAGCATATCTTACTATCGTGAGGGCATTGCGAGATGAGTTGCGATAATGTGCTTTCTAATATCGTGTATTTATCGAACGGTTTTTATAACATAATAATAGTTTTCACTTTTCTGTTTTAGCGTTTTTTTTCCTGTATTAATAAAACTCAATAGATATTTAAAAAAAATGGAGGAATGTTTTTAATTAAAGAAATTTGTTTTGTTTTGTATTTGATTGACATAAAGTTATGAAATAAATTATTCATTTTGCTTCGATTTTTCAGTGCGTTTAAAGCCACCGCAGTTACAAGTGCTTGAGAAGGTTGCGAAACGTTGAGTTTAAATTATATGTATAAGTATATTAATAAACGCCATAAAATGTACTTGAAAAAGCCCGCTTAAGCATGATTTGTAAGTTTTTTTATAGAAAACACCTGTATTAACGATAAACTTTTGTCATGAAAAGATATTGGTGAAAACGTTACGAAGTTTTATTCAGTAACTTTGAATATCGCGTTCAGACATACAGACACGGCGGTACATTGTTTATGATATGTATACCTAAATATTGAATCTTGAAAGTGTGTAAGACATAATTTTTATTCTTATACTTATCTGATCCTCCCCCGCTCTGTACTGTTATTTTTTGAATTTTAGGTGTACTAACTGAATTTGCAAAATTTTCCCAAAACAAAGTAACAAAATCTGCAATGCATTTCGCCTGAATAGACTAGATGTTTGAAAGTATATCTGATTAATAAATCCTTCCAATTGTTTGTAATAAACAAAGTTGTTTCTTTGCAGTTTGAAGATTTGTGTTTTGTTTCTAAATATTTCAGTTATTCTCGCGCCTAACCAGCATTATTTAAATTAAGTCCCGTGGCTCAAAGCGAACCTCATTTGCGTTTACAAAAGTGCAGATCATATTTTTTTCTTCTGTGTGTTCGAATTGAAAGCGGTGTAATATTCTTTTTTGTTCAACGGGAGTGCGGGGTGGGGGAGTTGTTCAAAGCCTGCGGTTTTGTATTCGCTTCCTCACTCACCTGGAAAGAAAGAAAAGAAAATGTTAATTAAGAGCTACTGAATAAAATTGATATCGCAGGGAATGGGGCTTCTATTATTGTAAACGGATGACGAATACTTCTCAGTATTTATATACTTCTTTACACATCCATTCTTTTAGATTCGCAATCTGTTGATATTTTCAAAGAAACTTGTTGATTTTTTTTGTAAGTATAATTATATTGGATATAATGAATATTTACGGTAATATCCTAATAGAGGAGGATATAAAGTCGAGCGCTGCCAAACGGCCCGGCCGTACATCTCATTAACACGTAGTGGGCAATATATAGTATGAAGCGGCGCGCGGTGAGCCGCGAACCAGCATTTGGCAGCGCAGGCGCCCGTGCACAGCCGGTCGGCTAAACTAAACAACTCGTAAAAGTGTAAAAGTCGTAGCGATAGCGCTCACAGCACCACCTAATATGAGCCTGCTGGAGCCGCGCCAGTGACGCTCATTATCAGATGGGACTTTCCGGCGCAACCCTTTCGTTTTACGATTTGCCTCTAATTACACGGGCGCTCAAGGCGGCACGCTTTTTCGACTGATACGAGCGAGAAGCGCGCCACACTGCCAAATGGTCATATTTATCGTAAAATAGCTACGTAGCTAGAGGTTCGACGTCGTGCGTCTGTTTTCGCTTAAAATTGGTCGGAATATTGCGATATGACAAAAAAATCGGCAAAAATGTCGGTTCCGGCGCAATAACAGCGAGCGGTGTTTTACGAGAGGCGCTGATAAAGCGGTGCAGTCGGCGCGGGTCGCCTTAACGACGTGCTGCCAATTTATGCGATAAGCACTGTTAGTGTAACCTTCGCCGCTGGTGAAACATAACATTCTGATTCATGGGCCATACGAGAAAATTGCTATTTCTCTCTGAGTTTGTTCACAAATATTGATATCGAGAATTAACTGTTGCTTACTTCGGTATTCGCTCGCTTTCCATTTGAATATAAGTGTAACGTATTCAAGACGCTGTTGGTTGTCGGAGAAGTGGAATACCGGTCGGAATAGTACGGAATAGTTCGTCGGGTATTAGTATGCCGCTGGTGATCGCCACTGGAATGAGCGACGTGACGCTGAGTCAATTTACGTCAAAATCTTGTAGCACTTTATCAAGATGTTTTGTACTTACTCGTAGCTTCTAAATCTAAACTTTAATGCAATTTGAGTTACAATTTTAACAGCTCCAGTGACTTACAAGTTCGATACATTATATTAAACGAGGTTTTAACTCGCCCTATTTTTGGCAGTGCGTGACGAGCACCGCATATGAGAGGGCTAATGAGGCCCTAAGCCAGATATTGACAGCAGATAGATGGCATCGCTTAGACCTGTGCCATGGGATAAATATGTATCACGACGAGCTATACATTCCGGATTTGAAAACAAAATTTTATACCCCAATGATAAAATGCAAAAACAGTAAATTTATTTTAGATTCGAAATCATTGTTGTTTCAAATGTTTTATTCACAGCTATTTGAATCATTACTAATTAAAACAGATAATGCACATTACTAATTTGTTAAACATGACCGCAGTCAAACAAAAGCTACTTTAAAATCCGTTCAAATATTTATGTAAAATATAACAATCACAATATAAAGTTAAAAAATGCAAATATCCAAGTTTTATTTAAAAAACTCCAAAGATGCATCTCAGCGAAGTTACTGAATAATTTGACAAAGTTAGCACCGGGACGAATATTTAAGATGATTCAAAGGTGAATCAGTTCGGTCCCCTGACGCAGCGGGTCCGACTCGCGGGACCAACAACTCAATCTGGGCCCATTACGCGCGACAAATTGGAAAAATATTCAATTATACTTCGCTAAATATTGAATTATGCCACCAAATGACAATCTTGCATTAGGGACGGTGACACGATACGTTGTTTATTTGTGAATGATTTTGTGTTAGGGTGGGAAAATATGAATGTTTGTCTTCATTCTGATATGCTTAATATGCTTTTGAATAGGTACTGAAATGTCGTTTTATGATGAAAAATTATACTTATTTTTTCATTTATTATCGTAATTCAAATTCAACTATTTAAAATAACTGTCGAATGAAAACTAAAAGTAGTTTGTGCCAACTTATACTCTATATTGGTAATAAAATATAAATTATTTGAACACTATGTAATAAATTAAAGATCATATCAATAATTATAGATTTTATATAGGGTCCGTGTCTATCTTTTTTCTGCACAAACTAATCCGCAGCTAACAACAAGACAATCCTAAGTAAAATAAGGCAAGTATTCAAACTTTTAGCTACATTCAGCAAAAGTATAAAAATTATAATTACTTATAAAAAAAATTGTGTAGGTACATATAATAAAATATAACTGTACTCCAAAAATAAAGAGATATTATCCCCACATATTCTTCAATCGTCCTTCGATAAAAAATGATATGTGCAAGTTGGACGGTGACAAGTGGTTGCTTCACTCGGCAGTATCAGTAATTGCCAATTAATCTACGGCCGTTTTCTATTTCACCACCGTCGACAACTAGGTACGGTCGGTAACGAGATTTACTTTGCTTCGTATGTGTCCAATGTGGGACCCTTCATTTGCTATTGATAAAACAATTGAATTGCACTGCTTTATTACAGCTCAGCCGCCGTTTGCTTTGGAAGGATTATGAATTAAAACGGTGGACTTTTTTCAAGTTTGATACTAATAGTAAATGCTTTTATTTCTATTGATAATTTATTGTCGTCTAAGTTTCGGTTAAGATTGTTGGAATTTGTATCATATCATATCAAAGGATATTCAGTAGTTCCTTTATCGGTGATAATTAAATCCTCCTTGTTTCGCTTTGTGGTCCCCAAAACATACACCACTTATGAGTGTGTCAGTTTGGGTTTACTTATTATTCTTTATTTTAAACGATAAAAAGTAATGCGACCCCAGTAAAACCTACTTTTCTATATAAAACAAATGGTTGTTAATACTAAAATCTCAACAAATTTAAAAAAAAAAAACAACTTGCAATTTAAATCTGCTTAGACAGAATAATGCATTCAAGTAACCCATTAGAAATTGGGACTACCACCCAATTCATCGACCGCATTAATCGGACTTTTCAAAACACCGTCATCGTTGAAAGGATCCTTTTAAAGAGATGTCCAGTCAGTAAACGTTCCGAATGGGTTATTTCCTTCCTTCGAGTGATTTATACGAAGGTGTTAGCGGTATTTGTATCGACGCTCCGGTGAAAGTTGAGTGGATTGCGTCGAGACACCTTTCAAATAAATTGTGTTGAGACCACCCGGAGACAGTAAACAACTCAGCCCCGCCTATATGCAGATGGTGGTGCTAAACCAAACATTTGCCACGTCCAGAGGGACGGTAAGGCCCTAAAACCGCTCTTCAGCCATCTGTATTTACCCGTCAAATGTGACTTTAGTGTTTTTTCCTTTTTATTTTCGCGCAAGAAAAACACAGACATACAATCTTCTTGGGAAAGGGTGTGTTTTACTATGCTAGTTATAATAGTCGTTCAAGATTTTATCTGCACTTTCCCTTCTGTGGATTTTATGCTACTATAAAAATAAAGGTACGATTTCGCTCTGAGCTTTAACTGCGGTACAACTGAGTGAAGTATGAACTGAAGTATAATGAATTGACTGCCAATTAAATTGTTGATTAGTTATGTTATGAAACTCGTTTAAACTTCCTGGAAAAATAGTCTTTAGTGTTCAACTAGGGACAGCAAAGTTCCCGTAGGAGGAGTAAGTGTGGACAACTGCATAACGAACAAAGTTGCACAATTAGCCACCTTCCAACTAGTTATGTCACTAAATCGCGAGTTAGCTTGTTGATTAATTACTAGACACTCGTTCTACGGAGCAATTTAGTTTGTTTTCAGAAACTAAGTTTATAGGAATTTAAATCTAATTACAAACATCTAAAGACGCAAAACGTAAAATTCATGTTTTTAACTTCATATTTATTTGCATAGCTGACATGGATTGCAAAAACTCATCACTGTTAGAGTTAGTTAGAATCGTACAAATGAAAATTTCCGCACTTTTTGAATGCGGAAATCACCCTTTTTATACGCTTGGGCACATACACACACAACTTCGGTTATAACACAAAGCAATTTCAGTTACGCGGTGTCTGTATGAAATTGGTATCGCAATAGAGCCGATGTCAACGTTGCCAAATTACCGGACCGTGTGGTTTTACCCTAACAATTATGTCCCAGCCTTATGTTGTCATTGTAACGGCTATACCTATTTTATTATTGAGAGGTGTACTTTCTTTATTAATCATAATCTTTTATTTACTTTTCAGTAGCTATTAATTACATGATGGTAAGAAAATATGTTTTGTAATTATGAAAGTTGTTTTATCGAATTATTGTTTAACGCAATTTCAACACAATTAAGTTTAAGAATCTGTTCACGAACTTCCATTTTTTTTGATCTTATGATATAAGATATATATTAAATAAAATATGTGTTCACATTACGAAAATACGCCATCTAATAAAATCTTTTATGAATGTATTTTACTTAATTAAATAATGACGACCGGCTGGTGTAGTGGTAACACACGCAGATATTAGTCGTCAAGTCATGGATGTTTATATGTTTATTTAAGTTTATTCTAATAAAAAAATATGTATTTATCCAATAAGTATGTTTATATATTTCTTAAGTACTTATATCATTTATCTAGTATCCATAACACAAGTTCTTTAACAAACTTCATTTGAGCTAGATAATGTTGTGTTAGTGTCAGAAATATTTATTTATTTATTTAATACTAGCCTACTTAGATACTACGCTAAAAGAGCGTAAAAGCTTGATGCGTTATCGATCTATAGATGTCGCAAACTATTTTAAGTTCTTTTACATATAATTATAACACATACGTCAGATAGTTTCAAAGCTTATATACGTGGGTGGTCTGAAAAGTTTCCAACCTAACAATGATACAAGATTTTTTTTCTTAATTTTTTTATTTATTTTTCTACATAGTCTCCTTGTAAGTCTACACACTTCTCCCAGCGATGCTCCCATCTCTGTAACCCGTCCAAATAGTACTCGGCGTTTTTCTCTGCAAAATAAATTGTTCACAAAGGTGATTGCCTCCTCATTTGACGAAAATCTTTGTCCTCCGAGCGCAGTTTTTAGATGAGGGAACAAAAAGAAGTCGCTTGGGGCCAGATCTGGTGAGTAAGGCGGATGGTCAAGCAGTTCAAACCGTAACTCGTGGATTTTTGCCATGGCAACCGCTGAGGTGTGAGACGGCGCGTTGTCTTGGTGAAACAGGATTTTCTTTTTCTGCAAATGTGGCCGTTTTTCCGCAATTTGTGCCTTCAGCTCGTCAAGTAATGATGCGTAGTATGCTCCTGTAATGGTTTTTCCTTTTTGAAGATAATCGATTAAGATAACTCCATGACTATCCCAAAAAACAGTCGCCATCACTTTCCCAGCCGAAAAAACAGTTTTTGCTTTTTTTGGAGCTGGTTCCCCCCTTGCAGTCCACTGTTTTGACTGTAGTTTTGTTTCGGGCGTATAATGGTGTATCCAAGTTTCATCTACAGTAATTAATCGGCGCCAAAACTCGGATTTATTGCGCCTAAACTGCGCCAACAGAGCCTTGGAAATGTTCATTCGAACACGTTTTTGTTCTAACGTGAGCAAACGCGGCACCCAACGCGCGGACAGCTTTCTCATGTCTAAATCTTGTTTTAATATGTGACAAACACGTTCTTTGGACATTTTCATAACCTCTGCTATCTCTCTCACTTTAATTCGGCGGTCGTCTAACACCATTTCGTGAACTTTAGCAATGTTATCGTCAGTAGTTGCAGTTTTTGGACGTCCCGAACGTTCATCGTCTCCCAAGCTCTTACGGCCACGTTTAAATTCAGCTGCCCAAAATTTCACTGTGGTAAATGATGGTGCAGAGTCCCCATACACAGAGTCCAACTCATTTTTGATTTGCGTAGGCGTATTGCCTTTCAAAAACAAATATTTAATAACAGCTCGATACTCAATTTTTTCCATTTTCACAAAAACACTCACATGTACTCACTCAAACGACTGTCAACTAAAAACTGCGCGTCCAAAATGGCCGAAACTTTGGTGAGTAACCTGTCAAAAGATGCACAACTACATTCACTAGCTTTTGTTGACGAGTGGCGCCATCTTTGCGTTAAGGTCGGAAACTTTTCAGACCACCCTGGTATTAAGAAATATATATGAACTTTTATATATGCATTTCTTTAAAGAGAGAAGACAGTTAATGGAACTTTCAAACTCAAGACAAGACTCTGATACAACAAATAATTCAACTACATATTCTATTCACTGTATTCTCTACAAATATTTGAGCGTAGACATCTACGGCGTAGCACGACGACAAATGATAGCGGCTTAGCTGCGTAGCATATTGGCAACCACCACGAATGCTTTAGTTGCCAGCCCTTGCGGATAAGCCAAGTTAGGTGTCGACAGATTGGCATACACTAGCCTGCTACGTCTTAGATTGTGAGGTACGGCACTTAGCGAATGCTTGAGAGCTTGAACCAAGCCCTAAGTTTACATTCCCGTTTGCCTTCGGATGTTGCTCAGCAATTTGATTACCTTGATGTCAGTGAATGGTCGGCCTCACTGTAACCAAATGCTTTGTTGTATCGCTATTATAGATACAGGCTCACTGTACTGTCTAATAGCTAATATCGATGGATAATACGGTATTGTGGGAGCGTATTGGGAATATCAATAACGGGTTGCATTAAGCCAAATGTTTACTAATCAATTAATTGGGTTCTGTATTTAATTATATTTGTTTGACTATGAGAAGGTAGTTTGTAGTAGGTATATTGTTTAGGTGTTGTGCGTTTTTGACGAAGCTCTGGTTAGAAAAGTAACATTTAGTTCTTCATTAATTTAATTTACTGAGATGTTAGTAATGCAAAAGTAACTTCATCCATATTTTACATAAATAAAGACAATAAAAATATTGCCAGTACATATATTAATCTAGCCATTATATTTCGTGTATCAATCTACATAGAATTTACGAGCTCAGTGCATGCTAGCTGATATATCTGGTGCTAAGTGCCCACATTTCTCAGTGCAGTGTCTAATCAAATGTCTAGGAGGAGGTCTTATCTGCGCACTCGAATGTAATTTCGAGACAATGTGTTGTTATAATGTTCACGAAACATATAAATTTTGTGATCACGTGCTTTGCATATAGTTAAAAATCGTAGGTTTATTTCTCTATTTATATTTAGAAGCTGCATACATACATACATACATAACGTCACGCCTGTATCCCTTATGGGGTAGGCAGAACACCAGAGGTTACAAGACCATCTGATGTCACGTTTGACAAATTTGGAGGTATTATAACGATGAAAAGAGACCATTGTAGTGACAGGGGGTCAGCCTATCGTCCACAAAAACGCCTTTAAAACCTCTGAAGAATTTAGAAGCTGATTGGAGTGAAATGGCTCCATTCTGTTATATGTCTATATAAGTATGTCTAATGGTATAAGGACCTAATGTAATGATACAATATGGAAACATTGTGAGATATAATGTCTTTTAATTAATATTAATATTTTAAAGTTGTACTATTTATTATCGTCAAAAAACACTAGCGAGCTCTAATTCGTCAACATCAGAAACTAATTTCAAGTCTCATATTAATCAACTTATCGCCTTATTACTTTTTTGACAGTTTTTTTAACATTATACATTTAAGAAAACACGCTGTTTGTTGATTATTCATATTTGTAAATTGTTTTTTTTTTTTTAAATAATATGTATTGACTGCCAACCCTGATACATTTATATTCGATTGCAACATTATTCAACAGACATTTACATAAATTAATGTTATTGAATAGTTGCTATTCTAGTGTATTGATATTAAGATACTTACATGTACTGAATTAGAGAAACACATTACTAATTAAGTTTAAATTGTTCCTACTTTTTTAAAACCCTGTTTCGTGCAATATTTTTAACCAAATTTTAATTTTGTGAACCAATTACTTGATTAAAATCAAAAATGTCAGATGAGTCATAATTTTTGTTTATTCAGCGGCATTCACTTACACGTGAGTGTCGGATATGTCCGACTAGTTCCAGACTCTAGGGAGTCCTTTTTCAGGGGGACAGTCATCATATCAGCCACGAACGTTTGAGTAAAAGTCGCATATTAATTTTTATTACCATACCGTGTAATCATATACCTACTTACAAGAGAGCATTAGTCGCACAATCTCATCCAGAATATTTATATTGCAGGTAAAAGCAATAAACTGTACTAATCTAAATTTATTAAATCGATATGTCTATTTCGAGAAACGTGCACAACGATGATCTAAATCAGCATAAACTTTGTATAGAATCATATAATCACCTGCATAAAAGTACGTTTGACGTCTTCGGTGGCGCAGTGGGTGATGCGCCGCTCACGCTGCATTGCGGATTCGATTCCCGCTGAAGGCTGTTTGTAAGATCTGAAGATATTTGTCATAGGACTATGTGGGTTTCCATGAATTATAGTAAATAAGTTACTAGGTGTTTAGAGTTTTCCAGATAAGTTATAGTGAAGATAAGTTGTAATTATGTTATTTGTAAATGATTATCAAATTATGTCCTTTTATAGAAAGCAACCTAAGGTTTTCTATAAAAAATTAACAATTTGACTTCAATTTACAAATTTCAGAACATGGTGTATATTTCGTAGGCAACATGAGATTTCATTTCCTTTGAGCCAAAAAAGGATTATCTTCTAAATCTGACGTGATATCCATTCTATTTTGTTTCACATATCAACGGATTAAATGTTTAAGTTATTCATTCAATAATTCCGTAGGTTTAGTTAGGGCTGGTTTAACTCTGCGATTGTTGCTAGCTATTCTGATTGATCGGGTAACTGTTCAATATACTGTATAATAAAGCTATGAGGAATAAATCAGCTGATCATTTGCAGCATCTGTTTTCTGTTTCTCTGAGTTACTATTTTCGTCGGATCTCTCCATCTTTTCCATGTTGTATAAAACGTCCAGTTTATGATGGAAGTTTTAACTTTATTTTACAAAAGCCAGTCCAGTTTAGCTGTTTGTTAGATGTTTATTGTATCAATATTTAATATTATCGTAAGTTTTCACGATTCATGATATTGAAAAGACTTTTTTGATCAGATATCACGTAAAATTATATTTTAAATTGCGCGCGACCTTGGTACCTTAAGATGCCGCAGTGTAGTGTTAAAATGTAAAATATAATTATACGCAATGATATCTGATAAAAAAAGTATTTTATTTGATAATATTACATATTTCTCTTTAATATTACAAAGACTGGAAAAAAGACTTTGATCTTTGACTTCGTCTTTGACGAACATTAGTTATATATATACCGCTAAAGAAACTGCAAGAAACCTAAGGTAATTAATTCTCTATATTATGACTGTAAAATAAAAAGTAGTAATACTCCTTTACTTAGAATATTTCCACCTTTATGATTTCTTTTTCCAATATATTTATATTAGAGTTAACGATTCAAGCCGTACTTATTTCAGGATTTCGGATTCATATTTCGGGGAAGTGTAAGTGTAAGCTTCTTAGGATATCCGCTCGGGTATCAGGGCTTTTTGCCCTAACTTTGACCTTATTATTTAATTTACTATATAAGTTCCTACGTAAATTTTTGACCACTCATATTGTCTCAGAAACAACATTAGAAAGTCCAGAGGTTTCCCAGATTTTATTCAGGGGTAGGTATATTTTTAAGAATTGTTGATAAAAAAATTGATAATTTCAAAAGGCAATTATATATTTATTATGGATCGCTGAACATTATGTACAAGTAAGAGCATAAACAATCAGAAAACAATTAACAAAGATATAAATATTAAATAACATAGAATTAAAAACTACTTAGTTTAAAATACTCAATCACAGTGATATAGGTAAACAACAACTACAACTATAGGATACAAGGAAACTACATATACTAGACATTGAACCCAGAATCTAGTTCTGTACAATTATTGTGTAAAATTATTAAAGTTCAACCTTTATTTAATCTATACAGTATCTTGCATGTACATAAAATATCACGAAAACTTAAGAATAATACAAACTATTTTTATGTAAAGAGTAAGTCTTATATTAGGGGTCCGTACTTAAACACAAACTCCGTATATTAAACAGGATGAACAGTAACAACAGAACCCACAGCTTAATAGTTCTATTATTAGCTATAATGCAGTTGTGAACAATGAACTGTTAATGCAGGACCGCCGCCGACTGCCCAGTATTTGAAACGTTTAATCACTATTTATATCTACAGTTTACAATGTTTATACTCAAATTTATTGCTTAAAATGTACTCAATAAGAGGGAAATTTGCGAAATGGTTTATGTGACCTGATGGTGGTATTGAGAACATCGGGAAGTATCTGGCCACAAAAAAATGCGTATCGTTAAGCTTTTCGTCGAAATTTTGTCATATAATAATATGTACTGTAATTTGTCACACTACTTTTTTTAGCAACGATAATTTTATACAATAACAACCAAATTATATAATTAAATTGTAATATGTCTCAAGTTAAAAAAAACTCTTACTCTTTAATTAATTAATACAATTTGTTTCAACACAATATTGGAATTAATTATAGATAAACGATAAATACATTTTGCATCAAATTTACAACTATTTTATTAACATAAACACAAATGGGAATATTTGTGCGATTTATAAAGGTTAGCTAATAGACAGTATAATTATTATGTATTATTTCTCAATAAAGTACAATCTACATATACAAGTTTAGAAATCTTTTTTCAATCAAAAGGTTTTCGTAAAAGGTAAAGTTATCCTTCTCATGGAGAGAAAACTTCGTTGCCCTGGCCGCCTTCCTAAAAAAATATGTACCTAGAGCCAGTACCTAGGCCTGTATACATTGGAACTGGCTATAAACTATTTATCAATTGCTAATAATTGTAATAGAACACATCTCATTCCCAGCTAGTTGGAAAGGTTTCAGTTACCTGTACACATTAAGTACATACATTTCAAATTATCATTATCAATATACAAATATATTAAATTTTAAGTTCAACTATACAATTTTACGTAAGCTTATTATTGTATCAAAAACTCAAGGTTTCAAAAAAAATATAACTATCATCGTATAAAAAATAATAATAATATAGTAGAATTAATGTACGTCCCTTAACATTTTAAAAATACCTACAAAAGCTCTCCTCCATGATAATGATTATCAGTGTTTATTAATAAACGGTTTCTTAAAATAAAAACAATTAATTAGCAGTGTATGCTTCTGCTAGCTCATTTTAAGAATAACATACATAAAGTACAAGTAAAATACATTGTTTTATAATAAGTACATATTCTAAACTTTTAGTAAAATCTGTAATCAAAATTGACGGCTGTATGGCGCCACAGAAGTCTTCGAAATTTGAATTTTCTTTTTTTCTCGTTGACAGACTGCATCACGGTCGCTCACTCAAGGAGGTTGTGATGGGCCGGGCAAGATTGCACACATCACACCCAGGTTGAGTGAGTAACCGGAATACAGTTTCTTCTATACTGCTTCTTACTACTTAATTTCTTCTTCATTGCAAGATCAGCTCGCATTTCAATTATTCTAAATTTTTCTTACTACTTTTTTTTCTTGATCCTTAAAAAATAGCCAGTAGGTACATGATCGACTCGCGTTTTGATGATTCTAAATTTAAATGTATATTACCTTGGCCGCTGTGTCCCAGGTTCGGCCTCATCGTCACTTACTGTCAGATTGGATTGAGGTCAAAAGCGGGTCAATGGCGCGAAGTCACTTAAAAATAAAAAAACAGTTTGAACCACATATGATATTATAAGTGATAGAAAGTGACTGCGAAATACTTTTCTATTATGTTCCCAATGAAATCCATAAACATATTATTGATGAAAATAATTATTTTAAACTCAAATATTTTCCATTTAAAAGATTATTTTAAGGTTTACCATGTAAGAAAATTTCTAATGTATTAAAGTTGGTAAATAATGCCTCTGTTTCTTGTAGTTTAAAACTTTTTTATGTCATGTAGATTACAAATATTACGTAGGTTTTATCGATAACAATACCCCTTGTATTACATTATATTTGAACATTGGTTGAGTAATCTTAGCGTGGTAAAGGGCTGGGTGTCGAAAATTTAAATTAATTTATCTTGACGACTTCCGTGCTTCGGAGGGCACGATAAGGCACCGATCCCGGACATTTTTGTGTAAAGATGTCGTTAGGCTTCCTCTTGGGCCGTTTCAACATCGGCCGCCCTGAAAAATCTTCCCAGATGCTTAGAATTACGGCCTAAGCCCCCTATAGCTCTGGAAATGTCTCTAATAAAAATGTTGCATGTAGGATTGTCAGTTCTAATTAGAATATTTGTAAGCAAAGACGTGGTTTTTTCATTTCAATTATTAATTAATCAAATAAAAGAAGACTTTTTGATAGTAAGTCTACAATCAGTACTCTACCTCTGTTTTGATTCGAACACTTTATGTTTGTGTGTGAGTTGGAACCTAGTCGGCCTAGTAGCATTTTTAACTTCCCGACGCATATGAATATAAAAAAAAAATGTTTTCCTTTTATATACTTAATAAAAATTAAAAAAAAAAAATGTCTCCAGTAAATAAATTAATTAACAATACTAGTAAAACCCTTTATTACAGTCAATACCTACGATACCCTCCTTACATAACAATTAAATTAATTTGCTTTTTCTCAGGTTCTCCCATTCCCATTGTGACATGGTGGTTAGAGCGTGAATTTTCCCGTGATTTGGTAACCTAGCGGTAATTAGAGCAATTGTGGGACTGCGCCATCTTGTTTTTAACTGTTACTGCGGTGTGTTGTTTTGGATGTTTCCAGAATCACTGTATTGTTTCTTATTGGGGGGCGAGCGGTTAAATGCGTTTAGGAAACATTCAAACGTCTTGATGTTCATTTGTTTAATTGCGCTTTTGTTTTGTTTTTCATTTCTAGATGAGTTTGTAATTTGTGTCACAAATAGATGGCCAATACGTGTGATTTATACCGCCAAAAAGAACTTTATGAAAAAAACTTTTGACCTGACATTTTAATACCAGCATAAGTGATAACTTAAACATTTTTCAAACGAAACAAAGGGTTTTAACAAAAAATTGAGTTTAGATAATTAAGACCAGGCTGTGTAATCGAAGCTGGCCGGTATCGGGTTCGAGCGGACGTGCGCCAGTCGCAACGGAAGCTGCCCACGCGCACACGACGGATACACTACCAATGTGATAAGGCTTCCTTAATCAGTCAAAAAACTTTTTTTGAAATTACGGACAGTTATTTTATAAAAATATAAATAGCAGAACAAGTAGCCAGTCTCTTATAATCTTTTTTATTATTGACAATGTACCGGAGGAAGTTTCAAAGAGTTTGCGATAGTGGACGCTTTGCATGCAATGTTCTTGCTGACGATCAATGGATGGAATTTGAAATTATTTATAATTGACATAGTTTCAATGTTATTTAAGAACCCGTTTTAATTTAAATTCAAACCTTATTATCCAAATTTCAAATTATATAAGTATTTCAAGGTTGTCCAACTTAAAATAGTTGTGATGTCAAGTTCTAGAAAGGTGGAGCTTAGATTTATTAGTTCTTCACAAAACATTTTTTATCATAAATTAAGTTTATAAAAAGTTGCGTCGTGGATAAATAACTAATGGTTAGCCGTTACATCGATATTCATCATACACCTACCCGCCCCAACCGGCATTCGAAATCGGGACTAATGGTATAAAAGGCAATGTTTTTACCACTACACCACGAGACCATTATTTCAACAATTGTTATTTAATAATTTGATTACAAACGGCAACCTCACATAGTTATTTGACAGTTTTCTAACTCCAGTAGTGTAACCGGATACACACAACAAACAGGCGGAATGGCACACACGCGGCGACTTTCGCAAACTTAACCGAGTGTTTTACTTAGTTGTTAACTAAATTTACTTTAATGTCTTATCAAGTTAGCTATAGTTGGAAGGGCAAGTAGCTGGAGCGAGTGGGAGATACAACCGGTGGAAGTTATAGCTTTGCACTAAATAGATAGACTTAGAACACGCGTCGCATTCGCGCCTTCAATCTAAGTTTGACTCTGCTTTCATTATATATTCACGAAAATAGACGTGACTTCACAATGCCAACTTCAATACTGTATACTATAATTACATTCTCTTCCCCTGAGATTCGTAATATTTGCTTTTTTACATACTTTCTCTTTTCACCGATAACCGCTTATCTAACGCACCAAAACATTTATCTAGTATGTGTCACTTAAGCCCTGTGCCCTCGTGTAAAAGGCGACCTTATTTTTTTGCTAAAAGGCCGGAGTTATCAGGTCGTCCTGTGGCACGATATTACCCGCGCCAAGCGATATATCGTCATCGTTCAAATACGGGGCGTGGCCGGATCACATCGCCGGAAATACTCAGTAACAAACTTCTCGCCACAGAAAAAATACGTGCTTTTCTTACGTAAAATATTTATATTTTGTGAAATGTCGCTGAATTTATAACCGATGATGTCGTTTGAAAAATGATAAAACAAACCGAGCTTTAATGTCTATACATTTTTACTTTGTTTAAGTTCGTGTATCAAGCTCGGCAAATATCTGGCAAAAAAAAACTTTTATGATGTGCCTATGTCCGAAAAGCTGCACTAAAAACATCGCGAATTCATTTATCAAGCAGATAATTGACATTGAATGATAACTAAATTATTGTATTATCGTTTTGACATACAGATTATAACGTATGGTGTATAATAATAGTGTTGTGTGTATAAGCAAGGGCGTTTATCCGGGCTTTATCCGTGTCGGCGACATAGTGCGGCCGAGGCATGTGCAAGGAGGATGTTATGAGCCACTATGATGGATGGCTCCGAGCCGCCTAGCGTTTATGTGCTTAGATGTACGTGATGAATGCGTTTGTAACGAACCTCGTTTGTACGCAACACCTTCACACCGATACAGTGAACGTCAAAACTTATTCCACAGGCACTGTGAAAATAAAATCTTTTACCCTGTACGCGAGTGCCATTAAAACACCAAATATTTACAAAATTCTTACGCCGTGTTACACCCTGTTTGCATCGCAAAAAGCTCCATATGCTCGCATTGAAAATTACGAAATTTAACGTACTGAAATATTTTAGCAAGTGTTGATAAATTGTGTGACGTAAATATCGCGCGAGTACGGAATTTTAGTGTCGATAGAATATTCAGTTGGAAACTTTTAGAGCATTTGTAAAGTAAATTAACCGTAGCACCGGAGCAATTTGTTCTCTTGTAAGAAACCCTGAAACCCTTCCGATATCGCAGTCTCGGGGAATTCTCTTTTGAACCGATCACTTTGAATGTACGTTAAACTTGATAACAATTTACTTAGAAATAAGTTACGTGTGCTTGTTTTTTCTTTTTTTAGTAAGAGATCAAGTAGTTGAATATTTTTTATTCACACTTTAATGTTATTAGGATTTTTTGAGTCTGAAATTGCGGACATAAAAGATTTCGGAATGGCCATAATTTTTTAATACTATAGTATTTATTATGAATTTAAAATAAAATATAATTTAAGTCTTTTTCAGTCTAAATCTATACAAAATTAATATAATAAACTTCATATTGAGCACATTGCTTTTAACATTTGCCCAAACAAGATTGTAAACAATGTTAAGAAGATACAAATTGATTTATAACGGAAAGGGCAGCGGCGAAGTATCTACCGACTTTCCTGATGCGAAAATTGTTAAACATTATTTTGTAACGTTGCCATTCGGTAGGGAGTCCCTTATTGGTGAACTTAATTTTAATCACAAAGAAGATGTACGAGTATAAAGGCCTTAACTTGTTTTGAAGTAAACATCTTAATAAAACTCCTTGTTTCACGCCTTTTAAGTTTTAATTTATGGTGTTCTTAAGCGGTGTTACTTTAATATACGATTTGTTAATTAATATTAGGCATGATTCTAAATTGCATCTTCTAAATATTGAGTTTCTTAATAATTTGTAATAATAATTAATTAAATAATAATTTGTTAGGAGCTTTTGAGTATAAACTCATTAATTTGAGTTTGAAGGGTTTTATTAATTGACTATGAAATGTTGAATCGCTTGCACAATGTCATACATTTAAAACTCATTTTTTAATGTTATATTACGTTTCAAGCTACATCGTGATACCTTAACTCCAAAATATTTAAAACATTTTATCATGCAGTATTTTTCAAAGCAGCCCCGCACTCTACATACATATCGTAGTTTGAACATCGGCGGAGCACTTAGCGGGCCACGGTTCGGGAGCATCAATCACTACTGGGTTTTATATCAGATGTCGCTGGCAATCAATTTGTATGGGATCGGGTTCCATCCAGAACTGAGGACGTCTTGTGTGTGTTTGTGCGGCTTTGTAGGACGTGTAGATACGTCGTCATTTTTTTGTCATCTAGGCCTTGTGTCTTTTGTATTAAAGATGATTTTAAATTAAATTGAATGACGAACGATGTTCGAGTTAAAAAAATGTTCGACATGGGCGTATTAGTACTAGAAAAACGTGACGAGGGGGTGTGATGAACGATTTAAAACGTTTTTTATCGGTGAATTTTTTTTAGCGTTTGAAGTAAATGAAAAAAACTCATTTAGGTTTTATGTTAGAATATATTTTTATTTTTTGTAGCAATGTGGTAATATCTATTGTATCAAGCAAAGCAATCAATTTATGACAAATGACTACAGCCGATAATTTTATGGAAAATATGTCGCGAACAAATTGTTAATTTTTTTATACTGTAAAATTTTTGTAAGCGATATTTTTGCGTAAATTTAATGACATGATCATCCTACTAAACTTGACATTTTTTTTTAAATTAAACTAACGAATTATTTAAAAATGAATTAACGTTTTTAAGGTTATGTTTATAATTTTTGCTTGTATGTAGAAAATAACCTATTCGTTAAATGACACTTAAACACAATACACACTTACAGCCTATTGTTTCGGTTTTCCCTAACGCTCTCGGATGACTAATATCAAATGACGGTAAAATCCTAGTGGGATAAGGCTTGGTAACTTTACTAATGGATAACAGAGTTTTGAGGGAACCTCTATAGATAATTAGGGAGTTCTTTGGCATGAGTGTTCATAATTGAAGTTGACATTCTTACTTTAGTTCTATGGTGAAGTTTTTATTCTATTATATCTGATGAGAAACGTGCGTAATAGAAAACAGTACGTATTCCTAGGAAATATTTTTACAGCTTTTTTTTTTATAATTAAGCAGTATAATAATGCCAGTTTTCAAAATAGGAACGTCCACATACTTAGCTAATCGAGGTCATAGCTACACGTACGTCGATAGCTATTTAAGTTCAATAAAATCCTATCGGTCGCCGGTTGTTTCTCGTACTAGGCAGAACTAGTGTAAAACAAAGGCGTTATTTACAAAACATATGCAACAGCCAGGTAAGCCACTTGATATGCGGTACGTGTTGAAAATAATGCTCTATTAAAGTTACTTGTGTAACTAGTCAGGCCGTATACTAACAAACCAAAAAAAAAAAGGAAAAAAATTTACGTGATTCTGTTTTGTTTTAAATTAAACAGCGAACGTTAACCTTGCTGAGAAAAGGTGTTAGCTTTGATTATTTAAATGATCCTTCCAGCTTTCCAATTATAATATTTAAGCTAAAATTACGAAAGCATAAAAGAGAAAACAGCTTCGTATAATAAGATAACACAGATTTTTTTATCATAATACGCGTATAATATCTATAAATACACTCGTTTAATGAATCTGTATATGGCTGTAAAAGTTTACGATAACATTTCAGTAACATTTTATAGAGTTATTTTGAGGGAGCATTTCGGGTTTAGAGTGGATACTTTTTACGGGGTTTTTTCGTATTATTTTGGGCGTTGAAGTGACAGTGTCAGGGGTGGGCGGTTTGTAAGATAAACTATCTTATCACCCGATATCAAACCGGGGGAGGCTGTAATCAATATTCCTGAATATTCTGATAACGACATTTTTTATTTACTATATGAAATTGCCGTTGTGAATATTAAAAATGATCGGAGTTTCGTCCGTGATATGAAAAAAGGAGATGTGAGATTCAATATAAAAAGGGAAAGGATTCAGAAAAAGGGATTATAGTTTTAGGAAAAGATACACATATAAAAGTTACTCGTATAATTTCGTTTTGAGTTTTTTGGTTGTTTTACGCCTGATTTGTTTAGACGGTAAATGTTTATCGTGGTTCCGAGGTATCTATTTTTGGCTCGAGATTGCGATGACTGCCGTAATGGCCTAATAAACGTAGGTACTTCACTGATTGCTTGACAATGCGCTTGAGTGGACAAATCACGACGACCGTCAATACGGAGACACATCTCAACTAGGTACGTACGTTAAAGACAAAACTAAATCCGTAAAAAAAAAGAAAATTAACAGCCGCCGTTACAAAAAAAAAAACGAAAACTTAAAATTTTAAATAAAATAAACAAATATAAATAAAAATAAAACTCAAACACTTTGTAAGTACATGATACTCACCATTTCGTAGCTCGCTTCCATTTTCACTTACGCACAAAAAACCAATAAAAACCAAAATAACTCAAAACAATAATACAGTTCGCGCTGCTCGATTGCAATTGCATTAGGAGACGCGATATAAAAAGGAAAATAAAAGGCTGTGTAATAAAACCCGCGTTATCGCAGCGAGACGAACAATTAATGAGATGGTTGGTTGTGGAGTTGTTAGACACGTCCGTACTGCTCGGAGTCTAGGCGTGGAATGGCGAATGGCTGTACTGCCTACTGGTACGGTACGGCAGGCGACTCGCACTTACCAACTCTCGGGCGGGCGGCTGAGGGGCAGCTTGATAAATAACCTGATAATATCGCATTACATAGCTATTAAAAGCTGCATTTTTTACTATTAATTAAGATAATGATGAACATCTGTTATGTCTGTTTGCTTATCGCTAATAGAATAGTCGTTTGGATGTGATTCTCTTATGATTTGTATGGCAATTCGGCTGTGTTACAATAGTGCGAGTTGAAAAGGCAAAGCAGTTTTATTTTGCTGTAAATTAAAACAAAAGCGTAACTACTCATAATTTTTATGTTTTAAGGCAGCTGTTTTTAATACCTGCATTGATTAGACTTTATGTCGCGCTGAGATATGCCCTCAAGAGTTTATTAAGAAAATAAACGATATTTTTCTTACGTATTTTTAAAAAGGATCTGGATCAAATCTTTCTTAATTTCAGAACTTGATTGTGCTATTAAAATTATACTCTTTGAAAAACCGTATTCAGGAATATTATGTTGTTCATGTTATATTTTAAGAAAACTAATAGATAGTAATATTAAAAAATATCTTCTGTTTGCGCAACTAATAATAAATGCATAACTAAACGCGATAAAATCGTCGTCATAAAACTTTTGTTTAGGATATGCCTTATTGTAAAATGTAAATACATTATTAATCACATAAGCAGGTGTAGATTACATAAAGACTTCGATAAGTCAATAATTGAATTATTCAGTCCTTCAATAGTTGGATCATGATTCTAAGTCATGAGTCACATATATTATCATATGTATAGTCTGAAAACGTTATTTATACGGCTTCCCACTTGTCGCGCCCAATTGTGGCTTCTTATCCCTTGTGTAGGTCGTTGACTGGATTAACTTTTTTAAAAATATTTTTAAATTATGAGGTTTTACACTTTTGATTATCTGTGTGCAAAAAGGTTGTATATCTGATAACTGATAGAGTCTTAAAAATATGTGTGTTTTAATTTTCTTTAAAGAAAGTATTATGTAATTATTTTCCTGGTAGAAATCGCTTTAAGCGACAAAATTGTCACTAATAATATTTTTAAATATTTATTTTTA
Organism: Stenoptilia bipunctidactyla; assembly: GCA_944452665.1. Lineage (NCBI taxonomy): Eukaryota > Metazoa > Arthropoda > Insecta > Lepidoptera > Pterophoridae > Stenoptilia > Stenoptilia bipunctidactyla. Next base: position 19,155,080 of record OX101729.1, read on the forward strand.
AGTTCTGTGGCAATAAAGAATATTTATTATTATTTTTATGTACTACTAATTGTTTTAAAGTTACTTTTTAACAAGCGTTTCAATATTTATACGTATGTAATATTGTGTTATCACAATAAAGGTCCTCATAAAACAGAAATTCAAATAGATAACTCAGTATTTTTGTAACATCATCATTATCAACATACTTTTTTTTTCTATTTCCGACCAGCATTATCTGTGGAAACGTGTCATTTATTTTTAAACATAGAATCTGTCAACTCGAGTTTGTCAAGTTTTGGCATTTTAAACCTCGGGCGAGGTTCCTAGTGAACAGCATTTAAGTATTGTAGATTGTAATTTCACGGCCCGTTGGTAATTTTCATCGTCGATTAATTTGGATCCTTGATTTTAGTTAAGCTCAACCGCCGCGGGGTGATAACAGCAGGTTTGTTACACGAACATCTTACCTGTTTTACTAGATCGTCGCATTTAACACCAATTTAAACCTGGTTTCATTTACATATTTTGATGGGCGAATAAAGATGAAAAGGATTGTAAAATATACGACTATTCAGTTTTTTGTTTTAATTGCGTAATCTTAGCATTTGTTTTTGATGGTGTAGAAGTACAAAGGGTTTGTTTGTTTGTTTGTATAACGTAAGCTCTTGAATTAAAAATAGAGCTAGAAATACTGTGAATGTTTCGTTGGGGTGGATGAAAACAACTGATTAAAGTTTCTGATTAAAGACTCTGCCTAAAATAATGAATGGAATATTTTCATTTATGTTGTGGAATGACACGGCTTTCCACTACGAAAGAAGTTTTATTTATTTATTTATATTTGAAAGATCGCTTATTTATTAATGATATATTATATTATAATACATTCATTTATGCGTAATTTATAACATGAGAATACAGCCTTATTTATGTAAAGTCAATTCATCTGACAGTTATTGTTGTCAGTTTATTGTCGCTGAGCCTCACGCAAAGTCGTTTGGCTTGATAAATTCGAAAATATATTTCCGAACGGATTCGTTTTAAACCTACACGATAAAGTAGTTTTTACGTCAGGAGTTTTCTTCTAACAATAAGTTGAGATATCAACTATTGAATTAAGTTATTTATGCACTTACGAGAAATCGTCGACAATCGTGCGGTTCATAAATTGGAGTTACTTACCTGAAACAAAAAATGTTTGGTTAAACAAGTGTTTTAAATAATCATATTGTAAAATACAAACATAAGAAAATAAAAATAAATCTAGCTTTTAAATTTTTGCTTTTTTCTATGGCAAAAATAAAGATTTCTTAAACTTTTAACTGTTGCCGAGTGTTTTGCGATATGAATGATGAAGCAACACAATATTTTATTTCCATAATTGCAAAGTCATTATTTTTAAATGCCCAAAATGCGTAAGTGCTCAAAGTAATCTAGATAGACGCAATGTCCAGTTTTTTTAAAAACTTTTTGTAATTTATAAAACGCAGGTTATGAATATAAGCACTTATAAAACGACCGAGTCAAATACAAGGTAAAATATTGTTAAACCTGGTGTAAAGTAGAAGAAAGAAAGAAAAACAGTATGCTTTGATTAAAAAACATCTCTCGTCCTGAATTACGCCGTAAACTATACAGCAGCTAGTTATAAAAGCAATAAATCCTAGATGTCGTTATACAGGTGGCAATGTTTTTCAAAGTAGCTTTTTGCGAAAGATTGCGTCTATAAATAACTGGGGAACACGCGAGACGTCCGCTCGTCACCACGGCCAGTGACTGATTGCAACCCAGTTACATGTGAAACCTAATAGATGGCGTTGATTGGCTAATTAATCACTGCATGTGAAAGACTAGATTTATAAACGTGAAGTATTAGTTTTCCGAAAAAGAAAAGTGTCTAGTAGGTATGAGAATTTTAGATTTGTGGTTAAATTGATATACTCTGCAGTCCATCAATTTAAATGTTAAAAAGAATATCATTACCACAAAAATAAAGGCCAGTTTTAGCATGGAAGCCACTGGTGAAGTCACTTACAAAGTTGTCAAAAGTGACGGGAAAAAGGGCGGCAAAATGTCACAGTAATGGACGCGTCGCCGAACGTTTTAAAAATGCCGCACGTTGACACGGAATATTTCACTTTTTCTGGCTCTGAGGATTTTACCTGGGTTTAAAGCAAAATATGTGTTATAAAAGTGTTCTATTTTAATTGTAACATTAAGTTAATCATTGTAATAAGGAGAATTTAATAATAATAACTTTTTACTTTGTAACTGGATAAAAAATAAACGTAATCGAAATAATGCGATCGCTCAGTGCGATAGTCCATAAACATACGGATCGAAAAACATGTCGAAATATGATGGATGGTAAAAGCATCGATTTCATAAAAGATTTTATCGGTATATCTGTTAAAATTCTTACAGGACATCAATATGCATCACTTGCATTCGGTTTTTAAAACACTCTATCATAAAGTAAGTAATTCGTGTTTGTAATATACGTAGTTATAATTGAATTACGATCGTTGAAGTACCTACATATTATCGACCTCCTCCACTCAAAGTACTAACAATACGTATCACTTGGAACTTGATAGGGGGTGATGTCGCGTCTACGTCCCCCGTACGTAATGGCGACCACGGCCTTTTTTATTACTGACCCGCTAGTAAACAGATCATTCGGGTTTGTGGTGGTATAAAAACGAAATTAACTCGGCGCGGGGTCTGTCGGCCGGTCATCCTGATGCCCAATGCCACCCCATGTCACTCGTATCATAAAATCAACACGACACGCACATTTTTAGCTTTATAACGCCTTTTTTCATAGTCGAATTGAATTATCACGTTAAAAATTGTTTGAAAAATATTCATTCAAATAAAATACTGAACACATGAGATGTAAGAGTGTATAACCCAGTTCAGTGAGTGTAGGCTCGCTCAGAAGAGGGCTATTGTTTATTTTGATATTGTGTTAATAGATTAATCCAATCAAAATATTAATTCCGCAGCATGGCTCTCGTATTTACATTTCAATCGGGTGATTTATTCGACGAATTCGAGATGATGACGCCCACTCGCGCTGAATACACTCTATCGCAACTTAACACCAGTGTAATCGGTCATGTTCTGTTTTTGTTAATGGAACAGGAAAAAGTACAAAATATATTTGCCACGATTCATTATTCATTTACTCGATCGGGTGTAGGAATCAAATTTGCATCAATAGGATTAGCATATCACACGGAATGTGTTTTCGAAATGATAAATATCGACGCAATCAATTGTAAATTAGCCAAAGGACGCAAGAGTTGCGGCCGGGCGTGCTCTCGTCCGCTCCGCGCGGATTACAGCCCCGCATGAACGTTTGTACAGTTATTGCACCATTCCCGTACATCATATTTGAAAAACAGAAACACTCTGATAGGTATTTCAATTTAAAAACAGTGCGGTCGAAAAATCTCTGTACATTTAATTGTCACGTTGAAAATCTATCTCTGTTTGTGCACGTTCCGAGTTTCGCTTAATAAAGCGAATCTCGTAATTTGGAAAACATAGCGGTGGAGTAAGTGGCAAGGGTTGGGTATGAGACAATTGAGTGTACAAGGAACGGTGATAGCGGGGTTAACCCGGATAATGTGGAACGACCGGGGTCACTGCGGACAGCCGTCGGACCTTATATTTGTACTGCAATACAGCGTTTATTGCTTAGATCAACACGCTCCGCCAATAAGCGTTTCGACGATTTCGCAATTTAACCTTTTTCAAAGCTCTTACAAAGATAAATGCAACGTACGAGTCACTGTGTACTGTAAGCACAATGCACTTATATGAAGTTGCATGACCAATATTCTCGTTTCGAATAGGATAAGGTTGTATGTGATATTACGTCTGTGTGACGAAGACGAGCGTGCACAAGAGTACTTTGCGAGTGCAGCGACGACAGCTGGCTCGCTTTATTTGATTTTCAACTGTACAAAGAAGTATTCAAGTTTTATGTCGGCGCGGCGAGCGATGCGACGAAACGCGACCAAGTAACTCATCTAGTCTAATGATACATTGGATTTGAGTCGCGAGTTGATATCGTTTTCTCAATATAAAACTGAGTTACAGAATAGAAACTAAGATTTACTGAGTATTTTTGCGATATAGATGATTTGATTTCCGTCGAGACGGCTGGCGCGGCGCTCAGTCGTGAAGTTGTACGGCGTAACCGCGGCCCTTCGGCTTAGATTACAGAGATTGAATTTCCAATAATCCTTTCTTAGTGCAGCGTTAATCAACTGCGCGTCGTGGCCGCTTTTTGTTGTTTATTTCTTGTGGCAGTAGGTACTCCTGGAAGTAATTATTAGAGAAAAGCTAGGATTCTCGATGCGATACAGTGTCAGTGGAAGGTGGGGGAGGTAGGGTGGATGTGCCAGGCAAACACGCGTGTGAGAATGGACCACTTGCCATACGTTTGCGTTTCCCTTAATTTATAACTATATATCGAAACATGTCTATTGCGGTCCAATTGTAGTGTGATTTAATTTAGCGTTTTGAAGTGGTTTCCACACAATCAGCCCTATTAACTCAATCATTTGCATATTTCGTGCCTGCAGTGATTAATAGGTTAGGTGACGTGCGGTGATGGGAATAATTATGAGCTGTATATATATTATGCATCTGTAATTAACTTTGTTATTTCGAACTCTGGTCTGGCCAATAATGTGTCACATTTCGTAAATTTAGGCAAATGCTCATTACCGATCTGCGAATTTTGTACATGGTCCTAATTTTGGGATAGGTGTGAAAATTATGATAGTTTTGGACACTTTATAGATCAAAAATCAGGCAACATTACAGAAAACAAATTATAATTTCATTATTTTTTGCTGGAGCAGGTCGCCTACTCTATACAAGTGAAGACTTGTGGAGTTTATTGACGGTAGTTTTACAGCAAGTCCCTTAATTTTATAGTGAAAAAGTTAAAATCACCTGACTCTTCTAATTTACATTGTTTGTAATGGAAGGGTGTTTTTTTTTTTTTTATAAGTGACTAAACCCGCGTTTGACCTCAATCTCACCTGATGGTAAGTGACGATGAGGTCGAAGATGAAAGCACACGGGTTTAGGAAGGAACTGGCTCTTTATACAATATTGCCGGAACACATTACCGCCGGAGCGGTAACATTTGGCGGCAGACTTTATATAAAGGGTGGTCGCTAGCCAGGCGGACCCAGAAAGGATCCTACCACCAAGTAAAAAGAAAGTTTAGCCAGCCAGCATAGCCAGAATTTACACCACCTTTACAATTCTCAAATTTGTTTAACGTTTTGTATTTATTTACAATTAAAAATATAGCTATCTTATGTTTGTTTCCGAAAACAGAAATTAAGCCTGTACATAATATGAAATTTCATAAAAAAAGGCAAACAGTAATATTACGTTCTCTTAAGTTTTCACGATCCGTTATATTGAATAGAAGTCGTTCGTGAAAGGGGTCGCGTTTATTTACTTATACTTTAGATTTTCACTCGTGCACTGTACTAAAATTCGTCTGTTATTTGTATGTTACCATATTTTTAGTAAAATATGATATTTTTGCAACCCAACATGCATCTATCATCGCACGGGTCAAAGATCGAATACAATGGAAGTGTTCCGCTGCCCACACTTTTTCTGTCTACCACAGATAATAGAATAGTTTCAACCGAAAATAACGATTAGATCGACAGTGGTATGAATGTGTTCTGTTGCTAAGCAATTTTAGGTTTTATCTATATAGTATTGATAAGAATATTTTAATATTAACTGAAACAGTTAAAAAAACACTGGTGTAGTATGAAAACTTACCTAAGGTCAGATTTTTCGAAAAAACAAACCTGAAATTAAATGTTATTCATAAAATTATAAGAACTAAATCTAAATGCTCGAAATCAATAACTCAGCTGTAAAAAACCTGCAAGTTTTACAATACCGGCGTTTCATTTGTCAAGTGTCTCCTTGTGAAATCTTTCCATAAAGAAATACATGAGAGAATTATTTTATACAATTTTAAAAAAGAGTATAAAAGTTTTGAGTATCTGACGAGGGGACTCTTGGCTTGTCGTCCGTATTTTTAAAATAATTAAAGGTTCTCTTAATTTCAGCCGTGAGGCTCTTTTTTATCTGTTTTGATTTTATTTTTATATTTAGAAGTAAATGCTGCCGGCTGTCAAGAATATTATTAAAGATAATGTTTTTAAGTTTTTCGGGATTTTGGCACAACTATTTGGGTTTGCTTAAATCGCAGAAAAATAATTCGTCTACGAGAAAAGCTATAGTTTGTATTATATTAAAAAATCAAGTTTATGAAAGCACTGAAAAGGATGAAAGTAATTCCTTTTTCAAATTACTCCTCGCTGGTGCTGATGGAGATTCATTGACCCCGCACATCATTTATCACTACAACCTTATTCAGCTTTACTTGAACACTCTACGAGGTTTCAGCGCTTCTTTGCTTTATTTTTCATTTTTTCGAACATATTATCTTTCGAGAATCTTTAGTCTTTATTTTAAATAAAAAATAAAAGATCTTTAAACTTTATCTTCTCTTTTAACTTTCTCTTTTAAGTGAATTTTTTTCTGCTTTGTGCAAAGGTAAAATAAGGTGTGAAGTTGAGATTAAAAAAAATTAGTTTATTTTATGTGAGCTTTGCTGATCACATAGATCAACAGAATATCGTCTAATATGATCTGAAGTTTTCAGTGGATTTATCGTGTTTACTTTATATTTTACATTTTAACTCGACGTTTTGGTGTCTTTCAAGACCCCATGGTCGCTTGAGTCAAATGTAAAATTTAGCCATGTTTGATTTTTTACTAAGTCTTACATCACAATCGTTAAGAGAAATCAGTTCGCGAGTTGACAACAAAATCGGCAAGATTTGCGGTTTGTCCACAAAATCGATATCCAGTACCGGCTGTAGTGACGTTGATGACACTTGTTTTTGTTTTATTCCCGCACCCGTTCGCTATCGAAGCTAGAAAAAACTTTCCCAACACACGACGATTTTGAGGAAATTGACTTTTCGAGTGACAGCTGCCAAAGTATCTGTGCAGTGAGCTTAGTGCCACGTTGAAATGGGATGAACGTTGATAGTTGATTTATGTTTGTATTATTTTTCAACATTTACGATTTGCGAGTCGATTCTTGTTTCGTGGTAGCAGCCTGTATAGGTCTTTAAAAGTTCTGTATTAGCTTTATTGCCGTTGCATCATTTGTATTATTAAACATATTATGTACTTTGGTAAGTCTCCGTGACTTAGTGGCACGTGAGATTTTTTTCTAAGATTTTATTCACTGGTTAGGTATATTAATTTACACTTTAAGCTAAAGCTGAAACTACGTATAAACTTCACTTAGTGTGAGTCTAGATTGCCGTTAGTAAAAATAGTGTATAGTATCTATATCATTATCTATTCTTTTTATTATATCCCTGTAACAGGATCCTGTTCCTGATATTACTTTGATAACTATCGGAATCACACTTCCGTTAGAAATGTCCATTTTAATACCAAAGTTCACGAAGAGTATTGGAAATTGTAAGTGAGAATTAGTTAAAGAATATGTAGCAGCCTGTATAGGTCTTTAAAAGTTCTGTATTAGCTTTATTGCCGTTGCATCATTTGTATTATTAAACATATTATGTACTTTGGTAAGTCTCCGTGACTTAGTGGCACGTGAGATTTTTTTCTAAGATTTTATTCACTGGTTAGGTATATTAATTTACACTTTAAGCTAAAGCTGAAACTACGTATAAACTTCACTTAGTGTGAGTCTAGATTGCCCTTAGTAAAAATAGTGTATAGTATCTATATCATTATCTATTCTTTTTATTATATCCCTGTAACAGGATCCTGTTCCTGATATTACTTTGATAACTATCGGAATCACACTTCCGTTAGAAATGTCCATTTTAATACCAAAGTTCACGAAGAGTATTGGAAATTGTAAGTGAGAATTAGTTAAAGAATATATTTTAAAAAGAGAACACAGGACTGTGTTGCCAACTTCACAACATTTCTCCCACAAACGGATTGTTGCGAGACGCGAAACTTTGTACAGTTTTGTATTATTTTAAACTCATTTACTCGAAAACATACTCGTAAGAGTGGACTGTTTCATAAGGTCTTGACAACTTTCTTGTTTATTCATATGAAAAATGTTTCAAAGGTAAAAAAAATTACGTTCACTTAGAAAATAGTCTTTATAATTATTTGTCATAGTTCACGGCTTAAAGAAACAACATGTTATTTAATGTGTGCCTTTCGTGACTAACAAGTAAATATTAAACGTAGTTGGTCGCCTAATATTATTAAATATTTAGTGTAAAGTTGAAGTTAACCTTTCTAGTGATAACTACGTAGCTACCTCGTAAGTCATAGGTCGCGAATTCGATCCACAAGCAACACTTTTTTATTTATTATTTCATACATTTTGGAGAAAACCTTTTTAGTTTGAAAATCGTAAGGTTTCCCGGTTTTACATACAATTATCCCCATCCCGTTGTTTAAGAATGATTATATTTTACATTTTACAGTCACGAGTCATTTTCCTTGATATAATAATTCTTGAGAACTTAAGACAAAAATATTTATTGTTTTAATAAATCGAATGGCTATTAAAAGCTGATGAAATAAAAGCACAGCACGCTAGCCACATTTATAAACGCACTCTGCTAGCATTAGGGGCTATAACCGCAGCGGTCATAAAATATAAAAACATAAAGGCACAATATTGTTCCTAACATAAAACTGCGGTTGATGTCCAAAAAGCCCTTAAAAGTAGTATCAATCCAATTTCCCTATTGAGGCAGCGAGTGTTACGGCGTAAAAAATAAAATACCTATGTAACTGCCACCCTTGGGCCCTGACTTTGGAGCCCACTCGTAAAACACGTTAATATTATTATCTTATTCTATTAGGGTGACGGAGGATTATATTTTGTTTTTAATTGATCAATTGCAGGAATTTATAATGTGAAAGAAATTCATATGAATACGTATTCGTTTGTTTTAAGATGGTAATGACGTAGACGGGGAAAGTAATAGAGTTTTAGAAAATAATAACCATGTTGTAGCTACTGTGAAATAAGTTATAAGGGTTTTTTTTATATAATTAAACTACCTTACCATAAATCAAATTATTCTACTAAAAAAATGTTTTAAATTTTCTTCTTGGAAAAGTTAAATGTTCATTAATAATGTTAATATTACTCAAAACTTACGTAAAATTTGTTAACGTTTTTGTATATAATAAATATTATTTGTTATTTCTGGTTTGAAACTGCGCTAATGAAAAATATAGAATACACTTAGTATTGTGTTGACATTTTTTACAAACCGAATAATTTTCCATAGTGTGTTTGTTTTTGTATCGCTATTTGTGCGTGATTTACAAGCATATGAAATTACTTTATTATTCATAGATACGATATTTACAGCTATGAACTTTACACGTAACAGTTAACCTTAAATAAAATAATCCTAGTATTAGTAACAAAATGACAGTAAAATCGTAAATTTCAACGCTAATAAATTACCACATAAAACCGTTTACGATTAAAAATTAATAAAACAATTTAATAACGTTACTCTACATCGCGATTACGGAGATGTGGCTCGTTTAAACGGATTACTGTTCCGTCGAACAAAGGCTGCGATTATATCGCTGAATGCTTGTCACTGGCAATGCTGGCCCGCGAACAACTTATTGTAATATGTAAACGAGCGCGCCTACGGTAACGGCGCTGTAATTTATTCTACTTTATAAACCGAATCAATTTCTAAGCTAAATAACGTTACTCCGAAAGGCCTAAGGCTCTCTTTGAAGTTTAACATTCACTTCATCTAATTATGCCTATTCTATACACATAAATCCGAGTTTATAGTTACGCACTCATTTCTGTAATCGAAATTTTACCCTTTCCTAGGAAAAGTTTAATCAAACATCATTTATTTTTGAATTTGTTGAAAAAGTGTAAAGGAAGCCACTTGGGGCCACTCAGCTGTCCATCTGTCATTCGCAGATACCACGCTGTGCTCCAAACACGGCTGACGGTATTTTGGCAAAATTGGCTTCTAAATTATGCACGGGTTATTTATTTGATTGTTTCAATTTTGTACAGCCCTATAAAATATAATGAAACTTTGTGTTCGCGGCGTTTTTATTTGAACTGCTTTTGTGTGTTATATTTCGTGGTTTCTTTTTTCGATAGTGAAAAACTGTATATATTCTTGATCTTCAATACTAGACTTTGTTTGGACGTATTTTGATATAGAATTGTGATTGCAGAAGTTCGTAGTTATCTAAGTTACAGCACAGGTGGCTCGGTTCAGAGCCAGCCAGTGTATCTACTTCATGATTCAGCAAGGAGGTTGCCAAAAACACAGCACATCTATTTCCGAAAACTTTTTTTGTTGTAGGATTAGAAGATATTCTGTCGAATTGAATTTTGTGAGAGGAAACAATTTTCTGGATTATGGCGGTCGAACAGTAAAAAATGAGACGTTTTTTTACTAGAAGGTAATACGTCGATTTCGATATGAGCGAAAACAAAGCGTTGCATTTTGTAAACGATAGTATCATTTTGTAATTATTATTATCCTTATTTTTATTGACTACATTTTTAAATCAGTTTTCTTTACCAAAATTAATTGAAACTTACTAGTTTATTCGTTTTATGTAATACAAATGGCTGTAAAGAATAAACATTGAAGTCTGTTTTGTTTATTAACTCCTCCGTTTGAACTCGCACGAGTCAACTGTATCATACTGCGTCACTTACATAATCCCCAACAGGCTCGTGATCGTGCTCAAATCCTCTCGCGAGACAATAAAATGGAATAAATAAAAGGAAAGCAGTACACGAAGGCGAGCCACTATGGCTGCGCGAGGAGCCACTTGGAGCGGTCGTGAGCGAGTGGCTGGCGGCTCTAACGGCCCGTGACAATCGCTTCCATGCTAAATGTCATGATAGCCATTGTTCTGCACCCGACGCTCCTCACCCTTTCCTCGCCACCCCAACTTACTCTACAGAAGAAGTGGCATTTACTCCCCGCCCTTACCTGCGAGTAATGAAAAATGTAGGGTTCGGATTATTGATTTTAGTGTTTTTATATGTGTTTAGTCTGAAACTAGTCGAAAAAAGTAAATTTAAACGAGCAGTACGGTGAATTAAAGTGTAATTAGTTTATGAAGCTTAATCATCTATATTGCTAACTTAAGTAAATTATGACAATGAAATAGTGGGTTTTAGTGAGTAGCGTAGAGGCGAGGCGGGTAGGTGGGGAAGCTAACTTAATATGGCGGGGGCATCACGGCAATTTGTTCGAGACGAACCTGCAGCTTTCCTGAGTGCTACCAATTTAGGGCTGGCTCTATTGTCCAATAAATTATTATATGAGCAATCGTAAAATTATTAATAATTATTTTTCATCATTACATTTTTATACATCCCAAAATATTGGACTAGAAATAAATTTACATAGTAGATCGCAAAATAACTGATTAAGTTAATTAATAATCATTCTTTCATGATATGTTGAATTCAATATATAAAAAAAATCAAAGACCATCACGGATCTTAATATTATTTTTCTGGTGAAAGCCTTTTCATTACATTTCTATATATCTTAATATGTGGGATTAAAAATAATCACATAATTCTCAAAATAACTGGTTATGTTTATTAATATCAATTATAATCATGCATTCATGATAGGTTAGATTATTTATTTAAAATTATTTAACTATATTTTTTTATGGTGAAAATGTAAAAACGAGAGTATTATTAAGAATATATCTATTGAGATTTATGAGTAAATATTATATGTTTGTATCTTGAAATGTGTCTCACTTTTATAAAATACAATATTAGTAGGTATATTTATAATAAGTATATGGAAACAAAAGTACTAATGTATACTTGGAACCAAAAATACTATATGACACTTCTTTACAATCTAAAAAAAACTAGCCTAAGGTTGAAAAATGCATTGTATCCTTTTTTCCATTTATATTTGTATTTATATGTAGACTATAACCTGACTCATGTTTTTAAGAAGTTTTATATTTAATTGCTGACAGCCCTACCTGAAAGGTTTACGCTATTGAAGGAAATCGCGCGAAAAGTGATTATGGATTGCTAAGACCTTTAGCTCCAAATTTGAAGCCCGCCCTGTTTTCTGCATTAATGATGGTGGCTGTACTATATGTACTCATATCCATATTCGGTATGAAATGAAAAATAAATTAAATTACACAAAAAATTCCTTGTTTTTTTGAGATTTAGTTCAATGGTTTGATAATTTGTTGTTAATGTAGTGGGTTGTAGTTGGATTGTGAATACCACTTTTATTTAGATTTTTTAATTTTTAAAATAAATTACTTAAGTAACGAGAAGTAAATGTAACTGTGATTCCTTTTATAGATTCCAGAGGTTTGAATCATGGTGGATGCTTTTGTGATGAACACAGCTATTTATTTTAAGATATTCGAAATATTTTAAATCTTTATATTAGACAATAGAATATAGTATACAGGTACAGTACCTACCTAATATAAAGATTATTTAAATTCTAACATTTAAAAAATAAGTTTGCCTTTCTAGAACAGGACATCAAAACATAAGTTGAATAAACACCGTGATACATTAACGTGAAGGTACTTTATAGAAAGGTAAAGTTTAAATTCAAATCAAAAGGAGCAAAACTCTTTCCTATGTAACATCACAACAATGTCAATTATCAACAATTTCATATTCCAGTTCCAACGACAAGAACATTGCATGCACAGCGTCCACTATCGCAAACTCTTTCAAACTTCCGAGTACATTGTCAATAATAAAAATCATAAAGAGACATAAGAGCCGGGCCATTTGTTTCGCTATTTGCATATACAGGGTGAAGACAACCGGGTCCTTTACAAAGCTGCTCAACAATAAAACTGTGTTTGCAAAGAAATTTAATAAAGCGGAAGTGGACGCCATTAAAGACGAGCCCGCGGTCAATCTGATCACTATCGATTTGCAACCTTATGTCGCAACAGTAAAGTTTAAAATAAAACCGAAATAGTTCACGGTAGCTCCGTTACTTTGCATTGATATTTCGTGTCTGAAAGGTCGTATGCTATTTATATTTGTATTATGACGTTATTGCGCTTTTTATAAGACATCATAAATTATTGTTAAGTCAAAGTAAACTAGAAACCTTTCATGTGAACATGTACCTTTTAATGTGTAAGTTTTATGGTAAGATTCTCTTTTAAATTGCTTTAGCTGGAAAAATGTCTTTTATATATCTTTAGAGTAATGAATTTTACAAACAATATTAAGAAAGCTGTATCTACAAAGATAAAACAATGGCCTAAGTACGCAATTTAACAGAATGTTATAAAACTTTTGTAGCACAAAAAATATGTTTACGGGCAATATACGGAACAAAACTGACTCTATCATGGAAACTTTTATTTAAATTGCTAAATATTATGCCGCTTTCATGACCTTTGAATGTTCATTATATGTAAAATCTAAAACCTGTTTGCTTTTTATTCCATACAATTTTGTATGAGAATCATATCATTATGTAACCAGTTTTTGTGCCATAAATATGATTTGATTTGATAGCTCTTAATTTTATTGTATGTCAACGACTAAATATTATCAATTTCAAACAAAAAAAAAAGTATTTCATTTTGGGTTTCATATCATTAAACTCCTTTATTTCCAAGTGCCCAGATATTATCTCGTGGATAGAAGTGGAACCATTCTGTTGATCATCATTTTCCATCTGATAAAGACAAATTCGTCTGTTTTTACTTTATATTTATCAGAGGTATGATTTTTCTATAAGTAATTTGAGATTTAAATACTCAAAGTATAAAAATTAAGGTGTAAAGATAACATAGTGTAAAGTGTCTACGACGATGAGTACGCGGTTCGTAGCAATTGCTACGACGTAGACAGGTAGGTTCTTCAGTTTTTGTATCTTTCTACAAGAGCCACGTAAACATGCTTTTTAAGTAACAATGATACAAATAAAATAGTAATATGGGCAGTATTATAAATAGGCGTTAATTTATGTTCCGAAGAACGTAGTAAAATTACCACATCAAAAGGCCAAAGTAGGATTGGCAACTAATTATAAATCCAAAAGTGATTCGATTCACGAAGCCTACGCCAACTTATTTTGTTTAAAATTAAGCAGCTTTTAAGAACTTCCTAGTTTACCAAAATTTATAAAAAAGTGGCATGTTCAGTTTTTAATTTACACTAATAGGGGTTAAAGCTAAGATAATCGACACAGCATTGCTTATCCAAAAGTGGTTACCCTCTACCTCAAAAACGCTTTAATTCTATCTAAGCATATAACAGACAAATCTCTAATATTCCAAAGCATTATCAAACCCATCCTACGAACTTTATGATAATGTAATTAGAAAGTTTTGTTGGATTTTAATCTCTATTTGTAAAGCAGTAAGTTTCTTTATTACTGACGGTTCAAGAGGCGCCAATACGTCGGTCGGTCTACTTGTTGCGCAACAGAGTTCAATAACGATCTTCTATAAAAAGTACAACATTTTGAATACATTGGTAAAGGTTAGATACAATTTGAAATTATACTAAATTTATTGAGAAAATTAGTATAATGATAAATTCATCCTCCTTTTTTTGAAGTCGGTTGAAAAAATTCTCTCTACTCTGTGTGTATTTTTATGAAAAGAAAGTCGTTTCTAAATCTCATATGATGGAAATTTCCTCGAATTTCAATTTACGTATAAACAATGATAATATCGTAAGCAAAATACACTAAGTTACCCCCTAGCCTTCATAACAAAAGCTTATTAAAGCTTACCTTGGGGCAACGGAGTTCAGTATTCAGTTTAGATAATTATTCCACATGAATAACGATAGAAGATGTTTTGACAATGATAAAATGTGATATAAAATAAGATTATCAACGTCACTTCGATATTGATTATCAGCGTCACCAACAATATAAAAAAATTGTTACATTTAGATATATTTTTAATAATAATCAAAGACATTAATAACGGGACAAATAGCTCTAAATATTTAAATTAAACTCGCCTCAATTAATCTCGGAATCGTATATCAAACTATATTAGAATTCCAGTATTTTAGTTAAACCCGGAGCTCCAAGAGGGCGCTAGCGTCGTGTGTGTGAATGTTCCAGTTCATCACGAGCAGATTGGAATTCCAACTAAAGGCCGTCGTCCGTCGGCCGGCGACCGGCGACCGGCGGCTGCCGGGGGCGGCTAGCCGGCGCCTTCACTTGTTGCTGTTATAACCTCACTCTTAGCGTCATTATCTAATAGTTATTAATAGATAAGGACAGAAGATTGGCATATTTAATTAAAGAAAAGTGATTAAGAGAAGATGCTTTTAATTTGCAAGATGTTTTTATGAATAAATCTTATACGATCTTACTTAAAAAACTACTTCTTATACAAATATTAAATTTTCACCCACCTTGGGTCAAATGCTTGCTAATTAATGGAAAATTTGTTGTGCCAAACTTTAAGATGATGGAAAATTTACTATGCGAATGTAACGTTCCTGAATGTTATGATAAACAGAATAATGTAAACAAGCCACTCCATTTTCAATAAATCGATAAGGATTGAAAATAAATTTGTAACCAAAACGAAAAATAGTAATTTTGTCAAGCCGTATTACATTATTTGAGTATTGGATAGGTAATTTGCGGCAAGGCCAACCAACTTTTACACTGAATACTTTTCCCGAAAAGACAGCGAAACGTCTATTAAAAAGGTAAATTGTACGCGATTAATCCGGTTATTTGTTTTTTACTATCATGAACCGTAAACTTAGGACAGCTAAGACATTGTTCATAAAATATCATGAAAGCTGCTTATAGTTTCCATACAACGCACTGCAATTCAAATCCTATCATATTCATACAACCCCCGAAAACTTAGATAATGCTATTCCCGCTCCCCTCTCAGTTCATCTCTCTACACGAGATTATCTTTGATGGTAATGTTTGATATAGGTTCGACCGATCAGCATTAAGACGACAAAACTCAACACCTTGCTAGATACTATAGTCGTGATTTTATGACTGGGTTAATTTGATTAATAAGTGATTTTCGGTTTTAGTGATTTTAATAAAGATATGATTTAAATGGTAAAATTAATGTTTAAGTTCAAAGCCTCGGTTCATTCACAAGATTGCCCAATATTAATATTATACTATATAATATCAGTTAGTAAATAAAATTTATATCGTCTTCACTAGCAAATGAAAATGACAAAATGAAGACAACACTTCTTGATCATTATCAGACGTTCATAATCTATACTGAGATGTAAAGAATGTAAATCAAAATATATATTTTACCGTAAAACTAGTTCCCGAATACAAATTACATTAGTATAAGTATTGTTGAAACCATATATTAAAGTTAAATAACTTAACTATTTGTTTACATAGTTAAACTAAAGTCTAAGATGTAAACTATTAAAACTTTGTCGCGTGCAACTAAGCACAAGCATAGATACCTACAAGTAAGCATACATACAAATGTGAAACTGTAATTTAAGCGTGAACTTGGTGTATTTGTTAGGAAGTTGCCCGGGAATCCTTATAAACGGCATTTGTGACGTCTCTCCCGTCAGACTAAATGCACACTATCGTGTGACTAAATTACTAAATTCAACTGGCCCGACTTGGAAGTTTATCAAACGTGTTTGCGCATAATAATGCTATAACACTCCATTCTGACGAGACTATGGATCGATACATATTATACATTTCAGCTATCACTTAAAACTTTCAACTAAATATCTACATTTACATAACAGGTTCTCGCAAATAGCTAAGATGAGGTAAAATCTGTGCAGTTATGCACGCCATGGCAGCAAAGTTAGCAGCGAGGCCATATGACATGGCCACGTTGATTAATGGCGTTCGTATGTTATTAATTAATTAGTCTTGTGCGAATTAATAACAAGCGGGGTGCAGTTGACATTGCAGCGACACGAAGCCGACACGGCGACGCGACGGCTCGATGCGTGTCGGCTCGCACCGCACGAATTAATTAAAGAAGACGTACAACGCTCCACTAAACAACCAATCTACACCGTCGCAGAAACCACACAACTACCACTATAATCTCAAACTCCAACATAAAACGCTCTCTGCCCCATATCAAAGCTTCAAGGGTCGTAAAATAACGAATAACGTTAGCTTATATAAAACTTTCCAACCGTTATCATAAGTGAATATTCACTTAAGTCTTTTCTTCAGCGATTGTCTTGCTTGCTTTTATTAAATGTACATACACTTTCTATGTAAAGATAAAACAGCGATGAAAGAGAGGTTTAAAAGTCGTGGCTGAGATCACTCTGTCTCGTAAAAGAAAAAATAAAATTGCTATATCGTAAAGATGGAAATCTCGGGTTTAGCGTGTAAGAAAAACATACAAAGATATTTGAGGGCACGGAGCCCCGAGCGGGCACTTAGCGCGGGCTATTAAGGACTTCGTGACCGCCAGCACGGCGAAACGATGAAAACTATAAAACCGTTAAAGTAACGTTTCAGCAGTAGTAAAGAGCGTCGCAAGATCTGTTGACAATGTCGCCCGACCCGCTATAAAACGTATGCACCCGGCGAGACACTAAAACTTAACGACGCTCTGATTAAACTTATCTCCGCCCAACAATCAAATCACGCCATTAATAACGTTACTAGCAAATTACTCACTCATTCCGAAAAATAAATCTAGTTTAAATTAAAACATTTTAATCATAAATCTTTGTATTTTATTTAACACAATATCTCTACGAACGCTATTTAGAGAACAACTACAAAACACAAATAAATTTCCTTTATCCCAACGAAAAACTAACATTGTGGCAGTCTGAGAAATCCCAAAAGAACAGCTATCTCCTTATATAAACTAAATCGTATTATATGATATATCAAAAATGTTGAGATAGCGCTCGGTAATGTACGGTCACATAAAATGGGAACTTTCAAAACGGTTTACAAGTAGTGGAAGGATGTTATAAATGTTTTTATGGTTGCTCGCAATCCGTCAGCTAAGGTCTTAATGGACAACCTAAGTGCATAAGGACATTCATGACCTTAGCAAGAAAGCGCTTGCAGCACACTAACACATGTATAGCTTTATTTTAATATAAAAAGGCTTTGGAAATAGAAATGGTTTTAAATGAATTGTAAAGGGCTTGAAAATTCCTCAGATTTATCGAAGCAATAAAAGCTCAAGAATATTCTCGATAAAAATTTAAAAGGAATGAAGTGAAATCGAAAATGATGGAAAATCTATACAAATCCGAATGTTAAATAAAAGGCTGACGGCCGCCCGCCGCCGCCGCCTCGTCGTAGTCGCTGCATTTGATTTACTTTGTGTCGGAATGTTTGTCTTGAATGATTCATCACAGCGGACAATAATGAGCCGATTGAGTTTCCCAATAAAACAAACGAACGAATCGATTAGTAATTCGAGATAGAATTTGTTTGTTTCTTTTTTAGATTATGGATTGATGTTTATTTGCATGTTATATGAGATAAGATTTCAAAATTTGCAAACCAATTTTGAATTCTGTAGATTTATTGTGGTAACATCGGTTCTGATTGCTGCATATTCGTATGGTTTTTAGTGTTTGTGAGAAGCAATTTCAGCTTTCTGAAAGTTATGAGATCGAAGCTGGCTTGGTAGCTTACAGGAAACCTTTTTCAGGAGAGATATGCGTGGTCTCTTTCTTGACTTTTAAAAGCGTTATACAACATTATATACATTATACGATTGTCTTTTTAGTTCCTGTTTAATTATTTCTGTGTTAAGCTAAGGACCCTATTGAACTATCCATTTTCTTTTCTAAGTAAAAATAAATTAAGTGACATAGGTAACAAAAAGTTCGTTAAAATAAAAAAGAGCGAAGGACCACTGAACTAGCAAAACCAGTTAGATTTATCGTCAGCCCCAATGACAGCGTTGCATCCATAAAAATAAAACACATTAAACAGAACAGGTCTGTCGCTATCCCGAGTGTTTGCGCGGCACTCCCGTTTACCCATGCCCTTCCAATTGCCTCCAATAAAGGTAGGTCTATTTCAATGTTTCAATTAACATGGCCCAGAATCGTTTACTGGGTCATTGTACTGAACTGCAGACGGCCACAGGTGGACTAGATATTGGCCTGCCGAGCCTGTTTTAGAGCCTGATCGATATATACTGCGCCCCACTTAGCCGACTCCACGATATTTCTGTTGCTTTTTGATAAGTTTCATTTGGACGTAGACGAAATTAAAATCAATACCAAAACTACTAGGCTATTTTTATATTTTCGAATGCTTAAAGTTCTAAAATTTAGATTAGATCAATTTGAAATTTGTGTCAGTTTTATTTAATAACTATAAACGAAAATAATTCACTCAAAATCACATTAAACGCAGCATTTGCCAGAACGAAGTCACAAACACAGTTTATGTGACGTCAATAAGTTCAATCGTATTTTGTATTTGGCAACAAAACGAAAAAGCATTTACGGAGCATGGTAGAAGGAGCGAACATAAGCCTTGAGTGAATCAAAGCTTCGTGGACGTATGATGGCGCGAGCTGATAAATGAAGTTTTCCAGCTCGCCCCGACAAGACGCGCCGCTGCGTGAATACAAATAGCGAAAACGACAATTCCTAACTCAATACTAAGGAAATTTATACATCCATGAAGAGAGACTCTGCGATGCAAATTAAAAAAGTAATCGGTTTATATGTTATATGTTTATACATTTCAGAACCTAACTATTAGACCTAGAATAAAAAAGGAGGAAGAGTTCAGTATGCTTTTTCATTTGAAGAGAATCTTTAAGTAATCATGGGTATAAATTTAGGGGACTGAAAACTGCTCGCGTCCGCAAGGTTTAGCCCTCGATGCCTTGTACGTGGTCCCTGGGTGGTGCTAAACGAGCAGTAAAATCTGGTGGTAGGCTTCGGCCGTGGCTTGTTACCACCCACTAGACAAAACCATGCCGCCAAGTAACCTAGTTGCGTTCCGGCATGATGTCTAGTGTAGCCATTGAGGAGGATAGGTCTGAGTAATCGTGCTGCATCGGAGAACAGTTTTCAACTCGTAGGATTATGACTCACCGGGTAACTCGTTTTGGAGGGTAGCGGGATCCGAAGCACGGTGCACCGCTGGCCGACCGCAGGTAGTAGGGGGCCCAAGTAGCATGCCAGCCACATGCGAAAGGCTGCCCCGCCACCTCGCGAAAAATCCCGGGAGGCTCCATCGTGCCGGTTGGCGACCGGTTGGAGAGGACCCGATGGCGACCTCGGGGGGGTTCGGGCGTCCCCGCAGTCTCCAGGCGAGTTCCCCAATGGTGCGTTGTTCCCTACGAGTTGCTTGGTTCCATATGCAGCGCTTCACTCAACTTCTGTTCTCCTCCCTATTCACTCCACAATTCACAATGAAAGGTCCTAAAAAGAGTAAGGTTCAACAGCGGTTGCACTTCCTCTCCCTCAAAGTGCACTTCTGTAACATCCGAGGAGTGCACTCCAATCTGAATGATGTCCACCACCATCTTGAGACGGAGAGACCCCACCTACTCTTTCTAACGGAGACGCAGATCTGCGATCCGTCAGACTCGGCATACCTTGGTTACCCAGGCTATATCCTGGAGTCACTTTTCCGCCCGCACGCCGGGGTGTGCATGTATGCCAGTGACGCGATCTGTTGTCAGCGTCTCCGTTACTTGGAAGTGCCGGACCTTTCAGTCATGTGGGTTCACATAGATACCGGCCTAGACCAAGTGGTTTACGCCGGTATCTATCGTTCACATAGCGGAGATCGGGAGACAACGAGGCTCATGAAATACCTTGGCAATACAGCAGATAAGATTCAGCAACGTTTTCCCACAGCGCAGTTGGTGTTCCTGGGGGATTTTAATGCTCACCACGGGCAGTGGTTATACCCGTATCAGGACACTGACCATGCTGGAAGAGAAGCCTTTAAGTTTTCGCTGACTTATGGTCTCTCACAGCTTGTAAACGAGCCTACGCGCATCCCCGACGTTGCTGGCCACACTGCGTATTGCTTGGACCTTCTGCTGACAACCGATCCTGACAGATACTCGGTGT
The DNA here is from genome assembly GCA_944452665.1 of Stenoptilia bipunctidactyla. Lineage (NCBI taxonomy): Eukaryota > Metazoa > Arthropoda > Insecta > Lepidoptera > Pterophoridae > Stenoptilia > Stenoptilia bipunctidactyla. The sequence continues at coordinate 19,176,228 of OX101729.1, forward strand.
CCGTCACTGCACCTTTAGGGACATCCGATCACTGTATGGTGAAATCTGTATCGCTGTATTCGCCACCTGACACCCGCCCTAAAGGCTCCAGGCGAGTATGGCGTTACAAGTCAGCAGATTGGGATGAAATGCGACATTTCTTCGCATCTTATCCGTGGCGGCAAACCTGTTTTACTTCAACCGATCCATCGTGCTGCGCTGATGCTGTCTCAAGTGTGATAGTTCAAGCAATGGAGTACTTCATTCCCCACGCTGATCTATCCCTTGAAACCAAAGCTCGCCCATGGTTTAATACTGCTTGCCTTGCCGCTGAAAAGCGAAAGCGGGAAGCATACAAAGCCTGGGCAAATGCTCGCAGAAGCAAAGCCCTGGATTCGCATGAACTTAAGAAAAGATACAATGCTGCCGCCAAGTCCTGCAAAAAGGTAATCAAAAGAGCTCGTTTTGCCCACATAGGCCGTATCGGAGACAGAATAGCAGCATACCCTTCGGGAAGTAAAGCTTTCTGGTCCCTTGCCAAGTCGGTCGAAACGAACTTTTGTCGCCCGTCGCTGCCACCACTGAGGAAACCCGATGGTTCTCTGGCCCACACTGCTAAGGAGAAAGCAGATTTATTTGCTAGTATCTTCGCAGAAAATTCTCGTCTAGATTGCCAAGGAAAAATCCCACCCCAATTACCTCAGTTCGGACCTACAATGGGTACCGTTCACATTCGCCAAAAGGAGGTTCTTAAATGCTTGCTGCACCTAGACGAGAACAAAGCTAGTGGTCCAGACGGTATTCCTGCAGTGGTCTTAAAACACTGCGCAGCTGAGTTGTCTCCCGTTTTGACGCGTCTTTATCGACTTTCATTGGAATCCGGTAAGGTTCCCAAGTCCTGGAAGCTTGCTAACGTACAACCAGTACCAAAGAAGGGAAGCCGTGCCGATCCTGTCAACTATCGACCAATATCAATCACTTCCATACTTTGCAAAGTCATGGAACGTGTATTGAACAATCGACTCCTGGCATACCTCGAGACCAACGAGCTCCTAAGCGATAGCCAATATGGTTTCCGCAACGGGCGCTCGACCGGCGATCTTCTCGTGTATGCCACTCACTTATGGAGCGAGGCCTTGGAAGGTCATGGTGAAGCAATAGCTGTATCCTTAGACATTTCCAAGGCCTTTGACAGGGTCTGGCATGATGGTCTCTTAAGTAAGCTTCCAGCTTATGGCATACCGATTGGGCTCTGCGACTGGATATCTGATTTTCTGAGGGAACGGTCAATTCGAGTAGTCTTAGATGGCTTCTCCTCCGACCAAATGGCAATTAATGCCGGGGTACCTCAGGGATCTGTTCTCTCTGCAACATTATTCTTGCTGCACATTAATGACCTCTTAACACCAGGCATTATTAGTTATGCTGATGACAGCACTGTTGTAGAGAGATACGTATCCAATGCGCGAGCGAGCCCCCGTGAAATCCAAAGTTTAAGAAAGTCAATGATTGAGCGCGTTGATTTGACCTTACGGAAAGTATCCGATTGGGGTGAGTCGAATTTGGTCAAATTCAACGCGTCCAAAACTCAGGCGTGTCTATTCTCCGCAAAAAAGAGCACCTTCACATTAACGCCCACTTTCCAAAATGTATCTGTCCCCATCACTGACCATCTAGGGCTTTTAGGCGTAACTATAACATCTAGTTTAAACTTCGGTCAACAAATTGTGTCCATGGCTCAAGTAGCTTCGAAAAAGTTGGGAATCATCTCGAAGGTACGGCGGTACTTCAGCCCTGCACAGCTTCTTAACTTATATACAGCTCAAGTGCGATCATGCATGGAGTACTGCAGTCATCTTTGGGATGGTTCAGCCAAATATCAACTAGAAGCGCTGGATTCCGTTGACCGAAGAGCCCGTAATCTAATTAACAACGTCGACCTTACGACCAAAAAACTGCAGAACCTAGAGCATCGTCGTAAGGTTGCTTGTTTAACCGTGTACTACAGGATACATTTTGGTGAGTGCGCGAGTGCTCTGTTTGAGCAAATTGAACCCTCACCCTTTTACCATCGGACTACTAGACGCAGACAGAACTTCCATCCGTATGTGGTTGATATTCCGAAAAGTCGAACTAAGCGCTTTGACAGTTCCTTTTTGATACGGGTCGCCAAGGTTTGGAATGAACTGCCTGCGTCTATTTTCCCTGACCAGTATAGTCCTAGTACTTTTAAGTGTCGAGTGAATAGGTTTCTCGTGGATGGACGTGTACCACCTTAGTCTTCATGTTCACTTAACATCAGGTGTCATGGAAGACAAACGTCCTATCCATATTTTATAAAAAAAAAAAAAAATACTAAATAATTTTTTTAACGGATTTTTCCGGGTTTGTTTCTATTTTATTTGACTGCGACATGCGGGTTGCTGACGAGGGTTATTTCTGTATCAAACCCCACACTAATTCTCGACCAAGACTTTTATTTAAAATATTTAAGTATTAAGCTCTATTTGGGAAAATTCTGATGTTCATTACAACATACACATTTTTAAAAATAATTTATGATTATTCTGTTCGATTTTATCATTATAGCATTAGCTGATATCGTTATATTCAAAAATACTTCTAGACCCAATTATGAACACTGGAAAAATATGGCAAGAATATAAATTAAATAAAATGGCGACCTAAAATTATGATTGTCTTCTCAAGTATATGTTTTATTTCATACCTTTATGTATACCTGGGTATATAAAAATCCGCTACATCCCTTAGTTTTTGGCTTCTTAAAAAAGTATTCAGAAATCAGTATCGACACGTGTACCATCAAACAACGGTGTAAGAATTAAAGGTTCTCTTTTTACGAGAAAAACTTTTATAATTAAAAGACATCAAAGCGGCACTGCGATGGGGTTACACTTCGGGTCGCTGTTCAAAGCGGTTCTAACCAAGATAGGGATCGCCGGCCTTTCACTTTAAGTTTATTTTGTAAACTGTTACAAGTGACTTTATTACCGCGCCAAGAGTCCATACAAATTAATATCGAGGACCCCAAAGTTAACAATGCTCAGATTCAGCAAATTACTTAACAAGTTGTTATGACTAAACGATTTTAAGTTCGGTTCTTTTGGTTGTTTTTTGGGTTCTAATTTTAAATTTATTTCAGGTAGGCTACGTAGATTAAATTTAGCTTAGTAATTTCAGGAACTTTATATTTTAACTGTATAAAAATTTGCGTATAAATTAAAATGTAACTGTAACCATCAATACAACTACATCGGAGCCATATACTTAGGTTCACTGCCTGCCTTTCTGATTGAAATCGATTCAAAAGACCCTCAATTTCCATAAAAAGTCAATTTCGTAATCAATGAACCCTTTCTCGGTCAAGTAAGAATGATAGTTGACACCCTTTACTTACAGGCTACTTATGTAGCAGATGTCTAGTAATTTTGTGTTCACTGTAGTCTGTTTGTGGAAACCCTAGCAGTGGCGTACCGTCGCCTAATCAACCCCCCGTCGGCCACAGCGGAGTAATTGATTGGTCCCAGACAACAGATAACGTCACCATCCCAACTAAATACATTTGTCAATTAGTGTAGCAATTAAAGAAATATACGACTGGACGATCGAAATTCCATTGCAATAAGTGTTAAGTCGCGCGGATTATATCGAAATTATTGTGTGTGTAATTTATCAAGCTATAATGTTAACCTTCTTTGTGCGGCTTTAACTTTTTATCGTCTTTTTCTATATCTTCGATACTTATCATTAAAATATTTAAAAACTAGTGAAATAGTTCCGCATAGTGTCACCCCACCTCTCTGGAACAAAACTATGATATTTTCACTTTGTTATGATTATCCTAGATTAATAAATGGTAATATAAATGAGAAATAGAAAAATGTTTAAAAGATAAATTTATATGGAGATCTTTAAATGTAAAGGAAAACTGAAATGATATACACTTATAAATAATAAAGATCTCTAATATACAAAAAGAGCTATTTTAATAGAATCAAGCGTTCCCATAGGAAATCGGATGCAGTGAAAATGAACTTTACTATATAAATTAAACTTATTGCTTACATAAACTTTAGTGTGAGTTTTAACCTACACAATATGTAACACAATCTAAAAAGATCACTCCCAAATTTAGTTAAAACTTTGAAATTACAGCGAAATACTTTTATTTGTAGTTCTCGGAAGGGAAGCTAAGGACATCAATCACAAGGACCTTTTGTCACGTTACCAATTCAACATTAGTGTCTACACGATGTTTCGTCGCGTTTTGTGCCGAACATGTTATGTTTCTTTATATTTAGTTCAAGTTATGTTCATAGTTATGAACAATACTGCAACGTAATTTTATGAAAGTACGTTTAAATTTTATTTTAAATTTTATGATTGAATTGAATTGAATTGAATTGAATTACTACGTAATATATCTTTGTCATAATATAATGACCTGTTTTCACCATTCATTGAATAATTCGTGTATTGAATAACCCAATGACCACGGGGTCTAAAGAGATGCTGAAAATCGTGGTAAAATTTTAAATATTTCACGTGATAAAATTCGATTAAAAAGTTAATCTTGACATCTGTTACCAGGTTTGTCAACACGAGAATTTTGGTTTAATATAATTTGGTGATAATTACACAGCAACTATTGTAGAGATATGGGTTTTAAATTGTTTATCTCGTAGAAGTGGGTTCTTAAAAGTGAGTAGGTATGTTCCTTTTTTAAAAACCCAAAATAGGGCAAATAAAAAAATCTAAACTAGACTTCGCAACAGAAAGCTACTATTCAGGACGCTGCTACAAAGACCTGTGTTTTTCAACTCTTTATGCAAAATAACTTTATTCAAGTAATTAAAATTCTAATTAACAAATTAATCTTACTAATATTATAAATGTGAAAGATTCGATGCATGGGTGTCTAGATGTATGGATGTTTGTTCCATGTTTGTAACGGATTTGGAAGAATTTGGCATAGTGATAGTGTACAGTCTGGAATGTTGTAAAACCGCGCGCAACCCCTAGTAACAAATTTTTTTTTAATTATGAACACCAAAAGTCTAAAAACAAATACCCAATTATGACTTCAAACAATTTAATAAACCAAAACTTTAGTTAGGTGCTCTTATTCTCAAATTTTATAATTGAAGTTTGGCAATTTTTGTTATCTTTCAAAAACATTTTATCAATACTTTATTTATCAAGTGTAATTGTGAAAAACGAACGAAGAAGTAACTTAAGCTAGTAATTACTATAGAGTTTGTAAACGTAGAATGTTATTTTTTTTATAATTTGTGATTATAGAGAGCTCCAAATTACATGCCTCTTATCTACAGCTAATAACATAGACAACAATAACGATTAAACCGGTGTTTAAACAACATTATACGGCATTTAATGTGGTTTTAATTGTAATGTATCAATATTGCCTTCATATATGCCACTCAAAGTTTCGATACTTTTTTATAATTTCTTGCAATCTTCATGTAATAAATTATCCGGTCCATATTTCTCGTATAACGGAAAGTAGTAGAACTAAGGAAAAATCGACGCAGAACTCAAAAAATTACAAAGTACTTTGACTCCAGCCCCGAAATACTTTTAAGAGTGTCAAATAAAACAAACTTAAACATAATCGTAACCATAAGCAGCTTCGTCTGTACAGAATCCTTTCGTAAATTGTATTCCCGACTGTAATAGAGAAAGAGCAAATCCTCATTATTAAGAAAGTCGCAGCTATCGCTCGATGAGAATATCAGTAATAGACCCCCGGGGGGGAAGTGGGGCTAGTGGGTCCTCCATTAGGCGAGCATGTTCTGGTACCCTGTGAAGCCCAGCATGCAGTCGTGCCACTCCTACTTAATATCCCTAACATATACTTTTAAAACACTATTAGATCAATATTTTTTCTTTAAATATAGAGATGTTTTAGTCGTATTCTATATTGAATCAAAACTTTAAATGTAAGTATGAAATCTAAATTATATCGTAAAGTGGAATAATAATGTCGTGTTTAAAATGCAAGATCGAAAATTAAGATTTCACCAAAGCAAATCGAATCAACATTATGTTTTTTTTCATACAAATTGTAATCTTTATTTTTATCACCAACGTAACACTCATACCTTTCATTGTTTTAAATCTAACATCGAAAATTGAAATTTACTGCTACAAAGAAATGGAAACAGAACACTAAAAAACATTGTTGACCAACTCAGTATCATATTCAGTAAGAATAAAAATCTGCATATTGAATTAAGTAACGAGCAAATGTTAGGTAGGTGCGGCTCGTTAGGTCCCGTGGAGCATCCTGAACGTGAGATAATTGTGATAACCACATTTATCTGTGTTCGGGCTCCTGAATGTAAAACGTAATTGAGTTATAGGTACTCTGCCGCGCTTCCCCTGCGCTCGGACACTGCACATGTTATCATGTTACTCTGGGTATATGGCTAATACTTTTCTTTACTTAAAAAGAGGAGAATGGGGACTGGTGGAGCTTGAATCGTGAACATACACGTGCCTTATAATTAGTTGAATTTGTTATTTTTAACACTCCTCGTGTAACAAAAATAATGGAATCATGGCAGTTATTGAATAATTAATTTCGTTTATTTATTGCTTTAAACAAACACTACGCCAAAATTATATTTATAAATCATTTTAGATAACATATTTTGAATATCCGCAACACTTTGTCAGAATACATTGCTTACTTAAAATGAAAAATAACGCGAAAGAAATAACTATTGCTGCCATTTTAAGATGGTGTTCAATTATCTCAATAAACTAATTTTAATATTTTATTTTTACTTTTAATATATTTAAAACAAAATTCCACAACACAATCAAAGACTAAACAATAATGATCCTGTAGCGACCAGTAAAACGGAGTAATCAAGGCTGTCTACATTTAAAAGCTTTGCAATTCTCTTAAATAAATTTAAAAGTTGTGTAAATTTCTAGTGCACACATTAGTTGCGGCGTCCTCCGTCGGCGTCGCTCTCTGTGGCTTCTAATTACAAACGTTGAATACTTTTTGTTCGGCGAGATTGTCGCGGTGCCACAGTTATTCTCTTTAAATTGAATATTAAATTTTCATTTCGTTTAAAAGAACTTTGTATTAGTCTGGTACTAGTTTGAATAGGTTTATTTTTCTCTTCAGCATGATTTTTTTCTTGAAAGATTAGTCTGTACTATTTTGAATAGGTTTCGTTTATTTTTCTCATGCAGCATGAATTTTCCTTGATTTTTGAAACATTGTAACGTAGGTAGAAGGTGGGGAGCGTAATAAGCAAGGCAGTGGTTGGGCGCTTCGTCAGCGCAGGCTCTCAAGGCACTCGAGGCGGCGGCGTCTCGACCTGAGGGCGCCGGAACCCTCCACGTGCCTATCCGACCCGCGCAACCCTTTGTCCACCCACTAGCCTTATTTGCTGAACAATGAAAAAGATGAATGTTAAAACCTCATTCTGCTACACATCTTTGTACTAAATTCTGGATTTAAAATCTTAAGCAATTGATAATTATAGACTATAGATGACGGTGCTATTTATACGTGTAGCGATTAAGAAAGCATTTTATTTTTAACGTAGCCTTCTTTCTTCGATCGATTTCTACGGCAATTTATCAAATGCTTTTAAATATTCGCCTTAGCCAGATCATTTCAGTGAAATGGAGAGGAACATCAAAAATGTTAGAAATCATTTTAACATTCTCACCGCACGGCCTGGAGGCGCGGTCGTCAATTAAATTCAAGAGGGTGCGAGTTTTACGTGTTCCCACTAAGTGTTATTAAAGTATGGCGCTGATTGTGTTAACGTAGCTTAAGATTACTATAATGTGTATTGTCGCGTGTAATTAGTAAGTTAAGGCCCTGTGGGACGTAATTTTTGCGGATCTATTTGCCGGCGGGTCGGGCCGTGACGGTGCCCGCGTGAGCGATGCTCGCCCGCCGCGCCCTGACAGCTGCTCACACCACTCACTAGTTCACCATGAATATCTTTTCCTTTTCACAAAGTAGCAGACGAACCCAGTTTGGACAATCTAATATTGACCGTATAATAAGGTTGTAGCCATGTAAGCTTTGGAAACGACCTTTTTTAGAATTACATACAGACTTTATTGCGTAAACGTAATATGATGTGATAAAATTGTGGAATATTATTCAAAAAATATGAATACCCTCTAATTTTGTTTTTGAGTAAGAATTGAAAATGAGAAGATGTCACAAACTGAAGTGGAGCCACCAGCGCTGCTTTGTTATCGGCATTTAAAAATCATGTCAAATCAAGCGATTTTAAAGCAGAGGATCCGAGGAGGGCACTTGAGCGAGCGGAGAGCGTCGAGGGCCCTCGCCGCGGCTCTGTGTATTATTCGACCTACTTAGCAACCGGCTGAGGTGTCACAGTACCTGCTTCATATTGCGGTTATGTACAATTATATTGACGCTTCCTGTTACAAAAGAAGACATCTGAAGACATCTTCAGAAATAAGGAAGTATTTCACTTTAAAAATAACAAAACAACATCACTTTTTAATGAAGCTTTAGTTTTTACATTAATCCGATATCACTTTACCGCCCCTGTGTCCAGAAATGGGAACGAATATTGATGAGTTTTTCGGGCGTCGTGCGAATATTACATTTAAATCTTTAGGCTCCTATCACAGATGATAATAATATGATCGGTCGATATCGGTGGGCGAGTGACAGCCCGCCATATTGGCCGCATAAATCAAGTCAGGCGGGAAGTGACACCGCGCCGTAAGCGATCGACTGTCACTCGCCCAGAAATAAAAGCAAGAGAATTTCTCACTACTTAGTGGTTTGCTCGGAGGCACGTCATGAAATTTGTCTCGTCTGGAACTTGAAAACGTAGGGAAACGGAATTTTATATTTTAGAAATTTTGAAGAAAGTCTTAAGATAATTTACATGTTAGTATTTTCCTGAAAATATAGTAGGTACTTTATGCTGTGTGTTAATAGATAGCAATCGAGTGAATAAACTTTTATGAGAAAACTTATTTATGATTTTTAGCATCCGATGTTTTTGTTTATTGAGAAATTATCGAACAAGTAAAAGAAATTCTCAAAGACATATTCAAAAACTTAAATATTTACACATCCAAACCTAAACAAATTCAAAATGTGTGAAAAGAACTTGAATTTTGCGAATCACTGCACCCGCTCTCACGGGCAACATTTTCTATGCCATTAAGGGAGATATTTATAGAAGTATTGCAAAGAGCTAGGTCTCGTGGAAGTGACACCGACACCGCGCCAGGGGTCGGGTTTCGCGCGGTTCCACGCCGCAAGTTATTTCGCCGCCTGCGCCGATTCCAGTTACAAATCAACTCGCCTGGGAAGTAATCTGCGAGATTCGTGTACTTAGCTGCTTCGTACGATGAGGGATATTGACAAATATGAGCTGCTCGGGTTTAATGTAAAATGTTGAACTTATTTTCACGTATTTTTTAATTTTATTTTACCTACTTAGGCCTGATTTTTCAATAATCTGATACAGGTCATAATGACGAATAAAAAATTTTACTCGACAAATTAAAGTGGTCTTTAATAATTATATGTCATACAATACATTTTTGCTTGGTGGTAGGATCCCTTCTGGGTCCGCCTGGCTAGCGACCACCCTTTATATAAAGTCTGCCGCCAAATGTTACCGCTCCGGCGGTAATGTGTTCCGGCAATATTGTATAAAGAGCCAGTTCCTTCCTAAACCCGTGTGCTTTCATCTTCGACCTCATCGTCACTTACCATCAGGTGAGATTGAGGTCAAACGCGGGTTTAGTCACTTATAAAAAAAAAAAAAAAAAAACATAAAAACTTTATGTTTTTTATTAACTTATAAGTATCTGACTGTTGAAAAATCAGGCTGAAGTATGTCACGCTTAAATTAACGTTAATTAAAGATACGATTCTACGGTTTTTAAACCTTTTTAATCCTATGAAAGAGTTGTGATATTATAAGTGCTAAATATTATTATTCCTCTCAAAATATATCAAATTTTGTAAAACAATAATAACATTTGAATCTCAATAAAATAAAATAAAATGATAAAATAGATAATGCTGCCGCATTATACTTGAGTTCGGCGTATTGAACCCTTCCGTAATCCAATTTCTTTGAAGTGAATATCAAAACAAACACTGCTTATAGTTTTGTGTGCTGGTCGGGTCAAGAAGTTGGCAAACTTTTGAATAATAAAAATAGCGCAGGACCACGGCACTCGATATCCAATGTTTCAATACAGCTCAAGTTTTGGGTAAGAGAGGGGAGTTAAGAAATTACATTAGAGAGGACGCGGGTAAAGCAGAATTTATCGTAAGCTGTTTCGTGCGGTTTCGCTTAACCCGCGCAATTTTGAATCTCTCGAAAATATCAGAATAAAAACTTAGCTAGTCTAGACTGTACACTATAACTATGCTAAATTTCATCCAAATCCGTTGAGCCGTTCAACCGTGATTGAGGAACAAACATCCATAGATCTATCCATCCATTAAAACTTCATTTATAATATTAGTAACATTGTACAATTTAACGTATGTACAGATGTATGACACGTCGCGCGTCACTTTTGCGGACTTCTGAAATAGCAGAAAATAACTTTTGAAAAACAAATGTTTACTTACCAGTCTACTTTTGACGCAGCTACTTTTAATATATAAAGTTTATTGAAGTGTTAATGGTAATCCAAATTATGAAATACCGTGTTATCTGTTGGTAAAAGAGATTAATGATTCGAAATATTTTTGTTTTAGGGAACCAAAAATAGTTGTAGAATGACTGTTGTTTAATATATTTAGACTATAATTCTTACATTTCCAAGTTACTACGTATCATTCGTTTGTTATCAACGTATTTTATCAAATTTTTTTATGATAAAACTGTGTTTATGATAAACAACATTAATGAAAAGTTGTCTGTATTAATAAATTATTTACTATATCCGTTTGTTGCTTTTTATTTTCTTATTTTTATAATGGCTTGGTAATAATCAAGTAGGTTTGATGATAGATGTATTTCCAAAAGAGTAATTTCGAGAGTTTACCGATCTTTCAACTAAGACATGTCACGGTAAAGTATTAAGCTCAACAAAACATAACAGAAACTCCAAGTCCAAGAAAGCCTTCCATGTGAGTACATTATTTGATTGCAGTACAGGCAAACGTCCCAGCACTACATTCTTTGACTATTATGCTATCGAATAATGTGAAAGCTCTTACGTAATTCGTAAAATATTCCACTCGCAGTTCCCTAAACGTTTAATATTGGATAAAATACACGGTGCCGTTCCTTCGTATTCCCCCGTTGTTCATATCGGCATGTTATTCAGATTATACACGAATATTTCAATGCTTTCTACAAAATTACTGACTGCTCACGAAACTCTTTTACTTAATGTCCTACCTGCAAAGCGTGCAGTATACTGGCGGTAAAAACTTGAAATTTATCCGAAGCAAATACGTAAAAGGTGTTCATGTTAATTAAGTGTTATTTTCATAGGAATATGATATGTAAGCTGTGACTTTTTCAGTCTCTTTGCACCTCTTTGAACTGGGTTTTTGGTGGAAATACAGACAGGTTGAATTAGGGAGATTAAAGTTTATGTTAACGAATAGTACCTGTAGACGTGTTTCGTTTTTAGTTTAAAAATGAACTACCTTTAATTATATTTTATGTAATTTAAATAATAATCAAATATAATTCGTTGTTATTATGCTCTAAGCTACTTTCAAAAGTATTATTGTATATTGCTAACTTCCGTCTTAAATTGTCGGGGAATGGATTTCCCCGAGCAAATATGGGCGTTTCATTATTCTAAACAACGAATAAATTTACCAAGGGTGAACAAAACAATTGTATCCATTTGGAGCGACTCCGGTTGCTGCATTATATACTTTATCGAATTACTTACTTCGTCAGATTTTATTTTTTGTTCCTCGAAATGATTTTCGTGACACAACGATAATAAATCCGAATACACAAAACAGTATAGACGAATGATTTTAGCTCTGAAACAATGGAACAGAGCTGGAAAAGCTTAAACTCTGTCCTCACATACGGTACTATTAAGGATTAAAATTTCAAACGATTCGTTCTGCAGTCGAATAAAAGTTTTAAAAATGAAAACAGAGCCATTAGCTCGTGAATCGGGTCGCTTGTGTACAGGAAAAAGTGTCGAATAGCAACTGTCAGCATTTTGGATGGACACCGTGTCCTTTAATTAGATTCGAACCGGGTAAAACCGGCTTATTCCAGCTTAGGCCCGGCAGTGCCACTGGAAAAATGACCAACTAATTGGCTTAGAACATTCTACGTTACGCATTTCAATATCCAATATTCGTTTAATGGTGTTTCGTTAGGGCGCCGCTTTACCCACTTTGTTGTGGTTAATGCTCTGCTACATTTCGTTGGCAGATAATTAAACTAACTTTTCTTGATTACGGAACGGTTTTGTGTTTTTAATAGGTGCTTTTTAATTGTCTGTTTGAATTACTATTTCGTAGTAGGAACTCGTTCCTCATTTAAAGTTACTAGAAAAAACCAACCCCAATCTCGAGACAGAATTCTTATTATCAATTTCCAGGCTATCATCAAACTCAAATTTATTAAGGAAACAGTATCTGTTTCTGTTTCAAAAACCTAAAACGGAATGAAAATCAGATACCTGTATTTCTTACGATCAACTTCAAAAATCTCCACAATCTTGCATGTAATAAGACAGATACTTTCATATCGTAATCATCTTTAAAGCTATGTATTTCGTCGGAATAACTACGATTTCAATACAAAGTAAGATGGCGTATGAAAGGTAAGCGTAGTTCCGTACCCGGCCGCCGGACGCGCCTACGCCTCTGTTTCAAACTTTGCCTCTTTGTAACACTTTGTTTCTCATGCCATTTGTATACGCCAAGCAGCTCAGGGTTTGAACATTGTATCTTTATGCTTCTTAAATAAAGTGGAGTTATCGAGGCAAGAAACATATGCTTTAATAAAGTAGCAACACTGTACTAAACATCAGTTACTTAGGTTTGCATATTTATATTATGCTTTTCATTATTGGAGCTTCTGTATTGGTATCACTTGCCGGTTAGTGATAGTGAGATTAAAGATGTAAATAAAGCACATGAGTTTGGATTCAACTGGCTTCACAAAAACATTTCTTATATACATCATCAGCGATGGATTCAGTCGGCAGTCGGAAGCTTTTTTTACCTCACCGTACATGAATAGGTACAACAAAATAAAAACGAATAAAAGCAGAAGTCGTTATTTTTGTGATTTCCTTATTTATCTTTTCTCCCAAGCATCAAAAACATTCTCGCTACTAATTACAGCGAGAATTTTATATATTTTTCGGATTTTCTAGAATCTCAATCTTTGTACAAGAGCAAATAAATTTCCCTTCAAATTATGAAGTGGCGACCCTAAGCCGCCATTGAAATGAATGCTAGACTCCACCGACTTTATTTGAACGCGACGCGGTTTCAATGCACTCAAGATCCCCGTCAAAGGAGTGCAACCAATTTTGTGTCGGTGTTTAATTTTCGGGGAGTCAAGCATTTTGTCGACATCGAAAATTCATTTCAAACTTTCAGACTTACAACAAAATTATCACCTTGTATAACTTTTAAGGTAGAGCAAGTTCAAAAGTGTTTAAGTGGTTGCTGGTTAATTTTCGGGGTTTCATGACCTGTAAACTAATTCAAAAGCGGAGTGTAGTATGCAACAGGCAACAACAGAAGCATTTAAGTTGGCCTTTAGTTAAGTAAGTAAGTAGTAAGTAACATAAGAGACTGCGCCCAGCAGTGTGGAACTAACGCGTCTCTCTTCACCGCTTTACTCACTTTGAAGGTTTAGTTCATATCAACTTAATTTATAACAACATATCAAGGTGCATTTACCTTGATATGTTGTTATAAATTATCAAAAAAAAAAGATTCGTATTAAAATATGTAAGCTCTTAAACTGGAATGAAAAATGTAAAGGCGTTAACATAGAATAGCTAGGTACTACATATACAGCGTTGTACGAGTATCGCGAACAAAGACTGTCTCCCTAGCCACATCTCGACATCGCTGTTCCCGGCTCAAAATAGAAGCCTACGTCCCACTTCCTCGAGGGCCTGTGTTTAAACCACCGCCTAGCACGAATGAACCAAGAAATACTCGCGTGTGCTTACACTATTACAAACTGAACTATGTACAGGCTCAGCACTAAATTCGAAGCTTTATTGAAAACCCCGCTTTTTGGATACGTCCCCGATGACAGCTCGATAAATGTTCCAAGTTTGAAATTTTAAATTTGTGACAGCTAGATTGATGTTGGCAACCATAAAAATATTGTTTTGGTAGAAATATTCTGCAACTGTAAAAGTTTACTCTATATTCATAAAGTTTTGGCCTACAGCTCATAAGTATTTTTCTTATCGAATATCGCAGATCTATCGCATGGGGCGAGTTTTGTAAATTACTTTTGAATTACTCTGTATTTCGATTACAACAAAGCGGAAACTTTGACATGTTTTGGAAAAAAAACTTGTAATAAAACAAAATTATGCTTCATTTTCTATAAAAGATGCTAATAAAAACGATATTTTAGATAGTATTGTCGCATTATCAAATGCATCTATATTGATTATGCAATGTACTACAGTCGCAGAATGGGTTCTGTTTAAATATCAACAAGACAGAAGCAGCTCAGTCACGCCACTCGCAGCCAGGGTGGCGCCTTATGCTTTAAATCTTTAATTGTCGTCACGCCACAGCCAAAGAGTGTGCTATAACTTGCTCAAGAGCAGCGCAAACATTCACTTCGTTTTACAACTTATTGTACCCAGCGATCAGATACGTAATCTGTTCCAAGTTTGTCTGTAATTTGCAATTTAAATCATACCTGACTACTCGCAAAGTGTAACAAAGGAGGATCCCTTAGAGGCAGATAAGATTTGTTACAGATTTTATGCCTATTGTGCAATTTAATCTAAAATTCTTAAGATATTACGCAACCAAACTTAGCAGAATTAACCAACGGATAATATTTAATTTGAATTTATTACGAATTATGAACAAAAAGATATCGTTATTAATGTCGTGTGTGGGAACAATAGAAGTTAATTTTAGAATTAAGTTATGCGCTGAAAATGTATTCGGAACGTGGTCGGCAAATATGCAGCTGATAAAGCTAGGTTAGAATTGCTGGTAGTCCCCAAACGCGGCAGGACGGTATCGCTAGCACAATAATTTACTCTATTAGGATCGCAGCTCGCGTGCCTTTGCTGCCGACGCTACAAATAATTCATGCGCCTCGTACACCACGACCTTTTAGCTACCGAACTAACTTCAAATGTAGTTAAGTATCGAACCAACAACTATTGCTATTAAAGTGACCACTAAAACAATCAAATTACCTCGATAGTGTACACACGATACGACAGTTAATAAATGGTGATTACTTCATAACGGAGGTAGGTCAGTCTTTTTTACGTTGTGCTTCATGAATTAAACATGAAAAAGTCGCCTCGCCATATTTAAGTACTAGGAGTGCATACTAACTCAACAGGTTTGAATTAGTTGGGAATGAAATTGGAATTTGTCGCGTCTCTGCCGTGATATTCCCCGTTCGGTACATGTTTAACTTTATTATCATTATACTCGATGTTCACAACATCTCGTTAAAGTCCAATCTAAGTTGCGAGGACGGACGAGTTTACATATGAATAAATTATTATGAAGCAGTCGCCGACTTGGTGTGAAGCGTAGGCGATACTTAGCGCGAAGTCTACGAGCGAATTACTAGTTGGAACTTCGTCTGAATCTTCTCTCGTAAACGAAGAGGGAAAGATTTTGCGCTCAATGTAATTAAACATTCTCGAGCAGTGAAATTATATTATTTTATGTTTTACTGTAACTTAGTTTTTGTGACTATTAAAATTTAATGACCTCTCTTGGTGATCTATGTATTTTATGAAATATAACGTTTTTTAACCAAATAACTCGTAGTTACTTTACGCTGCTACATAAGGATTAATTGCGATTCCTAAGATTATTCCATACGAAAACGACTTTATTTTTTTTATTAAAGACCAAGCCCTACCTGTGGGAGATATTTCAGCTCAATTTATTAAACTATTTCAGCGTTAAAGAGTAACGGACATCCTCACTAACGGTAGCGTTTATCATATTTGTAGTGGTATAGTCGTCATAGTCTCAAGGATCGCACTTGTTATAATAAAAATAGAGTATCAAAATAAGTCACGTATTTTGAGATCTTTGTAACAAAAAAATAACCTTATCTAAAAATTTAGTTAAATTCAATACATTAAATCATAACTTGATATTTTAGTGTCTTTATAGACATCGAGGTAACTCGTGAGTCGTTTGAATTTTGCAAGAAAATTTGGTTAGGAATTGTCTTTATTTCACATTATGAATCATGAAAACGTTAAGCCTATCAGCATTAAACAGAAGTCCAGACGGAAATATACATACTAAACAAAAATGTTACAGAAGTCCGTAGACAAAGTTCGTAGTGTAAGTAGAACGCAATATCAGGCACACACATGCGGCCTGAAGCTCGCCAGAACGCCTGAACACTGAATAATTAACTCACTAATAGCCTCATAGCAAATAAAGTCGAAATTATTGCAACAAGCATCTGTAGAATATAATTTTGTTGCTTAACCATTTGGGTGCAGTTTTACTTTGTAATATTTAAACTGGAGTTAGTTTGCCATGTTATAACACTGCAGTAACAAGTTTGTTGTGCGGTGTACCTAACCGCGGTAGTTGGGGCATTTATTGCAACTATTTTGGAAATTTTGTTGAATCAAATGTTGAAGCTGTTAGTGTGGGTTTTTAGAGGTTGTTTAACTATCTATGTGATTTTTGTTTCAACTGAACCGGTTTTGAGTTTTGAAAATTTTATTAAGTAATTCATCTGCATACGTAAGTTGTTGTGATAGAATTAGGGAACGTCCAGCTAGATAATGATTGGCGTTTGTGAGTACTAATATTTTTTTCGAAAAGGCAGTATCTTTATATGCTAACCTACCTGTATACTCTTTATACTAACTGTACCGGATTCACAATATGGTAAAATAAAATGATACCCCATATCTACGCAAATGTTTGAGTTCCGTTAAGAACTAGTGCTATAAGATCTTGAGTTGTAATGCCAATTTTTGAACCCAGAACTCCTATCATAGAACCTATCTCTACACAAAAAGGTGAACTTTAAAAACTGTCGTAACGTTATGGATACAGAACTCTAAAATAAACAGTCTATTTTACGCAAACCAGTAACAAAACTACGAACCTCTCCAGTTTGTAATATTTCTGAACACAAACCTCCGAAGACAGTACATCAATTTAGATGAAGTTAACAGATCGATTGGCATCGGATCGACGATTAGCTATCACGGTCAGTCAGTTCTGAATGTGCCTGCATGAGGGATGTTCTGTACACGGTCAGGGTTTAATCTGTGATCATATTGTTTACTGGACCACGTATACAGATCTTCTAGCTTGTCGGTTCGATACTTGCCTTTGATTGGTTAATTGATTTTACACAGATTATACATACCTACGTCACGGTAAATCTTAGTTTTGGTTTGCGTATTTCAATAGTTTTAGGCGAATGAATGCGCGTTTTAGAGTTTGAAGTAGATTGTCATATTGAGGCTGAAAAATAAATAAATCCATGTGTTTTCAACATCGACCTCATAGTCCAATAGCATCAGGTGAAACAGATATAAAACGCGGTTATTATTACCGATGAAAAGGTCTGCTTTGAGAACAAAAAAAAAAGGATTCGGTTAGAAAAAAAGAAGGAAGAAAGAAGGTAAAATATGGTTACCTATATAAATAATTAAATTATAAAAACTCGTATTCATCTTTTCCTAAAATCGAATTAATCACAGTATAAATCAACGTCATCTTATTTTTAAATAAGCTTATAATGTACAATCAACCTACAACGTTGACAGGCTACATAATAACCAAAATCCAATTGTCTCGCAGGCTGTGGCCAAGACGGAACAATCCAGCTACTGGCAGGTAATATTGTCAGTTAT
Source organism: Stenoptilia bipunctidactyla (assembly GCA_944452665.1). Lineage (NCBI taxonomy): Eukaryota > Metazoa > Arthropoda > Insecta > Lepidoptera > Pterophoridae > Stenoptilia > Stenoptilia bipunctidactyla. The sequence continues at coordinate 19,194,315 of OX101729.1, forward strand.
CCGAATTTCAAACATCATCGATTTATGCCGCCGAGGAGTTGTCCCACCGCAGATTTACATAAACTGTGGCATAGGGCGCGGCCCTAAATAACCCTGCTTTTCGTGACAATTTATAACGGAAATTGTCTGAATGGATTTGAGTGGTGCCAACGTTGCAATAAAAATGTTTCGTCTTTTAGGGCATATGTACATGTATTAAAGAAAAACTAAGTTTAATTTGAATAAATTTTGAAGTGGATGAAAATTTAGTTTTAGCTTAGAAACAATAGCTTTCTAATGTGAAATCAGAATAGTTATGTCTTTTGTACCTAGATGGACAGTAAATTTTTCAAGCTGGCACATCCCTAGTACACACGACGTAGTCAAACTCAAAGGAAGCTTATAAAATCTTGTTTTACAGAAGTCGCACAGCAGTTCGAGTATAATTGCAGTCTATTATAGAAAAAATCGTTTATTTACTCTGATCAGACTCGAAATCTCTGACTCCAAAAGCTCCAAAAGGCTTAGTCTAACCGTTACTCCACCAAGACCGCCAAATATAATGTTATTTAAAAACAATATTAATATCAAAAAATCTACTAGCCCTTATTCCCTATCATCGCCCATCTATCGCACTTCACTGCATTATCTGATCGAGATATCGAATTATTAATTCAAGTGGCGCAATCGCCCAAATCTGGTCGCTCGAGCGATTTAGTTGAGCGATTTACTTGAAGTTAATCAGCTACTCAGATACGGGGTCGGGAGACCCCCACGCAGGCCTGATGTCTGCTTGACCCCAAACTTTGTTTATAAGATGAGCAATTATATATGTAATTAAAGAACTTTAACTGGATCATACAATTTTAGATTCAAATTATGTGGTTTTAAGATTAATAAGTGATGTTATGATCGTGAAACTCTCACCTCTTATATGACTTTACTATGATATTTTACTATGTTTTTGTTTGAAATTCGGTACACGCGTAGACCGATTTCTTAAGTAACAAATAGCTTTTTTCTTATTATTCTGTTGGATGGGATTTCACGCCTGCAAGTTACCTTTTAAATTAAAAATAGAAAGATGAAAAGAAAATAATCTTTACAAGGAGAAATACAAAATCTTTGTCAACTAAGAGACAGTTTTTTCACTGAAACTTAAGGTTTTATGTCCTAATAAGTGTTATTTGTTGAGGGGCTGTTTTTAAGACTTAAAGAAAGCACCCAATTAGCGGATAAAATATTTATCTTTAAAAACCACGCGTATTAATCTTCCTTTCGTTGGTGAATTCATTTTGAATCGAATGGATTACGAATATAAGAAACATTAATGAACACTAAAATATATTGTCCAAAAACGATACAATTGGTAGTTGTTTGAGCGTTTTTAAACGTTAACATTAATACAACGTGCCTTATTATAAAATATCATTTTTAAATATTACTTATTTCTCAAAAACTTTCAACTTAGTTTGTTTTGCTTACTCTACTGCATTTTATAAGGCTTCATGTACATTACCTCTCAAAGCTTATCCACAGATTAACTTCGCTAGTGATTAAAAGAAAAACCGTACATCATAAATACTTTAAGATACTTAGAAAAGATAGTTGCAAAAGTCGAAGCACTAAACGACACAGCCCTACTAATCCTGCCGCAATATCGGAAAACGTCCGTCTACTCAAATATGATATAAATAAGAAGCACGTAGGTAATAACGACGGGTGAAAGGAATGCCACACACGTCCAAGGGCTTTCGTGGCTTAGTCCGAGTTCCTCCTTCTCTTGCCAGACGAAAATTTGAGCCCTGTTCAAACCAGCACAGTCAAACAGTAACCTGAGCCAAATTATAATGAAAGCGCTGTTTGAAATTCTTATATATGATTTATGTGCAGACGGTGATGGAGAATTGTCCGCGATTGTACATTTTTGACAGAAACACATTTTATTTTCTTATATTGACAGTGGATCATCGCGTTCACGTGATAGTAAGAGAATACCAAAATTTTACAACGGATTAGACTAGCTGCTTAGCAACGTGTTACTGGTCTGAGATTTAAGTAAAACTAAATAGGTTTCACTGTAATAATTTATTTCGAGAAAATTATTAGAATAGGCAATCGTTATTATACAAAGTCACACCGAGTATTATTTCTACTTTTACGATAGTACTTTTTATTAAAGACTTAGAAGCAAAATAAGAAGACCCTTTATTTGCTGAAAACCTTACTTACCCATTGTTGCAACGCAGCGCAGCAACGAAATATAGTAAAGGAAAACAGCGGATACGTACCTGTAACAATTAAAATACTTAATTTAAATCTCAATTATATCTGACGTTCATTAATTTACGGAATTATAATTATAAAATGCTCCACCCTATTCGTTTTCATGTTCATAGATCATAATAAACATACATATTTCCCTTTGTTTCACACAAATTAAGTAAGAATTATAACTTTAGGGTAATATCTGAGTAAATTACAACATAGCAATTATTCAGAATAACGGCGAAATTAATACTTTGAGCGCTCATGTTAATTACTGACCTTATTTTTGAGTTCCACGAAATAATTTAAGGAGCTTGAAAATTGCTGTATTTCTGCAGGATTTGTAGTAAGATGGAATAATATAAAGTTTAACTCTTTAAGTTTTTTTTTTGTTTAAGTAATAGCTTTTATTTCGTGTTAAATTGTCGTATTAAATTTCCATTTTCATGTAGTTGGGTTGCCTGGTAGAAATCGCTTCCAAACGCGATTAGGCCGCCCTTTAAACATAATGTGTTCTTTTATTTGTGTTTTTTTTTATTCTGGATTTGTTGTTTTGTATCATAAAGGGTAAATAAATAAATATTTTTTTAATCATTTTTAAACAAATCTTAGTGAATAACAAAAATATATTTTTCTAAACCAAAAGTAAAAAAAAACTTTATTAGAATTGATTGGACTAACTCGATAAAGTAACTAAGCTATTCGTAAGCTAACTTTGGTTATAAGAAATGATGAGAATTTGTTTTTAGACTCCTTTGATAAAGTTTTCTCAGAAATTTACCTTGAAACAAAACCCAGCAATCGACCCGCAAAAGCGGCAATAAAATCAGAGTAACTAAATTAAACCTATTGTGGTGGTTTCAATAGAAATTCCACTTTCTTTCAATAGGTAATTTGTATGTAAAATAAGTTATTCTGAACAAAAAGAGGCCATAACTATTGAAAGAAAGTAAATTATACGTATTTTAGCGGTTTTTAGGTAGTAGGTCATCTTTTTTTTTTCAACATTTAAATATTGAAACGTAAATAGAAAAGCAGAGAAGGAGGTCGTTGTCGAGAATAGAGTGACATAAAACAAACCGCCTTTGAGACACGAAATGCGATATTCTTTGACATGATAACAACTTGCCTTCATACAACTACCAACTGAATACATTATACTATTCCATTGCCGCATCGTTCAAAATGTATATTGAAAATCTTGTCTATAACCTTATCAAAGAGCGTCTGAAAATGTAGTATGTAATATAATTCCAATGATATCGCATGATAGAGATATTTTAAACTTTTATTTTAGATTAAGGATATTTTAGAGACTTACGTCGGTTTCTATTGTATTTTGATTTGAAAATAGTTTTGTACAATAAAAAAATTGCATCTACAAACAAGCCTAACATAACCAATAATATTATACTAGATTAAAATGTCTACGAGGATCTACATTTACAGATATTATACTTTTTAATACAGCCTTAGAGTTGAGCTTAGTTGAATTACCACAAAGGAAAGTTACTGCATCATTTTGTAAACTTCCCTTTTAGCCTCAAAAAGTGATGTCGAAACAGGGGCTACAAAAGAACGGCAAAGCAAAACATGAAAATGAGACAGCGAAATTCCGCCAGTCTCCCACTAACCGAGCCTAAGCTGCAACACAGATAAAAACTTTTAATTGGAATTTTAGTAGATTAAAACAATTATAACAGTAGAGCTCGTCTGAAGTAAGAATTACTGAAGAAAAATATTTGCAGCTTCAAAACCTCTTTGGTTGTTTGCGAATTATAACCAGCCAGTACTTAGTGAAGTTTACGAAAAAGAAAATCTATGAAGTCATTTGTTTCTCCCGCTCTTTTTCAGGGTAAGCTGTTCTATTATTATCCGATGGAATTTGAGATTAAATAATTTGCGGGCATCGATGGTTTATAAGCCGGGTGTGCAGCGATCGCGGGTGGATCGCTATTGTCTTGCGTAATTGGCGGCTTGCTCCAACAATGGCCGACTTTGTCGACGCTCAGCGGTGCGTACGTCGGAACTATTCACTTGCATGTAGGTTTTATTGAGCGCCCTACATCCATGTGTGCGTTACGTTAAGCTAGCTTAAGCCCACTTATTGTTTTAATCAAGAGTTCTTTTTACGCCGTAAGTTGTTATGAATTTAAATATTGACTGTAGGAATTTTAAAGTATATTGTTCGTTCATTTTTTTTTGGTAGAACGTGTTATTTTCTCGAAAGCAATCGAATTATGCTAGCGAATTATACTGTCCACCAAACAAACTACCAATGGCATGGATGTGAAAAAAAAGCGCATAAATTTTTAATGTAGACAGTTCAAGATAACTTTGCTTGCTGATTAAAAGCTGCTTTAGAAATCAAATATTTTACTTGCTTTACAGTACCACCCTCTCAGAAAATTAATTCATATCTTAAAATATCAGTAATCCGTGTAAACTTTACTCCTAACACACCTAAGTTCAATATATTAATATTGCACTAAGCCAAATACAACACCAATTAAAAAAAAAGTTCCTAACCAACCACAATAAAGAAAGACAAACTAGATGATCCAATAGAACACGTGTGACGCTAATCGCTAGGCAAACATAGGGGGCAGGGAAACTAGCGCATTAGCCGCGTCAGTCATCAGCAGAATGAATCATTACTTGAAGAGTGCGGCAGTGGCTCGTGTCAAAGAGCCCCGAGCTCAAAGGTCCTCATGCCTCCCCCCCCCCGCCCGCTGGCGCCGCACCCCCCCAAGGGCTGATTGAAGGGCCATTCTAACCTCGGCCAGTCGCTCGTTCGCTCGCATTCAAGAGCTGGATTAGAGGGCGCCAAACCTTCATCAGATATGTATTAAAACAGTTTGTTGCAAACGAGCAAATTGTGCAATACCCTTAATTTTACCTATTCAAAGTAACTGCTCTGTAATCTTGATTTTGTGAATCCTCGAGATTATTTCGCGTACTTATTATAAGTCCTCCAATATGTAAACGGATTATCATAAAATTATTCATTCTGGAATCTCGTTTGGAGCGCTCGTGTACAAGTTCTGTTCTCCTTAAGGTGGAGTTAACCGGGTAGGTTATTAAGAGAGGTGCGCCGGGGGAAATGAATGCCGAGTAGGGCTAGTCCGTTGTCATTCATATTAGCTGCGACTATTAAATTTGTAATACGCGGCGGCAATGCGAGCTGTGATTACACTACCTGTACTTGTTCAGCAGATTTGTTAAGAAGCTAACGATGTTTGTACGGTTTTAAAAGTAATAAGGCTTTTTATCTTTCTTTATGATAATTTAGAGTCAACTCTTGTTTGATACTCCTACTTAAGTACCTATTCTTAATCTCTTTCTTATACGACAAGGTCATTTTTAAGAAAGCATCTTCTGTCTGACATAAAACCGTATTGTTGTTTTATGTATATTACTTCATACGGTAGAGTGTAAAATAAAAAAATACTCTACCGAGACTATTAGTAGTAATTTTAGACAGTTTTTCAAAATTCTATTAAGAAATTTGTCTACTTAACGCAAAGCTGTAGTTTTCAAAAAGTATATGTCTTGCCAGAGCACACTCTCGTAGCGTGTCCATCGTAATGTGGAATGATTACAAACATAAAGAACGTTGTCTCTTTAAACTCTGTGCCAACATAAAGCGGTATATAACCGCTCGCAACCGCTCGAATGTTTACGCGAATTTTACGCACCAATCTCGCCATCGTCGACGCTTTCGCTAGAAATTGAAAACGGAGTTATGATGAAATAAAAATGAGCCAGAAAACGTTTCAAGCGAGGTTGAGCGGACGGTTAAGAAATATGTGACTTTAAATCAGTGAATGTGTGGATTTTACGTTTACACATAGAACATAGTTAAATCCGAGTTTTAAAAGTATATAACAGTAGAGTTGAGTTGATATTTTGTACTTCATTTGCCAAAGAGCAAGGTTCATTTTCAACGGAAAATTTTCGTAGTAGTTCTACGGACGGAACGTAGCATTACCGTAGCAGTGTAGGCGTTTAAAATTTTCAACCTCAAATTCGAAACTTTAATTTGCTTAAATACATCGAAAATATAACTATACAATTGTATTAAAAAGTTTTATCTCATAAGCGAATGTTAAAGATTTAGAATCAAAAGTAATCTAAACTGTGCGATTTCCTAGCTAACACCTTATTTACCAAGACACCGCAACTACGATCGCCACAACTAAATTCTATCTCTTTATTGACTTGGAGGTCATTTTTTTTTGAATATAGTAATGTAGTTAGAAGTTAAAATAGTATCGGTCAAGTTGATTACACATTACAAAAATTATATTAACTTTCATTTATAAGTATTCAGAGTGTAGGAAAATCATTAAATTTTACCAATATATGCTTTATATACTTTGGCGATGGGGTAAACCTGTCTGCCTCAGACGCCAGTGGTTGCGGGTTTGATTCCCGCCCGGAACAAGAAACAAAAATTTTTCATGTCTGGGTGTTTATCTATTTATGTATTTATATTCTAGGTTCCCCCCTAGTTCGCTACATGGTATCCCATAACACAAGCTATGCTTACTTTGGGGCCATTTAGTTGGTGTGATTGTCTGGGGATTTTATTTATATTATTTTATATCATAATAATAGGCTTTGTGAGGTAAGAACTTTGAAAAATATATCAACTGTTGCCAAAGCTTTGAGATCTTAATAAAATGTATTTCATGTACCTCCAGTTTATTATTAAAATCCCTACATTACACTTTAAAAGAGGCTTTTTCCAGCGACTGACTTCTCTAGGATACTGTAATTTTGACAGTTGTCAAAAATCATGTGTTATTGCAGGATTTACTACATCTAAATGCACAATTTCATGTCAATCTACCCAGCCGTTACAGCGTAAAAGAACATTAAATATACATTCATCCTGACAAACTTTTATGATTATAATACAACCAGGAAATTATTAAAGGCAATTTTATTTATTTTAATGTTTAAACAATTAAACCTTATTAATCACCTGCAGCGAATCCATACCTTAATTAAGTTTTATATACATCATCGTAAATTAAAAGGGATTTTAGAAATTATCATAAAAACTGAAGTGGAAGAAGCAAATGACATTTTAATGGGTTTTAGCACTTTATTAAGCTGTACAACAGACTTTATTCAAAATATTCAAATTTCAACCCATTTAATGCTTTGAAACGGATCATTTAAGATTTGCTTTCACTAGTAATCTGTATTTTTAGTATGGAAATGTTGCTGTTTGGATAGCTCGGGTGTAATCCGAGTAATTGGAAATACGGTTCGTGGCAGTAATGGAGTAGAATTACTTTTATTAACATATATAAAACTGCTCCGTTACTGACTGAGTGACTGGCAGACAACGTATGGCCATAACTACGTAGAGAGCTGAAATTTGAGACATACAATCTTTACGGGGTGTAGGGATGTAGGGGTGCATTAAGGCAGGAATTCTCGGAGTATCCACCGGAACGGGAAAAACCGGATGTTTTAATTCATGCGCGTACGCAGTTGCGGGCAAAAGCTCGTTATAATATATTTTTGACAGCATCAGTGGTGCATTCGTTGAGTGACGTGTGTTATTTTCTACACAGGCTCGTGTCTGGGTATACAGGGTGTCCCACCTACCCAATCCTTCACGGAGGTATTCTAGTACCTATAAGGATTACAGACAAAATATAAAAAAAGAAAAATTCGAAATTAATTTTAAAATTTTTGTACGAAAGCAATAAATTTCTTTTATTTCATACAAAAATTGAAAAATAAATTTCGAATATTTATTTTTTTATATTTTTTCTGTAATCCTTATGGTCAACAGATTGACTTTCCGAAGTGAATATGTGATATTGATATTATATGTGATATGTGATAGTGAATGTGATATTCGTAGTTCCAAAAACGAAATCTTTTCATTTTAAATGAAAAGAGCTTGTAGCTCATAGAAATATTTTCACTCATATATCCTTAAAAAGACCTGTAAATCCCCGAAGGAAAATAATATAAACAGCTATACACGCACCTATTGTTTGTTCCAGGGCATTTAAATTTCCCATTTAGCAGAGTTCAGTGCATTGCCTCTGATTTTGCACACCATTATGCAACCTGGCAATTAACGTTGAATCATTCCAATGAATTTATTGAAATAAAGCGTTCTTAATTAACAGAATATTTCCAATTGAAGAGCCTTTCTCTAAGTAAACAGTATGGACTCATTTGTTCTTGGGTGTTCGATACAGTATGAAAAATGCAGACGCTCCGCTTGACTGGTTATGAAGTAATGGGCGTTCAGTAAAAAAAGATATTTATTAGCCTTTTTTTAGAGTCTAATGATGAATGTTTAAAGTTTTGTGTACTTTGTTTTACAGTATATTGGCAATTTTAAGGGTGACTCGTATCGCGCTTCATGTTCTGGGTAGCTTTGGATAAAATATTAAACCTAAATTACATGTCAAATAAGTCTAATTTTACTGTAGAAAAATATAACTTTGCAATAATTATGAAAATCGGTCCAACAGTTATTGAGTTAATTGATGTCAGAACACGATATTTTGGACAATTAAAAATGGATTTTGAAAATTCTTGTTTCACAATATGTTAGTTGGTGCCATATAAATTTCATCGAAATCGGTTGAGTACCTCATTTCAAATTTCAAATTTTTGAGAAAATATGTATGATTTTGAAGAATGTTGATGACATTATAACTCAGCCAAGGTTTTGACGTGAAGTCGGTTTTTAATGCTCTGCATTCGTTGATTATATTAATAATATATTTATTTAAATGTGTAGGGTCAACCTAGAATAGCCCTACCGCACCTGGATTACCATGTCGTAAAGGGCTAATCCTAACAGTCCCTGCTTGGTGGTTGGACCCTTTCAAGGCCCGCCCTACCCATCGTATAAACTTGCTGACAAGTAACGCTACTCAGAAGGTGATGTGTCCTGGCAGAATATCATGAGGATCCAGTTTATTCCTAAACCCACGTGCTGTCATTTTCGACGTCATCTTCACTCAACATCTGGTTAGATTGAAGTCAGATGCGGTTTTAGCACCAATAAAAAAAGCTCTTCTTCTTTTCTTTATCTTCCACTGGAAGCGAAAGAAAAACATAGAATATGCTAGCTGTTTCTTTTCCCGCGTATACTGTAAAAGTCAGCTAGGGGACAGAGGTTTTATTGACGTTTTTGCGGGTCATAGGCTGACTCCCTGTCACTGCTATAATCTCTCCCCATCATTATAATACCTCGAAATTTGTCAAACGTGACATCAAATGGTTTTATAGCTTGTGGCGTTCTGCCTACCCCATAAGGGATACAGGCGTGAAGTTATGAATGAATGAATATAGAAAAGCTCCAGTTCGATTTTGGAATAACTTTATCAGTTGACGAAGTTTTAGTTTTTGTTTCACAGAAAAATGTTATCTGTCCACAAATTAAGTAGGTATGCCACAAATCTGATAACTGAGTAGCAAAGCGTGAGTGAGGGTTAACCAAAAGGTACTCGTTCGACAAATTTACAGTCTATCTAAAATCCAATCCAAAGATACTTGAGAGCAAATATCTGCGTTTGATTCGATTTTCTATTACGATTTGAATTAATCTGAATTTAATATAACACTTTAGAAGAGCAGTTACAAATTCAATTTTATATAGATTGCTCATATTTCTTCATTTAATGAATAAGTGTTTGAACGTTTAGCGTCAAAAGCGCTACCTACTATACCTTTGAATCCTACTATGACTGATATTTTTTGTAATGATATTAAATATATTTAATTTATATAAATTTTATGTATAAATAGCCGAACTGCCCAAGAATTAGTGACTAATCCGAGTGATTACCGTTTGCGCGTAGGACCCCTTGAAGATTTGGTTAGCGACCACCGCTACCAAAAAGTTTGACCGCTAAATATCAACGTTCTAGACTGTGTATTTTTTAAGAAGGGCAAGTTTTATCCTAATCTCACGCGTTCTATCTTTGACTCCATCGTCACTTAGCATGAATAGTTGTGAAAAATCCGTCAGCTACCGTTTATTCACCAAATTTATGGTTAGCTACCGATAAAATCCTGTTTTAACAGTTAAATATCCGACTGTGACAACGAAAAAGAACAAAGATTTTTTAATGTTAACCGACTTCAAAAAAGAAGGTTAAAAATTTCACCCATATGTATGTTATATTTCCAGAATTGCCCAGTTCGTATATGTTAGTCTATATAAACATCTCAATAAATGTGCCAAATTTCAAAAGTGTATGTATGTTTTTATGTTTGTGTTCGCATATATCCGGAACTTCAAGACCTATTGGAGTATTTAATTTTTTTTTTGTTGTACTAGGTGTTATTCTTAGGTTATACTGCAAGTTTCATCAAAATCGGTTCAGTAGTTTTTGAGATAGGGAATTTCAACCGACTTTTTTTGCCAGACGAAGCTGGCATCATTGCGCTACTTGCTATGCACATTTGAGTCCGTTAGCGACATCTGGCGGTGGTATTTAAACGTAAGAAGCATATAATGCGGTTAATTAACCGTTAAAAACTATAAATGCATATTTAACCGCTATGTTAAAATCGTTAATCGCATCTATGGGTTGGGCGCGGGTTTCGTTAACCGACAATAAAACACCGTCTAGATCAAGAAGAAAACATGTTGAGCGTAATCGTCTGATACCATTCGTTTTTAAGTAAAGTTTATTTTACATTTCTAAGACTAACATAGTTCGATTTGCGCTATTTATTCTCAATTTAATATTTTTTTGATGCTAATGCAATCCAACCCCTTAAACATCAAAATTCCCAGCTCATTAAATTAATAACCATTAAAATTCAAAAACGATTTAAAATGCCAAAATTTTCCGTCCTAAGCCCTTTGCAAACGTGCTACTTGAACCGCTAAAAACTTCGGCCCATAATATCCCGGTAAGCCATATTTCGCTCAAAATATTGCACAATCGCCCCGTAAAGGTACCTGGTGCGAATCAGAAATCACTTCCAAACGAGGTTTTTGTAGGAAAACAAGGGATTTACCGAACTACTCGGAGCTGGCTACAAAAATCCACGTATGCTAAAAGCGCATTGTATTTTGCTGCCTCTTGTTTGAAGGATGGGATATCTGCTGAATTCCAGAATTGTACAGATAAACACGAACGCCTGTTTACCAACTTGCTAGTATTGTATTCATTTGATCGTTTTGTTAGGTTGGTACGTGTTTTTGTTACTATAGCTATTTGATTTTTAAAATTAACAATAGCCATTTTGATTTAGTAAAATTTTGGTCTCTAAAACTGTAAAAGATTTTTTGACCTTTTTAGTTTATTAATGCAAAGAAATATGTTATATGTAATTAACGGCTTTTTGATATTCTTTGTTTTAGCACAGTTCAGAGTAAAAAAATATTTAAATATTTACTTTAAAAAATGCGCATGAGACGAATTAAATTCGTCAAAGATGTAAAAAGAGAAAATTCCTCATTTCATATAAAAGAAACCCGTTATAAATTTAATTCCAATAAAAAAGACGATTTCAGTATGCGAACAGCATTCCTTTAATATTAATACAATCGATCAGTAGTACAGAAATAAAGTCTCTATATTTATCTACAGGAAATAAGTTACTTTATATCGCGATAAAACTCCGGTTTTATTGCAGTCGTTATTATACAAAATAAAACCCAATGTAGCTCTAAATAATTGATAGGAATCGTATTTGCCTGTATTTATTGTACAACATTGTCCTGCAATTTTGCAGAAGAATTTTCGCAGCTCAACAATTAAACTGTTTACTGGACAACCCGCCTTCGTTCGCGTAATGAATAAAACAATAGTCAATGTGTTTGTACAGCCCGCCCGCAGCTTTTATCAACTTTCATTAAAAAGTTACAGGTACCGGAACTCGCGATATGTCCAAAAAATTACGCCAACTTAGTCGCAAAAAAGCGTTATTGGAGGCGAGAGAACACTCTCTGTAATTATGAAGCTGTTTTCTTTTTGTTCCTTAATTTTATTACAGTGACAATACGCAAGCACGCCTATTAAATAATTTGCGATTCTAAAAGCTGAGCAGTGATGCTAAATAAAAATTACTTATTGCATAAAAAACGTCTACGCGAATGGGAGTCGTTTTCAGCGCTGTTTTCTAACTTAAGGCCCTACCATGGGAACGTAAAAAATGAAACTCATAACGAGTGCGACGTGCTTTTATACACTTCCCATAATTTCTTTACAGCGTAGGCTGATCCAAAAAAAACGTAACAAAAAATAAACTCTATTTGTAAGCAAATTGTACTACCATTTTATCATATTTTTAACCATAATTTCCGGTTACATAAACTTATCTAATATTCAGAATTCAGGTAAAGCACACACTCGGGTTTTATTACAAGCCACACGAAAGCAATCTTGAATGCGGTGCGTCCGCAATATCAGTGCTTTGTGTCTTTCATGTTTTTTTTTGTTTATCCATCGAGGCATAATTTCAGCAAACATATTTAAACTCATCCGCCTGTAGGCCCGTGGCGAGCTTTTATGTTGAAGCTTTCAAAAGAATTTTGAACGTAAGTAATTTCTGCGGATACAGTTAGGGGTATTAAGTAAGACTTATTAGGAACGTAGCGACTAACAGGCGCCGGGATTTAAAACAATGCAGATTCAGATAACCCATTCAGATTAGCTCAGAAGAACGGATTCGGGTAAATTAAGCAAATTAAGAGGCGGCTCCTGAGAGTGTAATTACTGCGCGTCTGTAGTTGGCCAGCGACCAAGTACGTACATAGTTAGCGTGCGTCGCGTCGCGCGATTTACGACGGTCGCGCCGCTCGTGCCGCTCGCGCCACGCCGTAGCGCCGCGGGCGCGTGTCAATGCTATCGCAAGGAACGGCTTCAATGACCACGAAATATTTTCCGCACGCGTGACTAAACTTCAAACATACGGCAGGAATTTGATGAAAATGTTTTTGTAAACTTTGACCGGTATTATTAAACCTATTGTAAAATAAATCGACAGAATTTGCAATTTTTAATTTACGACGATAAAGTTTTGACGAAATGATGTGCGTAGTAAAACCGAAACAAAGTATTTTTTTTTTACCTACACCCGTGACGAAAAAAAGAACCAAATTATCGATGCCATCATCAAAGATACCAAAAAGTGGAGTTAAAAGGTAAAATATAATTAAGCGCCATAAAATCCGGTTGAACAAGTCTTTAATTTTATATGAATCGTGAAAAAGTAAGAACGTTAAAACATGAAGTTTATCATTATAAAAGCCGGAATAAAAACAACTTTAACAAACCTATTTAAAATTGTTTTTGATTCACTAAGTTCCCTTTTTTTAATTTACGCATTAAACTGAGTTTGAAGCCGAGAAGTTTAAAATACAAGACAAAAAATATCCGATGAATGCTAATACATCCGATGTAATTGATGTGCATAATAAAACCGGAATGAAAACTCTACCATTAAAACGCAGCATGAAAAAGAACTTCAAAAAGTATAGGAAACAAGACGCAACCGTAGCAAAAATTTAACTTAACCGGCGGAAAATAAATCAAGTAATAATCAGCTGAAATCAGCTGTAGCGGTCGTTTTCGGGCGGATTCCGTGTCCTATTATACGTACCTCAAGGTCACCGGCCGGCTTCGCGGACCCGATCCCTACTCTCATGCCCCATACCCTCTATAAAACTACATCTTGAATTGCAAAAGTACCCTCGTTCTTCCGATTTAGTCGTCAGGGGCGGGCGGCGGCGCCCGTCGTCCCTATTCGAGTGACGGTTTACGGCGGGATCCCTCGTGTTTTATAGCCACAGGCGGGGCGGGGCGAGCCGCGAGTTGCGCCGTCGAAGCACCAACTCGATAAATAAATTAATTAAAAGTGCAAGTGAGTGATCGCCGTGTGCATCAGGCCTAACTTCAAGACTTCAGGATCTGGCTTTAATTAGATTTTCAGATGCTGGAAATTCTTTAGGAAACATAAGCTTGGGTTTAAGGTATGGTGACGAAGGCAATAGTCATATCTTAAAGTGGGTGTTTAAATTCCAAACTACTAAAAGTTCCGCTTAAAGTGAACTGTTATATGTAAGTAACGGTCTACGGGTATCTGGAATCGACAACTTGTGGAGGCTGGCTTACAAAATGTTCTGTGGTAGGGTGGTTTTCACAAGAGGTTACTTAGAGGAATGTACATTCCTGGAGTTAAGCTCAAGTTGGGATAGGCCTGTATGCCAAAATAATTTGCGTATTTTATTTCAGGACACATAAAATATGTAATTTCAAAATGAATTGTCAAAATAACACTTCAATTTATAGCAATGTATCGCAGCTATATAATTGCTTTTGTATTGGTTGATTCTGAACTTTTCTTATTCGGATCGGACCAAACCGTCTTGTATATTTACCCCTTTCATCATCATCATCATCATCTCAGCCCGCGCTAGTCCACTGCTGGACGTAGGCCTCTCCCAACGCGCGCCACCGAATTCCAGGTCAATAAACTAGCAAAGGCCTGAATTCAATATAACGTGCCTTAATATGAATTTAAAGTAACGATAGCGGAGTTATATATACAATATAGTCACTAAATTCTTTAGATAATACCTGCGTGTGAAGTTATATATAAATAAAATAAAGCAAATTAATAACAAATGGTATAATTACATAATGAAAAAAAGTTTTCCATGCTGGACTGGGAGCGAGAGAAAAATCTAGAATGTGCCAGCTCTTTCTCTTCACGGGCATGCTGTAAAAGTCAATTAAGGGACGGAGGTTTTATTGGCATTTTTGCGGGCTATAGGCTGATCCTCCTTCACTGCAATAGTCTCTCTCCAACATAATAATACCTCCAAATTTTTCAAACGTGACATCGGTTTTATAGCCTCTGGTGTTCTCCCTACCCCATAAGGGATGAAGTTATGTATCTATTTATGTGTAAAAAAAGTGTTATTTTGGGGACCGATCTCAGTGAATAATCACTGTTGAGTGAAAAGGATTAATCTTATCCATCAGATCTACTTTGCTTTTCTTAATTTTTAAAGTTTTATTACTAATAAAGTGTATTATTTCAATTCATTGGGAGCATTCAACCCGGTCAATTACCTTGCCGAGACAACGCCTTCACCAGTGACGTAATGTGAAATAACTTTTCTTTATAATTCAAAAGGTATGCGTGTGATGATATTGAATTCCATCATCTCAACATCACCACATATTATAAAACGAAAACAGCTTTTGGGTGATGCATGGGTAAGGCTAGATATGATTATGTTATAATTATAAAATTTAAAAATTCAAAATTAAACCACTACAGTCCTGGAACTTTTAAGTGTCGAGTGAATAGGTTTCTCGTGGATGGACGTGTAACACCATAGTCTTCATGCGCACTTTCCATCAGGTGGCATGGAAGACAAACGTCCTATCCTTACAATATAAAAAAAAAAAAAAAAAAAAAAAATTTAAAATAAGCTAGATTGTATACATTGGTTTAAAATTACAAGGATTAATCTTTTTTTGAAAGAAAATGGCTCTTCCTTGTTATTGTTGTAATTCGTTAAAGATTATATGGTCTTCACGGGGGTACAATTTTGTTTTAATTTCTTGTATTAAAAGGCAAAAGAGTAGTAGGTCAGGTTCAGCAAAATTTATATTGATAATTGCGTACCATCGTTATTTTATTACTAATCGTTATTTTATTGACGGGTAGATAAAGCAATGTGTTAAGCTCTCCTGTGCAGTTAAATTACTAAAGTAAAAATAAATCTATTTTACTTTCAAACATATACTGTACAACACTAATACTAGAGCAGCTTACTGAAATAGAACCTTGTCTTGTGACATTTTTCATTTTACACTAAAATAACATGTATTTTTACATTTTAGTTTCGGTCGCGACTTTCGATCAAAAATTTTACACAGAAGTGTTACGTCACATGCATTTTTCAGTGCATTAGCTACAGCTTTTAAAACTTATTTTTGATCTGTATGTAGCTACAAAAAAATATATCAGTTGATCAAATCATACTACAAATTAAATAAAATGTGAGTACCTAAGGGTGGAATGTGAGGTGAAATCACTCTTTCCCAATGATGAATTTAGTCAAAATCTCCTCAAATGATTCTTTATAACTTTTTTATACGCAAAACATGAGAAATCTTATGCTTTTTTTTTAAATTACATTAACTTTTAGGTCGAAGCGCATCCTAGAGCTCATCGGCATAAGGTTTTTCGCTTGGTGGTAGGATCCCTTCTGGGTCCGCCTGGCTACCGACCACCCTTTATATAAAGTCTGCCGCCAAATGTTACCGCCACGGCGGTAATGTGTTCCGGCAATATTGTATAAAGAGCCAGTTCCTTCCTAAACCCGTGTGCTTTCATCTTCGACCACATCGTCACTTACCATCAGGTGAGATTGAGGCAAACGCGGGTTTAGTCACTTATAAAAAAAAAAAAAGGTGGAACTTGCTCGACTGCGGCGACAGTTTTTGTTTAAAGAGTGGCCGAATTATTGAATACTTTGTCTTTTAAAACAGGCCTATTTAGGCTTATTACTAACCGCAATGGGTAACATATCCAATAACCTTAGAAATTGTCCACATTTTCACGAGTAACTCTGTTAAATAACATTTACTTTGATAGGGTAAAATATACCTAATAAATAAAATTTATAAACGTATTTTCACGTTTGGTTTTAGATAATACCACAGTTCCCACTGACGCAATATATTAATCAAGAAAACGCTGAAAAGATTTTGATTTTGTAAGTCCTTTCGAAGTCCTGGAATCTCTTTAGATGTGGCCCGAAATTACTCTTATAAGTATAGTTCAGCAATTTATAAAATATAAATATAATCCGTAGACAATCACACCAACTTCATGGCCTCAAAGTAAGCAGAGCTTGTGTTGATAAGATACCATTTAGTGAACGGCGGGGGGGGGGGGCAGAGTATAAATATAGATAAACGCACGCACCCGGAACATTTCTTTTTCTTTAGCCTTACTAGAATAATCTAATATATAAAATTCTCGTGTCACAGTTTTCCTTGCCATACTCCTCCGAAACGGCTTGACCGATTTTGATGAAATTTTTTGTGCTTATCCGGTATCTATGAGAATCGGCCAACATCTATTTTTTAGTTTTTTTATTTATTTATATGGCAAAACAACGTTTGCCGGGTCAGCTAGTGATTTTATAAAACTGCGGCTAGTCTCATGGCGTGGATGTGGAAAAAAAATAAACAAGTATAGGTGAACGCCGATCAATTATTTATCACGACCACTGCCGTGGTAAAAGCGCCCTGAAAATACTGACATCTTAAAGTTTCCTTTTTTTCGACGTAATTTTTTTCTTTAAAAACTCATTTTTTACATATCTGTTGATTCACGTAAAAGTGGATAGTACTTGGTGAAAGTAAAAATCATGAAATAATATTTAAAAAAACATAAAACAATTTATTATTTATAAGGTTGTTTGGTAGAAATCGCTCTACAGCGATAACACCACCTAGATGTACCGCTAAATTGTGCATTATAAATTATTAATAATTATTATTATGTTTTGTTATTTTACTGTGCTTACTGAAGAATAAATAAATAAATAGGTATAATATTGAGAACAGAACAAAATCTGCCTATAAGTATTACTGATACAACTTTTATGACAAGCCAAGTCAAGATACCGAAACGTCGAGGTAAAATTTGAAATATTATACGTGTTAAAAACCTTTTCCATACTTAAATTTACAACTATGGCGCTTTTTAGCCTTTTCAACGTAATATCTCACGAGGGCGAACCAGTATGCAGCATTTAGTACATACCTGCTATACATATCTGTTATACATATCTGTATGAGTAAATATTATATGTAATTGAATATTTATACATTGATATCGTAATATTAAATACGATCATTCCCCTTTAGGACTCAAACAGGAATTACAGAGTTTGATAGCTAATTTCAACCCTCTTTACATCAGCCCCTGTGGCCTAATGGATAAGGCATCGGCCTCCTAAGCCGGGGATTGTGGGTTCGAGTCCCACCAGGGGTACAATATATTTTTATTTTTACATTTCCTTATTGCATTTTTTTTTGTAATTATTTACGCGCTTACCTACTTCAAGAGCAGAATGTAAAAAGACGGAAGGTTTTTTATTCTTTAATTTTAATCGTTAAGAGTTAAGAATTATATTTGTTCTAGATTAAATTCAAACAAGCTTAAGGACAAATAAATAATAGTTGCTCCTTGTGTGCAAAGGTGGTTGAACTTCTGTTAGTATTTGCTTTTAACTACAGTGGCGCTATTTCACTCGTGTGGTTAACTGTGGAAACTTTCCGCTCCCGTAAACAGCTAGTAAACAAACAATAATACAAAATATTTAAAGGACACAAAATTTAAGAAATTTAAAGAATATAAATGTTATACTTGACCTGATTTTAAAGACAATCGTAGTAAGCTAATAAAAATTTTAAATTTATTTACAATAATATTTTTCCTCTTTTGTGAGAATGCATACAAATGTTTTTAACAAGTACTTATATATGAATAATAAGAAAATGGACGTGTAACACCATAGTCTTCATGCGCACTTTCCATCAGGTGGCATGGAAGACAAACGTCCCAACCTTACAATATAAAAAAAAAAAAAAAGTCCCGCTTCTAAATTAGAACTTCCGGGCATTTTTAAAATTATGCAATAATGCAAATAATGCATCTGGAATAGAGTGAATGTGCCCACTGACACAATTAGTGGGTATGTTAGGATAATCGTAGGTTTACATATTTTTCTACTTCGACTAAAGCTCCAGTCAGCCTCAAGCTAAGCATCATCACTATCACAATGTTTTTAAAGAAATGATTCGGAGTCTATATCAAACAAATGTATTTTTTTAAAAGCGCTTAATAGCCTTCTGTCAATCTGAAATGATCACTGTGTAACTACAAATAGATACTAATACAGCGTGTCCTTAGAAACACGGAAGTCATCGTGATAAGTTAATAATCTTGCTATATCTGTTACGCAACAAACCTAATTTTTGATTATTTGTTTAAACTCTTAATTCTTTCCTCCTATGACTCAATTCCGTAAATTCCAAAAATGAGTGTAATACATTTTAATGTGAAAAATCCGATATTTAATTTCTGCGAATATAGGTAGCAAAAATTAAAGTAGTTTTATTCATTATATCAATATATGACTTCGTAGCGAAGCTGGTTACTCACTTATATATATTAACTGCATTCAATATATGAATAATAAGTTCTTTATAACTTCGTCGAGTCGCAATAAAGACCAATAGAAATTGTGAAATGCCTTCAATATAGAAATGTCAGGGCAGTCCGTGTTGCTGCGGGGGGCCGCCGCGGGGGGCAAGGGGGCGAACAGGGTGTCAGAAGGCGTTCCAGGGGGCGCAGGGTGTCCAGTGTGTCACTGGGCAGTGTAGTCAATTAATAGCTGGTGTCTTCAAACCTTCGTGAAGGTTTAATGGGTAGGAAATTAAAAAACGAGGTTGGGTTTTTTGTTTGTAGATTTCTCTGGATTGCTTTTTAAAAGTCGGATCGAGGATTATTTTATTTACTTTTCTGTGTTTCTTGGAATGTCACAGGATAATTATTTAAAAAAGGAATGATTTTACTCAAAAACATCCTCTTTCATAAAATAAATAAAACAACTTAGGTACCGTACTTCATCGGTTATAATTGGTTAAAAAAGGGATTTTAAATACTAACATATTCAAACTCAAATGCTAATAAAATATTTCAATAGCATCAAAACATGTACAATTTAACAATCCAATCCATATCCCATAAACAATACTCGATAATGCGACATTGTCTTTTTGAATAGTTTCAGTGTAAGTAGCAGCGAGTGGCGATGACAGCGCCCCACGCGGCGGGAGGCCGTCACTACTCTGTCTGGCACACGCGCGACATCTATCCACTAGTATTTACATAATCGGTATCGGATGTCGGACGCATGAAGTGTGCAACAAGTTGGAAATGTAATCGTCTTTGTGGAATAACGCGTAGGTTGGAGAATTGGATTTTTTGCGAGAGACTTGCTTCGGTGGGAGTTTCAATAGTAGTGTTAAATATAACGAAGTATTATTAGAACTGGATATTTGATATTACGGAGAAAATGAACTGAAAATATTGAATGAATGTTAAGGGATATTTTCGTAGACCGCAATAGATAGACGACTACCTTTAGTTATACACAAAAGGTTTATAAGACTTTAATGTTTTTTAAAGGCAATGAACTTTACTTTATTTTAGGTTACCCTTTTTATTTTCCCAGTAGGTATAGAAAGGTACATGTATATAGATACACTACTTCATCTTTTCTTTTATTTTTATTCAGCTAAGAAGACCCTTGAAAATTTCCTAAGATTGCTGTCTGACCATTTAAGGTAACTCTAATGGGAATAAAAATAAATTTAATCCAAATATGGGATGATCAAAACCGTAGAGTTCACCGTAGAGTTTAGCAGCATAGGCAATGCGATCACCAAACGTGTGACAAATGACACAACCACAAAGGAATTAAGGGAGAGGCCATTATTCAGTAGTGGTCATTTAAAGGCTGTGGTTAAGATAATATTGGTTCACAATCATCGACCTTCACAAAGGTTCTGTGGTCACAACGTTATAAGTATCGATCTTATTTGCCTAATGTGGCAAGGAGCACAAACTATAGGTATCTACACTAGATGATACCATTAATCTTTTATTAGGTATCGAATTGTTTTAAAGTCAATTCTTTGGTCTAAGTAAAATGAAATTTTAAAACGATTTCATTTGAAAACATAAAATAAATAAAATTCAGACTTAACCGTCGCCTGTTTAAAAAAAAAAACTTACATACTTTGCAACCACAGAATACAAGCAATACTCGAACTGTCTGCAGTAACCGGGCACAGGCGCCGAGGTATCGTAAACTCGCGGCTAGATGGCGCTGGCGGGTTTACTGCCAGTTTACACAACGACCCGTAATGGAGCACAACAATATTGACACACCATTAATTCGGAGGGAAATTGTGCTGAAGCTAGTGAAGCCTCGAAAACACCTGGTGATTGTGAACTTTTCAAATTATCCGCGGTTGTTTTGTACTTTGGAACATGCGCTTTGCCCCCGAGGCAGCCCGTTGATTGCACTAGATAAAACAACTCGATCGGTAATCCGAAAACTCGATTCAGCTTGTGATGAGCAATAGTGTAAATCGTTTTTTTTTAATTTACGTTGTGCAATGATTGATGCAGCGCTGTTCCGTGTAATTCTTTCTGCATTTGGATTTGAGTTTCAATTTGTATATATTCCATTGCTAATGTAACAATAGAACCTATTGAAATAGTTGTTTTTTGTACATTGGCATTACAAAGGACGAAAATGCACCTAAAATGTGATTAAAGACAGTCAAAATTATGTTTAGTGTCTGAGTTATGTGTACTTATGTGTTACTTGTCTGACGATTTCGAAAATGTGAGAAAACCGTATTCATACCTTTCACCAAATCTTGATAGGAAAATCCGGAAAAACAAACATAGTCCGACTGGTCGATTTCAAGATATTACATTAACCAGTATAGATTTTTACCTAAGATAAATTAGGTGCGCTATTGTTAAGACTGATAGGGCGTCACGCGTTTCTACGCACGTACCGTACGTCCGTATCGCACGCGCGGACGGCATGCGTAACGGTAGCTGCCACGTACCACGCGCGCGTAGCGCGTTCTATATTTCCGTACCGTGCGCATACGGTCGAACGTAGCAGTTTTGGCCCGTACACCTAAACTCTACAGACCACGCCTAAAACTCCGTTTTAAAAATCGAAACAAAACCAAACTGAAAACAGAAAAGCTAACAAGCAATTCTAATTTGCGTGTCTCTCGCTCTTCGAGAAACCAAATTGACAAAACAACAATTTAAGCGGTAAACTACAAGAGTAACAGCTAAGTAAAACAGAAGCGAACTTAAGTCCTTAACTGCCTGTGATTGTGGATGAGTCGTAGTCACGCGAGCTTGCTCCGGGCCCCGAAATAAGGGCTAATGAAAGGACACTCCTAGAGGGCGAATGTAACTAACAGGATACATATGGATACTTAATGATTTTTAAAGGTTGAATTTGAGGGTTTTTGGTTTGAATTTGGCAGGAAAAGTGTCTTATTTTTTTTGTATTCATGTTGCAATTACCTAAGTGTGTTTGAGTCTATTTTTGTTGTTGCTGTACAGTCGAAGAAGAGCCTAGAAAAGCGTGAAAGTAAAATGTGATTTTAGTCAAATTTTTTTATCGGTAACTTAACCCGCTTATAACCTCCACCTCACCTGATGATGAAGTCGAAGAAGAAAACATTATAGTACCTACACTATTTATACTACCTAATTAATATGCTATTATGCG
Organism: Stenoptilia bipunctidactyla; assembly: GCA_944452665.1. Taxonomy (NCBI): domain Eukaryota; kingdom Metazoa; phylum Arthropoda; class Insecta; order Lepidoptera; family Pterophoridae; genus Stenoptilia; species Stenoptilia bipunctidactyla. The sequence continues at coordinate 19,216,942 of OX101729.1, forward strand.
CCGTAATAACAGGAAATAGAATTGATAAAGGCACAACAGATGGCTTGATGACTTTAAAGCGTTTTCTTCCAGGCAATATAAACAAAAATAAAAAAATGTACCTACATAGAGATCTTATACGTAAATAATAATAATATCTCTAGAGAGTTCGTGACGTCATAAATGGAGCACGCGGGTGTGACGCGGGTCTTGGGAGGAACTGTCTCGTTATATTGACAGGATATAATCGAGCTATGATATATGCCTAGCGACAGGATTACATGCAGAGAAGTTCACAAGCACTTTGCCAGACACGAGTTTCATAAAAAAAATAGTTTTTTTAAATCATATCTTTCTTACCTTTTAATTTTATATAAAATATCAGATCTTTATCGCTGCATAAACTTTTCATTCTTATCTATGTTGAAGAATCTTTACCTGTTGAAATTAAATGTATCCATCCACCAGACCATAATATACAATATTTGCTCATTACTAACATTTTATCAAAAATAAGAGAATTCATCTGAACTAAACTAGGAATACCTTCATATTATTAAACTAAAGATATATATTCTTATTATTATTTATCATACTCATTGTTAATTTAAGAAACTACATACTGGACAACTGATTGCAAGCATAATATTTACTTATATCCTAATCAACTGTAAGGGTACTTAATCTCTTTGTTATAGTCCACTGAAAATAACTGGCGTTTATGGTACAGGCTCAGCCTAATTTAAATGCCAGAGATCAAAAATATATTACAAAAAACAAATGTTCTACCTACTGATTACGTAAGAAAATTGTATGATTGTGTCAATAAAGTTTATTATTATTATTATATACTAAGTCCGCGTTGGACTTCAATCTCACCAGATTGCACCTTGGTGAGGATGAGGTCAAAGATGAAAGCACAAGGGCTTGAGACAAAACTGGCTCTTCACAAAATATGTTGGAACCAGGGTTGCCAACCATACTGTTTTTAACAGTATTACACTGTTTTTCACTACATTATACTGTTTACTGTTGAACGAAAATAAAGAATACAAAATATTGGGATTTTGTTATGTATTTGATTTGTGTTGACAATAAAGAGTATTAGAAATTATTATTGTTATTTTAAATAAAACTACTTTTTAACCGGATTAATCGCGTATAATTTATATTTTACATTTTAACTCACAGTCGCTCGTGACCACGGAGTCTGCAATGACACCGAAACGTCGAGTTAAAATGTAAAATATAAATTATACGCGATTGATCCGGTAAAAAAGTAGTTTTATTTAAATTATGAATCGTGAAAACTTAAGACAATACTATTATTATTATTGTTTTCAGCATAAAAAGCTTTAATGCTAGACTTTAATTAATAATTTGTGCAAGAATCTCTAAAAATATTTGTTTAAAACATTAAATAAATTGAATACTGTTTATTTTTCCAAAATACTGATTTGTCCGAATAGTCCGAATATTCTTTTCGGACTCAAATAATATACTTTATTTCAAGAAAAAAAAGTTGGAAACCCTAGTTGAAACACACCTCCGCCGCACCTGAGCGGTATTATATGACGTCAGCTTTTAAATACAGGGTGGTCGCTGGTCAGGCGGACCCTGACGGGATCCTACCACCGAGTATTTAGATTAATAGCATTTTACGATCGCCTCATCCAGAGGCGGTAGGGCTATTCTAAACCGACCCTACACGAAGTAAGTTAATATGTTCTAATATTTTCATCCATTCGAGAGCCATACAGAGTCACACAGATAGATACAACAGACAGAAGAAAAGCTCTTTGAAACACAAATAGCTAGGTGCTAAGGATTTCAGAAGCACAGACCTCTGAAGAGTAAATCTAGTTTTTAAATTTTATCCAGTTGTTAACTCTAAGTTTGACATAAGAAGGAATGTAATATCTAATACGGCCAAATGTTTACATAGGTCTTAGGGTGTTACGATGTCGAACGGATTTTTTGGCCTAGTGAACTGTTCCATTCGTCCATCGATCGACAGTCGATCGATTAATATGGTAAGACCCTAGAACCACACGGCTACTTCTACAAAATAAATAAACGAAATAAAATTCGTTTAAAAATATAGGTACAATCGCCTCCCGTCCTGGTGTTCCAGTTAAGAAAATTTTCAATGAAACAATATAGATCTCATATATATAATCATATATAATAATAAATTGTAACTAAACAGTGAAACCATTTAAATGCAATGGTTTGTTTATTTCATATTTTTTTATTTAAATAAAAATACATGATTTGATCTCGAAATCTTGTTAACCAAATAAGACAATTTACAAGGCGGAGCTAACCGAACTGCCTAGTTATTAAAGTGCAAGTGAATTTAGCCTTAAAGGTGGAACAACGGAACATTTTTCGATAGTACCTACTTCATTCATTTAAGAACCGCATATAAAAATCGTCTTAGTTAAAAACCTCCAACAAAAACAATAGTTGCCATATAAAGCAAGTCATCTTCGACAAACAAGAAGCTGTATACTGACTGTATACAGCAGAAGTAAGCGACATCTCTTTTAATTAAGCCACGCGGAAAGCATCGTAACTTTTACGATTGCTGTGATTTAACTATTATTTGTCATCAATTTTATGTGGCCTTAAAGCAAATACTATACTGGTGGAATTGTGTCACGGAATAAGGCACATAACTTGTTATGTGTTGGGGCTGGCATCGAATTACTGCTGGCGGTTAACTGCCGCATTAACCACACATTAGAGAAAGCGAATTTTTTACAAATAATTCGCGGAGGAGATTTATCATGGTGCTAGAAGTCGCGTGCGGTTTTAGTCAGCGTCAGTTTTGAGTAGATTTTTTAAAAAGAAAACCTTACCGAAAAGCTGGGCTATCAATTGCATTGTTTTTTTCAAATACGACTTGTCGTTTCCATGATTAGTGCGTTCAAAGAAATTTGTTTACTTTTAATATTATTATAGATATAAGTATTTCATTTAAGTTTGATTGAAATGAGGTAGAAAATTGTTTTTAAAAATAATAGCTCAAAAGTTTTCGTAAGTATTCTATATTGAATATTTGTAGAAGTAAGCTCATCACTAAATAATCGTTTACAACCGTTTTAAATAAACATTAAGAATACTTGATCATGCAGGAAATTTTGTATGCAATACAGAGCTTCGTAGCAAATTAAGCAGAAGAGCTTGTGATATGGCAACTGGACGCCAAATATGGTACCTAATTAATCCACAGGTCAATCAATCAATCAATATATATAAAACTGTTCCGTTACTGACTGAGTGACTGAGTGACTGACAGACAACGTACAGCCGTAACTACTGGGCGTAGACAGCTGAAATTTAGAACATACATTCTTTAGGGGATGTAGGGGTGCACTAAGGAAGGAATTCCCGAAATTCCCACGGGAACGGGAAATATAGGACTTTTTATTTTGTATGAAAAATCTTATTCCTTGAGTGCACCGATGTGAAACTTGGTGTAAAGGTTTTTCAATGTGTGTCTGGTTGTGTTATGATAGGAATTCCCGAAATTCCTACGGGAACGGGGATATGATGTTTTAGTTTGTATGAAAAAATTCCATCGCTTGAGTGCACGGATGTGATACTTGATATAGAGGTTCCTCAATAAGTTTATGTTTGTATTATGAAAGGAATTCCCGAAATTCCCACGGGAAGGGGTTGGACTTTTTAGTTTGTATGAAAAATCTTATTCCTTGAGTGTACGGATGTGATACTTAGCATACAGGTTCTTCAAAGAGTGACTGGTTGTGCTACGAAAAAAATTCCCAAAATTCCCACGGGCACGGGAAATATATGATTTTTAGTTTGTATGAAAAAAACTTATACCTTGAGTGCATGGGTGTGATACTTGGTATAAAGGTTCTTTCAGTGGGTGTCTGTTGTATAGTTTCTGAAATTTCCACGAGAAGGGTAGTTAAGCGCATACAAAGTTGCGGGATAAAGCTAGTTCCAATATAAAAATATAGTATTTTTACAGAAAGTGATGAACCGATATTTCAGGATAAAATGAATTTCAGGGAAAAAAATATTAACGCTATAAAAACCATTCAAATACATAAGTTTTTTTTTTCACTACCGAGTGTCATTTGCGGTTCTCTGAAGATTACGTTAGGAAGAGTTCAAATATAATTATTTAATAATGCTCAATTATTATTCTTGAATAACTGAAAAATATTGCTAAATAAGATTTTCGACCGACTCGTACATACCTGGGACCTCTCGCTTGCCGGATGAGTGCTCTTCCACTGAGCTATCCGTTTTCAGTTAGAGTTCAAATATATTTTATTTAGGACATGAAAGATAACATGCCGAGCTTGTGACATTCAGCTAAAAATAATTTCAGAAACTTTTCAGTCTAATACTGTCTCAACACCATTCGATATCAAAGGACGATAGATATATTCTAGGAACTTACATAGGAATATGCTTGACGATATGTAGATATGTAGAACTTATATAAAAATACATTAATATACATATATCAGCCAGCATACTCGTATATGTATAATATGTAAAACTACATTGTACCTATGTACATACTTTACCAAATAAATTAAGGTTAGTATTTTCTCTCCTAATTACATAAATTCTAAAGACGGGGATGATTGTCCATGTTCGAAGCACGCCTAAACAAATCATTTTAATTGGCTGAAATTCGTAATGCGTTTATAGTGAGCGAGAAAATACTTGGGATTTTTCCATCCCTTGTAAGGTTCCTCGTGGAGAGTATCGTGACCGGAGAACCAAGTTAATTAACTCTAATTAATTCTCTAACTCAGAACTCTCTGATTGTATTTCCTAAGTGTGAAATATTTTTTTATTTGTAAAGGTAAAAAGAATGAAAAAAAAATGTCACAATTTCAATAGGTATTTAAAAAAATAATTTAAAAGTACCAATAAAATACAATAGATGGCAACTGAATTTTTTTGGTTACTCAACAATAGAGGGCTTTAGTTGTTTCAATATAAAGAACAGAGATGGCGCTACTAGTATTAGAACGAAATATGAATACTAGATGTCACTATATTTGTAGTTCCAACACAATTTATAGATGTCGCTAGTTACACATATTGTTTTACTATTCGACAACAGATGGCACAGCTTATAGAAAATTTTGAGTTTCTTATTTTTTATGAAATTGTATTTTTATTAATTTAACTATTTATATCCTGACCTCCAAGTTAAGTTTGTATGTTTCCACTTCTCTCCTTGGACAGCAAACCTCTTTTTCCTGTGACCTCCTTCGTCGTCGCTTTCTCGGTCAGGCCTCCCGCATCGCTTTTTTGTCATCAGTTCTAGTGTATATTCGTCTATTTCACCGGTAACCGGTATGCCACCGAACTCCTAAAAATAAAAAGATAATTTAAGTTTTATTCTTTACATAAGACCTATGTCTGGATCGTAGCAATTGGCGCTCCCTAGTCTCTGGCCTCCCCGAGGGGAGACGGGCATGAAGGTTACATACCTGTACGTATTTCTTTACATAATAATGTAACATGGAACTGATAAAAGTAACAAGCCGTAGAGAGTTGTTGAAACATAAGAAGTAGATAAATTAATTGTTATAAAGATATATAAAGTGTTTTTTAGGCTTAGGTTATGGGAAACGTTGAGGAATTTATATAATATAATATTTAACACCATCGTTCTTACTTGTAGAGTTTTGATGGCGATCCTGAAGTCATCCTCGTAGGACTGCGCCACGTCTCCCAAAAGTAAGTTTCCTACTTCCGGCTGATCCTTCTTTAGATACCCGAACCTCTCCAAGTAGCTCCTCTGAAAACAAAAAAAAATGTCATTCAATATACCTTGAACACATTAGCGCCATGAGCTTAACCGTGGAAGAAATTGGAACTAATTTGAAATCATTGCAATTTTACGCAGATATTTTTTCATGGAAATTTAATGAAGCGTTAATAATAAATGAGAATCGACCTAAGTAAACTCTAATTTTCCCCCTTTTGTGTAGTAATGGGTGTTTCTATTAAAACACTTTGGAATCGAATAAATATTGGCTCAGCAAAAGTAAGTTTGCGAAGTAAATAAATGGGCAAGGGGATAAGAAGACTTGTTGAAACCGGTTCTAACTTCAAAAACTCATAGTGAGCGACATTTAAAAGCAATCGATGATTCTTAGATAGTAGTTGAAGTTTTTAAGTGGTTCATATAACCATGCCCTAACAGATTAGAAGCATACGTAATACGTAAAGAAGACACGGGTAGAGATTACACTTATTAATTTATTCCGTATCTATTAATTACCGAATTATATCACTTGGATGAAACATTTACAGTAAATTTTTTCGAGAAAGTTTGAGATTAACTAGAGTTCTACTACAAACAGGGTTGATTTGTCGTCACCGGCCAATTTTTTTTACACAATAAGTATCATTTATAGAAACGATTTTAATATTAAATATATCCGCTAACATATTAAGCAAACCATGGTCACTCTAAATAACCATTCAAATAAAGGCAACTTTTTTGTACTGAACTACGCTAAAAAAAATATGCAGGAACGTTTATATTGTATCAAAGAAAGTAATATTGGCTGGTGACTACAAATCAACCCTGTATAAAATATAATAAGTTTATTAATTTTGTCACATATAAAAAACAATAGTATTGAATTAAAATTAATAGTCCTGGTGTGAACTGTTAATCAACTGACATGAAAGAGTATCGTTATTAATTCGTTATTATGGTTATTTTATAGGCCGCTAAATGTTGAATTTTATAAGCATCATGATATGATCACGACAATAATCAAAAAGGAATATCAATCTGAAACTCAAAGCATATAAAAATATGGCAATCATTCTAGGATCTTAAACCTATAACTATTTTATGTTTATTGTAAGTTACAGACCCGCTTTCCGCCATTATTCAATTTCATCATCATCATTCATCATCAAAATGCAGGTTGATTCGCGTAAAAAAATAACAAAATCAATATTGTAAATGTATCACGATTAATTTATTGATTAATTTAGTTAGTAACCAGGATCTAGCCTTTCATTCCAATTATAACACGTTTTAATTCCACGACTTTTCCATTTCATTTTATATTCAGTCAATTAAGGAATGAATTTCATGTTGAAATGCGATATTATTGCGTCATCCGAAGGAATGAAATCGGAATGTAGTATTCAACAGCATAATTTATTATATTATGTTCCATTTATATTTAAAAAAACTTTGACATTTTATTTCAAATGCTACTATCGGCAGTAAGATGTTGCGGTTTCAGTAGTTTCTAAAGAAACTTCTGTTTATAAGTAAAATAACATGAATTGTTGCTTGTACATTATTTTTCTTAGATTTTATAAATATTTACTCGAATTTTCGGTGTCTAGTGTTCTCCATAAACGCAATTCTCGTAAAACGGAGTTAAATACGCCTTCTAAGTATTTAAAATGCAGCAAAGTTTAAATTCACCTTTTCTAAACACAGCAATTAATCTTCTTCAGTACCAGCACAGAGAAAAGAAAAGCTGACAAAAACAGACTGATTCCAAGTAAATTACAGCCGAATAAATTAATGTTAAACGGTGAATAAATTTCCTTGCTCCTTGCTCCAAATTGCCCCAGAGGTCCTTCCGGGCAACCTGGGGCAACTTTGTAAGACCCGGTGCCCATTTAGCTTTGCTTTGATTAATTGTTGACAAACAATCTTGAATAAGCTTGGTTCGGCGTATTTTAGTAGTAACTGTGGCATTGGTGCGTAAACAGTTTAAGTAGGTATGACTGGCTTTATTACCTATTAGCTGTTTCCTGCGCTTTTTTCTAGTTTAAGGTCTGATTTTTCAATCGTTAAAAGTGATCTGTCGGATAAAGTAGTTTTATAATTTTCTTTTATGGTATGACAAAAAATTAAGACCAAAGACAACTGTAATCCGTCGAGTAATACTTTATTCTTCCGATAAGTTTTATCTGACAATTGAAAAATCGGGCACTAAGGCATATAAAATGGTGCTTTCTTATTCTCCTGTGTGGTGTCTTTAGTATGAGCTTATTAAAGGACACTATGTTACATAATTGGTATGACAGTTTTAATGTATTACTTATTAAAACAGTCATAATTTACTTAATTGCTAGTCACCAATTAAAGTTGATCTATTAAATCTACACTGTTTGACTTCTGCAAATTAATTTGTAGATGTCATTATTTCTTGCATTTTTTTGCGTTTATGTAAAAGCGCCTTTGTGATCTTCAGCTGTGAAATAAGTTTACTCTTTATCCTTTTCAATATTTAACATATCATCATCTTTCAATATTAACAATCATCTTACTTACATTAGAAATGTGAAAGTTTGCATGTATGGATGGATGGATGTTTGTTTCTCAATTACGGCTGAACGGCTCAACGGATTAGGACGAAATTTGGCATAGTGATAGCTTACAGTCTGCAATAGCGCTACTTTTTATCCCGACATTCGAAATTGTAACTGCAAAACCCTGTGAAACAGCTAGTTTTAATAATTGATTAGCCAGACATTGACGATTTTCCGGAATAATAAATCACTTGATATATCTTAAGGATAAGATCGAATAAAGTAAAATACCTGATCGAGCCGCTTTGAAAAACATCTCTTGTTATAAATTCCGATTCTTGTTAGGTAAATAGGAACCTAATTAGCTATAGTGATATTCAGTGTCATTTATCAATTGAAATCTATAAATTAAAGTTCATCTGTGCCAGGTCAGGTCGGCGGTTGTCCTGATCCCAAATCAACCAAGCCCAACTTTCAGATCTGGATCGCCGTAAAACACCATAAAATGTGGTGTTAACAATTAGGTTGCCTAATTCTGCTATCAGCAATTAAGGATCGTGATTGAGCTTTTTTAGAGATTGTAAAAGCATTAAGAATGTATTGGGGCCAATTTGATTTTGCAATCTCTATTATTCTTATCAGGCTTTTTTATTGGTTGACTTTTAGGTCCTCGAATATGATGAGACGGATTTAAAATAAATTTAGTTTAAAATAGATTCTTTATAGTCGACATTATTTATCTTCAGTATAAGATTAAGAGAGTATTCGTTAATTATGTATTATTTTGTGTATTTTAGTATATTATATTATTTATATATGTTATCATATGTAGGTATATTATGTTTTATATCGTTATTTCATTATGTGTTACTTATTTTTATATTATGGGTCGATACGATATACTGATACCTAAAGTTCACATACTGACCTATTTTATAATGTTTCTCTTTTTTTTGTGTTTTGTTGTTAATTGCTAAATACTTTTGTATAATTTTGTAAAGGTTGTCTGGTAGAGATCGCTCTAGACCGCATTTTGTACCTTTTGTTCCATGTTGTGTATTTCCCATTTTAGTTACTGTACAATAAAGTGTAAATAAATAAATAAATATGTTGATAGTTACTTACAAAATTATATAATCAATCAAATAGTTTTATTCACGAATGGCCGCAGTGTCTATAAAGTCACCGGTTCGTCGACTTTAAACGAAAAATGTTAGTTGAATTTCTTTATTATTTATTTGGGACGTTCACAATTCACATAAGTATTTATTTTTTGTAGCCAAAAGCCTTATTAGTAGATAGCTGAACGAAGTTGCGTGATGCATTCTAATACCGCCACTAATTACGAAGTCTGCCATTAACCTGTCCCACTTCTATTTATTCCACTGACTAGATACTCCAGCCCCATGACTCATTACACCGTACTTCTAAGCGCCTGATTTAACAACGCCCTCTTTTGAGCTTTTGGGTTACTATCTTAACAATAGGAATTACTGTTTTATGTTCTCTTTTCACTGACGAAGGGAGTCACTTAAGACGTTATTCCTAAGATACAAAAACCTGAATAACTTAAAAATTTCCAGAATTTGAATTAATTTAACGTCTACCTACTGAAAAGTTGAAATATCAAGTTTTTGGTTCTCATGTCAACGCTCAATTGTGGGTGTTTTTGACAATGACAGATCTAGGTTTCAGATTTAATATTGAAATCTTCTATAACTCACTCCCACCAATAGGACGATTTAAAGACTATTTTAAACTAGTCAGCCGCCACTTCGCCCCCGTGTAATACCCACGAGGAGTTCCCACGAGAACATATTATAGGTATAAAAGTACTCCATGAGTTAATCCGATGTACGGTCTATCCGTGAAAAAATTTTCATCTGTATTTATATGTTTATCGGCACAACTAACAGAGTATAATCTTAACAATAGTTAAGAACTAAAGGTACATTTTGCTAACATTTTCTTAATACACCACAACTATTGCTATGTACAGCCTGCAACAGAATTATGTATACCACCCAGTCTCCCGCATACATACAATATGCATACGCTTTGTATGTGTGCTGAAGACTGGGTGGTATACATAATTCTGTTGCAGACTGTACATACCGCAGCATTTCAATTAATTATGTAATTTTAATTTAATGGGCTACAAAAAATAACTTAAAACGACTTTTACTGCGTACAGAGTGACAATTATCTGCAGAAACTCTGGTCGGCTGATTTTATATAGCATATTTTTTCAGTGATATTTAAGAATAATTTAGCATAATTAAAATGCAAAATCTTAAAAATATTAGTACTTTTAAAGCTTGTCCAGTAAGACGCGCCATTTATTGATGATTTATTTATTTGAAATCTCGCATAAAACACGTCATCTGCAGAAGCTCTTGCGCTTAAAGAACAATGATCCTAGCGGCATTATCAGCTTAAAAACCAGTGCTCAGTGGGTATAGAAGCAGTTGCAGAACAAACATATATTCTTACGAACTTTCACATGTTAAGGTAAGGTCATTTGCAGGATACATCTATTTAATAATACAAAAATATCCTCTATGGTGCTTGCTTCAACGATTGAACTCTTTGATAATGAGTATTTAAAAATATATTCAAATCGAACATCCATTTTGATAAATAAGCGTTCCCCCTAATTTTATTTCATGACGTGTTGACAGCTACGATGTACGGAGCCGAATTTAATTTTATAGGGGCGTTATCGGTTTTTTTTTCCTATGGGTATATATTTTTTACAAAAGAAATAACTTAACTATAGTTTCTGGTGATATAATTCTGAAAGCAAACTTAAGCGTTGATTCAAGCATGGATTCTCTAATTCTCCACAAAGAAATGACAAAAGCCTAGGTGACCAGGTCGAATCAAATTATAGGCAAAGGAGGCTCTACACAATGACGACTCCCCTTATAGATAATACCTACCTTAAATTTTTATAATTTTATCCTAGGTGTAATTTCCCTATTTAAAATACTTTAGAACTAACCCTATAAGTGCGAAATTTCACCGCATTCCGCCTACCTATTTAACAGCTTTCTATCCATCACAAATTGCATTGATAATATCAGTGAGATGAAAACTGCAGTCACACAACAAACAAGCTACATTTTCGATTATGTTAATGTTCAAAATGTTTCAAAAATCAGATCCGCGCTGTCGCGCCCTCTCGTGATTAACATATTGATAGAATTACATTATGGATGTCAATCGAAGAGATATTTGTCTACGCGGATGGAAAACTTTAGAAGGGCTCGGTTGGGGAGTCATTTTTGCACCTTACATTTTAAGGACAGGCCGAGCGGGGCTTCGTGAATTTTTACTAAGTACATCTGCTTAACTATGGAACTATCCGCTGGTTAAGAATAAAGCTAGCGAATAAAGCGGGAAAACGGGCCTCGTTTTAAACCCGCCTCTGCTTAAAAGTGCCCTAAACTAATGATCTTGCAGAATACTATCTACTAATAATTAAGTGATTTTGTGCATAAATAGGTATCAAAACTGCTAGAATAGATCCCGGAAGAGCCGTGTAAGCATGGTTTAAGTGTTACTCCAAATAGTACTTGCTATGATGAAGCCTATAATATCTAACAGAGAATCATCACTATCACATCAATAGATAAGGAAGGCATCGAGATAAGACATTCATATTAATTTGTCCTCGTATCGGTATACAGCGGGCGTTATATTTCATGACTTACAAAACGAGCTTAATTTCAGCAGATTATAATAATTTAATAACTAAAAATAAAAAAACAAAATCCCCAGACAATCACACCAACTACATGGCCCCAAAGTAAGCCTAGCTTCTGTTATGGTCCGAAATTCAAAAAAAAATCAAATGAGTCGAAGACGTTCACGGGAGTTGGGAAACAGACTGTCAAGTAGTAAAGCAATTTCTTAAATTCATACTCATATGCCCGTTTTACAAAACCCAGGAGCGCTAAGTTTATGTCAACTATAAATTAGTCGTAAAAAGTCTAAAGTCGCATAAAAGTAGTTGTTGCTAAAGTCCTTATCTGCACAACCTTCTTCAAAATTGATTTTAAGTATAAAATTTATGATGCCCTTGTAAAATCTATGAGAACTTTAAACATCGTATTTGAGGACGTTAACCGAAATTTTACGACGTAGGTAGTTAAATAGCCGTAGATAGTAAAAGTATATTTCACTGACAGTATTTCGGGGTAGTGTATGATTAACAAAAAACCAAGTCACAGTTCTTTACTTTACACGATTTGTTCCAGTAAATAAAGTACTTTTTTATTTGACCAAATTTGATCACGTATAATGATATTGTACATTTAACTCGACGTTTCGTTGTCTGTTGAGGACACAAATATCCGCCTCTGTAAGGGTTGAACTCGAGACCTCTAGTACAGAAATCAAACAACCGACGACGTCAAAAAAGAGGTGGTTCTCAATTCGTTTGTATGTTTGTCACGCAATTATTTAAGGATTAATTAAGAGTAAATTTTAATGATTCTTGTTTAATTTGGCAGAGGACACCAAAAAGGATACAATCAAGAGAATACTTCAGAAGTGGTCCCATATTTTCCCATATAAAATCTATGAATAAAGAAAATATATCGTACCTAGGTACATACTTTAGTTTTACTTCAGCTATATGTAGTCTTGGTAAGGACTGAAACATGTGGATAAGGCTTTTTTTAATGCTCTGTATTCGTTGTTATCTTAATCGCTCATCAAGGCGATTATTAATGACCTACTGTTTGTTTTCTTCAATATCTCAATGCATTAATGCAACACTCAAAAAAAAAATTTATTCATCTTAGGAATTTCACAAAACACTTGATGAAGTCAGTCATCACATACTTCGGCTTTAACTAGTTACTCTGCATAATTTACCACACAATTTACCGCAAGCCCAATCTAATTAATCAAATAATGACAGTCATCGTTCTGCCATTACTGTCCCTTACACAGGGCCTTCACGGACCCATATGTCACCGTGGTCTAATCATTCCTCGCGGGGGCCGCTGTCAGACTGACAGCAGCTGTCAATTAAACGTCATTCAACCGAAATGAATACAAATGAGGCGCATGTAAAACGGTTGTAATGAGGTATTGGGATATAGTTAAGTGTAATTCAGAGCAGGGGTACTTTGATTAGGATTGATTTTGTTGTGTATTTCGTTTGGGCTTTAAGGGTTTTGTTTTTTCGTGTTTAGAGGTTCTGATTCGAGGTTTTCAGTAATTATCTGCACTTATATTAAATTCACTTTCACTTTTTATTTTAGAAAGACAGTACCTACCTAAGTTGTACCATGTTTATTTACTATCAGTTCGGCACGGTTTAAACCGCGTGGTTATTGCTTCCTTAACAATTTCTTGATGAAACATTAAAAATGATGCCCTTTACCCATCTCAGTAAAAAAATATCCACTTTTAGCTTGTGCAAAAAATTAATGTTTAATTTTACCTCGAAATATTCTAATTCGAAAAGATATTTTTGCATTTGATGGTTCAACACTTGGGGAAATTTGAATTTTATCAAAAATTCTCCCGTATTAAAAATGGCTTCTTTCAAAAAGATAAGTCTGATATTCCTAACCTGAGCGCTAAAACTAAAAATGCATTTCTAATTAACTGTATCGTCTATGTTTCTAACCACCAATCCATCTCTGCACGATTTATTATTCCAACCGTCAATTTTATCTACATTCAAATTTTGGGGGGATAAAGATTCGTGGTTCGAATTTCAAATGATAATAGGAAATGACGTTACACATACAATTAGCTCTGAGACAATACTGCGATGTTCCGGCCGTTGGATGCGTCCCTCTATTGTTACTGATTTTCCCTTTAAATCATTAGTCAGAAACATTTGCGTAAGCGTCACCAAATTTGAATTTAGAATGCTTTTTTGTTTTTTTTTTCGTGTTGTTTTAACGTACTTCATTATTATTGTTTGACTATGCGTTATAGCAGGATTGTATTAAAATAGTCATCCTATAAAATTAGGAAATAAGTCGTCATTTGTCATTGAGGTCAAATGCGAGTTTAGAAACCTGTGAAAAATGTGTGCTTAATTTTTTTATTAACTTACTTCCACGAAAATATATCTACCCAAGAATCTCTTCTGTAATATAAAATATCTCAGTATGAACTACTTGTGTCTACTTGGTCTTGCCATTCCAAGGTCTAGTTGCTATATTGAAGTACCCACAATAAATCATATCTTACTCCAATTTCATTAAAACACAATTCTCTGATTTCCACAACCAGACTTGAAACCTTTAATGAAGACGCGATGAATCAACCACCAGCTGCGCAAACGCACACAAACAATAAAGGAATCAAACCATAGACCGCGCATTTACAAGTCTTACAGAAATTAAGGAAATGGCACATTAACAAAGCCACAGACTAGAGCAGTTTTCAAATGTACAAGATTTATTATAACATTAAACACTGACAGTTGAAAGGGTGGGTCTTGAGTCACTGTTATGATTTAGCTAGATAAGTTTTATTACGATATTTATAACTAGCTATAGCTTTGACTGCGGTATCACTCAGTGGAATTAAATTAATGAGAAGCCAAATTGAGTGTCCCTGAGAAATCCAGACATCGAAAATGATTATATTTCGCAGCTTAATTCGAAGCGATTTAGTAGGTTTACTTATTGTAGTATCGGTCCCATGTGTCAGCCTTTCACGGTTATTTTAGAGTCATTTTTTTTTTTTTTGTATTGGCAACACTGCTTCACCTCCGGCTCCTAATTAACCGGCCCTTTTGGAATCATTGTTCGTTCCCGTGCTCAAGCCTTCGCACGTGTTCCTGGCAACGCTCAAGACTTCATTGTAACGGTCATCTAGTGTTACACAAAGCTCTCAAGATGGGGAAGAAGCGCAAGAACGAAGATAAGAATGAAATAATACGAAGAAAAATAAGGAGACTTGAAAATAAGCTGAGGAAAAGAATTCGCGTTATTTCATCTGACGAAGAATCCATCGAATTTAAGTAAATTATGTAACAATGTCATTTAACATTGTTTAAAAACTTGTATTCTGCGCGTCTGTCTGCAGATATACTTACTTTATAACCCAATTTGTACTTATTTAAAGTACTCACTTGTCAAATGACACAAATTTGTACCACGCCTGAGGGTAGGTACTGACTAAAAAATATAATATAAAATAATGCTTTACTTAAGCACAACACACTTACTTTATAACCCAATTTGTACTTATTTAAAGTACTCACTTGTCAAATGACACAAATTTGTACCACGCCTGAGGGTAGGTACTCACTAAAAAATATAATATAAAATAATGCTTTACTTAAGCACAACATACTTACTTTATAACCCAATTTATACTTATTTAAAGTACTCACTTGTCAAATGACACAAATTTGTACCACGCCTGAGGGTAGGTACTCACTAAAAAATATAATATAAAATAATGCTTTACTTAAGCACAACATACATTATTTGTGCCCGGTAGCATTTATGAAATAAAACGTATTCATGATAATATCAAAAATTATACTACAGAACTAAACCTATTTTAAAAATACCCACAAAAAAAAAAAAAAATACGAACATGGTGAAGTTCTAATCACAGCTTCACCGAACAACCGTGAATCTATCGTGGAAGTCATTACCGAAAGTTCACCACATCACGAAGAATCGCTTGAAGAGGAGGCATGTATGAACGAGGCAGTTCCTCATACGTCGTCGTCGGCACAGAATCCAGTACCTTCGACGTCGGATCTCACAAAGGAGGTACGAGGAGACAGTGGTATTGATGTCGAAATACTGTCATTATTAGGGGAAGTTCCCCAGTCGCAAGATATTTAGGGAGATGAAATTAATAAAAACATATCCGATAGATGGCAGCTCATACTTACCAAGGGTCTCATCAAAGAAACAAAACAGTCCTTGTTACAAGAATATCGGGTACCCAAAAACTGTGAAATGCTATTAACGCCTATCCTCAACCCTGAAGTTAAAGCGGGTATTTCAGAACTGACAAGCAAAAAAGATTTTTCCTTAATGCTTAGTCAAAAACAAATCAGCATTGCTTTGGCTGCATTAGCGCAAACGACAGAGAAAGTCATTACAAAGAAATATTCATCGCAGGATATTCTAAAACCCTTAAGTGATGCAAGCAAATTGTTGTGCGATTCCTTCTACTACATAACGAAGGCCCGAAGAAATTTAGTTATTAATACTATCAATGCAGAACTAAAAGATACCCTTCGTCAGACCACCATAGATACATTTTTATTTGGGACCGATTTACCAGAAAAGTTAAGGTCCGCAAAAACTATACAAAAAACCGGAGAATCCCTTAAGCCTTCACAACCATTTATTTCAAACAGAAACAACCAAAATTATAGGATTACTTCTTAAAATTGTTTAAACTGGAAGCCCCCGCAACGGAAGCCTGCTGCGCGGCCCGAAGCGGGGAGACCTCGCCCAGTGCAGCGTTCGGGACCGCCGCCGCCGCCTCCGCCGCCGCCGCGACACACCCCGAACTTCACACGCTCACGCTCGCCGCCCAAGAAATACAACAGGAGATATTAACATCTGAGGTCAGTTATTCTGGCCGTCTAAAGCTATTTTACAAAAATTGGTTAAAAATAACTAATGATCCTATAATTTTGTCCTGGATTAAGGGATATAAAATACCGTTTATTAAAAAGCCCTTCGGAAATAGTAATCCTGACTCAAGATATAAGCCAGATAAAATTTTTAACGATTTTAAAATTTGCATAGATTACTTGATTCGAATAAAAGCCATACCTAAGTGTACATACGATAGTGAACAGTTTGTATCCGATATGTTTTAGTACCTAAACCAAACGTAGACAAAAGGTTCATATTGAATTTGAAAAAATTAAACAAGTTTGTTGAAACCGTCCATTTTAAAATGGAAGGCTATAAAACTGCATCTAAATTCGTTACCGAGCGATGTTTTGTGTCAACTATTGATTTAAAAGACTTATATTTTTTTCTACCAGTTCATAACTCGCACAAAAAGTACTTAAGATTCAAATTCAATAACAAACTATATGAATTTAATTGTCTACCTTTACAAAACTTTTAAAACCTGTTATGGAATTTTTGCGATCACATCAAAGAAATATGATATCAGTTATTTATCTCGACGATATTTTTTGCGTTGGTAAAACAAAGGCAGATTGCTATAATAACGTACTTTTTACAAAGACACTTTTAGAAAGTTTAGGCTTCTAGATTAATTGTGATAAGATTTCTTTACAACCCTCAAACACATTTAAATTTCTAGGCTTTGTATTTGATTCCCAAAACATGGTTTTAAAATTACCTCAAACAAAGAGGGTAAAAATAAAACAATCTCTTTTAAAAATCTTCGAAGCAAAAACAATTAAGTTACGTAATTATGCACAATTGATTGGACTTCTCATATCGGCTTGCCCTGCTATTCAATATTCGTGGCTTTATTCTAAACGTCTTGAAAGACTTAAGTATTTAAGTTTATGTGAAAATTCATCATATGAACGACAGATTAGTTTATCATTAAATATCCGGGAAGATGTTTATTGGTGGCTAGACAAAATTGATAATGGTTATGCTAGCTTAAGATCTGATGATTATAAAATTGAAATTAATTCTGATGCTTCTCATTCAAGCTGGGGTGCCTCGAGTAATAACAAGGAATGTTTTGGTTATTGGAAGGAGTCTGAAATGACACTTCATATTAATTAATTTGAATTAAAAGCGGCATATTTAGGTTTAAAAACGTTTGCTAAAGAATTATCTGATTGTCAAATGTTGTTACGCATTGATAACGTAACCGCGATATCTTGCATTAATAGAATGGGCAGCATAAAGTACCCAAATTTAAATGATATGTCCAAAAAAAAAAAAAAAAAAAAAATATGGCAGTGGTGCGAAACACGTAAAATTAAAGTATTAGCTTCTTATATTAATACGAAGGACAATTTTTTACCCACGGCATTGTCTCGCAAAAAGTTTCTAGATACTGAATGGGAATTAAGTGAACATGCTTATTGTGGTATTAAACGAGTATTTGGTGAAATAGACCAGAAATAGATTTGTTTGCCAGTAGGTGTAATACAAATTGCCCATTGTACATTACGTGGAAAAATGAACCCGAAGCATTTGCTGTTGATGCGTTCACCATCAGCTGAACTAACTATTATTTTTACGCATTTCCGCCATTTGCCCTCATTTTAAAGACACTTAGGGAAATAATAGATGATAAGGCCGAGGGTATATTCGTAGTACTAAATTGGCCCACACAGCCATGGTTCCTATTATTGAAAAAGATATCTATTTCTGAATCAATTTATTTTGAACCCAATATTAACCTTCTTCAATCTCCTATCAGATTGACACACAGCTTACACAAGATACTCGGTTTGATTGCCGTGAAGTTATCAGGCAGGTTATATTAAATAAATCGTTATCTGTTGATTCTACAGAAATAATGTTATCTTCTTTATCTAGTAATACTTACAAGCAATATAACAGCTGTATCAAGTCTTGTTTAGTTATTGTTCCGAAATGCAGCACAATTACTTGACCTGTTCAGTTCATGTCGTAATTAATTTTTTAACCGATGTTTTTAACAAAGGTGCAAAATACGGAACTATTAATAAGTACATATTCTGCAATACATATAAATATGAGGTCATATGGGACAC
The DNA here is from genome assembly GCA_944452665.1 of Stenoptilia bipunctidactyla. Taxonomy (NCBI): domain Eukaryota; kingdom Metazoa; phylum Arthropoda; class Insecta; order Lepidoptera; family Pterophoridae; genus Stenoptilia; species Stenoptilia bipunctidactyla. The sequence goes on from OX101729.1 coordinate 19,235,918, forward strand.
AAACATAGTCCTTGATTTTTTGGCTCAAAAATAAAAAAAATAAAAAAAAAAAAATAAAGCAAACATTATCTTTAATGCACCTCGATAATATAAGTAAATATAGTGTTGAAATGTTTATTAAAATTCCAGACATAATCCAAACTACATTCACCCCAACCATTATTAAGGCTCCCTTTTTATAATGAACGTCCAGAGATTTGTCCTGTCCGGTGTATAGAATCATATATTAACAAAACAAGAGAACTTCGTAAAAACTGTAAATATTTATTTATAAGTTATAAAAAGCCACATTTAAAACTATCTTCACAAAGATTAAGTAATTGGATAAAACAGACTCTGTATGAAAGTGGAATCGACACTTCGCTGTTCAGTGCTCACAGCACTCGGCATGCTGCAACATCTAAGGCCAACAAGCTTGGAGTTAATTTAGATACAATTAGAAAAGCCGCTGGCTGGAGTAACTCTTCCAAAGTATTCGCTAAATATAACAAAGAAATTATTGAAAATTCTAGCAATTTCGCAACAACTATTTTGAGTGATTTTATGCCTACATAATAATTAATGTAGGTACCTAATTATGTTGTTATATTTTGTATGGAAATTGATTTAATTGCTATATTATAACTAAAAATGGATAATAATTGTTGATCATGTAAGCTATTTTACTTATTTTCTCTCTGAACATCCTACAATAAGTAAACCTACTAAATCGCAAAGAATTAAGCTGCGAAATATAATTGAAGATCAAACGAACTTCTAAGTGAAGTTCGATCGAAATTATATGAGCAGCTTAATTCGAAGCGATTTATAATCACCCTCCCAGTTTAAAACGAAACATATATATTACTTATTTATTTACTGAAAATAAATATCCCAACCCTTATATCTTAATATATATTATATATATATATATATAAGTAAAATACTTACCTGTGCTTATCGTTTTTTTACCTTACCATGCAATGGTTTATCCTATAAATAGAATAATCCATTACATTTTTATATAATTCGGCTTTAAACAAAATGATTCCAAAAGGGCCGGTTAATTAGGAGCCGGAGGTGAAGCAGTGTTGCCAATACAAAAAAAAAAAAAATGACTCTAAAATAACCGTGAAAGGCTGACACATGGGACCGATACTACAATAAGTAAACCTACTAAATCGCTTCGAATTAAGCTGCTCATATAATTTCGATCGAACTTCACTTAGAAGTTCGTTTGATCTTCAATTTTAAAGGGAAAAATCAAAAGTATTAAAGCAGGATGGATCGCCTGTGTACTATTTTTTTCTTGTTATTGCATGAAATAGCATTCATCGGTATGCATCATAATTTTTTACCATTAACAATATTAATTGGACAATTACAATATTGTACAAGTTATTCCTCACATATTTACAAGCTGAAACTGCGTGCTTTCCGATATTTATCTCAACTTGTTTCTTGAGACACATATTTAATGCCAAAACACTTAAGTCTTACTAAACAAACGAGTTCCATCTCCTTTGTACCACCTTCTTGTTACTTAGAACCAGTTAAGACTGAGATCAGGCATAGTTCAATAAGAAACTAAAACCATTTTTTTACTTTCTAAAATAAAACTTTTTAAGCAAGTCGTTTATATTCACAACTACGGAGCTCTCAAAAGTTCTTTCAACAAAGGGGACTCTAAAATACTATCAACTTCGTCACCGAAACTATTTATCTTCTGCGAAGCAATACACCTTTATTGCAAATCGGGTAATAAGTTGTCAAGGCAACTTTTGTTACAGCTTTTTTACTTAGCAAACTGTACTGTCTAGTCAGGGGTTTTACGACTGTACCAATACGACCAGACGGTACTTTTAAGTAAAATCATTTTTTCATTGTTATATTTTTGGGTTAGTAATGCGATATTGTTTTAACTTGCTCAAACAAAAAAGGTGGATTTTATGAGGTTTATTTTGAATATAAGTTGTTATTGTAGAGCTGGGCTGGGCGGATGATTGTCAATAATCAATAATCAAATATTGAATTTGTATAAATAGTGAAAATGTATTTTTTGAACTTAATAAAGAATCTATTCTTTTTTTACTGACCACATACTGCCCACATCCGTCGACTCAATAGAATCATATTTTTTTGCTAAATTAATTTGAAAACAATCATGACCCAGTGATGTTTCAGACAAGTAGCCATGTTTTAAGTAGGTACTCCATACATTAGGGTAGGCCATTAATGACAAAGCACATGCAAGTCATTGCTTCTACAAAGCAATATCAATAAAGGCCAGAATCCAAATACAATTTACTGCGACAATGAACCTCCGTCCATACAAGAAGTACCAGTATCATTAGCATAACCACAGAGTTCGTAATCTATAGAGGAGTTATTGATGGAGTCTTCTGTCACACGTTATGACGATTTGCAGTTATTTATCGCGAATAAAATACTAACGAAGGTAAATTAAATTCAATACTAGACAGTATTTATTTTAATGGATATTGCAAATGCGTAATTATGGCCTGAATATAAATGTGAAATTTTCGTTTAATCATTAATGCCTTTTTTTATGTTTTATATGAAGTACCTAATCCATACTTTTATTGTAAGGCGAGAAAGTTTGTTGGTTTATATGTTTATTAGTTTTTACTAGTTTAGTTTTAGGGTTCTATCGTCACCTTTCTGTCACATAGCGTGCAACATTAATGTTTTACTTTTATGACCAATCATACATCTACAATGTAATGGTTTGATTACTCGCTGCCAGTGTCAGAGATCCAGAGTTTGGGACTCAGGTTTTCAACCGACTTCCAAAAAAGGAGGAGGTTCTCAACTCGTCTGTATGTTTTTTTTGTCTTTGTTACACGATATTTCGGACAATTTTGAATTGATTTTAAAAATTCATGTTTCATATTATAAAAGATACTTATGTAGTAGTTAGTCCCATATAAATTTATCGGTTGAGTACTTCGTTGCAAATTTCAAATTTTTGAGAAACTATGTATGATATCGGAGAATGTTTACGTTGATGACATATAACTCAGCCAAAGTTTTAACGGGAGGTCGTTTTTTCAAAGCATTCGTTAATTATTCATTTTTAAATTAAATATAAATGGCTTTTGGTTAATCGATAATCACATTTAACTTTTATCATACATAGGTACATACATAACTTCACGCCTGTATCCCTTATGGGCTAGGCAGAACACCAGAGATTAAAGACCATCTGATGTCACGTTTGACAAAGGAGGCATCATAATGATGGAGAGAGGTTTTTGCAGTGACGGGGTCAGCCTATCGCTCACAAAAACGTCAATATAACCTCTGTCCCTTAACAGACTTTCACAGTATGGCCGGGAAGAGAAGCAGCTGGTACATACATTCTATGTTTTTCTTTCGCTCCCGTCCAACATGGAAGAGAAACTTTTATCACTTGAACCATTATTGTAATAAATTCTAAAATTATACTTTAATTCTATGGAAATTTATTAGGACTGCTCTATAAGTTATCAACTCTTTGGTTTGAACCTATTAGCCTACCGTGTATGGGAAGTGCATTTTTATTTAGTTTTTCTATGAAACCTCTCCATAAGCAGAGCATCTAAGATCTTGGAGGCTGCAGCGGTCGTTAAGCCTTATTCGGAAGGGTTGCTCAACAGGTTTCGATGGAGTTTTGTCGTTCTTCTGAGATAAACTGTATCTACTTATCCCAAGACATCTGATTATACTATTCACCGTGATTTGTATGGATTTAAAGGCTGACAGATAAATGGTTGTTGTAAAGTCATTTCGGTTACATTAGAGGGATTTCGAAACTGCATTTTGAAAGGGTTTTGATTGGATTCTGTTGCTAAAGATTTTATATCACGAAGACCATTTTGAAATAGGTCAGTTGTTTGAAATATTTTCGCAATAGAATTGTTGTGAACCAGAGAAATGCGGGGATAAAATGTATTTTATTATTAATTTGATGTTTTCATACTGTTAAGATATTCGACAATATTAGGTACCTACTTGAAATCCTAGCGCGACCTTTTATTTGTTATGATATTTTTGGATGTTTATTCGTAATTTATACCAAATAAATACTGGATTGACCTTATAATAAGTGGAATACGGACTTATTTACATTATCAATTAGGTGTATAAGGTCGGATTAATTATTCACTTTCGCACAAAGATGTAAAGATAGTTCTGCGTTTTAAGCTTTTCGTTAAAGTCTATTGTTCCTGTTATATCACTGGCTAATACTTCCCTTTATTTGGAACACTGACACGTAGTTATTATGAGGATTAAAATAAATAGAAAGAACCACAGAGGGAAGGACGGAAGTAAACCGTGAGGCACCTCCAAAGAGAAACACCGTTAAAAGTTAAAACCGTAAAAAATAACATATTTTTTATCTGGGTTAGTATTCCATATTATTAACTCACTCAGCATTTTAAATCAATGTTCTGTTGCCTATATTACATAGGTTCATTTGTGTTATGAATTGTAAAATCAAGAGACAATTCAAAAATATTATATTGATTTAAGAAAAACTGGTTTAAAATTTAACCCGATTCAATGCGATGGAACAAGGGATCGAGTGTTAAAAATATCCAAGAGTATCTTTTTAAAGTTATTAAATTACCAGGATTGGCATTAAGTAGTATTCAAAATAAAATACATTTTATTATAAAATTGATAAAAACCTGCAGTAATAAGTTTTGCCACGGTAAAAAGAACCGCATGAACAGCCGAGATAAAACTATTACCCAATAATTGAACTTAATTATTAACAACTACTAATTTATAAACAGTTATATAATTTATAAATAAACAGTTTGTTTATATTAAAGGTCGGCGAACTCATCGTTTGTATTAAAGCTCTGATAGTATGTAAATATTATCATTACACTTTTGAAAGTGTTTGGGAGTGGATGTATGGACTCATCATCATCAAAAAAAAGTTAATATAAGCACAGTAAAGAGTTTTGGATCATGGAGGTTGCTATCTTTTAAGAACTCTTTTATTATCTGAAATAAAAATGAATGTAATGATATTGCTAATCTCTGAAACAACCTGTCAGATTTGAATTTGATAGCGTCACTTTTTCAAACATTAAAGGCGGGAACAAAAGCTATGCGGTAAAACATCGATAAAATTTGTGAAAGCTATAACACCAAATATCTGAGATCGTAAATCGCTAAAAGATTCGATTAATCAAGTCCGATATTGATATCTGAAATCCGTCATATTTAAATAGTAATAAGTTTTACGGGTTTCTTTAATAACTGATGAACAATCTCACGAAAGCCTATTAAAATGGGCGCCAAATTTTATAGCATTGTTAGACATCGCACGGAATGTTTAAAAATACTTATAAACTGGGTCGCGCATTGTTTCGCTGGAGGTGTCAATGAACCAACGTTGAGTGGCGGTCGTAAAGCTTGCCAAATTGACGCGATTAGATCCACGTGTGATTTATATCACAAGGTCATAGCAGGAGTTTTTCATTCAAGGGTTCCGCGAAAGACGAGGATGAAAATAGCCGTATTGAGAATTGTTTTTAGTTGCAAATTCGTCTGAGTGTATGTAATTGTTCAGGTAATTATATTCAAATTTTAGAAATGGAACTTTTGACATGGCCGTCGAAAACAAAACACAGATACAGATATTAAACCTTCATATAAGAGATCTAAGAAGAAGTAAGTCATGTAAATACTGCATCATTTGTAGAATGTTATGTTAAGACATTAACAGATTAAATATATATAAATAAAAACCTCTCAACTTAATCCCTCTCCTGGGCCGCTGTTTTATGCTGACTCTACAACTATGACACGACACTACTCGACACTCCTGATATTTTTCAAAGTCCAAACATAGGTAAAATCCAGTACCTAGACGTAAACTCTTATTTCAAAAAATTTTAACTTACGAATCCTTTAAGTATAAACGTTCTATTTGTATTTCACCTTTTCAGATTTTCACGTTTCGATATTACAATAATGAATTCCCACCAAAATCGTACATGTAAATGTTCGTTGGTGGTAAAAACAAAAAGCTAATTTGTCTGGAGTAAGTTGCACGTCTACGCCGTCTGGTGTCGCTCGTGTCGTCTACACCTTTCCACTTAGGGCTGCCAAACACTTTATCGAGAGCTAACCACTTAATTTTATAGATGGGGAGGCTACAAACTATTCAGTTTAAAGTAATCCTGGGACGTAAAGCATATTTTTGAGTTATATGATTTGAATATAAGGTTTTACTGAAAGTTAGTACCTACTTATTTTAAATAGTAGGGCTTTCGGGTTCATATAAAACTTTATTGCCAATAGTATGATTTTAAATTAAATTATTTGCTGTTTTAATGGTAGGTATTCATAAAAACGGTCTAGAGCGCTTTTGAATCATATTTTTTCTGCATAAGCTATTAAACTGATTTGTAAGTGACGATGAGGTTAAAGATTGAGCATGAAGAGCTGTATTCTCATAAAATATGAGGTACCAATTTAATGAATTCGGTAATGAAATGAAAATTTTTTATTCATCATAAGACCATCGAATGGCCGCTTAATGACTTCACAATTTTGTACTTCGGCTTTAACAAGGTGTTGATAGTTATTGAATAAGATATTACAGTAGACCAAGAGACAAAAAAAGCCGGCGGAAAAAAACTCTTGGCACTCTTTTTCAGTCAGGATTATACGAATTAATACAAATAGGTACATACAGTACAAATTGATTATGACATGAAAAAAAAAACACACGACAGCTAATTGTGAGAGCCAATGTCATGCCACAACCAAATTGCTTACAAAGTAGGTGCATTGAGCAATACGAACATGACAAACTGGGACCAGAGTATTTAAACAAGAATGGAATAAAATAGTCATTGTATCATCAGCAAAACGACCTGGCACCGCTAGCAGCACCCGTTCACGAGTATAACGCAAGCACCAGCCATCACTCTCCTCAACCATATTTTAGGGAAGAGGGTATACAATGGCTGAAAAGGCATCAACCCGTATGTCTCCAATGTGCCAACTTACTTGACAAGCTCTATAAGGGTGGTAGAGCTTATTTTATAGTCCTTATTATCTTAGAGCCTCAAAGTATTACAAAGTCCATTGTAGGCCCATATGGACATTGTAATACTTTGAGGCTACTTAAATCTTGAATTTGAGTAATTTATTAAATAATTTAATTGATAAATTAATAAGTAATACTGCTGCTAACAGCCCTATTTGTTTTCCCTTAATTAATGGACACATTAGGTCTCGCTTCATAGCTTTGTTAATAGTTTAATGACTGACACCGATATATGACACATACTTACTTATATTATTAGGATAGTCCCATTATTTCGAATATATCCAGTGCATTTTACTTTTATTTAATAAACTTATACTGTCATAGCAGTAAAATGCTTTTATTGCACTAGACGGAATCAAAACTTCTATTTAGTGGCGGTAGATTTGCAAGTGGATTTAGGAAGGTTATACACTGATGAAAACAAAGGGATTTCCCTTCAGTAGTAGATACCGTGGACACTGGTTAGATTCATGGTAAATGAATGTAAAAGGATGTTTGTTACTCTCGTAATAAGGCCTAAAAACAACTGATTATTACTTACTTACTTACTTCACGCCTGTTTCCCCTATGGGGTAGGCAGAAAACCAGAGGTTATAAGACCATCTGTTGTCACGTTTGACTTTGGAGGTATTGTGGATAGAGACTATTGCAGTGACAAGGGTTCAGCCTATCGCCCATAAAACGCCTATAAAACCTCTGTCCCTTAACAGACTTTTACATTATACCCAGGAACAGAAGCAGCTGGTACATTCTATGTTTTGTTTTCACTCCCAGTTCAGCATGGAAGATACTTATATATTTTACAAAAAAGCTAGTTATAACTGATCAGATCTCGATCAATATTTCGAATGACATTATGATTGCACATTCAAGTGAAGTAGTTGGTATTGGTACGGCTATTCCAATTACTGTCCTTAAACATATTTTTTATACAAATTCACTCATCTCGAGTGAATTGTAGACAATTGAAATTCTGTATTCATTCATTTAAAAATAATATAATAGACCTTTTTTTACACATTGTTGTCGATCAATTCTAATTTCAAATTTACACATTAAACTTCAAAAACAAAACACATCCTACTTAACTCATCAACTGCCATTCCCCACATAAAGATAAAATCTATGAACTGTATTTTATCTATGGCTATTAATTCGCTGGCCACTGTCACGGAATCGTAATAAATTGGAGTGGTCCTTGGACGCGTATTAACGTCCCTTAGCGAGGATGATTAATCACGGACAGACATACAGACGGACGGACTAATTCGGTCAGTTAAAGTTCACTGACATGAGAGAAGAAAAATCCTACCTGCAGGTGGGTGCACTTTCCGACGGGTGTAACGGTTCACTGACTTTCATTTCGCACGAACAACGTTTCACAGAAAAATTTGATATTTTGTCATGAAATCGGAGATCACTATAGTCAAGTTTTTAAACCTCAAAAGGAGCGTTTTGTTTATTTTGAATTGCCGTAAGTCTCTTTTTTGATAGAGCCTCTGACAGATCTCCACATAAACTGATTATGTTATCCAATCTTTATTTTACTCTTCAATTTCAATTCTAAATCTTATTTTGACTTTTGATATTTGCTCTTGAAAATAAATACAAACTTTTATTTCCAAGTCTATTTTTTCATATTTCGACGAAACAATATTCGGTTAACCGACACTTCACTAAACCAACGAACCTAGCTTTCCGATGTTATCGAAAACTTGGAAGATTTATTACTGGTTCTATTTTTGAATGTAATTTTTTAAATGTCTAGAAAAAGTTTTTTAGTTTTCTGCTTCCGACCGTCGGGTTTCCAGGACTTTACAGGGTTTTTAAAGCTTATTTTGTCGCTTAATTTTGGAGTGTCAGTTTGGGTACTAAAGTTTCATATATTTTATCATTTAACTTAAGTCTCAGACGAGTGGTTTATTGTATCGAAACAGTCAATGATTTAATCTCTGTGTCCACTTTTATTCTCTCTTTTAATCTACATTAAGTAATGGCTACTTAATGCTTTTAGTTGCAATTCTTCCCCTATACTACTCTTTTTGATTGTTTTTTCTGTTTATCATGGCCTGTTAATTCATGGTCTTTAAATGTTAAAGTTAAGTACAGGAATAAATATCATATTTTTAACCGGATTAATCAAGTACCTATAATTATTACATTTTACATTTTAACGCCACGTTTCGGAATTTATGCTGGCCCCTTGGTGATTCCAGTAAAAACTGTTTTATTTAAGATTATGACTTGGGAAAACCTAAGACATTATTCAAAGATGGAGAGTTTTTAATCTCAATGAAATATTAATATATGTATTTATACACTTTATTGTTACGTGTCTGTAAATCTTCTGAAAAATAAATAAATATTAAGCATACATTTTAGTATTAATAAAAAAAAACTTTTTATTATTTAATATTTATCAAGATTTAATAGTAGAAGTAATAGCACCTCAGTAAAATAATTCCATCATTTATATAAATGTTTTTAAATCTCAACCAACATTATTTTAATAAGAAAAGAGACGTATTAATATCAACCACACATCCATTCATGATGAACTTGCCATTCCAAAATCGTTCCTATAGTAATATAGTTATGGTCGTAGCAGTAACTGTTTATCGCTGTTGGTAAAACACGTAAAACACATGTGTGGGCAAATCTGATGCACTTGCGGCCCTTCTGTGGTGTTGTCAAAACTGAATAGCCCACACAGGATAAATATAGTTTTATAAGGTATAAAACTACTAATTTTATTTAATCATTTTTTTTTATCGTCGGATAAAAGTCATCGGAAAGTTGTTTTAACATTTTTTATAATTGTATGACATGTCATTATTTATCTAGCTAGCTATTTCACGCGGTTTTACCTCGCGATTTCTAATAAAAAGTAGCCTTTGTGCTATTCCAGACTGTACACTATCACTATGCCAAATTTCATTCAAATCCGTTGAGCCGTTCTGCCGTGATTGAGGAACAAACATCCATACATCCATCTAAACTTTTATATTTATAATATTAGCAGGTAAGACTTATAAGATAAACTTGAGACAAGCTTAAAACTATCGAGTAACAGCCCGTTCACACATGGTACGTTTTACTGGATACGTTTTATCGGATACGTTTTTTTTCATCGATGGCGCATGGAGTTGCATGAGCAACTTCACATATGGCACAGTATTCAGTATACGTATTTACGGTACAAAAACGTATCCAGTAAAACGGACCATGTGTGAACGGGCTGTAATACTTTATTTAAATTCCGCTCGGAACGCAACAACGCTAGTTAACTGGGCAACAACAACATATGGAGATGATTGAAGCATTCATAACTGTCAACCTGTCAACCTGACACCTATCATCTCATTCACTTTCTAATGAATATAATTTGCTTATTAGCTAAATTGTTCAAAGCCTCTTTAAACATTAGGTTTGGTTTATTGTTTCAATTTAAACAAAATGAAAACAAGACTACTATATCTTTATTGACATCTATAGTCGTCGGATTTAAAGTACTTAAATTGACTTGTGCCGTCACTCGTCAGTGAATTTTACAATGACGTAAATTTCTAACCTCTGAGGCCGTCTGTCATATCTTTATCAGTTTTGTTTGACGTTGACATCTGGTGAGACGTCAACGTCAACTCTTTGAAAAAGCTCTACAGTTGCAAATAGGGAGTAGTGTTGCCAAGATAATTGTTGCATTTTTTAAAATAAGTCCTATTCAATCCAGCTTTAAAAAAAACGGAGGCTCTTTACATATATTTCGCCAGCTTAAAGTATGCAGAATATGTTATTGCTGGAAATATGCTTTTCATTTTGTAACTCTTGGCCACGGTACAGGTATCTTCAGTAATTGAACTCGGCCGCATCTTTGAAATAAATGCCTACAGCACCGCAGTCCGTTCACTTTTGTGATAGGGCTGCCCGCCTTCAGTATTTAAATTACATTTGCCTACTTTGTGTTTACTTCTATTTAGTTTTGTAACTGCAAATACATATACTTTTTTTATATACCAAATACATTATTTTGTGAATTGAATAGGAAGTGTTCAACAAAATAACGTTTTGTGGCAAAAAACCATGTTTACGTTTGAATAACAAATCGTTCTTATAAATTAGCGACCAAAAAATACTTGCGCCTCGGCTGAGACGTACGAAATGATTTATTAATAAATTTTAAAGTAAAAACAGTGCGCATATTAACGTAAAGGTCAATCAACAATTGTTTCGGCATGCAGACACTCGTGGCTGGCCGCACGCCGAGATCGAGCCGCGTAGGTATAGCTCGCGTTAAGTCCGTTTGTATGAAGTTGAACTACTGTATACTTATATTATTACCTTGTTTTGGCAGTGCCGGCAAGTATGGCAGATTTGACTGTTCTCCTTTCGTACAAATATGCTATCAAGGTTGGTTGTCAAGGCAACGCTTAGACATTGCTTTGTTTAAAATCTAAGATTAAGGATTGAGATATAACACTGAAATATCCAATAAATGTATATTTAAATATCATTAAAAATCCGTTCTCAAACCACATGTTACTATGCCACAACCTTAAAAATTCAGTTTAATGATAAATCGTTGTATGGCCCATATAATTATCATTAATGAAAGTCTGAATGTTTCGTTCTCATGGGTATTGTTTGGGTGCGAGTGTGTGTTGGCAAAGCGACGGGCGCCGTGGAGGCGAGGTGACTCATTCGACCCCATTCTACGAAACGAATGTAAAGCTTCCCTGGATACCGGACGATCTTTGCCTTGCTAGAGATTAAACTAATTAGCTAGGTGATTAATTTCATAGAATAGAAGCTTTAACTAAGAGTGTGGTTAATGGAAATCTTATTTCAGCCTGCTGATAAATATCAGCACTTTCACAGCTATATATTCTATGTGAGTTATAGCTACGAGAACCAGTTTTCATATAATATTGTCTTAAGTTTTCACGTATAATTTATATTACTGAGTCGCTCGTGACCACGGGGTCTGAGACACCAAAACGTCGAGTTAAAATATAAATTATACGCGATTAATCCGGTTAAAAAGTAGTTTTATTCAGTTTTCATATCTTGTCACGCGTGGCTATGCGTGTGCCGTACTTCCGTATCCACTTGTCGTGGCCACGCGCGTGGCACCCGTGACGCAATTTCGCTTGTAAAATTACTTTAGTGTTCTTGTACAGTCGTGTCAGTAGTTAAACGTGTCGTGGCTAAACTTCGATTAAAATCGCAAATCGATGTAGGCGCGTGTGGTACAAGAGGGTGCTAGCCACGTCTCAACCGCGCGTGGCATACGTCCGTGCCGTACGTGCGTGGCTACGCGACGTGGCAGTTTTCACGTGGACTCGCGTGACGCAACGTTGGCTGTAAAACTCTCTTCATATTAGGTAACATTGAAGTCGATGTTGGCTGAGGCTCAAGCTTAAACTCTTTGAATCTGAATCACCTATGATGAGATAAAATGTATTTTAACCGCGAGTGACTTCGATTTTTAAAACTAATTATAATAATAATAAAATAAAAACTTTATTGCCAGTAAATTAAATACAAATTAAAAAAGGTAAAACAAGTATTACAGTGTAACTTAAAACTAAAGAATACAAAAAATTAATACTGTTTGTCACTACTTCCTAAAAAGGGCATGGGCCCTGTAAACTTAGGATAAGTAGAGTGCTCAACCTATAAGTACATTTAACAAATTAAGATTTTCAGATTGTTTATAACAAGTTATATCAATAACAGTAACAATTTCAACAATTTTAAGTTTAGAATTATTAAAGAAAGCATTCTGTTTGCGTCAAAATAAACCAAAAATACGACGTCAACTTATGATCAAAAGCCACGCTAGCCAGGCGGGCTTATAAGGTGTCCTACCACTAAGATCCGGGATTATTCGGATTAGTCGACTTTCACGACGCGCTTATCCAAAATAGAGATAAGACTATTCTTGGCGGCCCAACGCGGTATTATGAAATGAGTGATGAGTTTCTTAACAAAACTCACACGAAAGAGCCCTTTATGTCATTTAATTTACGGGCTACAAATAAACTGTATATGTCTAATTTGTAATGATAGCAGTTAAAACCGAAAACTCTGAAGGTAGAAACCTTTTCAGTTAAGAAGTCCCGCGATTTGAACGATAATACACCCTATGTATTGACATAAGAGCACAGAAGAGCACGGAACATCGTTTATGAAAACGACTACACCGATTCATCCCAGACAGTCTCTTCAAAAACATGCTCTGCTACATTGCACGCAATGAACCTGAATGAAACCTTCAACTCTTATTTAAAGAACCCATTCCCATTCACTCGATTGAAATTAATGATCCACATAAAATCAAAATAAAGGTATCTTCGTGCCTCTTACACCCGGAAGACACAAATTATTATTGCAACACTTAGCGCATAAATTTACAGCAATAAAAGGATTCTCGAGTGATATTTCATTTTGCACGTGTCAAAACAGACCGCCAAAAGCCAGAGAAATATCACCAAACGGCCAGCTTAAAATTATTTACAATGGTTTAGTACTGCATTGTTCGATTTATTGCGGTGACGATTTAAAAGCCGAATAAGGAAAAATATTATTTTCGAATCGCTTGTTATTGATGCCGGAAATCCAGGAATGGGGCCACTTAATGGTTTGCGGGGTGATGCATTGAAACAGGTCAGGAATTTAAATTATAAGACTCGTAGTGCGTGGTTATATTGCACCATAATACAAATTATATTTCGTCGCTTCATTCTTCAGATATTATATAACAGGTAGGTAGTCCTTTTTAGGTACTAGGTAACTTCGCATAATTTAAAGTATCATAAAAAAAACACTGTGGTGGGGCGCCGCATGATCCACCCGGTTCGCGCCAAGCCCTCATTCTTTTTTCGTGCGTGGTAACAAGCATACGTCATTTACTTTAATCATTTACTTAAGTTTTTACAAAATGCCTAAACGTACAGCAGAAGAACAGCTTCAACATTATAATATAAAGATAAAAAAGTTGGAACAAAAAATAAATAAAAAACGGAAACAGCGAATTATTTCTTCCGATGAAGAAGAAATCTTACAAGGTAAGACCTACTTATTCGGTTTAAAAATGTTATTTAAAACATCAGAGCAGAAAATGCGTGTAATCTATAATAGATATATCACGTTATCCGCTCAATATCGTAATGATGTAAACTTTAATAAATTTTATGTGATCTTATCGATCACCTTTTGTTTTCAATACGATTACAGAAAATGCGGGTAATCTCAAGGAGATTTATCTCGTTGTCTGTAATACGTTATGGGCGTTATATTAATATGAATTAGACATAAACATGTCGCTTCCAAGGTTATTTAAAAAATCAGAGCAGAAAATGCGTGTAATCTATAATAGATATATCACGTTATCCGCTCAATATCGTAATGATGTAAAATTTAATAAATTTTATTTGATCTTATCGATCACCTTTTGTTTTCAATACGATTACAGAAAATGCGGGTAATCTCAAGGAGATTTATCTCGTTGTCTGTAATAACGTTATGGGCGTTTTTTTAATATGAATTAGACATAAACATGTCGCCTCCAAGGTTATTTAAAAAATCAGAGCAGAAAATGCGTGTAATCTATAATAGATATATCACGTTATCCGCTCAATATCGTAATGATGTAAAATTTAATAAATTTTATTTGATCTTATCGATCACCTTTTGTTTTCAATACGATTATAGCTGAAATAAATGCTGAAATCTCAGCAGCCATAACTGACATAGCACGAGCACGTGACAAAAAAAAAAAAATCCAAAACTTTTAGCAACAGCTGGGGTACGGTATTACCACCATAAATCGAGAGATGGACGTCCTCCCTGAGAAGGAAGAAAACAAAATGAAGGCCTTCCGTCACGTAAGTGATGGATGCTGCCTATTATCAGACCTCCACTTTATGTTCACCAAAGATAGGGTAAAACTGATTTTACCTAATTTGGATACAAACTTTAAACATGTTATACAAGACTCCGAAAGAGACGAAACTTTATTCGGAAGTTTGTTGCCGGAAAAAATAAAGGCAAGTAAAGCCATTGAAAAGTAGGGAGCCCTAATTAAAAAAGGCCCAGCCAAAACAGTCTCCTCTCAAATATCAACGGTCAACCGGTCGTCTCAGCAGGAAAACTGGACAGGACCTCTTCGTTACCCGTCGTTCAGGGGGGGCGGGGAGGTCAGAGGAAACCGATAGCAGCTCAAACACAGCGGCGCCCTCAATCGAACTCTGCGTTCAACGCCAAGTTCAAGCCGCAGACTTAGTCCAGGACGCGTGCTCCGACCCAACATTAATCAAGGTACATGCAGGTCGAAGTAATTTATTTTATGATTGTTGGACAAAAGTAACTAAAAACGAAGTTATATTGAAGTGGATAAATTATGGATTTAGAATACCATTTGATACTCAAATTTGTCAGTATTCTATTCCTAAAAATAATTTGTCATCATGTGAAAAAAGAGACATGAAAATAGCTATAAATAAATTATTAGACTTAGGGGCTATAAAGCCTTGTTCTCCTTCAAATGATCAATTTATTTCAAATATATTTTTAGCTCCGAAACCTAACGGAGAAAAAAGGTAAAATCTTTAAACAAGTTCGTAACAAAAGTACATTTTAAAATGGAATCTTATAAAACAGCCTCGAAATTAATTCCTCGTAATGGATACTTAGCCAACATAGATATGAAAGAATCATATCTACTTATGCCGTTTTTTGTTAGTGACAGAAAGTACCTACGATTCGAATTCCAAGAAAATGATTCGTCTGAGCCGATCACTTACGAGTTCACAGCAATGCCGTATGGATTATCGGTAGCTCCGTGGGTATGTACAAAAATTATGCGTGAAGTAATGAGTCATTTGAGTAAACAAGGTTTTAAGTCTACTACCTATTAAGACGATCTTCTTATTGGAGATACATATGAAGAATGCATGATTAATGTAAGAGAAACTTTGAAGTTATTACATTGTCTAGGTTTTATTGTAAATTTCGATAAAAGTCACATTGTACCAAAAAAGTCAATCAAATTCTTAGGTTTTATGTTCAACACAGAACAGATGTCTATAACGTTACCTGGCGATAAGCGGCATAACATTGCACAGTTAATAAATAGGTACATTAATCTTTAAAGTTCATTACGAAATTTCGCTAAACTTATAGGTGTATTGATCGCAGCCTGTCCAACCACAAAATATAGATTCTTATATACAAAAATATTAGAGAGACAAAAGTTTTTAGCCTTAAATAAGTTCGGAGGAAACTATGAGGTGAAAATGAATCTTAATAAGATATTACTAAAAGATTTATGGTAGTGGAAAAATAATATTAATATTATTTCTTGTCCAATCATTACTCAAAATTATAAGTCAGAAATTTACACCGACGCATCTAGGACAGGCTGGGGAGCAGTATGCAAAAATAATAAATATAGTGGTTCATGGACGAACAGTGAAAAAGAAAATACATGAACTTTTTAGAATTACTCGCGGTTTTGTTAGGTCTCAAAAGTATAGCTAGTGAAGGAAAAGATTGCGCAATATTATTACGTATTGACAATACTACCGCCATTAGCTACATTAATAGGATGGGAGGTATTCAGTTCCCACATTTGAATATTTTAAGTAGAGAAATTTGGCAATGGTGTGAAAAACGCAATTTATGGATATTTGCTTCTTATGTTAACACCAAAGAAAATCGAGCAGATTTCGAGTCCAGAAATGGGCCCTCTCGGATAGCGCTTTCCAACTTATTGTAAATAGTTTCGGGCCCATTAAGATCGACTTGTTCTCAAGTCGAGCCAATGCCAAATGTTAATTATTTGTCACCTGGAAGCCTGAACCTGATGCAGTCGCAGTTGATGCATTTACAATAAGCTGGGCTGACTTGGATTTTTATGCATTTCCTCCCTTTTCTCTTGTATTAAAATGTATACGAAAAATCATTGATGATAAAGCCGAAGGGGTACCTGTATTCCCCTTCTGGCCTTCCCAGCCATGGAGTCAGCACCCACTGCACTCCAGCCTTACCCTGGGTGCCGCGAGGCTCTCCGGGCGTCGTTCAGCCGGCGCAGCTGCCCACCAGAGGCTCTCACGTTGATGCTCGCCTCGCTCGCAGACACTACTGTTCGCCAGTACAACGTCTCATTGAAGTTATGGTTTCAAGAAGTGTGGTTATGAATTAATAGTTTCGAAAAATCCATTCCATTATTTCTTTGATTCTTAAACGAGCAATTTAATAAGGGATGTTCTTACGGTTCATTAAATACACATCGATCTGCATTATCTCTTTTATTAGGAGAAGAGATAAGTGATAACAGTTATTTTAAACGCCTCTTAATAGGAGCCTATAAAACTAAACATATTAAGCCTAAATATTCATTTACTTGGGATCCAAATTTAGTACTAAATCAACTGTCTTCTTGGTATCCAAATATTAATTTTTCATTAGAAAATATTACAAAAAAAAACTCGTTACATTATTAGCTTTATGTACCGGTCAAAGAGTACAGACATTGTCTTTACTTAAATTAGAAAATATTGTTTTTCAATCTGATAAAGTAAATATTATTATAACAGATATAATCAAGACTTCCGCTCCAAATCGTGAACAGCCCTTATTATCTCTCCCAAACTTTCAAAGCAATATCAACATATGCCCAGTATCAACTTTAAAAGAATATATTTTTATTACAAAAAATATCTGAGGTTCAAACTCCGGGAATCTCTTCGTAACATTCAAAGCTCCCCACAGAACTGCATCAAGTCAGACGCTAAGTCGATGGATTAAGCAAACGCTCGCCACGAGCGGCATTGACATGAGCGTTTTAGTGCGCACAGCACACGACACGCGTCGACCTCAGCCGCGCGCGCGGCCGGTATCAGTGTCGATGTCATTCGAAAAACGGCCGGGTGGACACAAAACTCACAGGTGTTCGCAAAGTTTTACCATCGGCCTTTAGATGATCAACAAAATAACTTTGCTTTGTCGATACTTAATCGAGACATTAACAATACTTAACCTAATATTAAAAATAGTTATTGAATATTACGTATTTTGATATTAAGTAAATTACTACATTAAAAATTATGTGTCTATAAATAGACTATCACTAAGTTTCATTAATTTAAGCTGATTATAATTTCTAGCGACTCAAATAAAGTAAGATTATTTGAAGCTCATTATGTAATAATACTAATTATTAAGTACTATAATAATAAAATATGTAATTACATATTTATATCTTTACTTATTTCAATTCCAAGTATATACCTAAACAAAACTTTCTATCTCTGAAAATCTACCTGTTATATAATATCTGAAGAATGAAGCGACGAAATATAATAGATGATTAAACGAACTTCTAAGTGAAGTTCTATCGCTATTATATGAGTCGCTTCATTCGAAGATATGACGTACCCACCCACCCCAGAACCCATTTAAAAGTTTCGTTTAGGGTCTCTAAAGAATGAGGGCTTGGCGCGAACCGGGTGGATCATGCGGCGCCCCACCACAGTGTTTTTTTTATGATACTTTAAATTATGCGAAGTTACCTAGTACCTAAAAAGGACTACCTACCTGTTATATAATATCTTCGAATGAAGCGACTCATATAATAGCGATAGAACTTCACTTAGAAGTTCGTTTAATCATCTATAATGTTTACGAACTCACGAAATTAGGCATCGGCGCTTCCTTAGTCCCCGTCAAAGCCGCGTTGGCATCGAATACGGTACTCCTTCAGCCCATGCATAAACGTGTTGTCGTAAAAGACGACTTATCCTAGCGACCCTGCTTGTTGGTAGACCCTTTTTAGAATTCATCTGGCTAGCGACCTTATGCCCATATAAAATCTGCCGCCAAATATCACTTTTTAAATGTTTCATGAAGAGCAATATCTGAATGCTTTCAGCTTAGACGGTATCGTCACTCACTATTCGGAGAGATTTAAGTCAAACGCGTGGTTGGTCACCGTTGAACACTTCTAGATACCAATAATAGAAAGCTGTTATTTGTTTTGTCCGCATAAATTTTGGTTCCCGCGCGGTTATTTTAGATCACTTCTTTAGTAAAAAATACCTATAGGAACATAACGCTATCAGAAGTTTATCTTTTTCATTTCTTTAATCATTAAAAATACTTCAAGCATAGAGTATGAATTTTCCAAAAGGGCTATTTTTTTTCTTTCTGTTTCTGTTCAAATCAAACTCATACCTAACTTAATAACAACTTAACAACTTGCAAACTGCCAAAGGTTGTAGTCAGCGGAACTCGCCCGTGTCTCCACGTACGGAACTTTAGTTACTAATATTGAATTAGTGCCAAAGTACAGTCGAGTACACTTAAAAACAAAGAAGACATTCGCGAGGAAAGTTTTGAAAACATTTTAGCTTATTGACATTTTTATAAAAGTTTATTAGGATTTAAGGAAAGTGAAAGTGTCTTTTCGGATTATATTCGCCATTTTTATTTTAAAACTGCAGTATAGCTAGTTTTGAAATTGGAAATGATGAATAAATTATGACTATTTATATTTCAAATTCTTAAAAGTTTTTTTTTCTTATAAGGCATAACATGCTATTTCTGATTGGATTTTAAAATACTAAGGGCGGCTTGCGCATCGTCGTTAAATACAGTTTAAGAGCGACGTAAACGCATTTAGTCTGCTAACTATAATTAGCGTCTTGTACAACAAAAATTTAGGCACTAATCACGTTTAACGAACTGTCAAACCTTTTTTATTGTATTTAGGCTAAACATATTTAGCAAGATAAACTCATTTAACTAAATTCTGTTTAGACCAAATGTTACGCAAGCCGCCCTAAAACTTGACATATGTACATTATTTAACAAAAATATATAAATGAGCTAGCCAAATCAACACACCAACGCTGTTGTCCTAAAGTTTTTATGGAGAACTAGAACAATTTAAAAAGTTTAATATAAACGGTTCAGAGCTACACTGCCACAAACGGATACTGTGGACTCCTCATTCGAGTTGGAGGTTAAAACAATACTTTCCTCCTATCCTCCAATTGGATTTACGTAAGAAATCGGAAAAGGTAATGCAATAATGCCAATAGTTAGAACAATAGATGTCGCGGCACGTCGCCACTGCCGTCTGGCCTGCATCCTCAGTGCATTCATTGACTCCACCGTACTTAGCCAGCGAGGATCACGACAGGAATTAATGCAATGATTAATGCTATTGAATTTTAATTGTTACTAGTAAGTAATGCAGTTATGTATGAATGTGGCCTAAAAAAGATGCATTATTTATTTTTAATGATAATCTCATAATTGTTACAAATTTAACATTGAAGCTCGCTTAGTGAAAATTACTCAGATTTGATCAATAATACTGAAGTACCTATAGATTAATTGACACATTTACATTGATATAGCTCCAGTCATGATCAATGCTTAAGAAAACTTCATAATACAGGCTAGGTGTGTTACTTAAAATATTAGAATGCATTTCAAAGAAGTGGTCTTAAAAACTCGGTAAATATCCCGTTTCTAAAAATTGTTCAAATGTTAGTGAGCATGGTAGTTTAAAAACATACAAAACATTGTTTCTTTATCTCATAGAAAAACCATTTAGAACAAATAATGAACAAAAAGTGTCCATTAAAGTTATCTAGACATACAGAAGCAACCACATTCGCTATCTTAATTTGATTCTAACAGTCAGTAACATTGAACTCTGGTGACTTGAACTGCAATCGACAAGATTAACTTCGATCGATTTCGATTTCGATTCTTGCTTTTTTTATACACCGCTAACGACCAGCTTTGGATTTGTTCGGGTAGACTAAACAAAGTTGGCATGATTTTTTCAACAATTAACTTCATGTTTCAGCTAATTCACATATAACTGTGTTAATTTTACATTAAAATCTACTTCCGGATTCGTTTATTCCCTTCAATAGAAATAGTTCAGATTGGCGAACTACGTGTCGGTTAGTTAGACTCACTTTCATATGTTTTGACACCTTTATACATATACAGGGTCACTGGTGGATCACTTTCAAAATTCCAGGACGTGATAGTTTAAGATCATACATGAAGAGAAAAAATAAATATTAATTATTTACTGAGTAAACTTCTCTGAAAGTTAAGGAATTCATAACGCAACACATTAGCGTAATACAATAAATACTTAGCGGGTGGTGGTGTGCGTGTGGCGGGAACACTGCTGTGTGCGTGTTGACTGAGGCAGCGCGTCGGAAAAAGTGTATTAATGTCTCTTTATTTATTCATAGGGATTTCTGGTGAAAAATTAAGTACCTACTTTTTTACATAATTATGATCAGAATCGAGTACAGAGTACTCTCCTTCAGTATTGCAAATTTGTAACCAGTCACCCTATATAGTAGACATTTTATTATTGTTATAAGTATTCAAATAATAGACCTATAAAAATTACCATTTGATAGTAAAAACAGTATTTGAAAGGCAAACTTCATTAAATTTCATTCACACTCGTACAATTTACCATATGTATGGATACTTCAAGCGCTCCATCTACCTGACTTGAGCAAACTAGCGTAGTCACAAAATTAATGAAGTGTACTGTCATAAGTTTTTGAATAATGTCCTCAACACAAAGGAGAGGGTCCTGTGTGAACGTCCCTATGAAGGTAACAATGGACCTCCCTATACGACTTGATGATATGCAAACAAAATTGTGTGAGGGCTTACGAGATCCCTGAGCTCACAAAATTTTATATTATGCGCTAGTCAATTTCACTTCAGTGGCAACAGGTATAAATTATAAATCCTTATAGCTCCAGACGATTCTAAAATCCTAGAGTAGAATTTAGTTTCTAGAAAATATAACTCCTTATTTATTAAATCGTGTGCGCTCTCGCGTAATATACTGTTCGTTGTTGTTTGAACCGTGATATGTGTTGTTTTTACAAACAAATATTCAAATGTTTTTAGCCCTAGGACGAAATAAAATCGACACGACCCATAAACAAAGGCAACTCTAAAACCTTTTAAAGTTATGTGCTGTGGCGCCAGGGCTGTCAACATCAAATTTTATTGATAGTTTATTGTAATTTACATCGGGATTATCGGAAACGGAGTTGATAAAAAGAAGCTTATATTTAGATAGGTAGTGTCAAATTATCAGGAGTATTTTTGCTGTTAAAAATAAGTTGTAAAAATAGCGCTCATTAGAGATAAGAACTATTTTTATGTTAACAATAAAGCTCATATTGTCCTTCAACACGCATTAACTGCTCAAACTGACTTCTCAAAGTTGCAAATTATGAGTTTTTGGCACAGTTGTACTACTATTTCCTATGTCTTAAACACATCATTCATAACGACGATAATAAACATTATTTAAATTAATAGGGAGTATTATGAAGCACTGACGACCGGCTGGTGTAGTGGTAACATACATTGCCTTTTATGCCAGAGGTCCTGGGTTCGAATCCCGGCGGCGGCGGATATTTGTGCAATGAACACAGATATTAGTCGTCAAGTCATGGATGTTTATATGTTTATTTAAGTTTATTCTAATAAAAATATGTATTTATTCAATATGTATGTGTATATATTTCTTAAGTATATCAGTTATCTAGTATCCATAACACAAGTTCTTTAAGAAACTTAATTTGGGCTAGATAATGTTGTGTGAGTGTCAGAAATATTTATTTATTAATTATTACTATAAAAATATGTAAATACATAGTGTATACGAGGTTAATTTAAATTAGCGCACCAACAGCTCTTGCAGGCAGCATCTCTACATCAATCCCAACAAAATTTGTTCTACAACATTAGTTCTGCCATGCAGTTTCTTATGTCCTTTATCCAAGCTTATTTAAATTCATTCTGTGGCTACATGCTTAAAGCTTCCGTTTGTATAAACAATTATTTATTAATAACATTTTCAGGTTTTATAAAACAATTTAAAACCTACGTTTGAAATTTTTTTATAAAACCTGTTTTATTTATTTATTTTATTCCATTCTTGTTCAAATACTCTGGTCCCAGTATGTCATGTTCGTATTGTGCATCCATAGCTCATTGCATCTGCTATGTAATAATGCTATGAATATACCTCCGCAAATCAACCGATGCCCCTCATATTGAAATTAAAAAGGAATCACAGCTGACTGCTCTCAGGACGAAAATGTGACTATACCTAGCTCTGCATAAGTTATGCTGTTGCTTTTATTACCCTTATTTTTATTTTAGTTTTAACACTGCTATTCTTAATATATTTACTATTAATGTGGTAGCGCTAATCATAATCAAAATATACCAAATAGAAAACCGACCCAAAAATTCATACAAATATTCACAATATTTATATAAAAAAACCAACAAACTTCTTATTAGTAACTCAAATTTTAAAATATACTACTTGCGCAATAGACTAAAGTCAATTGATTTTCCAAATAAAATTCGATTCAATAAACAGTACTCAATTAATAAATAATATTGACCAAGTAACGCCCGGGCCTTCGTTTTTATGTAGTCTAGACTCTTGCAAAACTTTTCTGTCTCCAGTTTTAACGTCGGATAAAAACCTCAAAATAATATCGCAAAACATCAGAAGCATCACTAAAAATTTCTCAGAATTTGAAGTATTGCTGTCTAGATTAGACATAGCCTGCGAAATCTGTATACTTACTGAAACCTGGAACACGAAAGCGTCATATATTCCATCACTTAAACATTACGATAGTTATTACACCGAGAAAAATCACAATCAAAATGATGGTGTAATTGCGTACATACGCCAAGGAGTAACTTGCTCCGTTCAGGAAATTGATATAGCAGATGCTACTGGTCTACTTATTACTATAGAGCAACATACCGCAGTCTTGGGCATTTACCGGTCACCATCGTTCAGAAAAGTTGAACGCTTTTTAAAATCGCTGGATACGATATTATCTAATTTAAACGGGTTTCCTAACATTCTTATAACAGGTGATCTAAATATAGACATTAAACCTAATAATGACGATCCTAACTCATGTCAATACTTAAATTGTTTGGCTACCTATGGAATTTTAGCTGGTCATCTATTTCCAACTAGAAATAGTAATTGCATTGACCACGCTATGGTGAAGGCACACTCTCAATGCACTGTTTTAGTTACGGAGGCTCCGCTTACCGACCATTCAATGGTTTTGACATGTCTCAGCCTAGAGCATAAAATTAAAGTGCCTCATATCCCAAGCACTAAAATTAACTACGAACAAATTCTTTGTGATCTAAAATCTGTAAGCTTTTCAAATATTATGCAATCCCAGGATGCTAACTCAGCTGCTGAACAGTTAGAAACAATTCTTATTAAATCGATTGATAATAACACTTTTAGAGATAAAATAACAAGAACAAAACGATGCATTAAACCATGGTTAACACCAGGCTTACTGCGCTGCATCAGAAATCGTGATCGTATGCACATGTAATCAAAAAACGAATCAAGCAACGAAATACTTAAAATTACTTATATCCGGTACAAAAACTACTGCAATAATTTACTAAAACGTCTAAAAAGAAATTTTGAAAAAAGTGAACTTATAAAATATGCTAATAACACAAAAATGAAATGGAAGATCATAGATACAATTACAAATAGGCAAAAACCGAAAACATCTCCTGACACTTTACTCAAATTAAGTAACTCAACTGAAGAAGCTTTAGACAATATTAATAACTACTATGTAAACGTTGCAGATGAACTAGCTAAAAAAATTGTTACCTCTAATAACTCAAACAATTATTACATCTCTAGCGATAAGTCATCGGTTGAATCTATGTTCTTTCTTGAAACTTCAGAAACAGAAGTGAGTTCTTTAATCGATAATCTTAAGTGCGAAAGTGCTGCAGGCTATGACAAAATTCCAATAAATTTGATAAAATTGGCCAAAGATATATTAGTCAAACCTTTGACCCATATTGCAAATCTCTGTATAAAAACTGGCGTTTTTCCGCGAGTGTTTAAAATATCAATTATACATCCAATCTTTAAGGGCGGGAAAAAAGACTGTATCGAGAACTATCGACCAATTTCAGTGCTACCGGTTCTATCAAAAATTTTAGAAAAAATTATGAATAGCAGGCTTTTATCGTATCTAGATAAGAAAAACATCTTAGCTGATAATCAGTATGGATTTAGAAAATGTAAATCAACATCGCAAGCTGTATCCGACCTTACCAACCTGATTGGCACAAAAATCGATTCTAATAATAAGTGTATCGGAATATTTCTAGACCTAGGCATTCGATACAGTCTCCATACCCATATTGCTTAAAAAAATCGAAAACATTGGTGTAAGGGGAAAAGCGCTTAAACTATTTACAGATTACTTAACAAACAGAAAACAAAAAGTTACAATATGTGGTCACACTAGTAATGAAGTGTCTACCACTCACGGTGTGCCCCAGGGCAGCGTGCTCGGACCGACACTCTTTTTGATATATATCAATAGTCTCTGCAACCTAAAATTGAGGAACTGTAATATTTTTACTTTTGCAGATGATACAGCTCTTATTTTTTATGGCAAAACATGGGAAGAGGCCAATTGCAATGCAGAATCAGGACTCCAGATCACTGCTCGTTGGCTGAATCTAAATTTACTGAGTCTTAACGTCAATAAAACTAAATTCATAGTCTTTGGAAACACAAAAAAATCAATCCCTAAAACAAATATTAAAATAAAACTACACACTTGTCAAAATTCAAACCAAAATCTTTGTGTCTGTCCATGCATCGAAAGGGGTCAAGTAATCAAATACTTAGGCGTTTTTTTAGATGAAAAAATGACATGGTCCGCTCATATCAATAAATTAACAGACCGGACTAGAAGACTGATATTCATTTTTAAAAAACTGAGACATGTTGCTGATTATCCCTTACTTAAAACTGTTTATTTTGCACTGGCTCAATCTGTTTTATCATACTGTATCACATCTTGGGGTGGCGCTGGGAAGACTCAATTGATCAAAATGGAACGAGCTCAGCGCGCCCTGCTTAAAGTTATAACATTCAAACCATTTAGGTATCCCACAACTAACCTTTACGCTGACTGTAATGTTCTAACTATTAGACAATTATTTGTTGCTGAATCTGTTCTACTTCATCACAAAAAAGTATTTTATAACCATAATTCAAATAACAGACGGTTGAACAAAATTTGCCCTACAATAAAATATAATACATTTTTTATCAATAAATTTCAATGTTATCTTGGTCCAATGTTATACAACAAATTGAATAAAATCTTACAAATTTATAGCCTAAATAATAACCAATGCAAGAAAAAGATAGTTTGTTGGTTAAAAACTAAAAATTATGAAGACACTGAAAATTTATTTAAAATCCTAAAATGAAGTTTTATACTAAATTATAATAAGCAGTACCTAAATTAAATTATGTAAAAGCTTATTTTATTTTCTTAAAAATTTTTATTTCCCTTATTTATCTTATATTTTTATCTTAATATTTATGTTTTAAATATTAACA
Source organism: Stenoptilia bipunctidactyla (assembly GCA_944452665.1). Taxonomy (NCBI): domain Eukaryota; kingdom Metazoa; phylum Arthropoda; class Insecta; order Lepidoptera; family Pterophoridae; genus Stenoptilia; species Stenoptilia bipunctidactyla. The sequence continues at coordinate 19,262,497 of OX101729.1, forward strand.
TGAAATCAAATCACCACTAAAATATAACTCTGATGTAAAAACTAGTCTATATTAAAATCAAATCTATTTACACAAAAAAGTGGCAAAGTTAGTGGTCGTAGTGGCTAAACCTTGCTTCGTCATAACTCCGCTGTCTGCCGAAACCACCCGAATGATGACACGCTAACTTGCTCCCGTACATTTCGCTGTTCGCAAAAAAATATAATTGTAAATCTACCCACGATAGCACTGTTTTATGTTTAACATTTTAAATACTTGAACATAGTCTTTATTATAAAATCTTTATTATTCAATGTTTGATTTACTGATTATTGACGACCTAAATTCAAAATTGTAGTAAAATTAAATATGGATATGGATGTAATGTACGAATACTAACTGGTGTTCAATATGCGATCGATTCGGAGTAATGTACCTAATTTATGTAAGTGTATTATTTACTATTTGTTTTAATGTTGTCTTGGGAGTTTATTTTATGATTTATTTTAATGTTAATAGTTTGTAGTATAACAACTTAATGGTAATACCCTCACAGTCCTATATCACTTAGGAAGGACTAGCAACTAAGATACAGGCTATGCCTAGTTTAGTTGCTAGCACACATAGTTTTAAATGTATACCTACCTACCTATTTTTTAACTGACTATAACCTATTGTAAAATGTCCTATGTATGTGTATATGTGTAATTGAAATAAATAAATTTATTATATTATTATTATTATTATGTAAGCAATTTGGTTGTGGCATGACATTGGCTCTCACAATTAGCTGTCTTGTATTTGTTTTTTTTCATGTCACGGTCAATTTGTTCTGTACCTATTTGTATTAATTTGATAATTCTGACTGAAAAAGAGTGCCAAGAGTTTATTTCCGCCTGCTTTTTTTGTCTCTTGGTCTACTGTAATATCTTATTTAACAACTATCAACAACTAGTTAAAGCCGAAGTATGTGATGACTGACTTCATCAAGTGTTTTGTGAAATTCCTTAGATGAATAAAACTTTTTGAATTTTGAATTTTTTGAATTTTGAACGTTTGACAACCCTACAAGTTCAGAAGCTCAGTAGATTGTAAAGAAAGCTATAGTCTCGCGAACGTGCGTTACACAGCGTCATTAAAACTGAAATGCATTGATTGATGGATTAATGTAGAACATAAACCCGTACTTTGAACCCTCAATAAAAACCCATCCCATGATTAATTTCTCGAAAGACATTAAATTTTGAATGTGAACGTTTAGTAGTGGGTACTGTTGATAAGCCTTGTTTTGTTGAGAGATAAGATTGTTTTTGTTTTATTTTGTATCATCCCTTTCATGTTTTAAATTTAATTATTTCACACTCGTGACATACCGTAATAAAATATATTAATTAATGTTTTTGTAGACTTATAAGTCTGGATGAATAAAAATTTTAGAATTCTTTTTTCAAATTTTAATTTCAACCCAACTTTGTGCAAAATCTTTTCAGTACAGACTTTTGTTATTAAAAAATAATGTATGTATATGTATAGTTATGAGAAATTCAAAACACCTAGTATGGTTTTTGTTTAACTCGAATCAGTTAGAGGATAAAATTGAAAGTAAACAGCTTTTTATTGATCTTTCTTAATCGTCGGTTAAACTATGAAATAAATTGTAGTGACATCGTGACATCGGTGTTTGGAGTTCTGCGAATAAATCCATATTTCTTACTATGGGTGTGGACAGATTTGAGTGAAGATACAATTGTTCTAGAGAAGTGGATGAATGAAACAAGCTTTACGATTATTGCACTGCCCTAAATTTTGCGAGAAGCTTTCGTGAGCTTATTGCAAACCATCTTCGATAAACCAAAAAAGCTAAAGTAATAATTATCGTCTGTCACCGTCTGACATTTGAATTAGAAAAAGGACAGGAAGAATGACAGCCACAGTTTACCACAATACAAATTGTCAGCAGATAACACAGTTTTATCACTCCAGCCATTCATCTATAACGATTGTAAGGTCATTGCTACTCAACCCAATGGGTCACGAGTATGCAATTAATTGTAGACGTTAGTGGCGAAGGAATAAGTGGTAAATTTGGCTGTTAGGAGGTGGGACTTCAGGAAAGCTCTTCGTCGCGACGTGATGGGCTACATCCTGTAGTTTCAATTTCATTGCCGGAGCGTGCGGTTATTGATTCTTTTTTGTTTCGGATATTTAAAGGGTGCTTATTTTTTTTTTTGTAAAATAAATGCATGCTAGTTAGAAACTTTGTGGCCATGAAATGATTAATCGAGCTTCTGATATGACTGAGTATTTTAGCTTTACACTTGTGTATTTTTGAATCTAACGTATTAATTACTTATATTTTACGTCGGGACTGCACATTGCATATAGAAGTTAAAATAAAATATTTACATATTGAAAGTTGTATGTAATTTGTTGATGGAAGTAAAATTGTATGTTGGATTATATTATGGCGCCAAATGTCACAGCCCCTACGCTGATTGGTTCCGGCAATGATTTATGAAGAGCCAGTTCCTTCCTAAGCTCATCTTCACTTAACATCAGATGATAGTGAAGTCAACCATAGTTTACCTTACTTTAAAAAAACGGCAGTTTGCAAGGTTCATAATTGCATTGGTTCTCCAAACTGCACGGGCTACATTGTATCACGACTTAGAACACGACAGCACTAAGCGCCACACGCTGTCGCATCCCAAGCGCCGCCATAAGCGCTTGATAGTCGTAAAACGCACGTGTGCCGGGGCACAAATAAAACATAATGTCGCTGTCACTGTAGCTGTCAAACTCGTAAAATATTGAAACTTATAAAGTAATGACAAATGAGGGCGCTGCATCGTTAGGACTAGACGGCTTAAATAATAAACGAATGCAGAGCATTAAAAAAACCGACTGCACGTCAATACTTTGGCTGAGTTATGATTGTCATCAACGTAAACATTAAAGAAAAAAACATCAAAGAACATATTCATTCAAACTAATTATTACTCGGTTATTGCATGTGCGGGAATCGAACCAAGACTACTGGGGTCTACGCCATATACCATATACCCCGACACCACAACGGCTGTCAAATCATATTATTTCAGGGTCAGATACTTGACAAATTAAAAGCACTTTACAAGGTTAAACAGGTCTAAATATCGATTTCACACAAAGAGAACACGCGACAGCGCCGCACGGCATTCTCGTATGCGTTTCTACCCATTTCATATTATATTACAACAAGTATGACTAATACCACGTCTAAAAAAACTAAGGACTATAAATGAAACCTAAAGTACAATGGATAAAACGAACTGAGCTATAAACTTAAAGTAAATCGGAGTATTTTTTACTCTTATTAATCTAGATGTATCCCGCAGTTTTGCACAGCAGGACATTATTTTAAACTTTACCTATGCAGTTTCGATGTATTTTTAAAGCATAGAATTCCTTGTTGCAGTTTAAGTATGAATACTCCTATGAATAGACAGAATATGTATCTCTTTGCTTCCATGCTGGACTGGGAGCGAAAGAAAAACATAGAATATGCCAGCTGCTTCTCTTCCCGGGCATACAGAGGTTTTAAAGGCGTTTTTGTGAGCGATAGGCTGACCCCCTGTCACTACAATAGTCTCTCTCCATCGTTGTAATACCTCCAAATTTGTCAATCGTGACATCAGATGGTCTTGTAACCTCTGATGTTCTGCCTACCCCATAAGGGATACAAGCGTGACGTTATATATGTATGTATCTCTTTAGAATACACTTTAAGTGTACAGAGTTGTGACAACGTCGGAAGTAGGCTAGGTATTAAACTAAGTATTCCGAGTGATAAGTGAATAAAGGTAAGGCACTGATGGGGTCTTCCTACAAAGACAGTCGTCAAATATCATCCCTACGTGTTCTGGCAATGTTGAAGGACGTGTTTCAACTTCGATATCCTCGTTACTTGCCATCAGCTACTAACGATGATAGCGAAGGTTTACTTAGGCTTAGGGTTCATCGCATGATGAAGTGTCCCGTCAATGTTTTGCGAATACAGAAGAGTAATGTTCGTAGCTCACCTGTCAGATTCTTGACAACTCATGAAATGTATTAAAACAACATTATAGTGCAAATACGTAATAGCTCATGTTCGATAAATTCCAAATCATTTACTTATATTAGAAACCGCAGCAAGGATTTTAATATTTCACCCTCTGAAGTTACTCAACAGACTACACGTATTATCCACTTGAAATGAAAATCCGGATATTGTTTCCAAAAAATTAAATAAAGTCTGCACCAATAGTTTAGATATAAACAGGCAGCATTTCAGTGACAATATCTCTTTATACATTAACATACCTAACAAAAAGTAGTTTGACAGGTCAGAGACTGCATGGACCGTGAATCTTTAATACGAAATTGTAAGCTCTAACTTGCGTTTATACTATGAAGAATGCAATTTGGTCATTATAAAAATAAATCAGTTTGCTTTACAATGAAAAATAAAACTTAGGTTTAGTGGTAGAGCTGGCACCAAAATTAATAAACCTGCAATACTTAAATTATGTAACACCTGGCAGAACACGACTGCGATCAAAACCAATCAATAAACAATCACAACAAAATACTGAAAAGGATATTCTAGAAAAACCAGTTGCAAACACCAAAAAAAAATTTATAAAAACGTATAAAATAAACAAAAGGATGAGGAAATCCAAAAATAGCGCGTCCCACATTCAAGACTATTTAAGACATCTCGCCGTGAGTGTTACAATATGAGCAGTTAACAATAAAAGTAATAAAATTGTAAACCCGAAGAAGCACGTGCCCACTTTCCGCTATAAAAATACTAATAAACGCTATACACGTCAATGTATGGTCCAATTATACATTAATAAAATCGCTTTTATGCTTGGCAACTTACGTTATTGTGAATTCGATTGTTATTAATGCTGTTCTTTATTTGAATATGCTTAAGTCTCATTCAACACCCGACTACGACCACCAGATTTTTTTACCGCCAGTTAGAATCGACAAACACGTTCGTTAGCTCTGGAATTTATAAAGTCATATTTAATTTAATTGGAGCTGCTTTTAAAATTCACATTACAGTTGAACAACATCCTGTCCAAAACCGCAGGATTTAAGGACAAGACGTTGTTGGAGATGATTGAATCTAGATTTTTATCTTTCTTTCAGAACTGTATTACTTTTTACTAGATCAAGCAGCTTAATTTCATAAAAAACCTTGCAGGAGGCTGAAAACATTCTATTTGTTGATTCTGGGTATTCTCTGGGTATCTCTCTTAAATACGGATTATCCATTAACAATTACCCATCGTAAATGGGTTGAATACTGATTTGTTAGTATCAGTTAATGATCAATTTGCGAATACCACATTCGCAAGACTAAATTTTCCCAGCATCAGCGATCGGTTCAGAAATCGATACCGTCCCTAATTCAATAAAGTGACCTCTCTTAGCGCGATATGCTCAGTTGGGTCTATTGCCTGTAATGGTATCATTACTGCAGTTTATTGAGGACCTAATAACATCAAATTGCCGTTTATTTGCTGGTTAGCGCAGAGTACGGTTGAACTATTTGTCGGAATAAAGGCTTGATTGTGAATGGTTTAAAAGGAGGTTACTATCGAGGAGGCTTTGTGAGGTTTGAATTGGGGTGGAATTCTTCTTTTGTGTACGAAATTCGTATGACATTTACCTATTTAGATTACTAGCTTTAACTTACCATTCTAAAGAAATGGACTTTTTAGTAGTCGGACTATATATAATAATAGACACGCTGAAAGGAATCACGGAGTGAGGGGCTCCCCATGTTTTGAAAATAAAATGTGAACAGAATAAAAGACATCTCTTTCAGGCTTGGGTTGAATCATAAATCCTATGCCCTGATTCGTTAATTGTTTGGGCTCTTATGCCACTTACCATCAGGTGGACACAGTGCTTTGTTCGGTTTTCGTAACATAAAAAGTAATTAAATTTTATCTGTCCACTCCTGATATTCCCTAATGGCCGTTATATGATGAGTAAAAAATATACACTCGGCAACAGTTTCAACCGTAACTTATCGTTACACTGGAGTGAGTAGAATATCTCTGTGTCTATAATTAAGGGACATAAACGCAATCTATGCCTCCTACCTTCCTAGCCCTCAGACGATCGCAAATTCCTGTAAATTTAATAATTTCTCGTCTGGATCTGCACCCAGAAACCTCGGAATGAAATATTGCTACGACTCTGCCACGGGGGTCTTAACCTCTTTATTGGCCTGTTAAGGTGTGCTGCCCACTAAAGCATCTCCTTTTGTTAATAAAGATACTTTCATTTATTTATGAATTCATTCTTGTGTAGAAATGAATATCGTTTTTATAAAACACTACAGTGGGGCTAGCATGCGACCATCGATAACGATAAATCAGGCCTTTATATCGATACTTTCGGTACTTTTTTTTTTCTATCTACAGGTGCTAGCATGGCTGCAAGCTAAATCCACAGGGATTGCTTACAACTATAATGATACCACGCCCCATGCAAAAGTAAAAGTAGCTGTTAGCAAAAGTAGGCTCTATTTACAATTTAATAGACTGTATTGTATATATTTGTAGAATACGGTAATTTAGGTATATGATCTTAAGCTATCAAGAGTTCTGCTTACTTTACTGATTTAGGAAGTAAAATTTGAAAAGTGATGCTAGCTGTGAGGTAGCTTATTTGGTGGGTTCACGGTTATAGTGAAGCTTAATAGCAACGATCTAAGAAAAACTCGTCCTGAGGTCATCCTAATTACTTCTTTGCAACACTGTTCACTGTATACGATTATGAAATTATTTTTAGTAAGTAAGTTTAAAAACGTCTTGTTGTTTTTAATATAAATAATATAATAAATAAGTAAAATCCCCAGACAATCACACCAACTACATGGCCCCAAAGTAAGCATAGCTTGTGTTATGGGATACCATGTAGTGAACTAGGGGGGAACCTAGAATATAAATACATAAATAGATAAACACCCAGACACGGAACATTTTTTTTCTTGTTCCGTGCGGGAATCGAACCCGCAACCACTGGCGTCTGAGGCAGATAGGTTTACCTCATCGCCAAAGTGGTCGTCAATCTACGTATTTAAGGAACCATCATGTTATAAATAAAGCATAAATGTATAATATCTCTATGATAAAATATGTAATATAACATATTAGTGTGTATTTTATGAGCAGGGTTTACGACTGAAGTGCGTGACTGAGTTTAGTTCAGGTGCTGACTGAGAATCAGTGTTGTAAATCTACGAGATCTACAACGTTTGCTGAGTAAGTATCTTTCCATGTCTGCAGAGATATACTTATAGTGTAGTTGTCATAACTTCTTGTATATTTTTTGTTTTTGTAGAATTTTGTATTTTTACCTATGATCCGTAACTGTAAATAAGTATATAAGTATTTCCTTTTCCAAACAAATTTGCTGTGTTTTGAATAAAAAACCAGGATAACCTGTTTAATCATTCCGGTAACAGAACTTATCTATTCTTGAAGGCAAAATTTATAGATATACCTATATCGGAGTTTTTTTATACATAATAAGGATTGAACCTTGGTATTCCATGCCACCCAGTGGATATTAAGGATGGTCCACGTCCATCCATGAGGATACTAATATTGTTGGCAACCAGTACAATAAAGGAACTGTCAAAACGCTTTGTTCGACTTTAAATTACGAGTATAGGGGTTACCTTGGCCATTTGGTAACCTTATACTCATTTACCTCTTATAGCAATAAAAAAAACCGTCCGAAGGTTTCAATTAAGTACAAAAGTTTGCATAAAGTCTTATCTTTTTTCCCAGATGCCGTAAAGTTCGCAATATCAAAGGATGTGTGGTCCAACGCTTCTGTAAACATGTGAATACTTTCATTTATGCTTCATTTATCATCAACAAGTAATCAATCATGCATTGACAACATCACTGATTGTTTGTGAACAGGACAAATCAATACAATATATCGGATCTTATACAGAGTTGAATGACTGCTTAATTGCCGACGAATGTTATGATTTAAACTGACTGTGGATGTTAATTAATTTAATTCTGTGCTGTTAAACTTCTAATGCTTACTGGGTTCTAGTAATTATTGCAGCTTCTATAAATTCTACTTTACCAACATCAATATCATAATCGTAGGTTTCTGGCAGGATGAGAAGTATCCTGTTGAAAAAGATAATTAACGTCTGCCTAAAGTAATACTACAATAATACAATGGCTTAGAAAATCACGGAAAGGTAAATTAATAGTCTCACAAACTTCTCCGTTTATAATATAAGTAGGATGAAAAATAATATATAAATATCCACTTGTAAAGACGTTGCACATCACAAACAACGCTCTCAATAAGTCCTAATTAATTAGTAACTACGTACACAAACATAAGTCTGAGAACTCGACAACTGCCATGTCAAAAATACTTTTTACATTATTTCAAGTGAGTAGATAAATATCAATTATTCTATATTATTTGTTTTTATGTTCCCATTCGTTTCTCGATCCGGATGATGGCACATTATCACTATTTGCTGAAATGTGTCTTATAGATAGGACGAGTATCATTAGATTGCCGTTATGCTTTGACTAGCATGGAAAGTGGGTTCTCTAGACATTTTGTTTGTATGATTAAATTATGTCCTGTAGGGACGCCTTAGAATAGCCCTACCGCCCCTGGTGTCGCGTGTCGTAAAATGTGACTAATCCGAGTGACCTCCGCTTGGTGGTGGGATCCCATCAGGGTCCGACTGGCTAGCGACCAGCCTTCATATAAAATCTGCCGCCAAATATTACCGATCTGGCGGTGATGTGTTCCGGCTATAATCTATGAAGAGCCAGTTCTTTCCTCGGCCCATGTGCTTTCATATTCGACCTCATCTTTACTTACGATCAGGTGAGATTGAGGTCAAACACGGGCTTAGTCATAACTAAAAAAAATGCATAGTTTTCTAATGTTTTTTAGGTGATTATGATACAAAATAATGGATCATGTTTTATTGTTCCGTGCTGGACTGGGAGTGAAAGAAAAACTTAGAATGTGCCAGCTGCTTCTCTTCCCGGGCATACTGTAAAAGTCAGTTAAGGGACTGAGGTTTTATTGGAGGCTTTTTGTGGGTGATAGGCTGACCCCCTGTCACTGCAATAGTCTCTATACATCATTATAATACCTCAAAATTTGTCAAACGTGACATCAGATGGTTTTATAATCTCTGTTGTTCTGCTTACCCCATAAGGGATGCAGGCGTGAAGTTATGTATGTACCTATGTTTTATTGTAAATTTTGAAAATTGAAAAGAAAGTTCCTACTTCGTAGGTAGATAGAAACTAAAAACGTCCACCTGAAAATATATCGTATTTCCGATAATACTAAATTACTTAAATGAGTCAAGCTGCAAGTTAAGACCTATTTGACTCACATAATTTATTAACCTTAAGGAATATAAAATGCTTTTATTCAAGCTTAAACTATAACCTGATTTATAGTTCTCATAAATCTCTGATTGAAAGATACCGAGTCTTCATATAATACTGTCGTTAAATACAGTACATCTGCACTAAACTGAAGATATTTAGCATCAGACATTATGTAGAAAACGAAAATGATTCTTAAAGGATTCGCTTCGTACTCTATGCATGTACATATTAATTCATAGTCCCTCAAAAAAGGAACGCTTAATTATTCAGTAACGTTTTTGAAATTCGAATCAAAAAGCACAATTTCTTTTTCTTTCAACCATAGACATGAAACCTTGAACTTTACACTGAGGTGCCAACGTGTGCAAGTCGCCTTTTTACTCATGGCACGTACCAATTATTACAGTCATTATTATTTATACTGTACTTTCGAGTATTTTGTTGACCCACATTCCAAATGGAAACCAGTTTAAAGTTCTTTTAGTATGAATCACCGATTATTTATCAAGATTACAAATTTGATTGCTCTCGTATTTCAATGGGTTTCGTTGTGTCCGCTGACCCGCGCAATGGGCTTGCTCTTTCTCTGCGCTTTTTAATCATTTTGTTGCATAAAGAGGTTGGAAAGGCTATAAGTAGTTGGTTTTAGTCATCATTAAAGACCTAAAATAAAGCTTTATGTGAAATTTACACCTGGTATTTGAAAATACTATCACGCTAATTATATAAAGAAATAAATAACTTTTCACATTATTTTGAACAGTGCCTAGATGTGTTCAATTGCATCTAGTGTGGAAGTTACTGACTATATTTTAGGTTGATTATAAATAATACGACGCAATTTAGATAAGATCTGTATTTGGGTCCAAGCACTGACATTTTTTTAGATAGATGAATGATGTAATAGTCCGTGTGACAGTTGTCAAGACATTGACAGTGACAGATGACTAATTTTGATATTACAACATCCCCCTTATTTAAAACTTAACTAAACTTATACACTTGCTTATAGTAAACTTATTTATCATTAACTTAATTATGTATTTATTAAGTACCTATAAAGTCTTTCACAACCAATTAATTTGAAACATATGTTTAGATTACTTTATAAGTGAAATTTTTCAGTTTTTTTTATTAAGCGACCATATCTGCTTCGATGACCTTCTGGATCATGTATTTGGGAATGCTGAGACTGCTGAAATTGAATTTGTTTAGATGGAGATTCAGGCAAATTATCTTTATAAGTAGGTGTAGTAGTTAATTCAGGAAACTTATGTATGTGCTGTCTGTTTCTTCTAACTGAACTCCCATCTTGTCCTTGTACTATGTAAGATCTTGGTTGAACACACTTTGACTTTATCACTCCTGGACTCCATATACCATCAGGTATCTTCTTAAAATATACTTTTTGTCCTTCTTTTAATTCTTCCAAAGTTTTTGTTTTCTTGTCATAATATTGTTTCATCTTTGTATTTTTATCTTCTTTTGCTTTATAATAATCTGTAAAATGTACCACTTTAGGTTTAAGTTTCTGTGTAACTATTGGCAACTGTGTTCTTAAGGAACGTGACATTAAAAGCTGTGCAGGTGAAGCTATATTACCTCTAGGTGTATTTCTATATTGCAGCAAGGCTAGATATGGATCTGATCCTGACTCTTTACACTTGGTAAGTATTTTTTTACAGATTTTTACTCCAGACTCTACTAGACCATTAGAACGAGGTAAATGTGGACTTGATGTATTATGCATTATTCCCCAATCAAAAATAAAAGATTTAAATTCAACTGAAGTGAATGGCGGACCGTTGTCTGAAAACAACTCAACAGGAATACCATGACGACTGAAGACTGATTTTAAGACTGTTATGACTGGCTTAGCACTTGTACTTGTAACTGAAATAAGTTCAATAAAATTAGAATAGTAATCCTCTATTACTAGATATTTTTGATTTTTAAATTCAAGAAAATCAACTCCTACTTTCTCCCAGGGGAAAGACGAAATTTTATGAGGCATTAATGGCTCAGGTGAATTAGAATTTCTATGAGTAAGACATATTTCACATGAGTCGACAACATTTTTAATTTCAGATGTCATGAAGGGCCAAAATACAGCACCTCGTGCAAAAGATTTAGATCTATCCACACCAAAATGACCTTGATGTATTATTTTCATGATGTCCGGTCTAATATTTTTAGGAATAACAATAGCATTGTTTTTAAATACTAAATGATGTTCAGTATGTATGTCATGTCTGTAACACCAATATGGCTTGACTATATCAGGGACTTTACTTTTGCATGTAGGCCAACCATTTTTACAAAACATTTTAATAATATTCATAGACTCATCCGAATTTGTGGCATTTTTTAACCATTCAAGACGTTCAGGAGATACTGGCAAAGACTTAATTAACAGATTGACATGAACTATAATATCATTATCTAATTCATCGGTTCCTGTTTCAGATAAAGGTGCTCTAGAAAGAGTATCTGCAATATACATTTCAGTGCCTTTTTTATACACTACATCAAGATTGTAAGACTGAATTTTCATCATCATCCTCTGTAAACGTGTAGGAACTTCAACCAAAGGCTTTTTAAATAATGTAATAAGAGGACGATGGTCAGTTTCAACTTTCACAGTTTGGCCATAAATGAACTGATGAAATCTGACAGAAGCAAAAACAATTGCATAAAGCTCTTTCTCTATTTGGGCCATTTTTTGCTGAGACTCAGTTAAAGTTTTGGAAATGTAGTAGACAGGGTGTTCTTTTTGTAGAAGAACAGCACCTACAGCTGTGCTGCTAGCATCAACGGATAGTTTTATTGGTACATTAACATCAAAATGTGACAAAACAGGGGCATGACAAATTAGACTTTTAAGTTTATTAAAAAATTTCTCATAGTTGGAATCCCAGACAAATGTATATTTATTTTTTAAAAGTTCTCTCATTGGAGCAACTTCCTTAGCTAGATTATGAATAAATGGACTCAAATAATTTAACATGCCTAAAAATCTCTGCACATCTTTTATACACGATGGCGATGGCATGTCTTTAATTGCGCGAATTTTATCTGGGTCGACAGACACACCTTGTCCAGAAAATATGTGACCTAAATATTTTACTTCAGGACTTGCAAAATTACATTTTTCTCTATTAAATTTGACATTATGTATCAATGCTCTTTCAAAGACTTGTGTTAAACGTTCATTATGTTCTTTTAATGTATGACCAGTAACAAGAATATCATCGCTGTAGACCGTTACTCCAGGAATATCACCAAATGTTTCTGTCATGACTCGGTGGAAATATTCAGGTGCACAATTTACTCCATATGGAAGACGTTTAAATCTGTATCTACCAAATGGTGTATTAAATGTAGTTAAAAAAGAACTTTCTTCATCAAGACGGCTCATCCAAAATCCACTACAGGCATCTAGTGTTGAATAATATTTAGCTCCAGCAACCTTTGAACGTACTGTATCTACAGACATTATAGGATAATGTGTGCGTTGTATTGCCATGTTAAGATTCCTTGGGTCAAGACAGACGCGTAATTGACCATTCTTTTTCTGTACTAATAAAAGACTACTCACCCATTTTGTAGGCTCAGTGACTTTTGCAATAACATCCATATTTACCATCTTGTCCAGTTCCAATTTCAATTTATTGTAAAGAGCAAATGGCACTTTTCTTGGTGCGTCTATTTTAGGTGAAACTGTCAGATCAATAGTTATATGACATTCTCCAGGTAAGCATCCAAGACCACTGAAAATCTTATTATATTTATGTAAAATAATATTTAAATTATTTGGTTGTGACTGACTTGACAAAGTTTGATTACATTGAGACATATTAGACTGACATGTCTGTGACATTTCTGTATTCTTAGGTTGACTTACTTGACTATTAGACAAAGATACATTGACTTGACTTGACTCAATACTGTATACTCTTTTCACTAGGCCTAATTCAGTACAGGTATCTTTTCCTAATACTGTTCGTGAATTTACATCAGCAATAACAAAGTTAATTTCTTTTGTGACATTGGTATCATTTATCTTATAAGAACATGAAACTTTTTGAGACCCTATTACATTGACATAATTGTTTGTGTATGACTTAACCTTAATATTACAAGCTGACAAAGGACTACTTAAATTTAAGGAACTATACACTGACCTTGGCATAATGTTAATATCACTACCTGTATCCAAGAGACAATTTAAGACTTTATCATCTATTTTCAGCTGGATCACCCAATCATTAGGACAGCAATCTTTAGATAGGCTTGCAACAAAGAATTCTCCAGTTGTAGTTGTATGTGGTGACTCCTCTTGTGACTCAGCCTGAATAAATCTAACATTCTTGGTCCGGCAACAAATTGCAAAATGTCCAATACGACTACACTTTTTACACTTTGCATTGATGGCTGGACAGCGAACACGGTGTACTTGACCACATCTAGTACATACTTGTGATGTTTTGTAATTATGCAACGGAGTTTGACTGCGACTGTGTGACCTTTGATTTGACTTACTGCGTGACTTTGATCTTGACTTATGACTTGACTGAGTTTGTGAGACATAATTAACTGTAATTTGTTCACTTTGTAGACTTTCTGCTTGGGTTCTTGATCTATTAATAGTTTTAGCAACTTCCAATGCACTTTCCATGTTTAAGTCATCATCTAATAGTAATCTTTCCTGCAAGTATGCGTATTTCGGATGCAAGTGGCATATAAACATTACTTTAACAAGACGGTCTTGCATCGCTTCAAATTTGCATGATTGACTTAGTGTTTTAAGAATGCAGGCAAATTCCTCTAATGTTTGTGTCTCATTTTGTTTGTAGGTGAAGAATTTAAATGATTCATACGTTAAATTTTGTTTGGGAACAAAATAATTATCAAATAAGTTGACAAGTTCTTCGAACGTGATTTTGTCTTCATCTTTTTGAAAAGTATTAAAAATTTCTAGGCCTTTCTCACCAATAAGATGCAAGAATATAGCAACCTTGCGAGAATCTGTTTCGTCTTCTAGTGATGATGCACGGATGTACAGTTTGAATGATTGGTACCATTTTTTCCAATTCAAAGAGAGGTTACCCGACATGACCATGTGGCTACAATTACCAACATTTGTGGCAGACTTCTTCATTTTCGGTTTTTCGTCCTCGTCCATGACTTTTTATCTCACTTAACACCACTTCTGACACCATGTGGAAGTTACTGACTATATTTTAGGTTGATTATAAATAATACGACGCAATTTAGATAAGATCTGTATTTAGGTCCAAGCACTGACATTTTTTTAGATAGATGAATGATGTAATAGTCCGTGTGACAGTTGTCAAGACATTGACAGTGACAGATGACTAATTTTGATATTACAACATCCCCCTTATTTAAAACTTAACTAAACTTATACACTTGCTTATAGTAAACTTATTTATCATTAACTTAATTATGTATTTATTAAGTACCTATAAAGTCTTTCACAACCAATTAATTTGAAACATATGTTTAGATTACTTTATAAGTGAAATTTTTCAGTTTTTTTTATTAAGCGACCATATCTGCTTCGATGACCTTCTGGATCATGTATTTGGGAATGCTGAGACTGCTGAAATTGAATTTGTTTAGATGGAGATTCAGGCAAATTATCTTTATAAGTAGGTGTAGTAGTTAATTCAGGAAACTTATGTATGTGCTGTCTGTTTCTTCTAACTGAACTCCCATCTTGTCCTTGTACTATGTAAGATCTTGGTTGAACACACTTTGACTTTATCACTCCTGGACTCCATATACCATCAGGTATCTTCTTAAAATATACTTTTTGTCCTTCTTTTAATTCTTCCAAAGTTTTTGTTTTCTTGTCATAATATTGTTTCATCTTTGTATTTTTATCTTCTTTTGCTTTATAATAATCTGTAAAATGTACCACTTTAGGTTTAAGTTTCTGTGTAACTATTGGCAACTGTGTTCTTAAGGAACGTGACATTAAAAGCTGTGCAGGTGAAGCTATATTACCTCTAGGTGTATTTCTATATTGCAGCAAGGCTAGATATGGATCTGATCCTGACTCTTTACACTTGGTAAGTATTTTTTTACAGATTTTTACTCCAGACTCTACTAGACCATTAGAACGAGGTAAATGTGGACTTGATGTATTATGCATTATTCCCCAATCAAAAATAAAAGATTTAAATTCAACTGAAGTGAATGGCGGACCGTTGTCTGAAAACAACTCAACAGGAATACCATGACGACTGAAGACTGATTTTAAGACTGTTATGACTGGCTTAGCACTTGTACTTGTAACTGAAATAAGTTCAATAAAATTAGAATAGTAATCCTCTATTACTAGATATTTTTGATTTTTAAATTCAAGAAAATCAACTCCTACTTTCTCCCAGGGGAAAGACGAAATTTTATGAGGCATTAATGGCTCAGGTGAATTAGAATTTCTATGAGTAAGACATATTTCACATGAGTCGACAACATTTTTAATTTCAGATGTCATGAAGGGCCAAAATACAGCACCTCGTGCAAAAGATTTAGATCTATCCACACCAAAATGACCTTGATGTATTATTTTCATGATGTCCGGTCTAATATTTTTAGGAATAACAATAGCATTGTTTTTAAATACTAAATGATGTTCAGTATGTATGTCATGTCTGTAACACCAATATGGCTTGACTATATCAGGGACTTTACTTTTGCATGTAGGCCAACCATTTTTACAAAACATTTTGATAATATTCATAGACTCATCCGAATTTGTGGCATTTTTTAACCATTCAAGACGTTCAGGAGATACTGGCAAAGACTTAATTAACAGATTGACATGAACTATAATATCATTATCTAATTCATCGGTTCCTGTTTCAGATAAAGGTGCTCTAGAAAGAGTATCTGCAATATACATTTCAGTGCCTTTTTTATACACTACATCAAGATTGTAAGACTGAATTTTCATCATCATCCTCTGTAAACGTGTAGGAACTTCAACCAAAGGCTTTTTAAATAATGTAATAAGAGGACGATGGTCAGTTTCAACTTTCACAGTTTGGCCATAAATGAACTGATGAAATCTGACAGAAGCAAAAACAATTGCATAAAGCTCTTTCTCTATTTGGGCCATTTTTTGCTGAGACTCAGTTAAAGTTTTGGAAATGTAGTAGACAGGGTGTTCTTTTTGTAGAAGAACAGCACCTACAGCTGTGCTGCTAGCATCAACGGATAGTTTTATTGGTACATTAACATCAAAATGTGACAAAACAGGGGCATGACAAATTAGACTTTTAAGTTTATTAAAAAATTTCTCATAGTTGGAATCCCAGACAAATGTATATTTATTTTTTAAAAGTTCTCTCATTGGAGCAACTTCCTTAGCTAGATTATGAATAAATGGACTCAAATAATTTAACATGCCTAAAAATCTCTGCACATCTTTTATACACGATGGCGATGGCATGTCTTTAATTGCGCGAATTTTATCTGGGTCGACAGACACACCTTGTCCAGAAAATATGTGACCTAAATATTTTACTTCAGGACTTGCAAAATTACATTTTTCTCTATTAAATTTGACATTATGTATCAATGCTCTTTCAAAGACTTGTGTTAAACGTTCATTATGTTCTTTTAATGTATGACCAGTAACAAGAATATCATCGCTGTAGACCGTTACTCCAGGAATATCACCAAATGTTTCTGTCATGACTCGGTGGAAATATTCAGGTGCACAATTTACTCCATATGGAAGACGTTTAAATCTGTATCTACCAAATGGTGTATTAAATGTAGTTAAAAAAGAACTTTCTTCATCAAGACGGCTCATCCAAAATCCACTACAGGCATCTAGTGTTGAATAATATTTAGCTCCAGCAACCTTTGAACGTACTGTATCTACAGACATTATAGGATAATGTGTGCGTTGTATTGCCATGTTAAGATTCCTTGGGTCAAGACAGACGCGTAATTGACCATTCTTTTTCTGTACTAATAAAAGACTACTCACCCATTTTGTAGGCTCAGTGACTTTTGCAATAACATCCATATTTACCATCTTGTCCAGTTCCAATTTCAATTTATTGTAAAGAGCAAATGGCACTTTTCTTGGTGCGTCTATTTTAGGTGAAACTGTCAGATCAATAGTTATATGACATTCTCCAGGTAAGCATCCAAGACCACTGAAAATCTTATTATATTTATGTAAAATAATATTTAAATTATTTGGTTGTGACTGACTTGACAAAGTTTGATTACATTGAGACATATTAGACTGACATGTCTGTGACATTTCTGTATTCTTAGGTTGACTTACTTGACTATTAGACAAAGATACATTGACTTGACTTGACTCAATACTGTATACTCTTTTCACTAGGCCTAATTCAGTACAGGTATCTTTTCCTAATACTGTTCGTGAATTTACATCAGCAATAACAAAGTTAATTTCTTTTGTGACATTGGTATCATTTATCTTATAAGAACATGAAACTTTTTGAGACCCTATTACATTGACATAATTGTTTGTGTATGACTTAACCTTAATATTACAAGCTGACAAAGGACTACTTAAATTTAAGGAACTATACACTGACCTTGGCATAATGTTAATATCACTACCTGTATCCAAGAGACAATTTAAGACTTTATCATCTATTTTCAGCTGGATCACCCAATCATTAGGACAGCAATCTTTAGATAGGCTTGCAACAAAGAATTCTCCAGTTGTAGTTGTATGTGGTGACTCCTCTTGTGACTCAGCCTGAATAAATCTAACATTCTTGGTCCGGCAACAAATTGCAAAATGTCCAATACGACTACACTTTTTACACTTTGCATTGATGGCTGGACAGCGAACACGGTGTACTTGACCACATCTAGTACATACTTGTGATGTTTTGTAATTATGCAACGGAGTTTGACTGCGACTGTGTGACCTTTGATTTGACTTACTGCGTGACTTTGATCTTGACTTATGACTTGACTGAGTTTGTGAGACATAATTAACTGTAATTTGTTCACTTTGTAGACTTTCTGCTTGGGTTCTTGATCTATTAATAGTTTTAGCAACTTCCAATGCACTTTCCATGTTTAAGTCATCATCTAATAGTAATCTTTCCTGCAAGTATGCGTATTTCGGATGCAAGTGGCATATAAACATTACTTTAACAAGACGGTCTTGCATCGCTTCAAATTTGCATGATTGACTTAGTGTTTTAAGAATGCAGGCAAATTCCTCTAATGTTTGTGTCTCATTTTGTTTGTAGGTGAAGAATTTAAATGATTCATACGTTAAATTTTGTTTGGGAACAAAATAATTATCAAATAAGTTGACAAGTTCTTCGAACGTGATTTTGTCTTCATCTTTTTGAAAAGTATTAAAAATTTCTAGGCCTTTCTCACCAATAAGATGCAAGAATATAGCAACCTTGCGAGAATCTGTTTCGTCTTCTAGTGATGATGCACGGATGTACAGTTTGAATGATTGGTACCATTTTTTCCAATTCAAAGAGAGGTTACCCGACATGACCATGTGGCTACAATTACCAACATTTGTGGCAGACTTCTTCATTTTCGGTTTTTCGTCCTCGTCCATGACTTTTTATCTCACTTAACACCACTTCTGACACCATGTGGAAGTTACTGACTATATTTTAGGTTGATTATAAATAATACGACGCAATTTAGATAAGATCTGTATTTAGGTCCAAGCACTGACATTTTTTTAGATAGATGAATGATGTAATAGTCCGTGTGACAGTTGTCAAGACATTGACAGTGACAGATGACTAATTTTGATATTACAACATCTAGCATCAAACTTGCGTCTATTTCATAGATTTCGATGTCTCTTAACTGCAGTTGCGACTTGTGCGGGATCCGTCGTTTTTCACAATTTGAAAAACGAAAAGTTCGAGTTCATGACGACATTTTAGAACTTATTTTCAACAAGTTAAAGATTTGGACTTACAATTCCATTTTTAAAAACCATCCTGTAAATAATATAGATATCCTAATGTCTTGCCAATTAAAATTAGAAAAGATATTTTCATTGTAATTTGAAACTTTTAGGCAGATTATAGCGAATGTATTCCGATCTCCACCAAACTGATAAATAACTACTCCTATGGCTCTGGTAAAACCTATAAAAACATTTATGTTAACTGTATACAGAATACAGCCCGAAAACTCTTTATTAGCCCGTTATCAATGTGTGTCGTGTATTTGATTGCAGCTTGAATTTAGTGCCTCATTAAATGTTATTTAGTGTAAATGTTGTTTCATAAAATATTATTAGTGCGTACTATCGCGTATAATTTCTAGGCCCGGATAGGAAACGATATTTAGTTGGTTTATTTTCATGTTAAATATGTCGATTATAGATCGTTATTCCGAGCTGAGTTGAATAGGTCGCTACTTATGTTGTTGTTGATGGTTGCAAAACTACTATCTATTGTAAGTTTAAAGATCTTTTTGTTAAAAATGTTATTTCATAGTTTCTGCCTTTTACGCCATACCACGAAAACATTACAGAAGAACGCAGCTTATATTATCTAATATATAAAATTCTCGTGTCACAGTTTTCGTTGCCATACTCCTCCGAAACGGCTTGACCGATTTTGATGAAATTTTTTGTGCTTATCCGGTATCTATGAGAATCGGCCAACATCTATTTTTTTTTTATTTATTTGGCAAAACAACGTTTGCCGGGTCAGCTAGTATTATATAAAAAATTAAATAAATAACATTATCTAGCCCAAATTAAGTTTAATTAAGAACTTGTGTTATGGATACTAGATAACTGATTTACTTCAGAAATATATTGAACAAGACACCGCGCGCGGTTTTACCCGCGTAACTTTTGATCCCGTGGGAATTTCAGGATAAAATATAGCTTATAACCTTCCTCAAGAGTTGGGCTATCAAATGCAAAAAGATTTTTTTAAATCCCATTGTGGTTTCTGAGATTAGCGCGTTCAAACAAACAAACAAACAAAAAACAAACTCTTCAGCTTTATATATTAGTATAGATAAATACATATTTTTTAATTACAATATAAACTTAAATAAACATATAAACATCCATGACTCGACGACTAATATCTGTGTTCATCACACAAATATCTGTCACCGCCGGGATTCGAACCCAGGACCTCTTGCATAGAAGGCAATGTAAATTACCGCTACACCAGCCGGTTTCCAATTTTACCTACATACACATATAATATAACTATGTAGGTATAATAATTTGTTAGGTAACGCCAATTACCTTACTCTAACTTTTTCGTCATCGTTGCATTAACATCGTCAGGTGACTTAGAACTTTTTGTTTATATTCAATGAAGTTTATAAGTTCATTGAATATAAGCAATAACATAAAAAATCACTAGCAAACATAAGAAAATCTTACTTTTGTCGAACCTCTAAATCAAAATTCACAAATCAAAACCCACTATCACATAATTCTGTATAAAAAGTAATATCTATTATTGCTACCAAATAAAATCCTTCCGCAAACGAGTGAACCACGAAATGGTTATATTCAGTGTACAACAAAAGGAGTTGAAAGTAATTACACGGATGGCTGGCTATCGGCCAAAGCTGTGCAACAGTCATGTGCGTGCGACTGACTAACTGATTGGACATATATCTAATTTACACGGGGCTTGCGTCTTGAACGCGGGAGGGATTAAAAAAGTGTTGACAGCTTCGAAATTCAAAATTGAAATGCTTCTTTTTCTTTTTCGCCACGGTGCGGCTGAACAAAATTGTGTCTAATATACTTTAAGGAGGTCATTAAGGCAAAGCATCAACGACGTTGATTGTTATGTACTTTTTCATTCACACGATTTAAGCAGTCACCAAGTTTAAAATAAGAATAAGTCCTAGAACAGCCACTTTTTAAATAATCATTATGTTTGTATTTGACGCTTTGATAATTTTAATTAAAAATACTGTGAAGATAAAATACACACATCAAATTCACGTATTCATACATTGCTTTAAAATTTTATGATTAACGAATGAAAAAGCACCAATCAATTTCAATAATTCCCATTCAGAATACACTACGAAGATTTTAACTGGTATCATTATTTTTCTGTTCGACATTACGAACTGTCAGTTTACTGCATTGAATTTGCCAGTGTTTAGTTCGCTACATGGTATCCCATATCACAAGCTCTGCCATGTAAGTAGTTGGTGTGATTGTCTGGGGTTTTTTTTATTATTTATTTAATTTGAATAAATATGATAAATGTTATTGCATATATAAATTAATAAAATATAGAACAGTAAACAAATATTGACAACGATGTAGTCCGAAGAAAAGATATAGCTTGCGTTTTAGAAATTATACAGTATTTGTAAAAAAAAATGTAGAGTCCATATGTATAGGTAGAGCAAGTAATATAACATTTCATTGAATAAAAAACAAACACATTACTAATATACTAACCATGCTACCTACTTATAACCAAACCTTATTCAAGAAACAGTACTTCTTGTCTCACAATATTAAAACGAATCTAATTTACATAAACCAATTAGGTCGTTCCAAACTGTTAGTAACAAAATTATGTTCTACTGGTCCAGAAATCTATGGCACGATCTACGTACGCCTGTAGTAGCTAATAGATCATTTTAACAACTAATATCGATCGCATTTGCTAATCAATCGATCACAATCATTTGCTAATTGCATTGCCATATTCTGTCCAAATCTAGGTTATAAGGCTACTATAATATAACCTATGCCATTAAAAATCTACAATGAAGTTAATATAAACTATTTCTGTCTTTACTTATAGGTACATAGCCAATCAGAAAGCAATAAACATAAACATTCTTGAATATACAGGGTTACTGGTTAAGTCGACCTAGATCCGTTAAGGGCGTAGAGTATCCGTCTTTTCTAACTTATTTCACCATGAAACACTCTACCCAGGAGGATCATATATCAGGATCTTGAGTTTCAGGTCGTGCAGCTCCTGACCTCAAGACTGAGAAGACTGAGAAACAGATGGAGATGATGATGTATAACTTTTTCAATCTATCAATCCGACGCTTGACACCTCAGTCGCTCGTGACCACGGGGTCTGCAAAGACACCGAAACGTCGAGTCAAAAATGTAAATATACGCGATAAATCCGGTTAAAAAGTGTTTTATTTAATAGTATGATCCTCAACTTTGTTCTAATTATGCATTATTCGGTAAACAATACTTATGCCTTTAGTAGTATTGGCAGTGTTACCATAGATACGTTAAGGCCCATCTAGTAATAGCTCCTTTATAGACTCGTAGTCAACTTCTACAGGGCCAGCGTCACAAGCAAACACCATTCAAGACCCTTCTAGATCATATAAAATCTGCGACGGTGATGTGTTCCGGCATAGCTTTATGAACAGCCAATTCAATATGTATATATCTATACAGTTTATTAGTAGTTATATCTATGTAGCTCTAAATTTACTTTTCTTGTTATTGCTTAGGAAATTGACCTTATTTTGTCAAAAAGGTTGCCTGGAAGAGATCATTTGTTGATGGTAAGGCCGCCAATTATACTCTATTGTATTGTAAACTCTGTATAATAAACTAACTCTGTAAATATTATTTGTAGAATAAAGAATAAATAAATAAGATCACCAATTAGATACGGACGTTCGGAATGCGCCAAGTGCCGCGTATGATACGCATGTAGGGTACGGAAAATGTTATGAAAGTTTGTACCTTTGAATCTCTCTTAGTGGGTGTTATATAAATCTATGGATAGGTGTGACTATTTGAAGATACGGACGTACTGTACGCGCGTTCGCACGCGCAACGCAACGTTGGCACTTAGAGTTCACTCGAAATTGTCTATTTTAACGATACGCCATTACCATGCGATGTTGAGATAAGAAGTTAGTTTTTACTAAATAGGTAACCATAAGCAATCTAATGTAGATTAGAAATCGCTGCTAAGTTTACACAGGTAGTTAGATGTAGAGTAAAATACTTTATTTAGTACTTATATATTTAAACTTCTTATGATTAAAAAAACATATGTGGTGGAAAAGTAATGGTAGGTCATTACCACAATTGTATATCTCCTAAACAGCAGTGCGATCGTACTATGTTTACAAATGTTTCTACGCTTGGTATGAAGACAATTGCAAGTTGTAAGTTAAAATTATTTAATAATTAATTATAATAATGCAGAAACTAATCACTCGAATATTTACATAAAGAAATTCTCGGAACATCATGACGGTACTTTTTACATATAAAATAATTATCGATCAACAGTTTAAAGGTCAGATTCCGTGTCGTTGAACCTTTGATCGATAGCTCCCAACCTTCCGACCATGGCAGCCCTAATATTGTAGGGTTAGTAAAAAAAATAGGTAGTTAATAAAAAAAAATTTACAACGTTACATGTTGTTTAGTTTACATGTTAATTCTTTACATTAACAGCTATTTCAGTGAGTATTTTAAGATCTATAGACTGCGTGGTAATTTCTTTATAAAGAGGAAATAGAAATCGAATCGTTAACTGTTTATATCTTTAGCCATTCAAATACATAGTGATAGATGGATCATGTTTCATCTGGTTAGAATATCAGTTCAATAAATAAAGGATAAGTAAATAAATGTCTTGACTAATAAGATACCTGTTGATAGAAGTTAAAAAGTAGCGTTAAAAAAAACAAAGTTTAATCAGTTGTTTTTTAAAATTCGCAAATGGAATTGAAGTTCATATCAGTGTTTTTAGAGTTCCCAAATCGCAAACTTCTGATTATTTCGATATTTCTTTTTCGCTGACCGTACAAGGTATCTTCCATACAATATGGAAGTAAATTTGCAAAACAAACTTACTCACGTTTATAACATAGCTCTCAGCAAAACAAACAAAGGTGTTATTTTAAATTGATGTGACAACACTCACTGTGGCAGAGATTTTATAAAATTATACGCTATACAAACACATTATAAATCAATGTAACCACTGCAGTTTTCTGTCCAAGCTCGGTGAACTCCAAAACTATTGAATGGATTTTCATACAGTTTTCACTAATGGGTTCCGTATAAATGGCGTGGTTTTTGTATTTTTTAAATTAGTAGTATATTCAACCATTATAAATGAAGGGGTCGTTAAAAATGTTATTGATTGAAAACAATACTTTATTACCCATGCGATATCGGGGCGGTTTAGTTGCTATTGATTATAAAACTAGAGGGTTATTTTACACTTTCCTAGCATAAATGAGTATTGGTAGGACCTATGGAAGACCCTTATTTTGTAATTAACCGTCGAGTAGACATCGTGCGAGTGCAACGCTGCTGCCGTCGTTTGTATGGATTATCAAAACAGCTTTCAATTACTACTTTCAAAACTATTAATAGTATATTATGCAACTTCGCTCACGAGTCACATACGACGTTTTTCAACACACTTGTGAGTAAAAGACAGACATACGTGATCATAAAATAACAAACACACTTGATAACAAAGCTGTGCATTGTGATTGAAAAATGGCGCCGAACCTCGCCCATGCACGTAGGTTTTTTTTTCCGTCAAATGTGTCAATGTCTGTATAGCATATACAGCCTATTTAAAGTGAAAATGTTTGATTTGGAGTGGTAAATGCAAATATTTTAATATTTTATGACAAATGATTGTAAATTGTGAATAATTTGTTTAATATACAAATTTATTTTACTAATATAAGGCGCAAACATTTAAAAATGTATATGGATTTGAAGTGGTATAAAACCTCTTTGTTGTTTCTGAAAATATTTAGTGTATAACCCGGACCAATAAAATATGCTCTGTTTTCTCGCATGTTATTTGCACAAAGGTACAATTCAACTTTGTAGGATTCATTATATTATGCACTAGGGTATAATATATTATGCACGCGTGACTTATAGCCCAGTTTATAGTTCTAAACTCAATAGAATAACGCTCACTTTACGAGCAAGTGTGTTGAAAATGATGATTAGGTCGAGGATATATCGTACCTACAGAATGAAACTAGGACTTTAAATATAGCAGTCTGAGTAAAAAGCGTTAGAACTTCTTAGTAAAATCTCTGGTAAAATATATACCTAGCTGGTCTCACGAATAAACAATAAATATTTTTTCAAAAACTGTTCGAACTATTCGAAATTAGAAAGTTTCCAATATAAGCGGGTTCAAACAAATAAATCCTTAAGCTTTGGTATATCACTATAGATACATTAACGGAATACGTCATTACTGGTAGATACGACGATATTTGGCGGCACATTTGATATGAAAGATGCCATGTGGAGCCTTAATTGATTTTTGGTAGTAACAGGACCAAATACTATTTTCATTTTAAGACTGGCAATTCCAGAAGCCTGAAGCGGCATGTATATTCGTAGCCGTCCCTAAACAGTTTCATAAGCCATGTTACTCATACAATATAAAAAAAATCGCAAACTAAAATGAATTTATGTTTTTAACCGAATAAAATAAATCGTATTGTGAAGCATCGCAACGTCAAGTAAAAATCGCCCATCATATGAAACAATAAACGTCAGTATCAAAAAACTTATAATTTAATCTCTTCACAAATACAAAAACATGAGAAAAACACTGCTCAATTTCAAAGTAAAATTCTTTGCATATCCAGACATTTAAAATATGATATGAGAATGAATTTCATTAGAATTTATTTCCAGCAATAAATAAAATATATTAGACACTTACATGGGTAGTCTATCCTATAACTAAATATATTAGGCCGGGGCGAGATGTACGTTTACTACCCCGGAGGGTGACTATTTATACCGCTAGGGGGTTCCTTAACATTTACTATAAGGGCTCTATCTACACGTACAAATAAAACGCAAGTTAATAGCAGTCTTATGGAGATATTTTTAGCTGTGGTTTTAATAGACACGCCCGCTAGTAATGGAAATGATTAATGTATTTCGAAAGTGCTGCTGTAGTAAGGAAATGTACTTTTAAAGTTTTGGTTTCTGTGTAATTGATTTTGAAATATTATATGAAATTAAGTAACGTTTTTAAATTACGTTGAATTGACTGTATGTATTGGACAATACGTGATATGTGAATGATTGCTAGCGTTCACGTAGAGTTTAGCTTCACTAACTTCCAAAAATTGGTTAAATCAAATGTTGTGTAAAACCACACATGGGTTGGTTTAGAATTTATAAACCTAATGTCTATTTTGATATGATAAACGTTTTCATATATTTCCTGAATGTGTTTGGGTACATATTCGCTTCAAATATGAATTAAGTAGTACCTTTATAATAAAATGAATGCAATTTTTTTTTATAAATATAAGTTTAATAAATAATGCCCTCACACCTCTATTAACATGCTGATCAAAACAGCTGATAAAACAACAACTGATTCCCCCCTGCCTCACCCCTATACCTAATGTCGCGCAGAGAGACTATTGTGGTTAGGATAGTTTGAGACTAAATCCATTATTCATTATTTTAGCACTTTCCGAAAAAAAAACAGTCAAGATTTTTTTTATGTAGATGCGGTTTCAGTTCAGTTGAAAATGTAGGTGAAGTCACTTTTTTATTATTTCAAATGAGATGTTATTATATAAAAATATATAGTTTATGCCAACAAAGTCATTAAAATGCTGATCAAAACAGCTGATAAAACAACGAATGATTCCTCGCCTCACTCGTAACATGCGCCGACGCTGCCGCCCCGGGCACCGAACGTCGTCGGCCAGAGAGAGTATTACGGTTAAAAAAGTTTGATGCTAAATCCGTAATTAATAAATTTTATCAAAATCGATAAATCTCTTTCCGAAAAAAAACCTATGAAAACATTTCCATTATTTTTTTATTTAGAGGCGGTTTTATTTCAGGCAAAGTAAACTTGAAAATGTTGTTAAAGTCGGTTTTTTATTATTTTAAATGCGATGTTATTATATATAACTTTATTAGGCAATACACTCAATCACTTTTCACGACCAAAGTCCTATATTAACATGCTAATCAAAACAGCTGATAAAACAACGAATTATTTCTCCTCGCACCTCACCCGTATGCGCGGACGCCGACGACGCCGCGCCGCCGCGCCGAGCGGAGAGAGCATTGCGGTTAAAATAGTTTGATGCTAAATCCGTTCTCACACCAACGGACTAAACTGGGGTTTATGGGGTTTTATATTAATTAATAATAAGTGGGAAGTAAATTAATTTATAATAAATGGTAAATGGGAAGTAAAAGACGTAAGCACATATGTTAAAGGTTATGAATGAGTTAACGGCACAAAAAAAAACAGCAATAAGTAGCTGGAAGATATTTATTTTTAACAAGTTGTCATTTTAGAAAATCATTTAAAAACAAAGCCCACATTTGACCGCTATCTCACCCGATAGTCTGTAAAGACGAGGCTTGGGAATAATAAAACTTGAAAATTTAGACTTAATTTTACAAACTAACACTTCACAGGGTGACTAGTGGGTCACTTTTAAAATTCAAAGACGTGATAGTTTGAGATCTTACATGAAGAGAAAAAATATAATAAAAAATAAATATTAATTATTTACTGAGTAACCTTAAACGAAATTTAACTAAAGAATTGATTACGCAACGTATTATTACGCTAGCGTTTGCAGCGATCCGCGCGCCAGGTCACGTGCCTCGATTGATTCAGGCCTAAGTAAAGTACATAGTAACAAAGTAGTATTTACTAATAGGTAATTCTAGAGAAAAATTTAGTACCTACTTTTATTTCATAAATATGATTGGAATAGAGTTTAGAGTGCTCTCCTTCAGTACCTAAAATTTGTCACCAGTCACCCTGTATAATGTAAATATATATGTCTTACCTATCATATTTTCATACTTACTGGTGAAAAGTTTACAGAATTAACTTCTATGCTGCAGATCCAACTCAAAAATTTGGAATCATCACTTTGGCTATGAGCATATACACCGATTTTGTTTGTTACTCAGGATGTTATTAAAATGGAGTACATGAGAATTTATTTGGCAAGGCGCTGAAATGTAGAGCCCCCAACATTTAATAGAGAGCAGGATACACTTTTGGGATAACGAATTGGTTGATTAAGCTCAGCTACTTAAAGTACTAGCTGTTTCACGCGGCTTCTTCTTGGAAATCAAAAACCCATGGAAAAAGAGAATAGCACAATAGGATCCTATTCTTTATAACAAGCTGGGCCCCTCAGTTGTTCGAAAATTTTAGCTGTATTTATCAAAGTGTTTTAGTGTTAAATAGTAGTACCTGAACACGAATCTATCAATTTTTTCCAACATGTCCATTACGAATATTTGTAGGATTAAATTTTGCCATGTTTTCTAAAAATATCTTTTGTACCTACAGCTAAATATAAAGCCTAGAAAAGTTCACTCCCTTTTCTAAAAAAAGGGTTTCGCAGAAAAAACAAACTATCAGTTCAGTATAAAAGTAATATCGTTTCAAGTTTTCATGATTATTATATTTTTTTTTTTACTAGATTACCCTGTGTTAAGAAATTGTTTAATTTAATAGAAAACACCTTTATTGAAAGATGTTTTGATATATTATTCTTAGCAAACAGTACTGCTTCTTTGATATTCCTTTAAGCCAAGAATTATACTCGGTTCATATTAAGACGAGATTAGAGTAGAGCAAGGAACCCGACGACTGACGCCGACGCGCCCCTAACTCCTACTCCATGAATAACATATGCATACTATTAATGTTAGTAAAGGTTTTTAAGTAAACTATTATTAAAATTCGTAAAAGAGTTTTCCAATACTTTGCGATATTTGAAAAAATATGTACCAATGTATTCATTCAGCACATTTAGATAGACAACACAACATTAGTGCCCAAAATAAATATATTTTTAATTGTAAACTGCCAATGGAAGATTTTTGAGCATTGGATGGATCTAAATCACCCTGGAACGGCTAAACAGCTTGGGCTGAAATTACGCGCAAAAGCCCACTAACCTGCCTCGAATAACACGACAGATACGTTTTATTACTATTATTGTAGTTGATAGTTTCATAAAATTAAATGAGATTTTTTTTCCTTCATTTTTTTAAAATCATTTTGATTCCCATAATTAAATAAGTAAGCTTTCACTACACGCCATATTTAACATAATTATCAAGGTTAATTATGTTAAATACGACCATTAAAAAGCATAGGTTGTGTGGTCCACATAACAACTTATACATAGGAACATTCTATTACATAGTAAACAAAAAAATTTGAATAACTGCGACTTACAGAAAATATTGTTTATTCTATCATTATGTAGTAACTGTCACAAACGCGACGTTTGATTTTCCCTATGTCATAAGTTTACATACCTACTACAGAAAAACTATTTGTCTGAAGAACATAGTTCTTATCATTCAACTACAATATAAATTATTCAAAAACATTCCAAACAGTTTTCAAATGCATACTGTTATTTATTTGAATCAACAAAACAACTGCGATCGAAATAGTCTGGTTTCGATTAAAAATCTTTTTTTTTATTAGTGGTCAGCATTATTTTTGGTGCGTTCAGGGTTTCAACCAGAGAGTTTAATAGAACTACCACCGACTGAAAGACTAAGTACAGACTGTTAAGTAATGAGTCTTTTTTAATCACCAAAGCGACTGAGAACTAAAAAGTTTGGTTATGATAAAACTACTTTTTTTATTACTTAGTGGCCAGCAACGTTGTTGTTGCGTTTAGAGGCTAGATTAGTTTCTATCAAAGAGATTCAACTACAGAGTGATAAAGATAAATAACGTAATATTCGAAGCATCTACAGCGTTCAGTCATCGACATCTGTGGAACAAAAACGTGGACAAAGAATGCGACATGCACTTTTAAGGCTGCATGGTGAGGACCCGTTGTTAGTGTAAACTGGACTGTTATGGTACAAGTCGATTTATTTTATTTTGCCTAGTTTGTTTTGTTTACGTTTGTATTTTTGTATTATTATTCTATATTTGGAGTTGTTATTACATTCGTGATGATTTTCTTGATATAATGGCCGATAACTTAAATTGGAAATATAACTTTGAAGAATAAATTAGGACAGTAATAAAAACAACAAAAAACCTATGCATTTTTTAATAAATAAATAAATATTTCTGAAACTCACACAGCATTATCTAGCCCAAATTAAGTTTCTTAAAGAACTTGTGTTATGGATACTAGATAACTGATATACTTAAGAAATATATAAACATACATATTGAATAAATACATATTTTTTATTAGAATAAACTTAAATAAACATATAAACATCCATGACTTTACGACTAATATCTGTGTTCATCACACAAATATCCGCCGCCGCCGGGATTCGAACCCAGGACCTCTGGCATAGAAGGCAATGTATGTTACCGCTACACCAGCCGGTCGTCATTTAATGATTTGAAGAATACTGCCAAGCAACGGTAACTTGAATAAGCTATTTGCGAGTCGCTTATACAGATGCGGTAAGGCTTTTTTAGTTCTACAGTACACGAATTTTTCTAAGCTAGCTCTGGAAGAAATCGCAGAGCTTCATCATATTTTCCCATAAATTTACTTTGATTTACTCAACAACTAACCTTTTTTCTTGAATCTTTTTAAGAACCAAAAACGAGAAAAAAT
This sequence comes from Stenoptilia bipunctidactyla, assembly GCA_944452665.1. Lineage (NCBI taxonomy): Eukaryota > Metazoa > Arthropoda > Insecta > Lepidoptera > Pterophoridae > Stenoptilia > Stenoptilia bipunctidactyla. Next base: position 19,293,567 of record OX101729.1, read on the forward strand.
ATCTTCCTTTGTTTTCCCTTTTTTAAGAACTCTTAGATGTCGAACGAGTTTCTCTTACAAAAGGAAAGTAAAGGCAAATCCTAGACAAAAATCCATTTAGATAAGCGCTCACTACCTACAGTGGCAATAATTTATACACCCACGTAGATACCTACTCTATCTTATCTATGAAGTAACAAGTTAGATATAAAGTTACGATTATATGTGATCCCTAGTGGCAGGTGGTAGATGCTGGTTACTTAAGGTCTTGAGCTAGACGGTGATTTATTTAATTTAATATGACCGAAGAATTCCTTTTTAAGAAAATTTGTTTTTAGAACTTGGATTTTATTTTAGTAATTTTCTTGAACATATTTTCATAAGTGGTCTTTAGTAATAATATAATTTCGCTTGAAAATATTAATTTGGACACTGAACAATTGCATCAATTTCATAATGAACCCTTTAAAACAGTAAAATGTAAAAATTAAGCAAATTATTTTGACTTGTAGTAGTAACATTTTGCAAACCCTTAATTAAAATAATTAAAACCCTTGTTTTATTATATTTAGGTATAAACAAAGCAAAAAAGACTAAGGTATTATCCAATGGCTGTTATTTTTCCCAAGCTAATTGTTGATTTTATCGCCTAGGCAGAACATACAATCAATAATGAAAATGACAAAAACTCCATCAAATCTTTGTATCAGGAAAATTTTTGCTAAATACTCAAACCTAAACCAGATTACAAGAATCAGTTCCCTGTACTGACTCAGATATCAAACGCAAAACAATCAATCTCAATTTGCTCTCCAATTTCATAACTCACTAACAGCTACATGCGCTTTTGCTTGCATAAATTTTGATCCCTTTGAAATTTTTTTTTTTTTATAAGTGACTAAACCCGCGTTTGACCTCAATCTCACCTGATAGTAAGTGACGATGAGGTCGAAGATGAAAGCACACGGGTTTAGGAAGGAACTGGCTCTTTATACAATATTGCCGGAACACATTACCGCCGGAGCGGTAACATTTGGCGGCAGACTTTATATAAAGGGTGGTCGGTCGCTAGCCAGGCGGACCCAGAAGGGATCCTACCACCAAGCAAAAATAAACCTTCCTCAAGAGTTGTGCTATCAAACACAAAAAAATCCAACTGACAGAATCTAAAATTAGCGCGCTCAAACAAATCAATCTTCATTATTGTATTCATACAGATACTTATTACATCATTTCTTCTTGTATCCTGTTGGTGAGGAAAGTTGTTTTCTGGATTACCCCAACAACTTACAGTCATTCATAAAAACAGAAATAAGATTTCCGGAAATGAATGATACTCAAACATTACTAAACAACAAATACCCAATAGCATTCGGAACTGACGTCAACAAATTAAGTGACGTCATAACTAGGTCAGAGTATAGAAGACCAACTAAAACTGTCTTATGAATGGCTGGTTCAATTTTAACAGGTAGGTACAGACGGAAGAGCGCGTCTCGGTTTTGAATAATTTTTAATTTCTTCAAAGCCTTTCGACTTTAATTCAAAGTAGTAAAGTCTGAAATCATTCCGGCAAATTTGACTGAGCATTTGAATACATGAATCACCGGAATTAAAGTGTCAAAGAGTGTTCCGAAATCCATACTTCGTAGTACGTAACATCTGATGAATACATATTTTTTTACGTACGAGCAATGTATATAAATTGTTGTACAATTATTATATTAATAAGCCAATGTTTTATCGGCAATACATTGGAGGCCACACATGATGATTTGTTGAATATGTGTACTTTCCTTTGATGTATTTGAATATCTACTTGCAGACGGCGTTAAAATTATTCTATAGGAAGTAACTTTTGTTTGTTCTCAACAAGGCCTGATTTAACGAATACTTTTTATTTATTTTCCTCGTGTATTCCTATAATTTTGTTCTAGAAACTTAAAGTAGCCCTATTTCATTCAATTGTTTACAAAACCTTATGATATACCTAGCGCTTGATTATAATAATTATTGTTATAAAGTGTTTTAAATCCTACTTAAAATATGAACGTAAAAGATTGGATATAATTATGGATATTTATTATTTCTCCACAGTAACTACAGGACATGCTTGAACAAAATTCTTGCAAGAGTTGGTTTAACACATGTGATAACGTGATAACCATCACAGAATTATGCTGCTGATTTCACGAGTAAAAGAAAAACTCAAAGAAAAATTAGTATTGCGTTTCCACAGCTTAAGCAATAAGCCTAAAAGATTGAAAATATTCACAATCACATCAATTCGAAGAGACTTCAAAATTAAACAAATCTCGCCTCATCTACACAATTAGATATCATAACAGCCTAAGAATTTTTATTAGCCACAACTTTCTAAAGCTTGTTTAGCCACTATACAACCATTAGCTGTTCATCAGCAAGCCAGGGGCTGTCTGCACAGCGGCTATTTCTGTCCCGACACGTTTCCTGCTAGCGGACTGCACGCTCGCATCACTAACAATGCGACTAATATGCAACTTATCGTAAATCTCTTCGCATTTTGAACTTTACAAGACTTTGGCATTTACATTGTAATTTACGCGGGTTACAGGTGCAATTTTGAAGTGTTGTTCTGTTGATTGTAGATTGCAATGATTTAGTACAGTTGGAGTTATTATTGAAAAGTAGTTGAAGCTAATGCGAGTGCGATAAAATAAGTTTCCTTGGCGCATTGTTCAAGTGTTTGTTTTCGGTATTCTCATTTCCAAACTAGATGTACATCTGTAAATTCGGGTATCAATAAGTTTTGCTTTATCTCCATAGTAAAAACTTACTTCTTCTTACGGTACAGGCTACATAGTTGGTGCGTCACTTTAGGTAATTCAGTAATTTATTATTACACCATTGTGAGAATCGTGTTAAGACAGATGGTCAAGTTTAGGATACCGAAGACAGATCTGTGTTTATGCTTAAACACTTAACTTGCAAATATATCCAATGTAAGGTCACAATGCTAAATTTAGTTTTTAAATAACGTGCTTTTTATAATCATGTGTTACAATAAGTGGCGCCGTTTAAATATTTTTTTCTCGGAATAGTAAATGGGTAGCTTGAATTGGATAATTGTCTCATAATTGAAAGGAACGACGTTGAATCTTTATTTATTTTATAAAATACAAGAGCGTGTTCATATGCTCGTCTGCTACAGTTAACTACATGTTAAGCTTTGAATCTGTTATGGTTAAATCACTCTTAAGTATTTGACATAAGATTTAACTTTACACAATATAATTCACTTGGATCTTAGGTCTTTTTGAGAAAAGCGCTTATCCTATCTTTGCTTTTTCAATTAGTACAACTACACATATCTTATAGTTTCATTCTTTATTTGAATCTATAAAAAAGTGTTGTGCTAAAATAATATTTGCGACTTTTGCCTCAGAATTAGATACTTACCTATCTATGAAAACATTACGAAAATGAAGTAATATTATTCTATATAGACAGAAAGTTTTAAAAATATATAAAAAAATATGAAAAGATAAGTTTACGACTGCATTTAAGTATGCTAACTAAGACAGCTATTAGCATCAAGTCTTTTAGTAAGTCACTGCTTAAATAGTTATTTCGGAGAACGCTCAGCATTCAACCGAATACACTTGGCAGCACTATGAGCATGATTATTCATAGAAGAATGGATATTCTTTATAAAGAAAAGCGAATTTTTTGTAGACTGTACTTTAGTGATATAAAATGCAGTGTAGATGTGCGATGGGTAAGTGTAAATAGTGTCGTGTCGTGTATACAGCTATACAGCTACAGTATACAGCTGCTCCCATTGTCTGGAGTCTTGGGACTATCTTCGTTGTTCAGATTCCTTTCTCTTAGGAAATAAAAGAAGAATTTTTTATATCTTTGTGCATGGAAATTGTAAGTTTGGAGTAAGACGGTGGTATTGCGAATACTTTCAAACAGGCGACTGATAAACCAGAAGTATGGATCTTAAATCTTTTGTTTTTAAAATCCCCCCAGACAACCATACCATTTGTTTTTATAAAAATATATTTCAGGTTCTTTTTCTTATTTTATATTTACTTGTGATTGTATAATAACTTTTTATTGACGCAGTTTAGAACTTTTTTTTATGTAGTGTAGCTATACCTAATATCAATTAAAACCTACGTGCATTCTCGATAGAAATAGCGCTCTTTTGTTATAATACTAACCAAATCTAAAATGAATCTTAACCTAACGTGACGGTTAGTAACGAGTATAATAGTGGATCTTAAAAACAGTAGGTACCGAAATACGATATTAGTAGGACAGAATATTTTAACTAAAAAAATAAGTTCAAAAACTAAAACCCGACTATTGAAAACACGCTCTAAAAAGTAGGAAACAAGTAATAGTCTCCGCTGAAATATTTATGTATTACGTCATATTAATATAGATATGTTGAAAGGATAGCCGTGATCGTATGCCATTTTGATTTATTTTATTATTAAAATGAATTGTTTTGCTATAAAAGGTGGCATACGTCCACGGCTATCCTTTAATAAACATAACTCTATCAATATGACGTAATACATAAATATTTCAGCGGAGACTATTACTGGTTTCCTTAATTTTAGAGCGTGTTTTTAGTAGTCGGGTTTTAGCTATTGAACTGATTTTTTTTCATACGCTTTTTTTAGTTCTTCCCTTTAGGGCGCTGTAGTCAATTAACTATAACTTTATATAGCCTATAACCAGCGAAAAGTGAAGAGGCGTCCAACGACACCTCATTTGTCCAATTATGATTAGTAGTTTAGAAGTTCTGAGGGAACAGATAAACATACCTACATATATACACGTCAAAATCATAACCCTCCTTTGTGCTGCGCCACAGTCGGGTAAAAATACCTTTAGTGTTCTTTTATTAAAAGCTAAACTTTTGTAAGAACTAGGCATTGTGTAAAACTGATATCCATTGTTTATTTATTAATGAAATATGGTTTTGTTTTACAGATACAGATATGATTTAATTAATTTCTTAATTAAATTTACTAAAGCACTTGATCCGAAACTTGATTAGTTGCCAACATAAATAACCGAGTTGTCTCAACAACTCGCAGAGATAAAGACTCGTACTCTAGAATAAAGCTCTAGCTTTAATCTATACTCAAGCATAGATTATAAAAACTTTCATCCTCTATCCCTGGTAAGCTATCCGAAAATCACAATTTGTAATTTTGCACTGTTATGATTAGCTAATCACAATAGCAATTATTTACACCAAAATATCAACTGCGATACTTTTATATAAGCTATGTTGAACCTGTATCATAGAAACAATTTTTTTCGTAGTTATTATATTTTCAAAAAACATATACAACATTCTGAATAGATTACGGCATATACTCATTTTATACGTTGCTCCGCTTGTTTAAGGGCTGTAACAGAGCTGTTGGAAATGTCCAACATTGTTTATTTATTTTACATACAACACAGTAAAAATACAAACATTATTTAGCGATCAAAGTTTTAGAAAAGACACAGTCAGTCACACGATCGCAAACAATCAATCAGTGCTTCAAGCTCATGACAGTTACGGATAGCTCCGAATTACGATAATCGATCAGTAACATCACCTACATATCAAGTACGTAGCACCTAATTAGCTAAACAAAACACATCCTATGCAGATAAAGCAAATTTACATAACGTTCGCAATAGGTACAATTCAGTAGAGGTCATCGTTATTGACCCAAATATCCGCTCTAATACTATCGAGAGACTAATTCTCGGACTGCACATGGACTACTCAAGTACCTATTATTTTTATAAAACACTTAGAGTTTAAATATTTATTTCCATTTTTTCCAAAAAAAAACATTATAAAAGATGTAGAAATAAGTACCTACAGTGTATTTTTAAGCAATTAAATTCAAGTGTAATTTTGATGTAAGCTTATTGGCTCTACATTTTTCCATACTGTGCAAACATTCTTTAATATAGTACATATATGACAATGTAGTTACTTTTACGTGGGGGTTCAGATTTAACTTTTTTTAATAAACCTACCTTAAATAAATAAGAATTACCAAAAATTCGATCTGTAAGCCCCGCTCTAACGCGCCTAGCTAACAAACATGTTTGTTTTTTTTCTTATATTGTGAACTAAGCTTGCTTATGACCTTAATCCTACCTCATTTTAAGTGCGATAGAAGCCAGTTCAAAAATGAACTCAGTTGTTGAACTGGCTCTAAATATATTTTACATTTTTTATAAAGAATGTTATCAGACAAATCATAACGGAGTCCTGCCGCAAACCGAATCACCGCACCCGAATCAGTACAAGCAACGTATCCAGGTTTAATATTCCTCGAATAAGTTAAATAAATATATATATATATATATGATTTGGTGCAAAACTTCTGAGCTAGATTCATCATCATTTCCATCAAACAGGGTTAACATAAACACGGGTTGAGTCTCGCAAAAAACAAACAAGTTTCGCTAGTCTGTTTGACCGTTGATAAGGTCCAATTTTTTTGTACCAAAAAGCCTTGTCAGTAAATTTTTTGTTCATAGTAAACAAAGCCCAAATAGACTATTAAAAAAAACGTTTCGCCTTACCCAACCAACTCAATTTTGTCTGGGATTATTAAGATATTATGTTGTGCAAATGTGTGCTTACATGTCTCATCAAATTAAGTATGACCTAAAAACGTGCGGCGTTAGTCAACCGGTGCCCATGCCGGCGACTGCAGACCATGCTCATTATGTTTCTTTTGGACGAGTGATTCCGTGAAGTTTACTCATTCATCAGAGCTGCAATTCACAGGAATTAAAAATGTACTTTTGTTATTTTTTCTTTTGATCCGTATAACATGGATTCACTAAAGCTAAATAAATATCGCCCGTGACCACAGGAGATTTTTTCATTAAACACCAAAACGTCTAGTTAAAATGTAAAATTTAATATGTATGATAAAATGGTCATAAATATATTTTATTTTATAAATCGAGAAAACTGACAATACTTTAATATAAATAAAGAATATCTTGTTAAAATCAGTAATGTTAGTTGGTGGTAACTGTTTGTCAAGATTACAAAAGCCAATGACAATGAAGTCATGACAAAATTTTGAAATAGAATTTAATTTCATCATAACATTTAATCAAAAACAATGATGTAGTTTTTGTATGATACCGTGAAAATTATCTCAAAAATAATATCTAATTCTTATTATAGGAACCTTCTACAGAATAGAACAAAACAAAACTTAGAATTATTGCGCAACTAAGCTTATCATCTAAAAACACTAATCGTGAAATATTTCGCTAAAACGTTGTTACAATATGCCCGAGCCTTGCATTTGCATTTTAGAGGACCAGTTATCACTTACATAACAAAATTCGAGTAAATACGACCTAGTTGCGCCGGCGGCGCAGGAAGCCACTAACCAATCACGCTACGCCATATTTAAACAGTAATTAAATCTGGTTCAACTCTACTTTAAACCCATCTTCGTTAATTTCCAATTGGTTTAGTGATACTGATGTTATTTTTGATGTGCGCATTAAGATTTGGAAATATTTATTTGTAGAATATGATTATAAGGAATACATTATGTCATATTGTAACTTGATGAGTGTTAGTTAAGAAAATAGTTTTCTTTAATAAGTTTTGCCTGATAAAATAACGAGACGGAAGTCGGGGCAAAAAATGTATTAAAACAACTTCATTCGCCTATATGTAAGTTATAATAATGTACATTTGCCAAATTTAAAGGATAATAAATGAAAATGAAATGTACAAAAATTTTCTTTTCATACTTAAGTAGCTGATTAGAACACTATACCTATATTAAACTATGTACATAGGAGAACAAATAGTTAATATTTCTTGTTGACATATAGTTAGATAACCCACTGTTATAAGTTTATATCTTTGGTCTATGTCCAGCAGTGGACGTCTACTGGCTGTTCATGATGACGATGATAAGTTTATATTTATTTTCAAATCAAAAGTATTTATTCTAGACGTATATGCTTTATGATACATACATTCTTATTATTCGTAAAAAAACCTTATTCTTCAAGTAATAGCTGATTAAAAGCGCTTTGTATTTTTTCAGTTTCATTTTACTTAGTCGTTTATTCACTAAAGTCTTCCCGAATAAAGGCCCGACTCATCAGATAAACCATTTGTCTTCTGAATTTACGGACTGTCCAAGCCCTAATCTAATACGACACACCAGGTTTTTGTCCGCACATTACTCGCATTGGGAGGATGTATGGTCTAATCCGACAGCGGACATTCCTGACAATGGATTCTTTTTAATACTTTATACGTATGTAGGAGCCCTAATGGTACATGTCAGTCTGGTGTTCTGATTTCAAAATCGTGTCTTAGTTTTTTTTTTTTTGATCCTGTAAGTGAGTAAAAAGTTGCGAGGAAAATGATACGAACGTTTTGGCTCAAGGCAACGGAGATGTGAGCTATTTAAAAAGGTTTTTAATGTGTAAGTTTACTATAAAATTGTCCGACGAAAAAGTCCCTAGGGCAAGCTTTCAAATAATGCTTCTTTGATTTATTAATCTCTTAGTTTTACAAGACTGTGTTCAGAATTAAACAATATTTTCAATAATACCTTTTGAACACAGTCTGACAAGACGATTGTAATAACATAGAGAAAAAGTTAAATAATATAGAGAGTTAAGTAAACCCAAATCTATCTGCTTTGTCGTACGAACAATTTTCCAAATGATCAAATATTTACCTCATTTCGATGCTATTTATATAAAAAATTCGTAAATAACTTCACAAATTCTATAACTATGTGAACAATTAAATGAATATGAATAGAATATAAATCATCTACAGACTACGTCTGTCAAGCATCACAATCAGTCGACAATAGGACATCTTTTGAAAACTGTCAAAAGCAAGAAAAATAATTCTGAACAAAGGAAGAACAGTCTGGTAAATTAAACAGAAGTCCAGATAAGTTGCACAATGCTTGTATAATAAGCGAAGAGCTTCCGGCGCTACGCGACAGTCGGCTCCTATGTGGAGACTCGCTGCTTCATATCTCAGAACTACTTTGTATGCAACGCGATGGCGTGAAGATTCTTTATTTCGTTTTAATAAATTATGCCGCCTGCGCGCCTCCTCGTCAGTTCTACGACTTCTTTAGACGCTATTTCATTAAGTAATAAGATTTTTGAGGTATGAGGTTGTACTTATTTTGATTTATTTATACAATGCACGTAAATAGATGATAGTTTTTTGTTTGTTTTATTTAAAAGCTTTTATAAGTTAATCTTGGATGTTTTGCGGAATTCACTCGTAATTTATGCCTCCTACGTATTGTACAATTTCTACCCACTAACTTAGGCAACCTGTTAAAATTGTAATGTATCTATTGCCTGTTTGAGCGTCAAACATAGATAAGGATAATAATGCTATTATTTTAATGGAACGTAGTGATAGCTTAATAAATCAAAGGTAATCGAAAATGTCTTCTATATAACATACACTTACCGCTTCTTTTTCAGTGTGGGTACTTCGAGCTGTGCGGGTTAAGGTCGGCGCGGCGCGCGACGTGGCCGCCGTCAACAGGAGAATCATCACGCACGTCGCTATCCTCACGTGCATACTTATCGTCCTTCCGTGTATTATGTTCAACTCCCGCGCATCCTCACATTTGAATTTCGAATCAGCTACACCTTCGTATTCATCGATCATTCTATCTTTCTTTACTATCGTTTCGTGTCTACAGACTCGAGATCGATTAAATCTATCGTTTTCGTGTTCTATAACAAATTTGTTACTACTAGCTAAATCAGTCGTTTCGTTAAAACAGTCTATATTTACTTTATCATTGGAATGATTAGCTTTATTTCTAGGGTTTATTTTTCTGTGTGTTATATTTGTGAGGTTGGTAGCTGTGCATTGTTGGAGGTCTGCGAAAGGAGGGTTGTTATGCATTGTTGGTTGTGCGTCAGCTGGGCATGTTCCTTTTTCAAATGTAGTCCCTCATGTGTCGTGGCGAGGCTGGCACGGCTTTATCGGCATACTTCCTGCCGCCGTGTGCTAGATTAATTTCTCTGTGGCGGGGACGGGATGCGTTATCGAACTACGTGGGCGGCGCTGTTTGCTATGTACCACTTGTAAATCTTGTGTGAACAAGATTTTGAAGATTTCTGCAATAAAAAATGGATAGGTTTTTAATATGGCAATGTTATTCTAGTATGCATAAGATTTTGAAGATATAAAGAAAATAAAAATAGAGATAAGGCTTTCATATCGAAGCGGGAAAGTAACCTTTTAAGTGCACTCGTAACTATGTTTATTGTTTATTATAAGTTCACTATCTCGGTTTTATGTGACTGTTCTAAATATTTAATGAATAATAAATTACCTCATAGATTTTATTGTAATAAATTATACGGTTTTATGTCATTTATATTGTTGGTTGTTTCATAAAGTCGATTTAGTTATCTACAATGCTGTAAACATGCATAGAAGGATAACAAATTAAATTTATATTTTTTATACGATCAAAATTTTAAAGGCTTTTTAATTAAATACGCTTATGAAATTTGACATTGATTTAATGCAGCGTAAAGTATAGAGATAAAAACTAATAATGTTGATGACAGACAGACTTAAACACTTAAACACTTTTCATTCATAAAAAACTTCGGTCATAGCACTCGGAGATTTCAAGGTCCAAAATCCAATGGGAAAAAATATACTTATTTTGTTACTGGTTATAAATTAAAATAGCCTTTATATTGTCAGCAATAAAACAAAAATAAAAATTAGTACAAATAAATAGCGAACAAATAAGTATCGCCAAAAATAATTTTACTACATAATATAAACCCATGTATCTATATTCACAAATATTTATTTCTTTATGAGTGTTTATGGGAGTTATGACTTGGTAGAGACAATCTTTTTTAAGTAGGTTCGTACGTATCTACTATCTAAGTCAATCAGAAAATTAACAGTCAATTGAAATATTTAACTAAAACTTATCTAGTGTAAATAAATCGCACACACGACTTAAAAGGCTATGCTACTACCACGGCACTTTTGACTAAATTGTAATTGTCTTGTACATTTTTTATTTTATCAATAATATATTTATCATATTTTCAAATTTCACAACTATTATTATCACCCAAATCTCTACTCAAAAATTAGAAAATAAAGATTTCAATTATAAATCTAATTAGAATATTCTAACTCTACATAACTCTACGTTAATAACAAAACTCTATATGTACCAGCTGTTTAAAAACAAAGCAAATAGAAGGTGTCAAAACTGTCGATATTAATTATCATCAATTAGAATGAACAAAACTTAAATTAATTTTAAACTAGAGCTAATCAAAAATAATTCTGTACCTGAGAAGCATAACACTGTAACTCCATTTTTGATGGATTTCAGATTTTTGCACCATCCTATAGTATGTGCTCTACTCTATACAGCCATTAAACTGTAACTGAGCAAAGCCAAGTACTCTTTATTATTTGGAATTTTATTATAATGTATTTCTCAAACAATCTATTGGCATGATAGTGTAAATAACCATACATTAAAAAACCTCTTCAAAATCACGTGCTTTTTATTGTAAGTGCGGAGTTGCATTGTTATGCCGCCAACTACATCGACATCGCGACACTAGGCGCCGTTTGCCTATAAATAGATAGATAGATAGATAGATAAAAACTTTATTGATACCAACAATTCACATAAATATCACAATAATACTTAATTATAAAACTTAAAAACTAGGATTACAAATAAAGAATGACTGGTTAGTGTGATAAGTATGTGTGCTGTAGCAGCGCAATAGGAGGTAGCTCAGCGTTGGCATTTGCTCGGAAGAGCAAAACGCTGATTTTCAGCTACGTCCTAAATAGATCGCGGGAGATACATTGTTCCACAAAAAATCAACACTTCCCGTTTGCGATCGCTCCCGAACGGTCGTGTATTCGGCCGCTCCCGAGTGTTCGTATTGCGCTGCCCTTGCCCTTCCCCCGCATTCGTGCGGGTAAAGTCCCAAACGAAGCTCTTTTCGGATAGTTTTCTCTTGCGGAGGTTGTGTGGTGTCGGGGCTAATTCATTTGCCCTTTTCTGATCAGGTGGATACGTAACCGTGACAACTAAGCCTGGTCGTCCGCCGTTCACCGGCAATAGGTCCGTTTTAGGTTGCTCTTTTTTACAGCGCAGTGTGTGTAGTCCTTTCGCCGTTCACCGGCACGTAGGTTCTTGTTAAGAATAGGCTTCCTTTCAGAGTAGGTCAGGTTCCCCGGGTTCGATGGAGTCCTCAGTTGAATCCAGGGCTAGGCCCGTAACGATTGATGAGCTTCGGGCTCAGGTAAGTCAGCAAAATCAGGATTTGGATAGGCTCAATAGCAAACTCGATCAATTAGTAGCGATCATCGCATCAAAACTCCAGGCCCCTACCGTGCCCCTCCCGGCCACTCCGGCTTCTCTCAGCTTCCCAACAGATTCCCCGGCGGCTCCAGACTCCGAGTATATCGATACTACGTCAGATTTCATGTCGGTTGATTCTTCCGCATGCAAACGGAAAACTACCCCACCAGGTAGTGAGTCCGACTCCGCTTCTGTAGTTCCAGAATCTCCTGCTCCATTCACCGAGGTTCGAAAAAAATCAAAATCAAAGAAGAAGAAGCCAGATGCTTCTTCGACTCTTCTTCCATCTGTTTCAGCTGCTCCAGCCGCTGCTCCTGCTCTGCAAAAAGTCGCACCGGCGTCTGCTCCTGCGCCTCTCGTTTCAGCGATCCCGGCGTCACAGCCTGCGTCGCAATCTGTCTAGGCTCCTCCGCCGAAAGTCAAGTCTCCGCCCCCCGTCTTTTTACGGGACAAGAGCCGCTGCACCGAGGTCTCAGCTCTCTGCGGTAGGCACAATCCCAATATCCAGTATAGTAAGGCATCCAACGTGGGTGACTCTATTAAGGTCGTAGTCTGTTCCATTTCCGATTACAGGAATCTTACTCGGCTTCTTGCTGATCAAAAGCTCGAGTACCACACTTACGCCCTCCTTGAGGAGCGTAAGATTCGTGCCGTCCTCAGGAACGTGCCGTTCGAACTCTCGAACGAGCAAATCCAAGTGGATTTGTCTTCTCAAGGCTTCCCCGTCGAATCTGTGCACAAAGTGCACAGCCGCCAAGGCAAGCAGTTCCCACTTGCGCTAGTAATCCTAGCCAACAGCCCGAAAGGGCAGTCCATTTTCAGAGGCAAACCCACCGTGTGCGGTCTTTCAAACATCCGCATCGAGATACCACACAAGCGTGGTTTCCCCGGTCAGTGCCACCGCTGCCAATTGTATGGTCATGCGGCGGCAAACTGTTTTGCTTCCCCTAGGTGCGTCAAGTGCCTAGATCCGCATGGGACTAAGGAGTGCTCTCGCACTCCCGATTCACCCACCGCTCCGTCCTGCGTCTTGTGCGGCCAGTCGGGCCACACAGCAAACTTTCGCGGCTGCCCCAAGGCACCGCGTGCTGCCAGGGCTACCGTGAAGCCCATCAAAAACTGAAGAGAGCGACCTCAGCTTAGCTCGGACGCTCCTCCAGTCATTACAAAGGCCCCCAAGACCTTTACTTCTATCGTTTCAGGTCAGCGCAGCCGGGTCGCGACTCAATCGCAACTGGCTGCCAAATCGGCTTCCCAGTGCCAGAACGCAAACGGGTCTCATGACCGGGCAATCGACCTGATATTGTCGAAGAATCTGAAAATCCTGATACGTGCAATTATTTTTTTTAACAAATAATACCATGTAGTACAGTCTCGTAAAAAAAATCTTATAAAACTATATTAATCTAGTTCAAAAAAGTTAATTTGATTATAAAAAGTTAGGTTAGTAAGATTATGTGCAAAGTTTAATTAGAGGCATAACATTGTATGCGACGCAGATTTTATTATTTAAAAAAAATAACCAAAGTACACAAACACTGATCTCGTGATTGTTAGTCAGTTTAAAGTTTATTAAATAAGTACTTAAAAAACTATAAAAACATTCGGCTAAGTTAACTTGTTTCAATTTTATAACCTCCTAAGCTCACAATTGTTAATTTTTTTTGCTAAATCTCTGACTACGTAAACTTTGCGATTTGGCACTTACAGTAATATGCTTCTCAGGTACAGAATTTAGATCCTTCATACATGGTTGTCCAATTTAATAGAATCATCCTCTCAACGGCTAAATCCTTATCCTTTACATTAAAGTTTAAAGTCGTCTTATTAATCCCAAATTTCTCTTAAACTAAAGTTCACAAGTCAGAAACTTACATATTCTTAGTGCCAACAATCCGCACCGACGAAAATTGTGAAAGCAAAACAAAACTTCCTATTTCTGAAATCTAATCTTCCTTTCCCTTTCAACAGAAAGGATAGAGACGGAAAATAATATACCACAGCTGACACTGAAAACACTGCTCTACTAACAACTTTACTGGACACACGCGAAATTAAACTTATCCACGAAATTGTAGCACCGCGTCGTAAATATTAAGGAACACTGATTTAAAACACAGTAAATGAACTCTTGTTTGATTATTTTTTTTGGATTGAAGCACTGTTTCTTTCAGGTGCAGAATTAGTTTTCGTAATTGAAAATAAACAGTGTTGAGCGGAGCGGGCGATACGCGCTTGCCGCGATCACGCGCGATGCTTACTACCTAGGGTGAACGGTAGTGGCAACACTGAGCAGTGAACTTTTGTGCATGCGCTCGCCGTACATGTGCGCCTCGTCTATGTGTAAACAACGCGTCTTTGTGTGCGCGGGATATTATTCTCAACGCACAATAAAGTGCGTACCTATAAGGAGCAATTTCGTTTGATTAAAATTTCTTTCGTATTCGCCAGTCTTTGTTACATGCACGTTCCGCACTTTCAGAAGCTCTCTTTGTGGAGAGTTAGGGGAACTTATTAGTCGGTATTTCGAGGTTTAAGTGCATACAATTAGCACGGTATAGGTAAAACAAAAGCGTTTATGGAGTGTAAAGAGTTTTTGTTTATTTTTTTTCAATAATGAAGAAGTTTGAGGTTCTTTAACCTTGATAACAGTGCAGTTCTCTGTGAAATTGAGTCAGTCGAAGTGCACAGTACACTTCCTTGTTTTCTGAGTGAGTTAATAAAGGCCAGGTCCCAGCTTGTGTGGGATGTCTAGACTTGATGTTGTAACTACTGCGAGGGGCTTCTTGAGACTAAACTCATTTTCATCGCAGATATAACAGCTGTTTTGAAGTAGTTTTTGCAACTTTGATACGGACTGTTTTGCATAAGCACATACTTGGCATTTTTCGAGGAACTTCGCAAGTGAGAAATGTTCCGAGCTTATTGTGTGACTTAGTTTACATAAAAATAGTTTAAGGCAATTTTAAAAGGTTATGCATTCGCAAGAATGTTCATGAAGTTTATAGAATAATATAATAAATCCAGGTGTAAGGATCATTACATACTTATAATTAGTCAACTTTATAAAATCTTAACATTTAAAATGAAAACAAATTCCATAGACTTTTTAAAATCTTTACGACCTGAGCTTATATTCCCTTAAACGCATATTTTTCTCAATTAAGTTTTGTTTTTGATGAATTTGAAGGTACCTGATTCAAAGGAATTCTTAGATCCTTACATATTAAATTATCTTACTTTGTGAACATTTCCGTTCGGATTAACGAGGGTATTGGGAAAATTTTTTTACCTCTTAAATACTTTTTCGTGAAGTGAATTTTTAAGCGAGCAGTTTTCAGTCCCCAAAAATTTTTTTAACTTTATGAAATTTCAATGCACTGATATTTTAATTTAAATCTTATTCTTCGACCCAAAATTTAAAAAAAACTGCAAAGTACGACTGGGTATGATATAATATAATAATATCTTTATTTCGGACCACTTAATCCATAGTACAAAATTTACACAAAAAAGTCACACTTACAAAGAAAATAATTAATGAATCAAACCGTCTATCTACTAACATAACAAATTATACACATATACCTACAATAATATTAAATTCAACAACAGTAATGACGACCACTTTGGCGATGGGGTAAACTTGTCTGTCTCAGACGCCAGTGGTTGCGGGTTCGACTTCCTCACGAAACAACAAAAAAATGTTCCGTGTCTGGGTGTTTATGTATTTATATTCTAGGTTCCCCCTAGTTCGCTACATGGTATCCCATAACACAAGCTGTGCTTACTTTGGGGCCATGTACTTGGTGTGATTGTCTGGGGATTTTATTTATTATTTATTGTAATAATCAAAAAACATACAAAAAGTCGATTATTAAAAATGCGATAAAATGGTATAATGCGAGCGTTGCCATGTCTGTCAAAATCCAGATTTCTGATTATTGATGTCTACCTAATGTTTAACCGTGTACTACTACAGGATACATTTTGGTGAGTGCGGGAGTGCTCTGTTTCAACAAAATGAACCCTCACCCTTTTACCATCGGACTACTAGACGCAGACAGAACTTCCATCCGTATGTGGTAGATATTCCGAAAAGTCGAACTAAGCGCTTTGACAGTTCCTTTTTGATACGGGTCGCCAAGGTTTGGAATGAACTGCCTGCGTCTATTTTCCCTGACCAGTAAAAATAGACGCAGGTACTTTTAAGCGTCGAGTGAATAGGTTTCTCGTGGATGGACCTGTACCACCGTAGTCTTCATGTTCACTAACCATCAGGTGTCATAGAAGACAAACGTCCCATCCTTACATTCTAAAAAAAGTAATAAATATAATGAATAACTAGTAGTTGGCACAGTTATTGTCATATTATATTAAAGGAAACCTTATAATATGGCCATGTCTGTCTGTTTGTAAAGTCGCGTTTATCACACCTCTGCATTTTAATAACTGCGACTGATACTAAATCGATATGTAGAGAAAATCAATAAATATAGTCCGAGTAGTGATAGTTTTCTGCCTAACCCAAAGGGACACAGACGTGAAGTTATGTTTGTATGTTATGTTAGTTTAAAATATCTCTATCAATTCAAGCGTGTCATAAAAAGCGACTAAATCAAATGATCCCTTGTAAAATATACCACTCTGGCAATGATGTGTTCCGGCTTCATTTTATGTTCCTTCCTAGAACCGAATGATCCATCTTCTACCTAATTACCACTTACATCAGTTAGATTGAGGTGAAACGTGGTTTAGTCAGCATATAATTAAAATGTATGCTATAACTAATTACTTACAGTCTAAAATTCAATGTTTTTAATAATGTAACTTTTCATTTTTAAAGTTGTATAAGTAGTTCGAAAATGTTTTGTTAACAATACTTCATTTTTTTATCGGTTACGAATCCCGCGTTTGGGCCCTTATCTCACCTGATGGTCGAAGATGATAGCACACAGGTTTAGAAAGGAGTGGAAGCAGGAGTGGTGATATGTGATGGTAGATTTTAAATAAAGGGGGAACCTGAAGGGGTCTTATCACCAAGCGAGGTTCGCTAGGATTAGTCGCCGTTTACGGCACGCTTACCCAGGAGTGGAAGGACTATTCTGAGCCTACTAATATCAAAACTTTTTTATCCTACACGGCAAAGCTATGCTAGTAACTTTTCTAGTTCTGGTTTATTCTTAAAAAGATCGCTGGCTAGTGATAGTTCCTAAGTCCTACTTATTTTCAAGGCAAATTCGCCGTGTTGTGTTCCTGCTAGAAGAACTGGATAGGCAGTATTGTTACTAGCACTTAGAATAACCATCTAATGACCCATGGCCAACAACGCACTGGCAGCTGTTGCAAGTGCCCCTAGGCATAGTGAATACTTAAATAAAAAATAAAACACCTATAGCACTCAGTTCATGATTTTCATGGGATGGTAGTAGGATAACCTTTGCATGACCATTGTTCTAAGATCTACATATTATGTATATTAATTAGTAACCAATCTGAGCGTTTTTCTTTGTATTATAAATGTGTCGACTTTTTTTAGGATTCGTTTTTTGAGATGTTCGTTCGGTTCTTAGATAACAAACTTTACTTTTTAGGCCTAGATGAAGACAGCTGTGTGAAATGATGTCAAACTACTAGATTGTTTTGGTATGCAAGCATGACAATTTTATGTTTGACTAGCAAACTCTCTGAAAAAACTGCGTATGAAACAAAGCAGACCCAACTCTTCGTATTATTGTTAAATCGAAGTTTACTTCAAAATATACAGCTATACCTACAGGGTGTCTGTTTAATAGCAAAATATTCGCACCTTGCCATCAACTTCATTGAATCCATTTGACAGCTTTCTCAGCGTTTTTATTTCAGATTTATTTCCCTTTACTATGGATATCATTTTGTGTTTGAAAGTCTTTTAAAATAAAAAAGCTTCAACCACATTCAACTTTAAAATTTTCACCCTGTATAAAGCAGCGTACAATCTGAAACTAATCTACTCGGATCATGGAATATTGAACAGTCTGAACCCAGGTCCAAACTTCTAGCGTAGTTCGGAACTTGTAATACGATGGGTATGAGACGATCCATTATGCCCGAGAACTTGGACAAGTTGTTGTGACTTGTAATAAGCGTCTATTGGATCGCAATATTGATGGGCGTTATCTGATGGAGACGAAAAACTGGCCAGTATTCGCAGTTGGCAGTTTGAAAATCGAGTTTTGTTTTTTTCTATTACTTCTTGTTTTTGTTTTTTTTTTAGAATATTCAGCGTTTTATTTTCAAATTGAGTGAGCAAAAAGGTTAGGAAAGCAAGAACTTTCTCGATTTTTGATATTTATGTAATTTCACGATCAAAATGGCTTTTCGAAACAGTTTTCAAAATCTTTTTTTTTTTACTTTTAAACGTCAATTAATAACTTTAATTCAGATTGACCGACGACAGATTTATTTTACCTTTTTTAGAAGATAATTGTAAAGATGCCAAATATAATATTTTAAGTCTGAAAGTTCCTATTTTATGTAATTTTTGAGTTTTTCGCATATTTAATTTTACTGAACATATCCTATGTACAGAAGCCAGCACGACAAGCGTTACGAATCTGTCAAAAAAATATTTGAATCTGAACTCTATGCCCTCGACATTAAGTTAAAATTGGTAATGTAAGGCTTGATCTTCTTGCTGCTATATACCAATACCCTGGATTAACAAAAAGCTAAAGTAAAATATATAAACGGATACTAGGAAGTTGTTATTAACAACAAATATTGAAAACATTTACCAATTACAAAATAATTTAGCTTGCAGATAAATAAAGGTTTTTAATATAATAAACAGAAATAAATCAATGCCTGTATTAGGAAAACTGTATGTCGTTGAGCATTACATACTTATTAAATCAACATTTATGGACAATTCTAAACATGGAAGTTAGTTGACAAAGACTTGTAACTTGTACCTACCTCAGAATAAACCCTACCGTACTAAAATAATAAATGTAAAAGAGTACTTATCCAGAATATTTCAGTGCTGTTTTGCGCATTTAAATATTTTCTTTTCATTTATGATTACACTTTAAAAAAACAAATCTAAGCTGATTTTCGCCGAAAAGTCTAGTAACCTAACCAGACATACATATAGGCGTTTTACTTGTTTGATTGTTGACAAAATAATTACATTGTCCGGAAACTGAACCAGTAATTATCGACGTCTGTGGCAGATTGTGTTGGATAAAAGTCGGTTTTGTCATGAGCCGCCCGCTCGTGGTCAAAGTGGGTCAAAGAAAAGGTACAGAAATATAGAGTTTAATTTTTAAGAATTCCTGTTTAAAATGTATTTTAATTCATGCCATTCATTTGAAAATTATCTTAGATCCTTTTGACTACAAATGCTTCATTTTCAAAAAATGTTATATTATAAAAAAAAAATTATCAAAAAATTATAATGATCAAAAAATTTATAAAAACATTAAAAGTATTAAAGTAACTGTTTAATGTATTATTTTGAGGACTAGAAGTTAAGCAGTTTTCTACTTTTGATCCAGTAGGTATTTTGTGATAAAATATATCCTTCCTCAAGTGTAGTTCAATCAAATGCAAGAAGTAAATATTTTGAGACACCGACTGGCAATTTTATGCTCGTATTACAGAACGAGACTTAATACTCGTTTCACGCAAGCGTTGTTCACCAGCTGATTCTTGACTTGAGCTTTAGTCTTATTACAAAACAATTATCAAAACCAGATTACCTGAAACTAGTTTCAAATATCTGACTCAGTTGATACTGGGCTTTCTTTGAAAAAAATTTGTTTCCCATTACATTTAATGATTTAATAACAAAAACTAATGGTCTGTTACGTTATACGTAAAGTTTAGATTACAATGTTTTATAAATTGCGTATCTATATGATATATGACAAAATTGCCAATGTTTTGAATTATTTATCTGTTTTTCGATAGAAGCAGTACGGTTAAATTATTACTGTCGCTTCTTTTTACTATGAAAATATATTTTTATTTATCACTCAAAGATAAAACGAAACGTAAAAGCTAAATGTAATGTTGCCAACTACTAAGTAAAGTCACTTGAAATTATGAATTCCAATATAGTTTTTATTTACGAAAAGCAAGTTCAAACTTATCAAAGGCACCATAATATAATTCAAACATAATTTACTACTAATTCCTCATTTTATAATAACTCCATAGCTATATAAGATAACAACATGTGATAAATATCTTTATATGATTTGGCGAAAAACACTTTATCAATCTGCAACACTGCTTGCGACGAAAAAATCACATCTTTTACTGTAGATTGTGTAAACCTATATCTTTTTTAAAGTTTAGCTCGTCCATGGCGAAGGGATCCTGTACATCTCGTAATAATTGTCGTGGAATACGCACTTCGTGTATAAAAATATTATCGTAATGGTCAATATCACTGAAAGGATCCATTGTAGTTAATACAGATCACTATTAAACAAGGCACGAATCGCGTACTTATCTAGTTTTTCTCTAAGCCACAGTTCACAACAACACAAACTTAATTTGAAGTACGCTCAAGTATGGTAGAAAGCACACTCAAGTGAATACAGTTGTGAAACTAGTTTCAATCATTGGCGCATAAGTAAAGTTCTATAATAAGCGTGAACACAGTTCAAATCATTTAGTACTCAAGTGATATCTGGTCATTGAATCTAGTATTAGGCAACTTTTTGTAATAAAGATACTCGTTGATACTAGTTTCAAAACTAGTATCAATACATGAGTACTTTTCTGTAATACGACCATTAGACATCAAACAAACTTTCAGCTTATTGCTTAGAAAATAAAAGATGAAAACTTGAGACGGTGTTTCTATGAAAAACTTTAGTTTTGACTTAAAATTTCAGCTACTAGGGCGTCTGCTTCTGATTGTCAATTTATTTAATTTAATTAAAAATAAAAGAAAGTTGTTCTGAGAATGAGATTCATAGTTTGATTATATTATTTAAGTACTTGTTTTGTGTTAGTGATAAAATGTTTGATCTACAAAATTTAAACTTATTTCTGGCTGTATTTTTTTATCATAGACTGAGCTCGCGTTTAACCTCATTCTCGAAGGATGGTATGTGAAGATGAGGTCGAAGATGACAGCACACGGGCTTAGGGAGGAACTGGCTCTTCATAAAATTTTGCTGGTACACAATATTACTGAGCGGTGATATTTGGCGGCAGATATTATGTGAAGGGTGGTATTTAACTGGTAGCGTCGGGTATCGGGTCACCCTCTTCCCTAAAATATGGTTGAGGAGGGTGATGGCTGGTGCTTGCGTTAACTCGTGAACGGGTGCTGCTAATGATACTATGACTATTTTATTCCATTCTTGTTCAAATACTCTGGTCCCAGTTTGTGATGTTCGTATTGTGCATCCATAGCTAATTGCATCTGCTATGTAAGCAATTTGGTTGTGGCATGACATTGGCTCTCACAATTAGCTATCTTGTGTTTGTTTTTTTTTTCATGTCACGGTCAATTTGTACTGTACCTATTTGTATTAATTTAGAATAAGAATAGAATAGAATATATTTATTGGAACATAGAACAATATAAATAATTACAGATTAATTTACAGAATAAAAAAGACAGATTTACCGATCTATGCCACCAATTGGTAACCACTCAGCTTTGTAGCCATGGCATCGCAAGGATGCTATGACGCTGATTTTCAGTGGCACCAGAAGTAGGAGATAGATTTTGTCATACAAGGAAGATTAGATTAGTATAAAAAATTCACATTTGAATTACACTTTTACAAATTATTTTTTTACACTTTTACAAGAGCTGTTTTACAAAAATATTTGTCAAGTTACCTAAAAACAAATCAAATAAAGAAACGAAAATAATTATTTAAAATAAGTAAATTAAAATAAGTAAGTAAATTATTTGGAAATCAATACATAATTTATTAATTAAGACATTATCAGTCAGTCAGAGATGTCATAAATATAAATATAAAACCAAAACCAAAAGTCAGTTATAATATGTTGATAATACAATACATACCTATCTATGATAATTCTGACTGAAAAAGAGTGCCAAGAGTTTTTTTCCGCCGGCTTTTTTTGTCTCTTGGTCTACTGTAATATCTTATTTAACAACTATCAACAACTACTTAAAGCCGAAGTATGTGATGACTGACTTCATCAAGTGTTTTGTGAAATTCCTAAGATGAATAAAACTGTTTGATTTTTTTTTTCTGAAATGAGCGTTTTCGGACAGCTTTTATTAGATACAGTAATATTTCGTTGCATCATAAAAGTCTTGTTATCGTAATTGTTGAAGTGTCCATAGCGCTTTATCGAAGACTGGCTGAATATATCTACACCGTGGCACCGGAAGACCGCGATTTTATTTTCTATCTGTCATATGTCTGTCTGTCATGTCATGTTCGCTCTGTAAAACCACTTGCAAAATGCGCAAATTATTTTATTTTTCTTTGTTCATTTTTTTTTTTTTAACCTCACACCTTCAAAAACATGGTTCTTCGAGCCGGATGTGAATAGAAATAATATGTGATAAGGAAGCAGTACGTAATCATATTAATATCAAGAAAAACAAAAAAGGATGCCACACAAGCGGGGGTCTAGTGTGGAGGTCCTTCATAATAATTATTCTTTGTCCAGGTTTTCAGTAATTTTACAAAAACCAACAAAAAAATTCGCAAATAATTTTTTGAGAGATTATTTTATCAATAGTAACCATAGGAACATTTAACAAAAACAGCTATTATCTGTAAGGAAACTATTGTTTGCAAACATGGTGTAGTACAGTTGTCTACAAAAAGATGACTAGGTTCTAACTACTATCTAATGTGTAAAATTGTGTATTTAGGTGTGTTTTGTCTAATTATGTCTCTTTTTATTATTTATTAATAAATGAAACATAAACAGACATATACAACTGGCAAGTTCCCAGGGGCCTATGGTTTAGGTACCAGCTGGTTCCAAGGAAATTTTTAATACTTCAAAAGTACAGTCGGCAGTAGATTATTAAATAAAAATAGACATTTACCTTAATATGAACTTCACTTTCGTTCATAAGACTTATGGGTATCAAATTGACATGCCATCATAATAAATTACAACGTATAAGAATTTACGGTACCCACTTCTAGGGCTTTAAATCCTAATCCATTAATTTTTAAATCAAACCATTTTCATCATATTTTGGTGGTAAGATTGATTATCAGCTGTGATAGCGCGTTTTAAAAAGTAAGTAATAGTTAGTGAGTAAAGTTAAAGTGACCAACAATTAAGAAGTTACAACGTATGATGTATTGAATCTTGTGTGATAGCGCGTTTTAAAAAGTAAGTAATAGTTAGTGAGTAAAGTTAAAGTGACCAACAATTAAGAAGTTACAACGTATGATGTATTGAATCTTGCTTATAGTAGTATTAATTTCATTTTATAGGTTGCACAACAACAATTTTTCATTTTTCTAATTCACAGATAGAAGTGATTTTTCCGTTGTGTCATACATTTAGAATCTTACTTATTAAGGATTTAACTTTTACCTTTAAAATTAACTGCCAAACATTAACTATCTACTTCTTAATACCGGCGATTGTTTAGTCGTGCTCACGAACGTGGCGCCACCTGACGGCCGCGTGTGGCACGTACGTTCGCCTTGTACGACGAAAACAGCGCCGACGGCACAAATAAATAGGAATACCTACCATGCTTCCTGGTTCAAGTGACGTGACACTTGTCTGTTGCACACTTTACGAAAAAATATTGGGTGACTCCAAAAAAATACTCTATTCTAGGCTAGACTTGTCCCTTGGCGCCTACTGCATTTTTTTTACATAATGGTTGCACATACATACATACATATCTTCACGCCTTTATCCCTTATGGGGTAAACAGAACAACAGAGGCTTTAAAACCATCTGATGTCACATTTGACAAATTTGGAGGTATTATAATGATGGAGAGAGACTATTGTAGTGACAGGGAGTCAGCCCATCGCCCACAAAAACGCTCATAAAACCTCGGTCTTTTAACTGACTCTTACAGTATGCCCGGGATGAGAAGCAGCAGGTACATTCGATGTTTTTCTTTCACTCCCAGTCCAGTATGAAACCTTTAAATTTATTTTATCTAGAATTTTTTAAAAGTCTACCTATGAATTTTTTTACAGGAGATGCATTTTAAGTGCGATGTTTTGGTTTAACTTAAGAAGAGAATAGTGCTTGAAAGAACATAACATGTGCTCCTTTGACGTTATTTTAGAGTTTTTTTTCTTCATCTCATTAAATCATTAATCATTTACATAATTTCAAAAAAAACAGATAGCGAAGATTTTTTTTATTTCTCACAAAAACTAGTTAAAAATGGGTGTTTACAGTAAAATCCTAAAAAGTGAAATAACTCAAAAACGGTAAATTTTAGGAGGGGTCTCGTTCCATGGTAAAAATGCTTTGTTTTGACCTACTCTATAACCCCTCAATAGATGCGGTTCCAATAAAAAGAAACCCTATACCTATATGTTTTTAGTATCATTTAAAGGATCTTTTACTTACTCGATTATAGTCGGATATTTTCGACTCATCTAACATTTGTATATTTAAGATTACTTTCGTTTTTTCCGTCGTATAAATAAATGATTAACTTTCGGAGTTTTTCCTTTATTTTTAACGAATCACAACGGCCATATCTGTTGTGTGTGTTGACTTAAAAGTTTTTTACGTCTCTGGTCCAAGGAGCTACAGACTTACCTAATATTAATATCAGATTTAAGGTATTTGATATATTAAACGTATATCCTGTATGACGAAAACAGAGCCGACGCCATAGAATAAAAAGTAATACCTACCTAGCTTCCTGGTTCAATTGACGTGACAGTCTCTTGTAAACTTTACATAAAAGTATTGAGAATGTCCGAGTCGGACTCCTAAGCCGAGGGTTCCGTTTATGAGCAAAGGAGACAGAACCTGCTCCATACATTTCTGGGCCACGGTGTTAACAACTTGACATTTGCTTTTTTTTATTTAAAATATAATCATGTTTCATCACCGAAATTTTCAAGATAAACCAGTGTTGAGGAATTGAGATATCCATAATTTAGTCTATAGGTATACACAAAAGTTTAGTGAGCTTAAAATCACTACCGAAAGCTATTCTTTTTCTTATTGTTGAGATCTATAAATGAATTATTGTATTTTGAATTATTTAGAGAGTTTATAATTAAAAATAAATAGTAGCACATTTTACTTAGACAGCATACTAGATAAAATAGGACATGATAAGATATTACCTATACTTAGTTATTAGTTATAGTTTTAAACAACTATTCAAACTAATAAATTGATACTAACAACTTTCACTTTTCTTAGGGCTATCTATTTATTTTATTACAATCTCTCAAATCATGTCAACCAAGTTGTAGTAATTGTATGAAGTCGTTAAAAATAGAAATAACCATGAAAATACTCAAGCGCAAGGAAAGAAACCAAACAAACGAGTGGACAAATATATCGATTGACTTACTGAACGAGTCAATTACCATAGTTTCGTTCTTCATTCACTCAGTATTGCCAAACCTAATAAAGAATTTCGCCTATTTTAATTACAAAATAATTATTTAAAATAAAACTAACGCGGTTAGTTTACATTCATTTAACCTTATAATGATTCTCATTTAATATTTCTTCAATTTTACTCAGCGTATTTTCAATTATATTATAAGTGATTCATCCATACTAAAAATCCATGACAGCGATTTTCATATCTTGAATTAACTTGTTTCTCCCTCACTACATTTTTAGGGGTTTTATGTATTTTGAATAAGGATAAAATAAGCAATTTTTTTAGACCAAAGTCAACCTGTTAACCCTGTGGCCCAGGCTTACTCAGTTTCCTTTTAGGATTGTACCTCAGCGAGAAATAGACCATATAAAATATTTCATCCTTAAATTTGTGGGTTATGCACGCGTTTTCTATGGAATTAAGTAACTACTTGGTTTTGTGATACAATTTTGCTTTAACAAATTTTGGACTTTTGCCTTACAATCGCTAAAATACCGATTCTATTCACTTCAGCTTGAGACCGCAGCACGTTCCCGAAAAAAAGTCTTGTTAGTCGGACAAACGGACCGATTGACGCAAATACAGACAACTAAGTGATCCTATAAGGGTTCTTTTGAGGTACGGAACTCTAAGAATCGATCAAATTCGAGCTACCTTCATCTTCTAAGGTTTCCATTCCTTAATTGCATTTTTTCATTTGTCGACCTCAATCTCACCTTGAGTGACGGTGAGATCAAAGATGGAGCACATGGGTATAAGACTGAAGTGTCTCGACGCCCTGTCAAAATGTGAAACACCTTTGTTTCTTTCTCACAAAAAGTACAAAACGAATGTATCTTTACAGTATTATATTATATCTTATATCCCTGTCATATAAAACGGTTTGTTCAAAGTTTACGAAATGCAGCGTGGGTTATTGGCTTAATATTGTCTTAAGTTTTCACGATTCATAATTTAAATAAAACTACTTTTTAACCGGATTAATCGCGTTTAATTTATATTTTTCATTTTAACTCGACGTTTCGGTGTCTTTGCAGACCCCGTGGTCACGAGTGACTGGTTTTCAGTTTTATTTAGGTTATTGGCTTATTGCAGAAGCGGTTCGAAAAGACAGTTCGCGTATGGAACTTACGTAGGAGAGTTTCACTTTCGACTGCGTCATCAGTTACCATCAGCTGACATTAAGATCAATAGCGCGGTTATTAGTCCCAAAAAAATGAAATATGACTCATCTATATTTAATATTTGATAAAGATTTATTGAATGATACAAAAAGTAGATAATCTTTCAATAACTAACTTTTAATAACAATAATTCCTACTTGGCGTGTAGTTTGTCCGAATTAACCTTTAAAATGGCTGAATCTATTTGCATTTAACGATACAAGAGATGATAGTCTTCATTAACATTGCTTCTGGATTAATATTAAAGTATCAACCCCTAGAGCGTTGCCAGCCCAATATACCCAAAGTTGTTTTACCTCAACAAGGTGTATGAAAATCACTTTTACCTTCAGATTATGAAAATATTTGAGGATCAAACGAACTTCTAAAGTGAAGTTCGATCCTAATTATGTGAACAGCTTCTTTCGAAGCGATTGAGGTTTACTTTATGTAGTAGCGCCACCTACTGCTAGCCTTTGCACGGATTTTAGAGTCTATGATAAGGGTTCTTTTCTTTTTTTTTTTTTTTTTTAACAACTGTCACATTTCGCTCCCTATGTCAGCATCCAGTCTACAGAACTCATTTTGTTTAAAGTCAATCTGTCTTATTCCTGTTTGTTCATTTCACTATATTGGGGTTGGGTAAAATACAAATATAAATTGAAATTACTCCATGTTGAAACATATTCATATTATGCTCATTTCAAAGCATATAAACGGGTGGGTTTATATTAAATCGCTTCGAAAGAAGCTGTTCACATAATTAGGATCGAACTTCACTTTAGAAGTTCGTTTGATCCTCAATTATATTTCACAGCTTCTTTCTTCGCGATTGAGGTTTACTTTATGTAGGATGTTTAAAGATTAGTTATAGTGAAATGAATTGGCAGAGTAGTAAGGTAAAACTCTTCAATAGTAAATAAACATACTTATTGAAAACAATTCAACAATGATTAGGCAAATTATTTTTCGTTACAAAGTTTGTTATAATTTCTAGCAAGGACTGAGGAAGAATCCGACCATCCTGCAGTCCTTTTGATAGGTCAATAGAAACTCCTAAATAAATAGCTCTTGATGTAGCAGCATGTCATGTACTATGTGCACTAAAAATATTTTCATCAATACCACTGAGAGTTAAAGTGTTTTTAACCCAGTGACTTAAAGTTTGGAAACCTATATGTTTCTTAAAACTAATAAACAAATTATCAGGTTTCCTTAAATTTTCGTTTTATTTATATACTTACTTCTGTAAGGTTTTTGCTGGACAAATTTCTGGACGAATATTAAAAAACGGAAACTTTACCAAGGTCTGTTTACTATTAAATTTAGAGGTTTTTATAAACCCTTTTATGAGTACTTTTTTAGTTATTAAAATATTTTTAATCTTTGTCACGGATAAAATTTGAACACGATGTTCCGTTACAAGAGCTATTAGTGTAACAGTTTTCTTGGAAAAGAGTCTTTAAGTCAAGGTCTTCATTAGGAAATTTTGTAGGTAAGTAGCTCAATACAACTGCTGGATCCCAGTAAGATCATACTTGATGTGGTTGGTCTTCACATAACGACTCCTTTCATGAAACTTTTTAACCTGTCATATTGGGAATTTATGTTTAATATTAATGATAATGCAGATCTATAGCTATTAATAGTACCGTACTTAGCACCTTTTTCGAAAATTTCAGTTAGAAAATGAACAATTATTGGTTTAGAAGTTTGAGTAAAACTAAAATTATTATTTTTGCAATATTCAATCCACGCCTTGATACCTCCTTCACACTGTCTCGGTAAGAATTATCCAACAAAGATGCCAACATAATTTCAACGGACTTTGAAGACAGTGATCTTTTTACTAACGCTTGCTGAACAATTTCGCGGCAACCAAGGTTAACGTTTAATGAAGGTTGTGCGCAGATTTGGTAGATAGTGATGATATCACGGTTGAGCGGGTGAAATTTTGTGGTTAAGCGGCATTCATAATGCCTTATTAAATAGATAGTCTGAATATTGAATTTGTAGATTTTCTTTCTGATTATCGTGTATCCGTGACTCGGTAGAAATCGCTTTGTATCTGGCCAATCTTCGATTATTTTGCTGCGATTCTTAGGAAACACGTTTTCTTATGTTTTAGTAACATTAAACTTGTTATTATTTTGGCAATTGGAAACGTAGTATTACGATAGTGTGTGTTTAATGAACCACGGAGATAGGCAATAACGTCGAGATTGAAAAGATTGAAAATTGAAAATGCGTTGAACTTGTTGCAATTGACAAAAGAGCTGGATTTTACTGTCGAACTGTTTGACATCCCATTCAGTGTCATTAAACTGTTTTCGTGACAAACTCTCAGCTTCTATATTATCTTTTGAAGTAATATAAGATGTAAAGATATTGATCTTACGCATTTCACGCTATTTCCATTGGTCTCGGGTAATATGATCCATATGTGAAAACTGAACAATACCCATTCTATTTATACAGGTAATGGTAATATCTATTCGTAACAATATATCACAATCGTAACTACCATAATTATGCGAATGTTTTAAGTCCGAAAAAACTGCTTTTAATTCCAGAGTATTAGTGTGTAGCGACGACTCGCTTTCCTTCCAATGACCCGCTGCCTCTTTTCCATCACAAAACCCGCCCTAGCCAGTATTATGATGCGTCAGGATAGATAGTTTTAGTGTATTGGCCTGTTCTAAGAGGAGAAAAGCCCTCTTCTAGATAATTTAACCACCAAGTAAATTCATATTTATTATATCTGGGTAAATTCACTACCTGATCATAAGTAGGATTTTTATTTGGTGACAATATTTTAAATTGCTCGAATAACTTTGTGTATTATTTTTTCTATTTTAAGAACTTATTTTTTTTTTTTTTTTTTGGGGTAGTTTTAAAATAATTTTCTCTGAATCAAAAATAAACCCAAGGAATTTACATTGTGTTCTAGGAACAAAGCAACTTTTTTCGTATGCATTATGAAACCTAAATTTATTAAAATATGTTTTGTAATCCAAACATTCTCATTACAATCAACACAATCTTTGCCAATGTAAAATATATTATCTAGATAATATTATGGATGAAAAAATTATCCCGACGTAAAAATTCCATGACTGGTTTTAATATTTTAGTAAATACTTATATAAAGAGCGGTGCATAAGTCAAACGTTTAATATTTGAATTCATATAAAACGTTGTTATATTCAAATCGAAGGTACTTTCGGAAAGACTTATCAACATTGATGAAAAAATAACTATCTTTTGCATCTATTGAGGCCATGTAGCATTGTTTTGTTAACTTATCAGCGGTTCTGTAATCTTCCATTTTGAAGTGTTTTGTAGTAAATTAATTCAAAGATTTTAAATTATGTATGAAGCGATTTTCACCGTATAGCTTGAGCACAAGAAAAAATTTGTGATAAAATTTACCTGGCTCATGAGAACATACGAATATAGCATTTATTTTTAATAGTTTATCCAACGCTAAAATATAATCTTTATGGCCATGTATTGACCTTGGGTAAACACAAGAGCTACTTTGTTTAGCGGGCAGATATTTAAAAGGTCTTTAGTAACCAGCTATTCACGATAATATTAATGGATCACTCGTTATCTAAGCCCATTTTTGATGAAAATATCGTAAACGTCCATCGCACTGCACCTGGTGGTTTATTTCCGCTGGTTGCTAGTGTTCCACGACCGTTCGTGGTAGGTCCTACGTGGCGGGTACGTGTAGCTCTGCTGTGGAGCTCGAGCCGGCAGCTGTGGCTGCGGAGATGACGTCGTCGTTTTTTGCAATTTGCAGCGTTTCAGCAACATCTCCTCCCAATAGATAATCATCGCAACTTGTATTGGTCAGCGTGTCACGCAGGCATACGTTTATGGAACTCATTATTATGTTACGATGAGTTTTAGTTTCCCTATTCTGGCTATCGCGACAAGCGTAACTCAGCAGTTTTAAAAGTTTTTGCTTCAAAGTTTCATTGAAAATGATTACCATCGCTTGCGATAAAGCTGCCAAGGCGATTCCAATTTGCCCTTTTTTTTTTTTTTGTTGATGTATAGAATCTCGTTTGGTAAGAGTTTCAGCCAATGCTGCTTTTGCTTCTAAATTTAATAAAGGGAGCAAGTAAATATTTGCAAATTGCGGGTACAAGATAGTCCTCAACAGGCTTATCTTTAGATTCTTTAGATCTTCAGCCGACAACTGCTGGTTTTTAGACCTCTTCCGGGACATTAATCGTATCAAAAAAAAGGCTGATAATGACGGAGGTAGCTCGGGCACTTCAAATCTTGGATTCGGCGTGCAAGACCGCAAATCAGATTAATCGCCAACGGCGATATTATCTGGTAACTGACTAATCAAAAAAATTAATTATATGCATCGAAACTCGATGACTACACGCACATACCATGTGGGTAATTTTGTGTCAACGACATTTTTTCTAATATTTATTAAAATTATATTAGAGATTCTCCACCGTACATCAGATTATATCGCCACCGGCGATTTTATCGAGTAACGGACTAAATAGGAGACTTAATTATATGCATCGAACCTCGATGACTACACGCACATACCATGTGGGTAGTTTTTGTGTCAACGACATTTTTTCTAATATTTATTAAAATTATATTAGAGATTCTCCACCGTACATCAGATTATATCGCCACCGGCGATTTTATCGAGTAACGGACTAAATAGGAGACTTAATTATATGCATCGAACCTCGATGACTACACGCACATATCATGTGGGTAGTTTTTGTGTCAACGACATTTTTTCTAATATTTATTAAAATTATATTAGAGATTCTCCACCGTACATCAGATTATATCGCCACCGGCGATTTTATCGAGTAACGGACTAAATAGGAGAATTAATTATATGCATCGAACCTCCCAACACCGTTGGGTTCTTCGGAATTTGTAATTTGATGTCTCAACCTCCTCGAATTATTTTCTTGAGAATTTTCTCCTCCTTCGATGCACAATTTTTACCATTTAAACTTTTAAAATTTAACTAGCTAATTAATATATTTTAGTCGACGTGCGCAGGCTACAGCACGGAAACGCAGAATGAGTTCTGTAGACTGGATGCTGACATAGGGAGCGAAATGTGACAGTTGTTAAAAAAAAAAAAAAAAAAGAAAAGAACCCTTATCATAGACTCTAAAATCCGTGCAAAGGCTAGCAGTAGGTGGCGCTACTACATAAAGTAAACCTCAATCGCGAAGAAAGAAGCTGTGAAATATAATTAGTGCCTATTTTAGGTTATTTTCATACGAAACCCATTTCGATAAGAAAACTTACAAATTCGTGTTATTATTAAAATCGCACGTTCGTCTATAATATTCGCTGCATCATTACAAGATGAGTTTGCAAACATTCAAGGGCAAACACTCGTATGTAAAACGTTAAAACGGTATTCTTATACACGAAAAGACAAACATACTCAAACGAATCAGGGTATACAAACATTTGTTATACTTGCAAAAACTAGGTACACATGCCTAACTGTAAACACTCAATAATCCTACATTTCAAGTGGTCTGACATAATTATAATTTGACACACCTTTTTCTGCGTAATCGCGACAGTCATTTGTTTTTTCTTGAAAACCGAGACTATTTTTTTTATCCAAAGAGGTTTGTTATCTATGCAGGTTTGATATCAAATCGATGAAACAAAAGTTTCACTTCCTTCGGATTTTGAATCATGAAGATGTCAGTTCGTCAGGTGAGTAACACTTGATGTCCGGTGGTCAAATGACGTCTCTCTTAACCCAAATAAAAGTTGCTACCTACCGTTATTTAACTCTTTACTGAGTATCGGCTATTGACAATCGGGTTTCCGTGGATGTTTATGTGTCAATCCTTGTATTTGGAACAGGAAAA
Organism: Stenoptilia bipunctidactyla; assembly: GCA_944452665.1. Taxonomy (NCBI): domain Eukaryota; kingdom Metazoa; phylum Arthropoda; class Insecta; order Lepidoptera; family Pterophoridae; genus Stenoptilia; species Stenoptilia bipunctidactyla. The sequence continues at coordinate 19,326,601 of OX101729.1, forward strand.
TAGTTTCATTTTAAACTATCCTTGTTCTTGATCAAGCATTTGTTTATAATAAAGTAACTTATCATCATTTCTTTCTTCTCTTAAAACATAGATCTAAAGAGATACAAGTTTTAAACGCTGAAGAATAGAAAGCTAGTAATCTCTACATACATTTCAAGAATATACAAAAATCTAAATTATTTAGCTACAAGTATAGAAGGTGCTTATTAAGTGTAAAATATATTTTTGAATAAGTATATTGCACAAGTTTTTCCGACATTCAATAAAGAGTACGTTACATTTTAACTGAACCTTTCGTTGTTTAAAATTGACATAGTAGACCAAATGGCTTAGGTGATAAAATCCGGTGAATAAAATCTTTCATGCACTTTGCCAAAATAAAAGGTGGTTGATTTTTCAAACTTGAAAAATCTTGAACTTGATTTTTCAAAAAAAAAAAAATTTTGTAAACCATCAAGGTTTTACAGTGAATACCAGGAATCCAAATTCTTCTACTCTTTAGGCGTATAAAGCTACCAACTTCAAACTCTTTTGCAATAAAGGATTTTTAGAACTTTTACATTCAGTAGCATATACCTAAGGCTTAAATTATAATGATATAATGATAAGAAGACATAAAATAGCAGCCCAGAAACATTAATCAAACTCACACAGCAAATATGTAGTTACAAAGTAAGAATGTATACTGGAAAAAAATATCGGGACCATCGTAAGTTACTCATACAATATAAATACAACATATTAACATCAGAAACGCTCATTAAGGAAATAAATAATAAGCACAACTAAACGATTCCAATTCATTAATTACTAATCCAATTCCTAAATTGAAACAGACAATTTTTTCAACGTCTGTCTGCCTTAGGAAGCTATTCTACTCATCACGTACAACTACGTGTTTCACAAAGAAAAGGCAGAAAAATAAACAGTTCTACTGTTTGTTCGCACCGTCCTTCGAGCCGGATGCTTCAGTCTGAAGCTACTAAACAAATTCACTTACACACGGTTTTTCATTCCGACGAAGAAAACTTCACTTTGTACTTCAAGTCTGATCTTTGAAGCTGATATATTGAGGTTTTCTTGCTTTATGTAAATGTGCACAATACTTCCAGGCTGCAGAGTCGAGACTATATTTCCGTTTTAAATTAAAATTTAATCAAAGGTCTAAAAAAATGTAATAAATAAAAATAGGTTCAGGCTAGCGGGATTATTTAGTATATTTTTCAGAACTTGAGCATTATTAAATGCAAAAAAAACTATAAAATATTATTTAAAATATACATTGCTTAAAGTATACTGCAAATATTTTTTCAACATTAATGTCGAAAAACCATTTATGTGTATAAAATTTCCCTTTAGCCTCTACCTTTGAACTACGTCAATTCCTCTTATTTCCCATCCCCTTGCAATTGCATCAGTATGTACCTTGCAATCCCAAAAACAAAACACAACAACAACAAATACCTACATTCCCCGAAACAGCAATCGTCCTTGCAGATCCTTACCTACTGTCTGTACCACACTGAGACTCTTACCTATTAACATGCACTATTGTAGACGCCCTTCAGACGTGCCCTTTGCAGGCCAGACACAATAAAACGTCTCCCAGACTCCTGTTCCCTGCATAGCTATTTAATTGGGCTTTGTCCTCATACTCTACTGGGAAACTTGGGGAACCTTATGGAAATTTGGTGTATGAATCTTATTTGTTTCAGTAGGGGGAACTGAGCAGACGCGATCTAGAACAGTAAGTTATGAATGCAGATAGGTTAGGTTAGGTTATGGCCATATTTATGTGCAAATATTTTCTTTATTGATTGAATAAATAAATGAATTATTGTTGGACAAATATTTACACGACGCCATCTAGCTATAAAGTAAGCACATAGCTTGTATTTATTTGTAGGTGCCTACTTTTTATCACACAAAATACTCTCAGACCAATGCAACATGTTATGTACCTACACATGAATATTTGCATTGTGCGGGGATCGAACCTGCGACCACTGGCGTCTGAGATAAACAGTGTTACCCCATTGCCAAAGTGGTCGTCACGATATCAAAATCATCATTCATAATTAAGCTAAAATCGATTTGTAGTGTTCAGCAGTTCAGCACATAGTGTTGATTTATTTAGCAAAAGCATTCAAAAATTCAATTTAACCTTAACCTTGGTTAGCATAATTTGTTTACTCTTCGCAATCACCAAGATTTCGAAAACTTGTTTCTTTCCTTTTCACTGATATCTGCGCGCTTTTTTATCACTTGTTTGTATTTGACTTACACTTAATGGACATTAGAAATCGTAACCAGTTGAGTCTGAGCTGGAAACAATCTGCACACAAGTAAGTACTTCAAATATAACGTAAAAATTAGTATTGTTACACATACTTGTAGTATTCATCACTTTGAATACACTAGTATCACTGGTTTTTGTGATATATTTAAGTTTGAAGGCACAGGATAGAGCTCATTCGGGCAAATTAAAGGGTCATTTTACATATTTTTATATTTTAAACCAAATATAATATTAAAACAAAGTGAGTGACAACTCCATTTCTAAAGATCTTTAGTTATTTGCGTTCAATGACGTCAACATGAAAAACTTTAGTACAGCAAGTGCCCTTGTGTCCGCAGTGCCTCATTGGTGCAGTGCGAATTATGGACTATAACCTGGGGTCGAGTCCCAGTCGGAACAGTCGGTAAGCCGTAAGATACGAGATTTCAGACTTAGGTGTTTAAGTTTACTTCATGGTGCGTTACGTTAAAGTACATTTCTAGTTTAAATTAATTTAAATTTTCTGAAGATTTTATATTAATTTCATCTATTTTTTAAAGTTTTTAACCGCATTACTTCACGCCTGTGTCCCTTATGAGGTAAGCAGAACTCAAGAGGTTATAAAACCATCTGCTGTCACGTTTGACAAATTAGTAGGTGATACTACAATTTTATATAATTGCGTTTTATTTAAGAAACGTTTACAAGTAACTCGATTAATAAATTACGAGTGATCGCGTCTTTAAAGATACCGCAACGTCAAGTTAAAATGTATAGAAAATTAAAAACGTTACATTTTTATTAAAAACTTCTGCTACGTACATACTTTATAAAAATCATATAAATTCATAAAAAATCATAACAGCATCCACGTTTACCCGGAACTACTAACAGTAAGCGATGAATCAACAAAAGATTATTTTTTATACACAATGCACTCATCATCAATTTGTCCCACATCAGTTATGCATGTCAAACGTTCACAATAAATTATCTTAGCACTCCACAAATCAAATAATTAAGATATATTAAACAAAATTATTGTAATAGATAGCTGCTTTTGCTGTTTTTAGGTCAATTAATAATCTAACTTGAAAGTGCAGAGAGCAGCTAAAGCGTTTTAATGAGAATATTATTTTATCAGGCAAACTGAGAAAACCTACGATAGAGTTCCTAAAGTGAGATATGATAAATACTTTGAAATGGATCTAGCTAAGAAAGACTAAGAGAGTAAAAAATATTTAATAAATACAATTTTTTTTTAAGTATGGATGGGACGTTTGGCTTCCATGATGTCAAACAAACCTATTCACTCGACTCTTAAATGTACTAGGACTATTATATACTGGTCAGGGAAAATAGACGCAGGCAGTTCATTCCAAACCTTGGCGACCCGTATTAAAAAGGAACTGTCAAAGCGCAAATTTCTTACCAAATCCCTTCCTGTTTCATTGTTTAGTCATTTAACGATGTAAAATATAGGTATTTAATAAATAGATAATAAATACCTTTATTTCAAGGATTTTATAACGTATTATATTTTTGTTTTAACTCGACGTTTCAGTGTCCTCTTCACCGCGGGTCACGGTCAGTAATAAAAGACCCCTGACCTGACCTTTCCTTTCATCTTCGACAAAATCTTCGCTCACCATCAGGTAGAGGTCAAACGCCGGCTCACTCTATTTTAAAAGAATACCAGCTGGTAGTCGTCCCATGACCAATGCCGGCGAACACTTGATTAATGACTAATGTAACATGCTGCACACTACACGTCCAAATACGCAACGTGCGCAGAATGTTACATTACTAGTTCCATTACAGCAATCTGTACGCACCATAACGCATCACGAAGGCCGTTAAGCATATCATGCTAAACGAATATAACATCCATTATTATTTATTATTCCAATATTGGTTAAGTTTAGTTTTGTCTGTCAAGGTTGTCTGGAAGAGATCGCTTAGCATCGATAAGGCCCGCTATGTGCCTATCTTTATGCTCTTTTTATTTTATAAGTTTTCTTTGTATACTTGTGTGCAATTTTATTAAGAATTTACATACATACATACATAACTTCACGCCTGTATCCCTAATGGGGTAGGCAGAACACCAGAGGCTATAAAAACCATCTGATGTCACGTTTGACAAAGGAGGAATTATTATGATGGAAAGAGACTATAGCAGTGACAGGGGGTCAGCCTGTCGCCCGCAAAATCGCCAATAAATCCTCCGTCCCTTAACTGACTTTTACAGTTTGCCCGGGAAGAGAAGCAGCTGGCACATTCTATGTTTTTCTTTCGCTCCCAGCCCAGCATGGAATTACTTTATAAATAAATAGAATAAATAATTTTATAAACATTTACAACTAATAAGTACTTCGTGAGATGGTCCTGGGTTGATAGCGACAGATAAGGCGGCAAGCAGAAGATACATTAATTAGATAAGAGCTACCCGTCGCAGCATCCAGAATTACATCCGGTATAAACAGGATATTTACAGCTGTCAAAAGGGGTACTTTAAATAAGTCTACGAAGATTAGTCTTTTATGATTACAGATTATGGAATTCATGAAGTAAATAGTTTTTTTTTAAGCCGTAGTATATGTCTTGGTATAGAGTGAAAACTTTGTCACTTAGAGATAAGACGGTCTTGTCTTTATGATCAAAAAATAAAATTGTTATTGGGTATTCGTGCAGTATTTTTTTCATAAAGTTGACCGGTAACTAAAAAACAACCCTATATATATAGACGGTATGTAAGCGAAATAGGTTTCATACAAAACTAGACCAAAAAAACTTTAAAGCCTACTTAAAATCAGATCCACTAAACCCATCCACCTACACTACTATAAACAAGGATCAAAATTGCATAAACATTTAAACAAACTACAAAGCTAAAACCGCGCAAAGTTGGAAAGCCTCATCATGGAAATTTCGTACCAAATCCCTTCTTGTTTCATTGTTTAGTCATGGTAATCTGTAGGGCGTGCGGCTAAACCCCACACGGTAATAATACGCAGTGATTTACTGGGTCACTCATCAAACATGAATCAACTTTAAGGAATAACAAAGTGTTACGGACGTCAATCAATTCATTACGGTTTAGGGTTTCATTATTATTTTTGGTGACTACGAGAGTCTTCTACTGAACTTTTAGGTTTTTCTTTTCGGGTGACTCCGAAAAAAATATATCCGCCTCTCAAAGTGTTGTTTTTTTTCTGATAGATAAATGGTTCGGATGTTTCTGTAAATAAAGATAAAGAAAGTGGTAAGTGAAGATGAGCTCGAAGACAACACATGGGCTTAGGAAGGAACTGGTTCTTCATAAGGATTGATGGAACATAATATCACCGCTCCGTCCGGTGCTCGCTAGAAAGACGAACCCCAAACTACCAAGCGGGGTTAAACATAACTAAATTAAAGTTCAGCCAACTTTTTAGTTTCAAAAAAAGTTACTTCTGTTTTCTGTTTTTTTCATCTAATTAGTATAGTGAAATAAAGTTTAGACACATAATAAGTTTGAAGTTCACGATAAATGTTCTGACAAAATTTGTCTTAAACTCCGGAATATGAAATATGGACACTATTGCAAACGTTTCCTTCCTGAGTAATATGTGTATGCCCCATATGAGAAAGTCAGTGCAGCAGGCAGTAAACGCTGAATAATGATGTATATTTTTCAGTTTCCTGCATTTATAATTCAAAAAAATATTTTAAAGTATGAAAAGAAAGTTCGCTCACATATAAAAGAAAAATAATCATTAGTCTTATAAACTTCTGAATTACAAGTACTCAATTAAAGAAAAATACTGGGTATACTTGTAAAAATATTTTTTTAGGACACATGGAGTCGCTGTACGCATAGAGCCTTTATGGGTGTTGCGGGTAAGTTAAATAGCAACCTTCTCAATGGTTTTTTATCGTTTTATGGCGTCAATTCAAATGGTAGATGATATGCGCGACTTTGATACAGAAAGTCATAGATTTTAGAAGGAATGTTTCACCACTCTGCCACTAAAAACAGTTTCTTTAGTTTCATGCTTTATTATCAATCTACACATAAAACTGGATAGCTGGACTGGAAGCGAAAGAAAAAATAGAATGTGCCAGCTGCTTCTCTTCCCGGACATACCTACTGTAAAAGTCAGTTAAGGTTTTATTGTCGCTTTTGGGGCAATAGGCTAACTCCCTGTCACTGCAATAGTCTCTATTCATCATTATGATACCGCTTAATTTGTCAAATGTCAATGTGACATCATGCCTTACAACGTACAGCCATAACTACTGGCTGTACATATCTGAAATTTGGAACTTTTTTATTGGGGTGTAGGGATGCACTTTTCCTGAAATTCCCACGGGAACGGGAAATATAGGTATTTTTACTTTATTTGAAAAATCTTATTTCTTTTTTTTAATCTTTATTTAAATAGCTATACACCAATAAGGTTAAGACAGCTTTTTAAAAAAAAAATAATAATTTGACAATAGAACAAAATTAGGTAGACATCATTTGTTTCCTTAACTCTAGAGATTGTATATAAAAATAAATAACGCGTTGGCTATTCTCATTCGTGAATTTGGAACTAAATATACAGTGAAACATAAACATAATATCTTGTTTATGACATTGTGTATCTACTAACAATTTATTTCGTAATGACTCAATTTTTGCATTCTATTAAAACATGGAAAAGATCCTCTTTTGTATGACAAAAAGCACAATTGGGACTTTCAGTTTTGCGCATTAGGTAACCAAAATTGTTCAATGGAACATGACCCGAACGTAGTCTAAAACAATTAACTAGTTCTTTTCGTGTCATTTTGCTATTACCGAACCAAGGAACTTGTGGAGGCTCAGCAGAAAGGGTTTTGTACCAAATACCTTTTTCAGTGGAGATGTCATCAAAATACTCTTTCCACTGGTCGTGGCATCGCTTCTTCACGATTGGGATATAATCTGAAGACTGAAGGGTCACAAGAAATCTTATTTCTTGAGTACACTTAAAAAATGGTTCTTCGACTTTTTAGGACTTTTTAGTTTATGCACGTATTCATATAGAATTAAAGATGTTACTCGATATCTTATGAGATTTCAAAGTCACAAATAACTATATCAAAACTTCGAGAAAAATACCTATGTACTTTTTAGAGTTGGAGGCGAATTAATACGGTCAAAAAATTTAGTCATTCGTCAACTGGCACCTCTGAAAGTGGCCAGTTTGGGCCAGTTGGCATATTTTGATTTTACCTATTTTTTTTTGTCGTCAACTCGCCCGATCGTAAACATCTGATGTATTTCTATACAGTCAGGTACAAAAAGGTTGACGAATAACTCAAAAAATGAGTTATTTTAATGTTGTCTAGTTAATTTCGCTTAGTGAGATAGTTCTAAATAATAAAACATTTCATTTTCCGGTAAGCGACGTTATTAAAAAAAAGCGTTTTTGCATTGAATTATTATTAGTAGTTTAAGTTCATTTACTTATATGTAGGCATTTATGTGTGATTATGTATTGAATAGAGTGTATTGTTATTATATTATAGAGTTTGCCTGGTAGAAATTTTAATATATTTCAGTCTGAATAACAACAATCATGTTATTTCATTGTTAACTGGAGTACATAAAGAGGTCTTATGAGTAGTTTATTAAACCAAAAACTTTCCTTAAACTTCTCAGTCATGACATGTTGTGTAAACTTGTAACAAAGGGAACTAATTTAAAATCCAATTGTAGCTTTATCCTCTAGCAACGAGGAAAACAGCTTTCATATAATTGATACTGTTCATTCAAGTTTCCAAATCAGCTTACAGCTGTTAAGGTATTACTACAAATACCTACACATTCGATGAGTAATATACTTTATTACTATTTACTAACTTATAGTAGTGTATATAAGTGTCACAATGCTTGGCAGAAAATAACATGAAATAAGCGTCTTTTTTTTTCTTCCAAGACCAATAGAAATATATTTTTTTTTAGAATCGTACGCTTTGTAAGGATGATTCATTTACTCCAATACCTGTTAAAATGTAAAATGTTTTGAAAATCGAACGCTCCGTAGAAAAAAAACTAAAGAAAGACGACCTCATTGGGTGTACTAAAAACTATGGGTGAGAAACAAGAGGCGATTTATAAAGTTGAATAGATATATGTATAAATGATATTACTTGAACCGGAACTGTTTGAACTATAAATTTATTAATCTTACATCTTAAAGACTGACATGACTTTTTAAGCTTTTACTTTAATAAATAACGACCTTAGTCGAGGCTTATGCAGTCGAGTTGAAGGTGCCTTTAAACATATGTTGAAGTCATCGAAAGTGTAACGTAGGTTCTGTACCTAAATAAACATATGGCAAAAACCTAAACGTAAAATGCCTACGCGCCAGGAGGCCCTCTTGAAGCTCCTCTGCGCCAGGAGACTTCAAGCTTGTTGAAGCGCAAGCAGATATCTTCTATATCTGCTTGCGCTTAAAACTTGCCACATTTAGACGCCCTCCACAAGCTTCAAGTCTAGACAAACGCTTACATGCATGCGAGTGCGTTATTGTGTTTTGGACAAGAAAGCTAGGCGGACGTGTCCTGAGCTTGAAATTGTGTTCTATTGCTCCTTAGTTTGACATATTTTTATTTCAAATACTTACCTATACATAATCAAAAACGAGGAAAACGAAAAGTTTGCTAGAGAAGATGGTGGATGTTAATTTATTTTTATAATTGTGGTTTTAATCCTTCGGATATATAGACAAAATTTAGATACCGAAGGAGAGCACTCTGTACTCGATTCTGATCATAATTATGTAATAAAAGTAGGTACTATTTTTTTCACTAGAATTCCCTATAAATAAATACTACTATGTCACTATTTACTTTACTTACGCCTGAATCAATCGCTGCACGTGACCTGTCACGCAGATCGCTGCAAACGCTAGCGTAACCATGCGTTGCGTAATAAATTTTCGGTTAAATTTACTCAGTAAATTAATATTTATTTTTTATTATATTTTTTCTGTCCATGTATGATCTCAAACTGTCACGTCCTTGAATTTCAAAAATGTAGTCACCCTGTATATATTCGAAGGATGTAAACCAAAAAAACAACATCCACCATCTTCTGTAGCGAACTTGTCGTTTTCTTTGTTTTTGATTATATTTGAAATAAACTAAAAGAGCAATAACCGATATAACTTCAACGGCCTCGACACGTACACCATGCTTACTTGTCAGGAACAAAATATGTAACGCAGTCGCAAGCATGTAAATGGCATCCAAGCTTTTTCCGAGCGAGACTGAAGCTGGTTGAGGCTTGCCATAATCGGCAAGCGTGTAGCTGTAGCATTACACTTTACTTGACTGTACTACAGAGGAATAAATATTAATTAAAAAAAAAGTTTTTTTCGGTTCGATGGGATCACAACTTGAATTAACTTTGGGAACTATACTCCTCAACGACTAGAAGAGCCAACAAACCTTTCGGATCTTCGAAGATATTTGTTCTCTTTAAAGATATCGTATTAACTTTTTATCCAGTATTAGCTCTCAATATTTAATTCCGAAGCAATTTCTATTTGATATTGTAAATCAAATGTCATCAGTTATTTTATGAATGAAGCTGTTATAAAAGATGGAAAAACTAGATTATACAGACAGACAAAATAAACCTTAATAGCTCCTTTTGTAGGTTTAAGTTTCAAAAAACATGCAACTATTGCAATTACTCACTCGCATTGCTATCAAATCGATTAACAACCCACATGTAATCAACGAGCGATAGATAGATATTCGAATCATACAGGCAATGGAGATCCGTCATTGATACATATGACATAGTCATTAGATCAAACAACACATGTGACTATTGTGAGTCATTTTGTATGATTATGGCTCGATGTAAGGCATAACTTGCTTAACACGTGTCAAACTTTCAATAACCTACTAATATCTGCAATGTGAAAGTCACTATGACACACACATTAGCTAGCTCTGGAACAGATATAGAGAATTTTGTTTAATTTGGCTTGCTGATATACTTGCTGTTTCCGCGACATTTTCCGTATGAAATTATTGATAACGTAGGATTAGGATTGACCTACAGTGGGGGGGACGGAGAAATAGATACACTCACCTTCTCCCTCCCGGTAGCCAGCCGTAGTAGGTGAGAAGACCTGATGTGGCTTCAAGAACTATGGTGGGGACATGGTGTTGTGTACTGAACCATTTCCGACATCAGAAGGCGCTCGGCTCAGGCTGACCGCTACCCGCCGGGGCTCGCGGGTAATGCCAATGCTGTACCGTGAGCTCCATCTATGGAGGATGAGGTACATCTGGAGGTTTTTAGTGGGTCGGTTCGGCCTTCTGCCAGATTATCCTCACATACCCCTTCGTTCCCCCTTGGGCGGTCGGAGACGTTTTAGCACATTTTCCGCAAGTCAAAAATAAAAAGGATTTACCTACAGTGGCATTCGACAAGACTAACTCCCTCCTCAAAATCGTACGTATGGGTATAATTTATTTAATTTCATAGTTTTTAAAACTTTCCGATTGCGTCTATTCATCATCAACATTATCTTGTCAGAAAAACATTCCCAAGACGACCGCATACCACGGCTTCAGTGATTTTGACAAATACGTCGGTACACCTAGTAGGAGGTCTACACTTTAGAATAAGGTAAACATTTAGTAAAAACAATTTACGCTTACATCCAATTTTAGATCTAATAGACTATTAAAGCTACCTTATTACTGCATAGTGTAAAACTATTTCTCCCTGCTGCGATTGAATGTCTGTCTGTGAGCGTTAAACTCGAAAACTGCTTATTAGACGTTTATACAGTTAACTGCAATGGACAGATGATTCATGAGGAAGGTTCTTATGTATGAGTCATTCAGGTTAATGAAAGTTTAAAAAACTATCGTATACTTTGGAAGCTTCACTAAACTATCTGTGTGGAGATAGCTCACCAGTACCTACATTAGAAATAAAAATATTGATGTTGAATTTAAGGAGAGTAGAAACTTTTAATCAGGTCACTAAGAAGATAATATTTAAAATCATCTTGAATTTTTAAGATTCATCACATAAATAAAAGATGTTTCCTCGGTGATGTCTTCTAACAAACTCTAACGTTGCATTTAGCTTAAAATTATATAGATTAATACTTTAATCAAGAATAAAACTTTTCGGTGTCATTTTACTCATAGTCTCGAGGGTAATAAATGCCTTTTTCTAACTCTACACCCTGTCTTACATAAAGCCTTAGCTGCCTCGAAACCAACAGGATCCTCCTCCTGCTAGAGCTTGCTTTAGTGGGTGCCAAAGATTTTCCTTGTCGGAAAAACAAAAAAAAGTAGATTACTGGTACTTCTAAATAGATAAAAAAAACCAGACCTACATGGCCCCAAAGCACAGAATAAGTAATAGTACCGGTGGCCCAAAGTAAGCATATCTTGTATTATGGGATATGTACATGGTAGATAGCGAACTAGGGGAACCTAAAATATAAATACATAAATAGATAAACAGCCAGATCCGGAACATTTTTTTTCTTGTTCCGTGCGGGAATCGAACCCGCAACTACTGGCGTCTGAGGCAGACAGGTTTACCCTTGTTTAAACTTGGTCTTCACTTGTTTCCTTCCATACTAACATATCTTTAAATAATTGATTTGCTCCGGCCATTCTGACGGATACGAAAACTCTCCATCCACCACCTACGAGACCGCTAGACAACCGCTGCGGTGTTGAGGAAACACTATTTGCCAGACGCCAGAGGTCGCGGGTTCGATCCCCACACAATGCAAATCTGTGGGTGACGAATTAAGCTAACTATCAATCAATAAATACAGGCAAAGATCATCAATTTTGTTCTAAAAAAAGAAAATTGCAACATCATTCTTATTTCAAATTCTTGTGGTTATAGATTTCTTGGGATGCATGACTAATTCTAATATATTAAAATCCGTTTTTAACTGTTAATGATCTATGGAGGTGTAGGTACAAACAGTCACTTACCTTACTAATAATATTAAGGGAATTCCTCTACCATTACAAAAGATTTCGAAAAAGGAGAAGGTTTTAATTGTTATTTTTGTTTATGATGTGTAATTTGATATTTTCAAAAAAAAATCATGATAACGAATACATTAATACTGCGGATATGCTCCATTGAAGTTTTTCAAAATTTATGTCAATAGGTGCTTGATGCCAATTGCAGTGAATTAATAGAGTGACTAACGGTGGAGATCAAGTAGGACGACCTAGGCTAAGAGAACACAATATCAGAGAATGTTGGCTTTCAATATACATCAATGTCATCATACGAATAATCGTAAATCACTAAGTTACACATCATATACACGATTAGTATCTTGCATTAACCTAATGAATGAAATATTTTCTCGGACGTCTCAGACCCCCAATATAAAAAAATTAAGGTCTATTTGAAACTAGCTAAAAGCAAAAACTTAAATAGAGTCCAATATTACTTGAATTACTTACCAAAAATAGATAAACTTTTGACTTCAAAAATAGCTATAAAAACAATTTACATTATGAAAACCACAAAAAACTTTATCTCCCCACTTTACAGTTTGCTCAAATAACATCAAGCTAAAATGAAAGTTGATTCAATTTCAAAAGTTGTCAAACAATACAAATTTCATTCGTTATTTACTCTGTATACAAAAAGTTAAAATAACAGTCAAGTGGGTAAAGCATTTTCAAGTCGTCGTATTTTCTCGTGGAAGTATTATGCAATAAATTGCAAAGTGAAACGGTAGCCAGTAAATAATTTCATTAAACTGCACATCTTTCTAATTAGTGCGACAATAAAGACTCCGCGGACGAGTTTGTAGGTTTGTTCCTATCAAGCACTGGTGCCACAATCGCATGGTGTCTTGCTTTTGTCGAGTGAGGACACCCCTTGCACCCTAATTGCATCCTGGGATCGCACACGATACGCGTGCGAGTGAGTGTGTAGGTGTACATAGTTTAAGGATCTGTAAAAATTATGGAGTTTAAATATATCATGGTATAAAAACTATTGCAATTGATGCTGTCAACAAACGATTTTCAGATGGTATGAACAAAAAATAAGTACATTTTAAATTTTAACACGTCATTTCGTTGTCTTTGCAGATCCCGTGGTCAGAAGCGACTGAGGTGACATTCGTCAGATTGATCGTATCAAAGATTATAAATCATCACCTCCATCTGTTTCTCAATTACCTAGCGTAGTTATCATGATTAACACGAAATAAGCTGACAGTGTCTTAAGTTTTATGTCGTGAACCTTGTTGGATTTAATATTTTTCAGAATAAGTTACCATGTCGGTGATAGTTTCCAACCAGCTTTCTCTATTGAAATTAGGGTATTTTTTAATTTCAACAGCTTATCTTCTCGAATTTCGCTGTCTCGTACAAATTAAGCTAAAAGCTAACTTAAGGGCCTAAGAAATAGAAGTGCCAGTTGTTTATAAAAATGAATGTTGCTTAAGTTATTTATTTTCCCAAACTGTGAAAGTAGAAAGCTGAGTAGAGCTTTTAAATGTTTTCCTCCATAAAATTAATGAAAAAGTATAAAATAAGCTGGCTTACCTATTTGATTTAGTCTGGTAGCTAAATTTTTAAGCATTTCTCATACTTATGTCTCTTTGGATATCCAATCCCATTAGATTTTCTGTAAATACAAACTTCAAGGTAAACAAACATGTTCAAGCATACAAAAAATGCTTTGTTCGAGAGTCAAACCCGAGAAAACAGACGTCTGTAACAGATATTGTCACCCCACACTGGACTAACGGTCTTCTTACCCTAATTCACCAGGATTAAAAAGTTCATTTTTTTTTTGGAAGTACGGTTTGAGGTACCATATCGGAATAAACCTAAAGGGTTATAAAATCGAGGTGAACGGTTCGATATGTTAGACCGTTGTCATCGTACTGAGAAAATCATTATTACCAAAGTAACCTTTATGGCCTACATTTGATGAATTCAATGCCGTTTTTAAGGAATACAATAAAAAACAAGATAATTTAGCGGTACAATGTCAGCGATTGACGTTACAGTTAAGATTAATTGTTTTTTGTTTTTGCATTATATGTGAAAGGATAACTGAAATGATATTAACTTACATTAGTGTTGTTAACATTGAATCATAAAATTTGTAATTAGGTAATGTGAGGAAATTCAGTGTTCTAATCTTATAAAGCTTTGTTTCAAATGACAAGAACATTTCGGAGAGAATTTCGAGCAAACTTGGCATAGTTGTTATAGTCGTGAGTCAGACTAGTACATGGATCACATTTTAGGAATTAGCGTAAGTAGGGAAAGTATCTATGCTATAAATCCAAAATGGTAGAGCATGTAAGGCAAAAGCTGAATGAATGGAACAGGATTATAAACGCTGAAAATTGCTAAATCTGCTGGCAAGACTTCTTAGAGTATCTTAAAACTAAGAGATTCATTTTATTAAATTAAATATATTTTTATTTCGTTTTTGGTGACTATAAGTATACAGATTGACAGGTTCAAGTGCTAGCAATAACAATTGTATTGAATTAAAATTGAAAGAAATCTGTTAAAAGTGATTTTAGGTTATTGTACTTGCAATCTTTATCGAGAGAAATAGGTATGCAATTACTGTGTATTCTTAGATACATAATTGATAATTGGTTAAAACTTGTTCATTTACGAAATGTGTTTTTTATGTTACTTATACCAACGTACCTACTATAGTTTATTCTCAGTACTGCTGAATTTTTGACGATTCAATTATTTTTTTCAATTTTAGCTAAATAACTAGCAGTTGGACCGTAATCTCCTCAAAGAAAGCATGACTTACTTTTAAAAGAAATGCAAACGCACCAGTCTTAAAATGAGTCAGTAATGGGAATTTCCCGGCAAAGTCACGCAAAGCGAAACTTAGTTGTTTTAACCGGTAACCGCAAAATCAACGGAAAACTGTAGGATGGCAAACCTGTTAGATTCAATTAACTTTTGTGACTTAGTGGCGTGACTCACTTGTTCTCGTTAGTATTTTTTTGTGTGAGGTTTTAATATGTCGCCTATCTGGACACTATGTTTAAGAATTATTATTTATACACAACTCAAAAAGGGTTGACTGAAAGAAAATCCTATCTTATGTGCAATTTATTTTTATAAGTTCAGTATAAGTTTTCATATGGATCTGTGACAGCGTCTGTACCAGAGGAATGAGTAATCTTTTTATGGGAAAGAAAACGAAAATCTCTGCATAGATTTCACTTCGTACGCCTAACAAACTGTCCCAGCTGGGATTAGAACAGATTATCTTTTACCACGCCTGGAACCATCGACCAAAATGCACCATCAATAAATTGCATAAATTCCAGGTGATCGCGGATCTTTCATTAATTTGTGATAAATGACTTCGTGACTTCTTACTTGCATACAATACTATGTACTTGTATAGGTATAGGATTTTCAAATAGAGTAGTATAGAGTACTCTCACATTTGCAATACTGCCCTGGGGCTTCTTTTTGCTTAACGACCTCCTTGTCCCCCAGACGATAGACTGCTAACTCTGCAGTAGGCTCAACACAATGGTTTTTGATGATGACGACAAGGGGTGTCAGAGCTCTGAGGGTATTTAACTCGTACCCTTATCTGAGTTAGGTGTATCTACTCTTTAAGTTGGTATTAAAATATAGCACCAGGTTAGTCTTTAAATCAAGCACAAAAACCTATAATGTTCCAACAATATCATTGTGTGGACTTCCTCTTCAAACAGTAAAAAAAATTAAATATTTGGGACACTGGGTCACAGACAGCCTATCAGACGATCTTGATTTGGAGAGGGAACGCAGAGCGCTGGCGGTGAGGGGTAATATGCTGTCACGTAGGTTTGCACGTTATTCTCCCGAGGTCAAAATTACACTTTTTAAATCGTTTTGTCAAACTTTGTACACGTGCAACCTATGGAGCAACTACACCAAGAAAGCCCTAAGTGCTCTGCGGGTCCAATATAATAATGTCTTTAGGAGGTTGTTGGGGCTGCCTTGGCGCTGCAGCGCCTCGGGTATGTTTGCTGTGTGGCAAACGGATGGCTTTCAAGCCATTATTCGAAAGAGAGCTGCTTCGCTATGGGCGCGGGTGCGGGGCAGCACCAACACTCTCTTGAAGGTAATAGCGGCAAGGACGGACAGTCCTTTAACTGAACATTGGAGGTCAGTACATGTGCAGTCCAATGAACATTTTAAATTTTACTAACATAGTTGTTTAAGTTGTGTTTTTTACTAATATCAAGTGTAAGTGTATGGATAATAAGAGCTCACCCTTCCGCCGTAGGTGGAACAGGGATGGCGTCAACTTATTGTTAAAGCTGCTCACCGCGCTTGCACATTCTTTATTGCATGGTAACTATTATTTATTGGATATATTTTATTTTTATGGGCAATCGTAAACTTTTGAGATTTGGTCTTTTCAACAAGGGATCTTTAGGTACCCAACACGACGAATTTATAGCAATGGTTTTAAGAGAATCTTTCGACCTTCTTGCTATAAATGAAACTTGGATGGTGGATGGTCAGGATTCAAAGGCACCTGTTATTCCTGGGTACAAATTTATACACACTCCTCGAAAACATGGTTTGCGTAATCGTGGCGGCGGTGTAGGGTTTTTCATTAGAAATTGTATTTTTGTGAAAAAACGTTCTTTTCCATCAAACAATAGTTCAGTCGAACAAATGTGGCTTACAATTAACATAAACTCACATCGCATCATCGTGGGTACTGCCTATCGACCTGAATGGGTAGATGTAGACTTATTTTTGGATGCATTAACGGATTCTATTACTTCTTTTAGTAATTACGACAACATTGTATTATTAGGTGATTTTAATATTGATCTTCTTGATACCCACTCGCCTAAAACTCGTAAATTGAAGGATTTCTTTATTTCAACTGATCTGCACAACTATGTTGACAGGCCCACACACTTTACATCACATAGCGCCACATTAATAGACATCATCTGCACTGACGCAAACGTATGTAGTACTAGTATAATACACATAGAGGAGCTTGGTCACCATGCGATAGTTGTAGCTGATTTTAGGATAAGGAAGCCCTCAATCATTCCTAAAAAAATTAACTACCGCCCAATAAAGGATATTGATTTAAATAAATTCAATGACGAACTTGATTCAATTGACTGGGAATCCTTACTCGATATGCAAAATGTAGAAGCTATGGTCACGGCATTCAATGATAGAGTACTATACCTGTTCAATAAGTACGCTCCTCAAAAGTCTTGCATTATAAAAAAACAGAAGCCACCTTGGATCACTGACAATCTCCAATTCATGATGCGGCTACGAGATAAAGCTCACAGTGACTATAAATTATCCAGTACACTAACTAACGAGACTATTTACAAAGATCTCAAGAGTCTGGTTAGGAAAAGTCTTCATCTTGAGAAAACTGCTTTTTTTAAACAGAATATTAATTCGAATATTAAAAATTCAAAGCAACTCTGGAAAAACCTTAAAAAATCCGTCTTGCCGGACTTTAATGGATGTCAAGACCTACCAGATACTTTCGATGATCCAAATAAAATCAATGACCACTTTCTTGGTGTCCCAGGTGGATCTGAAGTCTCTATTTCGCAACTAACGTACCACGAATTTCACCGGCACAATCAAGACACGTTCAACTTTAAACCGGTAAACGAGAATACAATTGGTAAGATAATACTCTCGATAAAATCTAACGCTATGGGTGCTGATGGTTTAAGTCGAGATATGGTATTACTGACTTTGCCGAGAGTTCTGGGTGTGATCACAGCTATTGTAAACCGGTCTCTGTCTAGCTCTGAATTTCCTAAGACGTGGCAAACTGCGAATGTGCGGCCTCTACCTAAGCACAATCATCTGGACAGTATCAATGATCTTCGACCAATAAGTGTACTCCCGTTCTTATCAAAGATACTGGAGAGGGTCGTATTCCTCCAGGTCTCACAGTACTGTGAAGATCAGAATATAATACCCGATTTACAGTCAGGATTTAGGAAATCCCGAGGAACGGCGACAGCTCTTCAAGATGTAGTTGATAACATTTTTTATGCAGCTGATTCTGGTGAGGGTACCATTTTAGTTCTCTTGGACTACAGCCGTGCCTTCGACTCAATTAACATCACGCTACTCTTGTCAAAACTGTCTTATTATGGATTCTCAAGGTCCACGGTCTCTTGGTTTGAGAGTTACTTTTCGCATCGCGCCCAAAAGGTCATTATCACTAAATCAGATGGATCCAGGGTAGAATCAGCAACTGCACGTGTTACCCGAGGAGTCCCGCAGGGATCAATTTTGGGACCTCTCCTTTTTATAGTCTATTGTGCTGACATCATCAAAAACATCCGCCACTGTAAATTTCATCTTTATGCAGATGATGTCCAGCTCTATCTCTCTTTTGATCCTCAGGAGACTTTTTCCGGTGTCGCCCGAATCAACGCTGACCTTGACAGAATAGCTCATTGGTCCCACGATAATTCGCTTGTACTAAACCCTCATAAATCAAAATTCATGGTTCTTGGAACCAATTCACAAGTCCAGAAAATTAAGGAATTTAATCCACTAGTTGCCATTAACGGCTGCCCGATAGCTCGTGTGGACAAAGCCCGAAATTTAGGGCTTCTTATGGACAGTGGTTTGAAGTTTCATGAGCATGTTGTAGAATTGGTCAGAAATTGTTTGTATAGGCTGAGGGTTTTATATGGGGTTCGTCCATACACATCGCCAGAACTTCGTGTGTTGCTTTGCGAGTCTCTGGTACTATCAAAACTAAATCACTGTCTAACTGTGTATGGACCTTGCCTTTTGAAGAAATCTCTGGCCCTTGCACAGAGGGTACAGAATGCATGTGCCAGATTTTGCTTCAACATCCCACCGAGAACCCACGTTACTCCCTTCATTAATCAGGCAAAAATACTTAAAGTCGAAAGCCGCGTTAAACTACATCTTGCCTGTTTATTGTTTGGAGTAATCAATAAAAAACAACCAGAGTATCTATATTCTAAACTTTGTTGGCGTCATATTGATCATCGATATGGTACAAGAGAGGGTTCGAAGCAGTTGACCGTCCCAAGCCATCGAACTGCTCTTTTTAGGGGCAGTTTCAGGTACGCAGCGACGAAATGCTGGAATAATATTCCGCCGCCAGTAAAACTTTTAAAATCGGTGCATAGTTTCAAATTGGCATATCGAAATTATTTATTTTCGCTTCAGGTTTCGCTGGGTACCTGAAACTGCAATTGTTCAACATTTCAGTTTTTTTTTTAAAGTTATTGTAGTAGTTATAGTTATTTTAAGTTGGATTGTTGGTTTTGTTGGACTATTATTATTTATATTATGTCTTTTTCCATTTAAATTATTGAATTCCTTTTTTTTATAATATCTTTACACATTTTTTTTTTTTTTCACTTTTCGGATTTTAAACTTATAGCGAAGCTTTATTGATGTTCGGCACACACATTTTAATTCATTAGTAAGTTGTTCATTTTGGTTCCTGGCAGAATAACAGCGCCTCAGTCAACTGTGGCACATGCTGAGCCAACGCCATTTTCACACACACGAAACATACACACTCGCATCACCAAATACATACTCACACCTACACACACACTACTAGGTATTTTAATTTGTGTCAAGTCAAAACGATAGTTTTAGGGGCAGTGAATATTTTTATTTCTGTAATATTGTACCTACAGTTTGTGTTTGTATTTTATGTATGTTTTAAATTGTGTATATTGTGTATGTTTTGTGTAAATGTGAAATAAAGGTTTTATTATTATTATTATTATTTATTCAAGTCCTTTTTTTTCTCAGCTAACGCTGGTTTAGTCCGTAGTTACGGGCATACGCCAAGTAACTGCAGAATGTGTTGTTTTGTGTGTATAGGTAAAAATTCTACTCTTCAAGCTGCAGGAACTTTCGCACTATTCGACAGGTACATCAGGGTATTTAAGAGTGAATAGTTCGTGCAGCTTTTTCCTGTATACTGTCATGTCAGTTTCTAATTTAGTGATGTGGTAGTAAGTGTGCATGATATATAGATTTACTTCTTTGCTCCATCGCATGCGCACTCTGGCTTTGCCAGCCTTGGTGGACGCGGGTAAAAAGGCTGATGCCTCCCGCGCAACACTCAAAACTGGAGTTGGTGACCTTCTACTGCCCATCGAAGATGTCGGTGAGGATTGTACCGAGGGATGATTATTATTATTTTTTTACATTTTTTATTTATTCTCGGCACTAGCCGGTTATAACTGTGTTTACGGGCTGACGCCAAGTAAATCACAGTGAGGTGGTTGTTGAGGATGGGATGGTTTCATTTTCTTCAAGTTGTAAGAATTTTCGAACTATTCTGCAAGTATTTAATATTGACGCTTTTTGGAGACTGATGTATATATTTTTGTTTAGGTCTAGTAATTTCAGGTATTGGTGTAGTTGTTTTGGGATGACTCCGGTGGTTGAAAGGACTATTGGTATAATATATACTTTATTTTGTTTCCAGATTCTTATTATCTCCTCTTTCAATTCTGCATATTTATTTATTTTATCAGCTGTTGACTTTTGAATGTTATGGGTGTTAGGGACTGTAATATCGATTAAATACGTAACTTTATTTATTTTATCTTGTAAAGTTATGTCGGGTCTATTATAATGGATAGTTTTATCAGTAAGGATGGCGCGATCGTAATAAATTTTGTGCGATTGATTTTCTAATACCGTTTGCGGTGTATATTTGTAGTATGGAGTGTTTGTGTCCTGTATGAGTTTATGTTTAATTGCTAATTTCTGGTGTATTATATTTACTATTTGGTTATGTCTGTGTGTGTAGTCGGTCTGTGTAAGGTTAGTACATGCTCCTGTAATATGTTGAATAGTTTCTGGTTGTGATTGACATTTACGGCACTTGTCATTTGTGGCTGTGGGATCCTTAATTATGTGCTTTCTATAATTTTTTGTATTGATCACTTGGTCTTGTATTGCCATTAGAAATCCCTCTGTTTCTGGGAATAGTGTGCCTATTTTAAGCCACATGTTAGAGGCTTTCAAGTCAACATGTGCTTGGCTTAAGTCGTGAGGATGTCTTCCATGCAACACTTTCTTCTTCCATTCTTCTATTTTGGCTTTTTGAGGGTCTATATTTCTAGAAAATTCTGAATTGATGTTTTCTGTAAGGTTAAGTGGAGTATAATTTTGATCGTTTTGGGCTATTGCTCTATGTAATTTACTTGATAAGGACTTATTGTGAAAAAAAAATTGTAAACTGTTGACTTGTTTTAGCCATAAAGGATGTAAATCAATCAGACCTCTACCTCCATCCTGTCTTTTGATTGTGAGTCTTTCAATAGCAGATTTAGGGTGGTGATTGTTATGTTTGGTCAGTGTGGTGCGTATGATTCGTGATATTTTTTCAATGTCTGTTTTGGACCATTTAATGATACCGAACGAATAAGTTAAAATAGGGATTGCGTACGTGTTGAGTGCTTTAATCAGATTTTTTCCGGAAAGTTGTGTTTTACAAATTGCATTTAGTCTTTTTTTGAATTCAATTGTGAGAGAACTTTTAATGGCTGTATGATCTAGCCCCCTAAGCTGTTGAAATCCTAAGTATTTATATAAATCATTTGCTTCCATTGCACTTATATATTCGGTGTCACCTACAACATAGTCACCAGGCTGTATCTTTCCTCTAATAATATGTACTGTTTTACACTTATCTAAACCAAATGTCATATTTATGTCTTTACTAAATTTTGTAGTAGTTTTTAATAAAGTTTTCATTTCCTTGTCACTTCGAGCATATAATTTGATATCGTCCATATATATCAGGTGAGAAATAATGTTATCGGTGTTATCTAGTTTGAGCCGGTATCCAACCTTGTCATTATGAAGTTGGTGAGAGAGAGGATTTAATGCAAGGCAAAACCACAGTGGGCTTAAGGAATCCCCCTGATATATACCCTTTTTAATTGCAATTTGCCTTGTAGTGATAGAATTATTTGGTGTGAATAGTTGCAATGTAGTCTTCCAGTGTGTCATGATATTGCTTAAAAATTGTACTATAGTGTCGTTTACTTTATAAATTTTTAGGGTGTGTATTAGCCAAGAGTGCGGAATGCTATCAAAAGCTTTTTTATAATCTATGTAGGTGCAATGTAAGTTTCTATTTTTTGTTGAGGCATGTTTGACTATGGTAGAGTCTATTATAAGTTGTTCTTTGCAACCCATGTGGCCCCTCCTACATCCTTTCTGCTCTTCAGCCAGTATGTTATATCGTTCGATGTGTGAATTTATGCGTCTAGTAATAACTGCAGTCAAAATTTTGTATATGGTTGGTAAGCATGTTATTGGTCGGTATTGAGACGGTTCTGTGGAGAAGTTAGATTTAGGTAGCATATATGTGATTCCAGTTGCCATGAACTCGGGGATTGGCTGATGTCCAGCTATGATTTCAGTGAAATTTTTTGCTATAGATTTATGTAACACGGTTAATTTTTTGAACCAGAAATTATGCAACTGGTCTATGCCAGGTGATTTCCAGTTATGAAGTTTATGAGTAACCACTTGAATTTCACCTTCAGTTATTTCATGAAAATTCATTTCTTCAATATTGTTCCACATGACTTGTTCCTTCTGTATCCAGTCTGCTTTATCGTTATGAGTCATCTGCTCTTCCCATATACTTGACCAATATTCTTCTAGCTGCTCTTTAGTTGGTGTTTCCGTACTGTTGTAGCTATTTGTATTATTTTTACTTTGCATCATATTTCTATAAAATATTTTTTCATTTACGTTAAATAATTGATTATCTCTTTTTCGTTGTTCGGATTTATTATATCGTTTCAGTCTATGAGCTTTAAGTGCAAGTTTTTGTTTTAATGTGTCTAAAAATTCCTCCGGTTTAATATTATTTTTTTCATGTTTGGTATGTATTTGTAAATTTTTAAATATGTTTTCTACATTTTTAACAACTTTTTTTGATCTGTTATTGTTTTTAATATACTGAGTTAACTGTCCAATATTAAGTCTTAATTTTTTAATGTCATTTTCTAATCTATATTGCCAGGAAGGTTTATTTGCTTTTGTTTTATTAGTTTCGAAATTTTCCTTTATTTTATAGTTCAGTTCAGCTGATATTATTATTGCAGTGCAGTAAATAAGGGTGTGGATATCTGTTAGTTGTGATTCGGGAGACAAGTATTCGTTAAGTATATTGTTATTAAAAATGTTTATAAGTTCATAAAGTTTGGGACTGTATTTCAATTTGGGTAATTTTGGACGTAAGGTTGGATCCATTCCTGAGTACAATGTGATTGTTGATTGAAATTTGTCTTTAATTTCAAGCAAATATTCATCATTTAAGGTATCAGTATCATTATTTATAAAATTAAGATTTTCTACTTCATTTTCAATTAAGAGATTTATTGTTTCAGTTTGCGTAGAGGTGTGTGAAGTTTGTGTGCTAAAATTGGGTGAACATGAAAATGTCGTAATAAGATGTGTTAGTGATGAAGTTGATGACTGTGTGTCTAAATTTGAATCTATAGGCGTTTGTTGGTTGTTAATAGTTTCCAATTGCAACTGTTGTCTTATATCTACTTTTAAACGTTCTAAGACACCTTGTGATATTAAATTATTCCTTTCTATGGCTCTTTTTTGATCTGATATTCTTTGTTCGGATACTTTGACGGAAGGGTATTCTAATATAAAACGTTCGTATAGTTTTTTCCTCCAGATGGTCATGTCGGTTTCTAATTTGGTAATGTGATAGTAGGTGCGCATGATAAATATGTTTACATCATTACTCCATTTCATGCGCAGCCTAGGTTTTCCTGTTTTGGTGGACGCGGGTAAGAAGGGGTTAGCCTCCCGCGCAACATCCAATTCAGGAGTCGGTGTACCTCTAGACCTCGGTGAAGATGTTATTGATGGTGGCACAGAGGGTGTGTAAGATGTGGTGCTCGGGCTATAAGGTTCACTTGGGCTATTGAGTATATTTTCTATGTCGATTGTTAGTGGTGAAGAATTATCGGCTGTAATATGTTCGGGTTGTGAATCCCCGGTGGGAGCCCGCCTGCTCAGCTCCTCACCGCTGACGGTTCGTACGCTGGAACACCCAGCGTCAGCTCCAGGTGTGCCCCGGCGATCGCCCCCGGGAAGCGGCCCTCTCAGTTTCTTTTTTAATCTGGTCTCCATTATTAGTGGGTTACCATTGCCATGTTAGCCACGCCAGTAATATACGAATCGTGTGTCCGCCCCCCACGTGATCTGATGTTTGATCTGGACGTATGGTTGGTTTTTAGGGGGCTTATTATTATTATTATTATTATTATAATTTTTGTCTGAAATAAACATTTCATTTCATTTCATATATCCCGAAAGCAAGCTGTACCTACCTACCATGAAAAATAATTGAGCCCTCAGAGAGCATCAACAGATCACAACGAGTCAAATCCACACAATTTAATTTTCTCCAATTTTAAGCTTGGAGTTCGAACTTGAAAGTTCGGAGTTTCTTAGTTTAGGTATCATCATATTTCGAAAGCTAACTCTGACTTGTCTTGTATTTATAGATATTTTGACAGTTTAGTATGGAGATTTGATTGCGATCAGTGCTTGAGATTAGTTCAAAAAAATTTAATGAAATATAAATATACTGTTAGGAAATAAGTTTTTTAGTTAGGCAACACCGCCTCTCTCCCTGTCAAGTGTAAACTTTGGATATAGAGGCTAGTCTGTCATACATCTGTTATTCTTTGGCGGTCGGTCTCAGAGCCGAAGGGTTTGTTCCTGATTGATGAGAGCTTTCCATATTTTACTACTTTTGTGATTATTTTATTGTTGTATTTTGTGTAAACTAAATAGGCTCTTTAGAGTAAAACAAGTGTCGTTTATTTTATGAGATGTTTACTTATCTAAATATTTAAAGATGATTCCTGCTGAGTTTCTTGCCAATTCTTCTCAACAGAAGGACATTCCGAAGTGGCGGAAGTTCATATTAAAGAATGTTGAATAGGTACATCGATTTGGTTTCTTATTTAATTATTCCATCCTGTTAATTAGCCCACGCTGATTCCCAAAAATATTATTTATTTTCGGTAGGTACCAAAAAGTGTCAGGTCTTGATTTAATGTTCCAGGTCAACGCGCAGTCAGGTAACTGTCACCGAGTGCCGTTTCCCGCGCACCGCTGAATATTAATCAGAGGCGCCTGCGCATTGCATTGCGTACCTATAGCATGCGTTTGCCATTTCAAGATTTTTATTGTTGGCGGACATATTAAAAGAAGATAGACTTTTAAGTTTTCAAGACGTGTATGTATACGTATAAAACAATAATCTACTTTACTAGGACATCAGTAAATTATAAAAGTAAAATAAAAAAATTTAAAAACCCCCCGACACAAAAAAAGACCTTAAAAACTAACAAATAATATTTAAAACCTATTCTAATTATTATCGTCCCATATATAATTGACTGTAAGACTTGTACTTTAAAATATTTTTATTTTCCGAGCTTCGTCGCCGTGTCGGAAGTCTAGAATATAAATACTTAAATTAGTAGATAAACACCCAGACACGGAACATTTTTTTCTGGTTCCGTGCGGGGATCGAGCCCGCAACCATTGGCGTCTGAAGCAGATAGGTTTACCCCAACGCCAAAGTGGTCACCAAAAAAACTATAAAAACATGATAATGTGTTCTAATCTAATACTACATAATTTATGTCGGGGAAGTAGGTAATCTTAGGGTGTTACCACACCAATAACACCGACGGATGAATGGAACATTCGACGTCGATCAACAGTTTTTACAAAGTCGGCCGTCGATCGATTGGTCTGGTAACACCCTTACCTACTCAGCCTGTATGATGGAGTCACGAATGTTTTTGGGCCCATTTCTAACTATGTAAACTTTTATAAATTTCTCAATTTACAAAACATATTTACTAAAATAATTATAAATATTAAATAATTTAATCCTAATAGGTAAAAGCCGAAACAACTTTTTTAACATACAATCTGCTTGAAAGTGTGTTGAACCCATAGATCGAACCTTGGCTGCCATTCAGGTGGGTGGTGTAGAAACTCAATAGGAATTGGTTGTATTATATTCTATAATGTGTTGTTACCTAATACTGCGGGAAATAGTTCATCTCTACATCCCTATCCAATGCTCATCTATCACATTTTCGTAACAACAAAACTAAGACTACCTATTTTCTTATAAAAAATATTCATATAAAGACTAGAATACTTTCAGTTAAAAAAAAAAATTATGTAAAATATAAAATTATAAAAAAGCAAAAACAATGCGCCCAACGTGGGGCTCGAACCCACGACCCTGAGATTAAGAGTCTCATGCTCTACCGACTGAGCTAGCCGGGCTGTGGGAAATATCGCGAAATAGTCATATAAAAATAAAACATGGGTTTATTCTACAATTATTGTATTGTGCTAAAGACCAATTACAGTGCGCAGTGGTACCTGACTGAACTAAACTATTTTGAGTACCTAGTACATTCTTTTTGAAATGTAGGTCATTTCATCATCAGTTACTTTAGCATTTACACAGAACGACATATAATAAATTTGCTTCAAGGGGTTCAATTGCTCTTGGACTATAAGGCGTTTATTGCATTTCTAATAAGTATTTGTAAGACTTGTACTTAATCAATTTAGTCGATTTCTCTGGACTTCATGGGCATTTAATATAAGGGTAGGTATACCATAAGACTAATTTTATCGACGTTTAGAAATCAATCTTTCATTTTTCATAGGTACATCAACATGCAATTTAGTTTATATAGGTACTATATTATGCAAAATATAGAACGTGTGTTTTTTGAGTTTACCAAAGCAACTTAAAGTTTGTGGATTTATTTTGTAAATATACGTATACATAACAAAAATATAAGTATATTTACAAAATAAATCCAGTATGAATAATGAAAATTATTGGTCATTACTTTTCACACTATGTCATCTGCATCTAGTACTAAATGCAAGCTAGATATCTACTTTTCAGTAGATCTTACATCAACATATTTTGGATCGAACCAGCAATCTGGGTGTCATCCGAACAGCACGGCTACACGGACTACAATAAAATAAAAATCAATTAACTTATGTGTCATTCCATGATTCAGTATAGACATTGTCTGCGTTGGTATCGGAATACGATAACTAAATCAATTTGTTGTGTAATGTTTCATATCACATCCCTTCGATAATATTACGTAGACTCAGCACTCAGGAAGTTCACCGTCGTACATCTACGCGTTTTATAAATAAATAAATGTAAATAATACTGGGCACTGATATGACACAGCGCCATCTAGCAGGAAAAAATGGAACTTGTGATAAGGAAACCGGATACTTCAACACAAGTAACAGTATGTAATTGAATATATTTTTTGTAAATACTGGCAGCCGGTTTTACCCAGCTGTTTTACTCTCGTTAATTATGATCCCGTGGGAATTTCTTGTTAAAATATAGCCTTATTAGGTACTTTACTGGTCTATTTTTCGTAGGTAATTATTAAATCTTTTCTGTCGTTATTCGGAAATCGTAAATATAATATTCGGTAATAATCTTTGATTAATCATTAGCTTCATAATGTGGCATAGTTTTGTAACGTACCTATCTTTTCTTTATTTAGGTAGCATCTCAATGATATTAAAGCAAAACGATATTAACATATTTTTGACTACTGCCATCTAGTGTTATGATTACAAACTAAACTAAATCTAAATAGTACCAGGTAAAACATGTAGATGGAAGCACATATCTTTTTAGCGACATCTATTGTCGAGTAGAAAAACTTTTTAAATATAATTTAGTTATATCAGATTATATTTAGAATTCTGCCATGTATTATATTTTTTAATTAAATTTACTAAGATAGCTCATATTTTCTCAAAACGTACTTTAAATTCTCTTAAAAGCACAATGCCTACCTACAAGTTTTAGATATAAAAATACTAATATGCTCCGGGCACGAAATCTTCACTTTATTTCGTAAATATTGCCAATCACCCGTTTTTGAAAACATTTTTTTAATTTTTTTTTGATTCAGTTTATCTGAGGTAAAATGATGAAAACAAAAAGTCTGTCATTAAATAAGCTTCTATTAGGTATATATTTGTTTAGTTAAAGTTGAACATATACTTAGAAATATTTTTAGTTCTTCTTTTATTTTATTTATAGAGAACTTTAGTGTAATTATTTTTTTTATCATATTCACACCTACGATTATTTCATCTCTGATTATATTTTTATGTAAGTAAGATATATTTAAGTAACTGAGTAAATTTTTAAAATACCCAAGTACCTACTTTAAAAAACCCTAATCTTTAGTCTTTTTAGGCTACTTTAAATAAGAGTTTTTTTGTTTAATTAAATTTTTTTAGTAAATTAAATAAAAAATCTATTTCAAACTCACTGATATCGCCGAAATAGCTCAGTTGGGAGAGCGTTAGACTGAAGATCTAAAGGTCCCCGGTTCAATCCCGGGTTTCGGCAGATAATATTTTTGGTATAATTGCTACAAAAAACGATCAAGTTGTACGGCGGGTGCGCAGATATCATCTACTACATGTTTGTCTATATCTAATAAGTTGTTTACGCAATCTTGTTAGTTTTCGTAAAACTTATGAAAGTATGTTTATTTTATTCGATTTCATTACTACTTTTCTACACTATGTTTATGGGAATAATAATTAGGTACTATGAAGAGAGAGATTACACTACGTATATGCTTCTGCTACTTGTACCCCGACTGAGTTCCAAATATAGAAATTAGCTCTGTGGGATCACTTAAAATTTTGTTATTTTCGTATTATGAGAATTCATAAAATTCGAAGGTACAATATAAAAAAACAGGTGAGAGGGTTGCCTGGAAGAAATCATTTTGGACTATAGGCTGCCCAAATCATCTTTCTTTGTCTAATCTTGTTATGTGTTTGGCTAAATTTATTTAGTAGAAAAATGTAGTACCTACCTAACGATTAACTACTTATTAATTCTGAAAAACAATAAATATATATTTAAGCGCGTTTCAAAGTTTGTAGTCATAAAAAAAAAAATGATATTGTTCGATTTCTAATAATTAAATCAGAAAATTTCAATAAAAAAAAATCAAAAAGAACTTGCATCGGCCGGGAATCGAACCCGGGCCGCCCGCGTGGCAGGCGAGCATTCTACCACTGAACCACCGATGCTTGTTAACTCCTGACGAAATAAGAGTATTAAAACAGTGTACTTATAGAGTAGTGTAAACGAAAACGAAATCAGTGATATATAGTCAACTAATAAACGGACCCATCCGTCAACATTACATAAATACAATAGATTAAAGCCGATCGTCCACCGCCAACTAAACTAGTTATTGTAGCTTGGCGAGCCAGTTTTTCATACGTAAAATAGACATAGTTTGCGATGGGACGCACATGTATGAAAAACGGGCTCAACTATGCGAGTTAAGCTAAAAAAAAATTTTTAAAATTTTATTTACTAAAGTTTATACACAATAAGCTTAGTGAAAGTCAAACGGTAGATGAGGGCTTCGCGACGGAGAAAATCTCGGGGAGGCCTCTGTTCAGCAGTGTGCGTCTCTCGGCTCACGAAGATGATAATCGCCCAATATCCTTCAAAATGCCTACCTCTTCGGCTTTAAAAACGAAATGAAATTGGAATCCTAGGTAGACGGGGAGGAAAAAAGCCGGCGGAGAAAAACTCTCCGCACTCTTTTGTCAATAGTGCTCATTACAGGTAAAATTTGGCAGAAATACCTATAACTCAGACATGAATAAACAAACTTAGTTAAGTTGGCACAATCGGCTTAAATCAAAAGAAATTGCAACAAAAATAGTTAGGCATAATTTATGACTGATTAAATATAAAGTAACTACATTACAGCATGGTTGCCTAACTATTTTTTGCCGCAATTCCATTGATTTTGTGTATTGTGATGTTGCTTTTAAATTATGAAAGTTTCTTTTAAGTCAGTTCCGTTCAATTGAAGTTTCTTTAACTAAAACATAAGTAGCTACATTTTTTTATTTACCCTATACTTGGTGATGTGCATCCACACATTTTTTTTTAATGTGAGCCAAAACCAAGAAGAACTATTTAATATTTTTTTCGTTACCGTCGCGTATGTACCTAACTAGTAGCCACATTTTTATAGGAAAACCATTAATGAACACTGAAGCATCCGCAAATGGGGATTTTTCAATCTTCGTTCGCGCATGAGTGTCAAGTATTGTGTACGATTTTTGACCTACGGTTGCGAAGATATAATCCTTACTGAAGATCATAATCCTCAATGAGCTTACTGAAGACCAGGGGGCCATGGCACAAAAATCATTTAGTCTTGAGCCAGGACAATCAAACAAAAACCAGGTTTAGTGATGTAAGTACTTCGACAATTTTTCTTCTTCCCTGGAATTGATCAATTACTAGAGAATGAATAGATTATTTTATTTGGAACGAGTAAGCCAAACAGACTATGTGGCTACATAGCCATCTGATAAAAATTTAAATGGTTCCTTCGTCCAAATAATTTCTAACGAAGCCAAAATCTCGGTCTCTTTGGCTTTATTAGAAATTATTTGGACAAATTGGTCAAGTCCTTGGCCATGAGTAGAGTCGATCTAACTGACATGCTTGTTGCACTGTAACTACCGTACGGAGATGCGAGCGAACATACCCTTGGATTCTAGATATATGAATTGAAAATGCTTGGTTGATACAGTGGTCAGCGATCGTATTTCCGATTATTGACCCACGTATATTATATAATAAACGTTATATTTTATGGACAAAATACTATACTACTATACAAAGGGGGTCTCACCTTTCACGCTTCTGAATGATAGCTGTTTTTAAATTTAGTGTCTCGAATTTTTACGAGTTCACTGAGACTCATTTTATTCATGTTTTCAAGTTACTTCCATACACAATAGTTATCTTATTTGAAAGATTATGATATTTGCTAGCACTTAAAATAGGTTTTGTTAAGAAGTAATGCAAAATAGGCCATAAAACTCTTTAGTTTAGACGAAGAACTTGGTTAAATGTCACTATCTTTTTAGTGAATATGCGCTTCCTAAAGAACCAGCCGCTTAGCAAATTATTTTTTTCCATTTAATCGGTTCGTAAGGAACTGTGTTAACAAATAAACATCACATTAGTATTGTAATTCGGGCTAACAGTTTAGATTTGCTATAAGCAATGAGATTGCCGCATTCCAAAGGACAAAACTAAACAATCACTTTCTTGTGCTTACGGGATAATAAATGGCGAAATAGGTACGTGTCCCAACGATTTATAATTTGAATACTAACTGTTCGTATTTTGTTCACCATAAAAACGTTCCAAAGTCAAATTATATTGACATTCTATTGTTCCTTGAACAATGTCGGTGGCTTGTGATATGGGTTTTAAGACCCCAGATCACGGGCCTAAGCACACTGACAGTGCACACTTTATGAGGACCACCGTTAAGTTTTATTGAAGGCGTACTTACCTAGAATCACATCATGATATTAAAATTACGATGTAATAAACGTTGATACACATACATACATACATAACTTCACGTCTGTATCCCATATGGGGTAGGCAGAACACCAGAGGTAACAAAAACCATCTGATGTCACGTTTGACAAATTTGGAGGCATTATAATAGTGGACAGAGACTATTGCAGTGACAGGGGGTCAGCCTATCGCCCACAAAAAAGCCTCCCATAACACCTCGGTCCCTTAACTGACTTTTACAGTATGCCCGGGAAGAGAAGCAGCTGGCACATTCTATGTTTTTCTTTCGCTCCCAGTCCAGCATAGAAGCAATATACGTAATATACGTCAATAAACGTTGACTTGCTTTTAAATTTAGACTAAAATGATTTGGGTGGTTGCGAACATATACATCTGTAGGTCTAGATTTCCGACACTGATGCCCGTCTGCACTAAACTCTAAAAAGCATAAACTTAGTTACCTATGTCATGCCTAAACTAAATCAAACTCTGCCTCTGCTCTATCCAGTTTAAGTGACTCCAAGAACGATCGCTGCCTAACAAAGTGAACGAAATAAACAAAAAACTCTATTACGATACCTCCAACCCAAATCGTCGTTACCTTTTTTATACAAAGTTCGATTTTATACCTATTATATTTGCATTAACTTAAACTATATAAATTAATCATGCACCTCGCATATCGTCGTAACTTCTGTAGTTACGGTTTTATGCGCAGAAAAGACACGTAGTTACGGCATATGCTATGTATTTTGTGGGTGCGGTCTATTTGGTAGAAACTTGATACTCCGAAACCTATTTGGGATAACTGACTTCGCAGAAACTTCTTTAGTCGATCATTAATTAGGCATAAAAAATATTTGACATAAATATTTTTAGGCATAATGTGCTTATGACCGAATTTAGAATGGCATACATTTAAGATAGTAGAATTTTTATTGGCATATTTACCTTTGGCATAGTTAAAATTTTGTATAATATCATTTAGCATAACGTTCATTTAGAGTACAGATTATTTGGCATACTTTGACTAGGCATACTATGAAGATCATAGAATTTCAATTAGAATAATATAGATTGGGTTACTTTCTTCTTTAAAAATGCGTAGGTTAGGTTAGGTTAGTTTTGTGACCCAGAAACGAACATGCTCTCATGGGCAAGGATATAAAAACCAAATAATTATCATTAAATCAACTTTTATTTATTACAATTACTAAAAAAAAAACAATTAAATTAATCAGAAAATAAAATTATACTAATCTTATATTAGCTCCTATTGCTTTAAGGTACCCACATTCTGTGTAATCCGACTGATTATTTATAATATTTTGAAGACGATTTGTTTTATTTAATGTTTTCCTTTTTTTGGCAATAACACAATATCGATATGACAACTAAGGGTACCCGACAACTAATAATGATTCATGTGATTACTACCCCCAACAAATAGCAATAGTAAAAATGATAACGCCTGATTAGAAAAGTGTTGCAATAATCATAAAAGGGTTACGTATTGCATTATTATAAATTGCATTTGTATAAAATTGCATATTGTAAAGCTTCCAATAACTAAAATCTTGATTTAAATAAACTAATAACTAAAGTTAAATAACACCCTTAGAACTAGGTTTAGCCTTCATCATAGCGGCTAGAACTAGGTGCAGCCGCACACCGGTGGCTAAACCTAGGTGTAGCCTAATCACAACCCCCTTAACCACGACCCCTTAACCTGGCTTTGCCATAGTTACCATCGACTCAAGAGTGTATATAAAAAGCCGAGCGTAGCGAGGCGACGATCATCCGAGCGCAGCGAGGTGATCGGCCACCACAACCCCGAAATGGATACACCTAGGTTTAACCACATGTGGCCGGCTGCACCTAGTTTTAGCCGGCTAAAAGTATAAAAGATGATTCTTGCTGTAAGCATTATGCGAAATGATGGTTCTACTTTTAAATTGTTATGGATAAGAAATATATGCCATAAGATGAATCTGGTTTTGAACTTTCTGCGATGTGATGATTATACATTGTGATTATTATGGATACCAAAATTATGCGTACAGATAATTCTGACTTACAGAATTATGGGTTTCAATGTATGCTAAATGAGTTAATGCCCAACGATATTCTGCGAAAAGAGGTTTATGCTATTAGTTGTTATGCAATAAAAAATTATTACTTAAAAAGTTCTACTATAATAGGTGTACCCGTATTTTTTATTAAACTAAGGGTCGTAACTGGTAGTTTCGACAGGTATGCGTCACTCTAACCCCAGGAGTGCCAGTGTTTTGTACGCATGTACATGAAAATGAGCATGCATTTTAAAGTTTGAATGGCCATTTAGGCATATTAGCACCTACCTACTTATTTGGCCGGCGATGGACCAAACACCCTGTATATCTACGATTCAATGACTAATTGGGGCTCCTTTAACATTTTATTTACTTTTATAACAGTTTTATAATTAACGTCACCTTATTGTTTTGTATAACATTTTTATATTCAGTTGAAATGTTATTGTATTTTATATTTACGTAGGTTGGAAGTGGAAAATTTATAAGTAAATACATATTAGCAAATCTAAACTGGCGTACGTGCATATCTGATTTACACATTTTTTATACCTAAGTACTTGTACCTACTGAAATGCATATTGGTGTGACTATCAAATAAATATCAGGTTCTGTTACAGAACTCACACCTTATCTGGTAAATCAGCATCAGAATTACTCAAACCTTTATGTTCAAACATCGCTTCGCTCATATTCT
Organism: Stenoptilia bipunctidactyla; assembly: GCA_944452665.1. Lineage (NCBI taxonomy): Eukaryota > Metazoa > Arthropoda > Insecta > Lepidoptera > Pterophoridae > Stenoptilia > Stenoptilia bipunctidactyla. Next base: position 19,361,232 of record OX101729.1, read on the forward strand.
GTGCCCACTCAACCGAATGGCGGATACACCCAAGTTTTTGTACTTCTTCTATCAATGTCAATCGAGATTTGGGTTGATTGACTACGACCTCGCCTCATCCTCAGCCCGTACAATGCGGCTTCACTCCTTTGTACTCCATTATAAGCAGTACCTACATAGTTATCTCTTACCTTTATAAAATCTATCATAATAAAATTGCAGAAACATCAAAAAAATAGACAGAAGATTATCAATGCTCTTTGTTTTCCACATGCAAGTTACGCAGTATCTGTGTTAGTTACCTATAATTTTATTTTTTTATGCAACGTGTAACAAAATGGAGAGATAAAACTTAAGGGTTAGCTTTTGTACGATACGTAGAATATACATTAAAAGAATCAGCATGATCAGTGCTGGTATAGACTTTCATAAAAAAATATTTTATTATTTTACAACAAAATATTTTGACAACCATAGTCAACCTAATAAGCTAAAAGAAGACCTGTGCCGCAGTCTGTGACTGTATGACCTTTCCCGCATCGGCTGAACTTTATAGTATCTGTCATAGTTAAAGGCCTTCCAGACGATCGGACCCAACTGCCAACAAGCGTGACCTTGGTTGGGTCAACCGAAATTTGTATTTGTTCTACACGGTCCGGTGGTTGACTCAACTTGTCACTTCTCTCCGGACTTCGTAGCGTAAACACGTAGGTAACTAAATATGATTCCGTGTGTTTTGAAGCAACAAAAGATCGGCTTAGCGTTAACTTCTTTATGTTTGAGTGAAGTAGAAAAATAAAGCAATTTGTTTAGAAAGAGAGCATGTAATTTTTATAATAACAATCTGACAGAATTGGACCATTTTCATCTCAAAATTTTAAAATTTAGAAAAGAGTTGCAACAGAGGGTTAGAGTTTAGAGTTTATATAATAAATACCTCATTACTTTAGTTTAATTTTTATGTAAATCAATTGTTTTAGCTATTGTTACTACACACTTTTCTGTATTATCAAACTGTGGAAACTTCGCTAGTTAATGTGTTATTAATGTGATTAACTTTAAGTGCTATTTTTAACTGTTTATTTCCCAAATAAACATAAATAAATAAAGAAAAAGAAGAAAGTGGATGAAACTGTGGCTGAAAGAGCGAATAATTTTTATTTTTATCTTTATATGTTTCGGAACTAGAGTCTCAAAGACATGGTAAATCAATATACAGACATATAAATTCAGTCAGAATCTCTAGTTCGCGGATTTCGTATTGCGAATCCATTGCAACCACAATGACGTGTGCTAGCGACGACCGACAAGCGCACACTGAAGGGCTCGCGTTGGCCAACAGCGTTCCAGACGTTCCAGACGGTTGGCTCCAACCACGATCGCAGCCTGTCGGGACGGACGCGCTCCCAACCAAGGCCGTTGGCATCAATCAAAAAATTGATTGGACGACCGAGTTCTACACGATCCATTTTTACATCAACTCAACCAAGGTCACGCTTGTTGGCGGTTGGGTCCGATCGTCTGTAAGGCCTTTTACCCGTCACTTTATTTGTACTCCATCTTTTATCGAATAGATTTCATCAAAAGCTAACAGCTGCTTTTAGGGTTGACACTTAGATATATTGATCTAAACTTTGAACTTGTTTTTCGACCGAACCGTAAGGATAACAAATTTATGTTACTGTTACTTATAAACTACATCAACAAATATACAATTCCCTTAAGTATTATCTCTTCATTATGTTACACGTTGTATAGGTAGGTACGCTGTTTTTAACGGAATCGAAAATTTTGACACTAATATAATCTAATGGTAAGTGAAGATCAGCACAAAGGTTAGAGAGGAACAGACTTTCCATCAAACATTGTCAGAAACATCATCGCTGTGATATTTTGCAGCTGATTTTATATGAAGGGTGGTCGCTATCTAGACAAACGCAGAAGCGCTCCTACCACCTAGCGGGGGTTATTTAGATAAATCACCTTTAACAACCCGACCCTAGACGGTAAAAATATGGAAACTTGATTTGAACCTTGGTGGTTTTCTTTTCTAAAAACTTAAACTTAAACTAGAAATAAACATAAGTTGTTGAAAACAATAATTAAGTTTGCGGTGTATTAGCATGGGGAGGAGAGTGAAGACGTGAAGGGTCATGGCTAGGGTAATGTACCTACCCCTGGAGTTGGTGGTGGTTGGGCTGGAGGTACGAGGTTTCTAAATATATTATAAATTCATTTAATAATTTATACACAGAAGGATACTTAAATAAACAAACACTTACATTAACAAGAATTCAAGAAGGAAAAGATAAAAAAAAACCAATCACACCAACTACATGGCCCCAAAGTAAGCATAGCTTTGTTATGGGATATCATGTAGCGAACTAGGGGGAAACAAGAATATAAATACATAAATAGATCAATACCTAGATATGGAACATTTTTTTTTCTTGTTCCGTGCGGGAATCGAACCTTTGGTTGCATTGACGTCTGAGGCAGACAGGTCTACCCCATCGCCAAAGTGGTCGTCATCAAGATTATTCTTAAAGTAGTTTCTTCCAGCAAATCTGAGACAGGAGAATTTTCGAAAATAAAGAACCAATGCGTACTATTTACATAGAACACTTAGATATATTACACTACATACTAAATACCTAAATACAAAGAATATTTAATTATGTACAACTGTTAAAATATTTTCAAAGAACGTTCTTCAATATAAAAATAAAATTATATTATTTTGATGAACTAAGTTCCAGATGATGTTCTCTTATATTTCTTTTAAAAACATGTCGTCATTTCGACTTACGAATTTCGTAAGATAAGGAAACGTAAACGAATAAGGTAAACGAATAGGTACATGCAAAGAAATCGGTTCTATGATTGCACAGACTAATAAGGAGAACAAGTTCAGACGGACAACTCCCTTTTCATAGATATCGGTCTATACGAGGCTCACATATTGATTTTGACAGCTTGTTTTTTTTTAAATGTTATTCTACACAATGAGGTGTAGCAGTTTTTTTTCTACGGACATGGCAAAGAACTTTCTTAGTATGTTATGCCTATAGGTAATTCCTTTGCCAAATAATAAAATTTACAAACAAATAAATATGGGTCTGCTCTGGATGTTTTTCTATATAAAAAATAAAAAATATCTATGTGTTTATATATTTCTTAAGTTTATTTATCCGTTATCTAGTATCCATAGCACAAGTTCTTAATGAGACTTAATTTAGGCTAGACAAATATTTTTTTCTGACAATCCAATTACAAATCCAATATAGGTATATAATGGGGAGTTTTCTGACAGCTCATTAAAAAAACAAAACTGTACAAAATTGGTACAAAAGGCTTCGATAGATGGCGCTTTACAAAAGGCGAAGGCGAAGAATTTATTCCACACTGCGTTTTTAAAAGTAAAATAAATTAATTGACGTCTTTAACAGAAATTGAACGTATAAATAACCATAGATGGTAGATACCACTTACCTACATTATAGTTTACAGACTTAACGCCTTCGGCTTTTTAAAAGTGCCATCTATAGAGGTTTTTTGAACTATTTTTTATGAGCTGTCAGAAAACTCCCCATTTCAGTCCTCGCTGTCAGTATATTTCAGGTATTGTTGAGTTATAGTTAGGTACTTCCTGTGGTATATTTTCTTGGAAATTCACATAAGGGTAACACAATTTTCACAACTTATACAATATTTTTATAATTTATTTATAATTAAATTCATTTACACATCAATTCACAAAGATTGTTATTGTGTCAATCTCTACAAAGATTGTTCAATTCGAATGAGGAGTTTTCTAATTGATTTTAAAAAGAAAAAATCATATCTTTTTCTCTCAAAAGATGGCGTTGGTAAAAAGCTAGCTGTCAAAATTCTATACGAAAAGACATTTGACATTGCACTTTTGTAAGAAAAGCATGTGGCGCCATCTAAAATGAAATATAGTAACTATTTTTTTTATAGTTTTAAATGTCAGTTTGAAAACCTCTCATTGAAACTTTCAATTCAATCAAACTATTCACCCAATTCAAGCAGTCAAGTGTCAATATCATTATGTGAGCCCATGGACAATATCCATAGACTGTTGCTAATATACACTATGGAGATTACCAGCCGTGTATGATTGTGATTTCATTTGTAAGAGTGTATATTTACATAATAGTGTTTATGAATTAAGAGGAGAGGGTGGGTTTAATAGTACATTAAAAGGAAATAGAGAGGTATACGAGTATTTCTACCTGAACAGATCGGGAACCACTAGTTTTTTGTGAAATTCGGCATAGTCGAACTGCGAACAGAATGGTTCTGTATATCGTTTACAAAATGCCGTAAGGTGCGGTAACCAGCTATCGCTTGGAGTTAGAGGGGTTACTGTGCAATATCGTCTCAACAGTCTTTCTTCACCAATATCAGTAAACTAAACCCCCTTTTCATTCAATATTCATCAATTTTATATTATTTTAATGAGAGATTGTGTTACGAGTCACTTATACACTTTATCCCTTACCGCGCTTTATGGATCGTGTGTGTCCATAAGATTTTTCGAGTTAGTGAACGATTCGCACGAATTTTACAGGTACGAATCGTGCAGATCGTCCCCTTTAAAAAAAATATTATTTTCTGTAGGCAATTTGCACGAACGCAGTTTATTTGTATCTTGATGATAAAAGAGATTTTCGTACCTACATCTTATTAATAGGTGTATTGGGCTGGCGCTTGAGCGGTTAATCAAGTTTGTTGATATGGGATCGATTTTAAAATAAAGTACCCACTTCAAGTTATAAAGAGATAGTAATGCTAAAGATGTCACAAAAATTTAATATGAAGGGGGTACCATAAACTATCTGAAATGATATGAACAAATGGATGAGCATGCTATCATCTATCAATGATAATTTATTTTTCTGACCTACCGGCTTGACATATTTTAGTTTTGAAATGTCACTTCAATATCAATCACTAATGGTGATAGGTGGAAAATGGGATATAAAATTAAAGTGAATAGAAAGTTACTTAACTTCATATTCAATATTTCATATTTTTCATATGTGAAATCAGGGCAACATAATATAATGATAGTGCAATTATAATACATAATTGAAAAAAGTGGTTTTACAAATGAAATAGATCTTAGGTACCTACTTAATGAAACGGCATACAAATCTAACCGTAAAAATCAGTAAATTTAAATACAATGCATGACAAGTACTTCACTTTTTTTAATTCCATTTTGTTAAGAAGGTACTTTATGGAAAAAAAATAGGTGTGAGCTCTTTCACCCCGATGCGATGTTAAGTGCACAAAAAGTTTAAGATGACAGCACAAGGGCTTAGGAAGAACTGGCTCTTCGTAAGCTATGTATTTCTGGAACACTTCACCGCCGAAGCGGTAATATTTGGCGGTTTTTTTTTTTTGTGAAAAATGGTCGCTAGCAAGAGATCTTACCACCAAGCTGGGGTTGCTGCGGTAAGTATCCTTTTGGTAACAGTATAGCTATTCTAACCCAACTCTATACGCACAAAAAAAGTAAACAGAAGTATTAGGTACCTAATGCTCGTCTACACTAAACTTTGACAGCTCCTGAGTTGATAGTTAAGTCTCTAGCTAGGACATGCTTAGCAACGAGAACTGCGTTGCACTAAATTAAAGTCAATGCCTAAAGGCTAAAACATTCCTAACTTTCCTAACTTTTTTATAAGCAAGAACTTAAGCGTAGGCACGACAGCGTTTGAAAAGTTATGCGAATACATTATTTAGTTAGAAAAAATGATGTTTAATAAATTTGTATTTTATTAACTGGTCTTTATTAATTTCTTTCCTTCACTGGCTGATATATTGAAGAAACTTGAGCTACAAAAGTTTCCACAATACTTCATTTATAGCATTCTCATTAATTTTCCGTCACCCGTCCGTGAACGGTCAGACAGGACGAGTGACAATATAAATCAAATCATAGATCAAAATCAATGCAAAAATAAACTTTTCAACACACTTGCTCGTAAAGTGAGCCTTATTCTATTGAATTTAGAACTATAAACTGGGCTATAAGTCACGCGTGCATAATATATTATACCCTAGTGCATAATATAATGAATCCTACAAAGTTGAATTGTACCTAAGTGCAAATTACATGCGAGTAAACAGAGCATATTTTATTGATCCGGGTTATACATTAAATATAAGAGCGCTCGTCCAGGTGGCGGCGCGCGGACAGGCGGCGCGCGGACAGGCGGCGCGCGGACAGGCGGCACGCGTACAGGCGGCGCGCGTGCAGCAGCAGCGGCACGTACAGCGCCTCCAAGCAACAATAGCGTGTGTACGTGTAATGGGACAGGGCTACTGACGCGCAGCAGCTAACAGCTGCTTCAAATAAATTTTATGACCACGTATGTCTGTCTTTTACTCACAAGTGTGTTGAAAAACGTCGTATGTAACTCGTGAGCGTTGCTAATTACAGTCTCGGCTCATTATTAAGCCCTCGCCTGCGGCTCGGGCTCAAATCACAGCCTCGACTGTAATTAGCAACTTAGCTCACTTGTTACATAATATACTATTATCGAACAATTCGTTCACATTGCTAGGCAACGATCTTTCTAAGAGTCACATAAAGTAAACTGGTTGGAGCAGAGCAACGCAGAGTTAGTCGATGCTAATGTGTGACTTACTTTAGGCATGACTTATCTAAGTTTATGCTTTGTAGAGTTAAGCGCAGACGGACATTTGTTATACAACGATCGTTCTAGGAGTCACTTAACGTAAACTGGTTAGTGCAGAGCAACGCAGAGTAAATCAATGCTAATATGTGACTTAGTTTAGGCATGAGTTATCCAAGTTTTTGCTTGTAGAATTTAGTACAAACGAGCATTTGTTAGGCAACGATAATTATAGGATTCACTTAACGTAAACTGGTTACTGCAGACCAACGCAGAATAAGTAGATGCTTATGTGTGACTTAGTTTAGGCATGACTTAACTAAGTTAATTGTAGAGTTTAGTGCAGACGAGCATACCTCTTTTATCTAAGTATTACCAATGCCAAGGTTCTCTTAGTTTTAAGGTGACACCGTGTGAAATGTCCTTCGCCATTACGCACTTATTAAATACACTTCCATACTTAATTAATTTATAATTTTTATAGTTATGAATAAATTAACTCTTTTTCCGTGCTTCAGAGGAAATGTCGTGTTGAAATGCGGTTTGTCGCAATAGCGCGCAGGAATTTGTGCTGTACCGAATTACGAATTACATCAAAGCAAACGGATTTTACGCACAATGCGAAACGGCACTTAAAATATCAATATCTTAGAACATAAAATATGAGTAAGGTGATTTATTTCTAGGCATTCTCAGAATTGCTAAATTTTCAGAAGTATTTCAAAAAAATTAATTGCTGGTTTAGTATTTATGCATAGAGTATGTAGCACAATTCAGTATGTAGGTAGGTCTTCATCAAACGCTTTTCTGTTTCTACGTGGTAATATTCTACTTTTATACTGATGAAAACTATGTGTTCTTAATAAAATGTGTTTTTTAAATAATAGGTTGGGGAAATAGTATATTTCATTACGAGTGCGGAAAGCCTGTCATTGCAAAGAGTTCCGACAAATGTCTACACGAGCCGAGGCGCAGCCGAAGGCGAGGGTTGACAGTCGGAACGAGTTGCAATGACGGTTTCGCACGTGTACTGAACGACTATTTTTAATACAGATGCGAAAAAATTAAGCAATTTTATAAAATATACAAAATGGCGCCAGCCGTGAAAGATTATAAACAGAGTTTTTTTTTTGTTTACCCATTCTGGTTAGGCAAAGGGAACTATGCCCATACAGCCAAGTCTTTAGTAGATTTTTTGTATTGACATGAAATGAAAATGAATTTAATGAGATAAAATGAAATGAAACCTAGCCTAACTCATTGCATCAAATCATTATAAGTATCTGATATTGAAACAAATTAGTAGCTTCTTTTCAGAAATATTAGCATGAATCGTAAAAACTTCTATGATTTTTTTTTTAGTAAAAACTTCGTGGTTGATTTTTTCTTTTTAATAGACATTATTTTGACATTTGGGAAAGAGAACGCACGAGTGCGGAAAAGGTAAAGAAAAAGCACAAGTGTGTAATAGCCCACATCCCGAACGCTAAATGTCCCTGCAATACGCCACTTTTTGAGCAACTGTATTAAAAATTCCATTTAATACCAAAGAGTGTGCCATTTCCATATCCATATAATGTGTTCTTGAACGAAGTCAACCACAATTTTACAATAAACCTTCAAAGAAATACTGACAATATACAAAAGATACAATGCAAAATATAGAGAGTTAATATCTTTATAACCATGTATCTTCCTCAACCTTTACACTTTGTTGTACACTTCTCGCAAGGTTGGCAGAACTGGCTAGAACTAGGGTCGGCTTAAAATAGCCCTTACGACCCTGTATAAGCCTATCGTAAAAAGCGACTAATGTAAGTGCACTCCGCTTGGTGGTAGGATCCCGTAAGGGTCCGACTGAATTTATATGAAGGGTGTAGCGACCACCCTTTCTATAAATTCTGCCACCGAATATTACCGCTGTGATGTCATCATCATCATCATCACAACTCCGTGTAATGAGCCCACTTCAGCGCTATGAGTCTCTCTTCTGGGTGACGAGGAGGTTAAGGCCGTAATCCACCAAGCTGGCCTAGTGCTGGTTGGTGGAAGTCAGATATTTCAGGGTGCCGAAATGGCTTCTGACAAACCCTAACGACGACTGTATACAAGTATACAGCACCCGAGACTGACTGCTTAGCGTGCCCTCCGAAGAAGAATCTAATAAGTAAGTAATTTCGAGGCGTACCGCCAGGCCTCGGTAGCTCAGTGGAAGAGCAATCGTCCGGCAAACGAGAGGTCCTAGGTTCGAATCCTGGACGGGTAATTTTTATTTATCACATTTTTCATTTATTTAAAAATAATTGAGCATTTTAAATGCAAAAACTTAAAAACATTATTAAGAAAATATTAAATTTAGGAATGTTTTGTGAGTTAAGTATAGTTTATCATGCGGAGGTTTCCGACTAGTTTCGAAATCTAATGTAGTCCTTTATTTAAAATATGTTAATCCCTGTTGTCAAAAATTTTACTAAAGAAAGATCCTCTAAGACAAATAAGTCTCTTGTGATATTTTATGAACCTATTCAAAAAATCTTTAAACATGAAGAAGAAAAATTGTACGCCTTATCATTCTTATTAAATGCTAATATGTATGTATGTGTAAAAAGTTAATAAGTTTAGTGCTAACCACACCACACTCCTTAACACTTAGCTGGTTACCTTCAAGATTAAAGGTAGATACCTTAAACCTTAAGTTAGTTATTAAAACTTCAATTTTGGTTCACCGGAACACATCATACAATTGCTTTGATTCCATTCCTTGATATACTTTAACTCATCGTCAAATGACATTACATAGGATATACAATTAGTTGTATTCATTGCCACAATTAGTGTTAATTAGGCCTAACTCGCCGAGATAGGTGAAGGAAGTGGGCAATGTACTTTACTTTCTTAGGACCATCCTGCCTACTTGCTATTCAAATAAAAAGGAGTATTTAATTAGTAGTAATAGTCTACTTTTACCTTCGAAGTACTTTTGTATAATTGTCTTCACTTTGTTTATACAATATGGGATTTTATAAAGTTTATTTAAAAGATTACCTATTTAAATAATTAATCCAGATTGTTTAATACGAGATTAACTGTTGCCAGAACTTATGACCTGCGTATTGTTTAAGATGTATGTATCAACATTTTATGCTCTCTGATTTTCTGCTGTAAGTGATTAAAAAAAGCATTTTCTGTTAACAACCGCTTAGTCTTAATTTCGTTGGGATATCAAAAAAATATACGTTTTGCTCAATAAACTTGAGCCACGCTTTTTTTTGCCGTGACTAATCCCGCGTTTGACATAAATCTCACCAGATGGTAAGTAAATGAGGTCGAAGGTGACAATGCTCGGGTTTAGGAAGGATTTAATTAAGTATTGGTGGAACACACACACCTAACATAGGTGATCCCTCCTTTCTTGGATTTTTCAATTTGAGCTTTATAATTTTGGCGAAGTCATACCCCCCTGGAACCGCGATTGGTATAAACGGGCTTTAAATTACATAAAGCTGTAAAATCTATTTTATTATAATATCTTAGACGACTCTGACGAAATCTGCCCGTATGAGATGAGTTCTGGTCTCACAACGGGCATACGTATGAATACGTCAGTGTACCTGTGTTTCACACGCAGCATGGTGCATAGACGAACACCTGGGGGTTTTAATAATAATAATAATGGGTCCAATTGTCGGGTCTTTTCCGCCGAAAGGTCATAGTATGCGTAATAATAATAATAAGCTTCCTTGAGCGCCTGACAAAGGTACTAGCTAGTTTTCTGTCGGGTCTCAACAAAGTCCGAGCGTTTAACGGATGGGTTATGCCCGTTCTTTTGTACACCTTTGGCGTACTCAGATGGACTCAGACCGAATTAGACACCCTGGATCGGAAGGTCCGCACTACTATGACCCTCCATAGAATGCATCACCCTCAATTGTCTGTAATGAGGCTGTATATCTCCCGGAAGTGTGGAGGAAACTACTGAGCGCCAAAACCTTGCACATCCGGGAGATATGTAGCCTCCGAGCTTATTTTATTGCGAAGGCGGACGTGGGTATGCATAGAGAGGTTGTAGCGTGTGACAAAGGACACACCCCTCTCAATCTGGACCTCGAGACGTGGCAGACACCGGCGGTACTAAGTACTTCTGATCGTGAGACCGTATGGAAAGAGAAAGAGCGGCACGGAAGGTTTTACAAGGCTCTACACGAGGCACACGTGGACCGTAAAGCCTCCGTGCATTGGCTGCGCTTCGGGGACCTCTTTGGGGAAACCGAAGGGTTTGAATTGCGATACCGGATCAGGTTATCAAGAAGAACAACTACCAGAAGTACATTACGAGGGACGGCACAGTGGACGTATGTCGGGCGTGCCGCCAACCTGGCGAGTCCCTCAGATATTTAGTTTCGGGTTTTTCAGTTCTTGCTAACACTGAGTATCTGCATAGACAAAATCAAGCAGCCAAGATTTTCCACCAAGAACTCGCTCTGAAATACGGTCTCATCAATCAGAAAGTGCCTTATTACCAGTACACGCCGGAGTCAGTTCTCGAAAACGGCAGCGCCAAGCTCTACTGGGATTGGCCCATTATGTCGGACAGGACTATCCTAGCGAATAAACCTGATATCATGTTAATGGACCGATCGTCGTCCTAGGTGTTTTTGGTGGTCATAACTATACCACATAATGAGAACCTTGTGAAGGCCGAGATCGAAAAGCAACGCAAGTACTTGGACCTTGCACACGAGGTGATCCTGTCAAATCATTCCGGTTGTAATATCCGCAACCGATTTGACCCCAGCCACTTTGGTCAGAAACCTTGAAAGGCTGGGATTCGGCGGCGGTTCGCTTCCAGCACGCATGCAAAAAGCGGTTTTGCTCGAGACTGCCCGAATCGTTCGCCGGTTTCCGTCTCTCTTGGCCTGTTCCCCGACCGACTGGTCCGATTGGCGGGTCTTTCCCGCCGAAAGGCGTGTAGCTGTAAGCATACGTAATAATAATAAAAAAATATTTTCAGACATCACAGAGTTTATAAAGGTGGTAACTATAAAACAAAGGGCCCATAGATATACAGGGTCGATTTGTCGTCACCGGCCTAAATTTTTTTTACACAATAAGTATAATTTACAGAAACGATTTTTGCAAAAAAAAAGTATTAATTTTTTTACATAGAAATAAATATATCCGCAAACAATGGTCACTCTAAATTACCATTAAAATAAAGACACCTACGCGCTTCTACAAAGCATCTTGTAGTACTACGTCGTAGTATTATCAAAGAAATGCCGCGTCGTAGTAGCTTTGTTCATCAACAGCGACTATTTGCACAAAAGTTTTTGGTGCCATATCTTTATTTTTTTGTACTGAGCTATACTAAAATAAATATGCAGGTACGTTTGAATCGTATCAAAGAAACGAACATTTAAATTTGGCTGGTGACTACAAAACAATCCTGTATACCTTAAAACTAGAATACATACAAAAATATACTTAAAAACTCCACTTGCACTAAGCACGTAAATTCAGCAACGTGTGACGCGAGTCATGAGGCAACCTTCATGAAGGTTGTCAGATGTTGGGTCGGCACTCTCACCGCAAAAGAGTTGAAACTCACTTTATGGCGAGGTTCCAAACGCTCAACCCTCCGGACCAAGGAGGTTTTTCTTCATATGTAGTCCACGACCTGTTCAACCTTCGTGGACCAGTGTACTCTCTATACATATAACTGCGTCGACGGTACTTCACCGCGCATCAGCTGGCCGGTACGGTAAGCTTCTTTTTCTTCCTCTTAACTTTGATGAAGCCTTCCTCATCACACTTTTTGTCCTAACACGGACGCGGAGGTTCACTTGCGAGCAGGCCCGCTACAACTTTTCCTCTTCTCTTGTGTCGCCCGCTGCGATGTAGTGGCAGCGGCGGCGGTGGCATACGCACGGCAAGTAGGTGCGCTTTGAGTCATCGACTCCGTCACAGGGAGGGAGCGGGCAAAAGTATTTCATCTACTTAATTATTTTACTCCAAAGTGTGTTATTACTAATGGCCTTGTTACTTGTATTGACAAAATAATGCATGATGTAGCCGTTGTTATAGTAGCCGATTTAAGCCGAAGAAAAGCGAGGTTTTTTCACCGAATTGGTACCATCGAAACTCTTAATTCAACAAGTTAGAGTGCTTCAAAGTATGTATCTGACTCTTTGGTTCCTACCGTTATTTTTTTAAGCATACAGGGTGACTGGTGACAAATTTTAGATACTGAAGGAGAGCACTCTGTACTCGAATCTGATCATAATTATGTAAAAAAGTAGGTACTTAATTTCACAAGAATTCCCTATAAATAAATACTACTATGTTACTATTTACTTTACATACAAATGAGTCAATCGCGGCATGTGACCTGGCACGCGGATCGCTGCCATCGCTAGCGTAGCCATGCGTTGCGTAATCAATTCTTTAACTTTTGGTTAAGTTTACTCAGTAAATTATTAATATTTATTTTTTATTATTTTCTCTTCATGTATGATCGCAGACTATCACGTCCTTGAATGTCAAAAGTGACCCACAAGTCACTCTGTATAGGTAGGTACATACTATGAATCAAGTATATAAAATTGCTTTTTCCAAAACAATAGGTAAGTCATTTTCATTGAGATTATTCGCATTTCCAAAACATGGGATTGTTTCACGAAGCTTATCTCAAAATAAGACAGGCTACATGGGATTTAGTATAGGAACGAGTATGTTACGACATCTCTATGTTATGTTTTTGTAAATTTTTTGAATGACCTAATCTTTGATTGAATTTAATCTTAGAAGAAAATTTGGTAAGTATTCGTTGGAATAGTACTGAAGGATATTATCATAATGGCATATTATTATTCACTAGGCATATTAACATTCGTCCGTTTGTTTTTGAGTTTTTTTGGAAGATTTATTGAGGTTTTAATTATTATTATTTTTTGTACAGAGGTTCAACCTTTCCAAATATAGCAATAAATTCCCAATAAGCAATAAATAACGCTGTTAAAAATTGGATGGGGACATTGGTAAGGTTTGTAACGCTTGATCTGCTGCCTTCTGTACATCCGACTGTTGCTTTTTAGTGGGGCGCTCGCTTAAGAGGGAGTTTGTTTTTTGAGATTCAAAAAACTGGCTAACTGCCACCGACACGGGCTCTTGTACGAACTACGAAGGGTTCCGTCCCGTAAGTCCACTTTACCACCGATTAGATTTTTTGTAGCTAGTTATGAAAAAAAGGTTATCTAAATGGACCAAACGGCTCTTGCGCACTTTAATATGCAAACAGCGCCATCTAGTGACTACGGTAAGAAAACTTCTGTGTGTCTGTTTTATGAGAGTCCCCTTAAATGTTTATTTTTCTACTGTTTGTTTCTACTGTTTGTGTTTGTTGTGTGAAATGTCATCTGTGAAAATTTAAATGTCCAACTATTACGGTTTTTGAGATACAGCCTGGTGACAGTCGGACGTACAGACGGAAAGTGAAGCCTTAGTGATGGGATCCCGTTTTACCCTTAGGGTACGAAACCATAGAAAAACATAGCTTATATATTCATATAGATGGCATTATTTCAAAGTATTAGGTACCTATGTCAAAAAATTGTGGATGAAATTATTATAAAAAAAATCATCTCAGTCAGTTTGAATCAAACCCTTGCACGCATAAACGTATGTCCTCCTGAAGCAGTACCTAAAGACTGAAATACTTAGTCACTGAAATATATCCAATATATAAAATATTTATTATTCAAGAAGAATGTTGGCATTGTGAACGAAAATAAGGTGTAGGGAAAGGCTTCGGATATCTATCATAACAAGATAAGAAACTAACGGACGGCAAACAAATAGAAAGATAAAAATGCATTTTGCAAAAAGATCAAATACGCAGACAAAGAAAAAAGATCACATTTTAAATAGATAGAACAGATACCTAGATAAACAGATACCTGTATGATAAATTGATAAGAGATAGGTCAATGCCAAAGTCGAGATATTGTTGTTTTTTGTAGGTACAATACTAAACAAACCACAAAAGACTTGACCGTCAGTGGAAGCTTTATATTGCAGAAGGCACTTCCGTTTTCTCTAGTAGGTACCTACTGAGAAACAAATTAAATCTTTTTCATTGTTTTAATAAGTTGCTTAACAATTTTTAAAGGTACAGTTCTTATGCTTTTAATTGACATAATTTCATTAATATTAAAAAAAAAAACGGTTTTTCTCCGTTCGGATCATAATTTGTTTTTTACAAATGTTTTGAAATATTTAGTTCTGTAGCTAATCGGTAAAAACTTGTAAGATCAATAAACGGATTTATCCGTTTTTAAATTATAATTTTGTTAAAAATACTTTGAATATTTTTGTGACTTTCCTGTTCGTTATGTGTAGCTTGAATAGTCATTTAATTTAATGGTTTTTGTCCGTCTTGATCATATTTTATTAAAAATAATTTAAATACTTTGATACATAAAATGAACGGTTTTCTCCGTTTTTGAACATACTTTGCTAAATAATTTAACTATTTATATGAATTAACGGTTTGTGACTTCTGCCTTGAATAATCATTCAAATTAACGGTATTTTCTCCGTTTAGATAGTTTTTTATTGAAAACTATTTAAATATTTCGGTGGTATATTTCGGTGAAGTCATCGAAATATTAGGATAGTTAATTTAATTAAATTTTCACTAGAATTGGATAAACAAATTTGGTTCTAAAACCGATAGCAACGCTTATAGGCAGTCTGGTTGGAAATTACTATTCAATGCAAATAATAATAATTTAAATCCTCTTTTAGAAAAAACAATACTTTTGTTAGGTGAACGACGTGAAGTTGCAAAATCATCTAGTTTATTCATCACAGTTAGAGGTCAACCAAAACCAGCTTTACGCGCAGTTATAGCAGGATGGGTAATAACAATTTTCAAAGAAGCTGGCATATCAGACACTCCAGGGAGTGTGAGATCAGCTGTAGCCTCCAAAAGTTGCCTGGAAAATCAATCTCTGGAGGAAGTCCTTAGCCTTGGAAATTGGTTTGGAACTTTTCAACAGTTTTATAGACATGGGATTATAAAAAATGTCATTTCTGAAAAAGTTACTCATTTATTTAACCCAGTGCGTTAATTTGAAATCCTAAGAGTAAGATTAACTAAAAAATAAAAAAAAATCCATATAAAACTTATTTTATCATGTGAAATTAAATAAGTACCTATCGTTGAATAATAATAGTTTTATTTCTTGAATTCGTCACATTGGCGTTAAACTTCAGTTAACAGTTTACGAAGTCGCCACCAGGCGATAACAAACAGGTCTCAATATATGTAAAGCTTTCAGTAACGGTTAGTCTTTTAATAGGAGCGTTTTACCCTGAAATACAACGCATATTAAAATACTTACCTCACAGGAAGCTTTCAGTAAAATTCCTGCCTGGTGGTATAATTGGGCTAATGAAATCAAAAGTCGCCATACTTTTACAAGAAAACGAAACCGCGAAACCGCTGGGTGGCACATTTAGTCAATTCAAGTACTAAAAAAGGATTGGAAATTCGACGGAAACGGAAATGCCATCTAAAATATAAAGTTTCCAGTGAGGTAAGTATTTTAATAAGCGTTTTATTGCAGGGTAAAACGCTCCTCATGCATTGCTAATGCGTTTCTCAACTTACATTGATAACCACACCCGGCACAAGTAGAAAATAGCCTACCTACTGCCTTTCCGAAAATTTCTCTAAACCTGTAACTGAGGATTACACTACTGTTCATTTTTTTAGAAACTTTATCATATTTTTTGAAATTTTGTTACAGGCTTTTAAAATTTACTAAGAGTTAAATTTGATTATTTAGGTACGTACCTACAAATAAGACTTTACTCAATTAGATTTCGGTCCATTGCCGTCAAATTGCCAAGTTAAAAAAGTTTAATGACAGAGTGCAAATGAAATGGGCCCCGATTTTCTTAGAATTATATGCACCTTTTAGGCACATTATGTTAATTACAGAATCGGGACCCTGAACTATCGCCAGCGCGACCAACGCGATAACATACCTAATCATAACTAAGTCTGTCAATAAGTGCACTTACGCTTATGTAAGAAGCCACTTAGAATTTGCCAGTATTATTTGGAACCCTCAATATCAGAAATATATTGATCGCATCGAAGGCATCCAGAAACTTTTTATAAAACATTTAAATTATAAATTCAAAAAACAATTCAAATGCTATACCGAGGCTTGTAAAAGTTATGAACTCGTTAAATTGGAAGATAGAAGAAATTTATTAGACGTACTATTCCTACACGATATAGTTAATTCAAGGTTAGACTGTCCAAACTTGATCTCCTTGTTAAACATAAAAGTACCACGACATCCCCGTCCTTCAAAAAATAAACTATTCTATATTCCAGCAAGTAAATCTAACTACAGTCAAAACGAATATTTCTCTAGAGCCCAAAAAAGTTATAACACTTCATTTAAAGATACAGATATATTACTCCTTACTAAAAACACATTCAAACTAAAGATAGTACAAAACATTCTGAACACATACTAAAGCTATATTGGTGATGGGTACAATAGAATCGAACTAAAAGTTATTTTATTTAACTCTATTATTATCACATTACTAATCATAATTTACGTAAAGTATTTAAAATTATCCTAACACTCTAAATCAATTAATAACACTTTTGTTTTATTTAAAATATCTTAGCTTAAATAAATATGTACGTATATACAGACTTTTATACATGATGCTACTATAAAGATGTAGTCCAGCAATTCAACTCTAAGTACTTACTTAATTCGAAGAATTTGTTTGTTTATAATTTAACCATGATGTGATATCCTGTTATTAGCTTCTATAAGTTACTCATGTTTTGTTAACGTATTTCTTTAATTGTACTGCTGTTGGATATCCTAATAAAGAAAATAATAAATAAATAAAAATAAAATAATTAAGAATATTGCAATCACATTATCACAAAGAGAACCATCTTTGGCTTCCATAAAGAAAATGTTTTGACGGTATTCAGCGATTATTATGATCAAAAGTTTCCCCTACGATATTGATCTGCTTGGTAGCCCGGTGTTATTTATCACAGCTGCTTATCAAATGGCAAGGACATTACTGAGCATGTGTGCCATGAATAACTGGAAAAAGCTCGTAAATCTCCTGTCAGTTTAAATTACTCGTCCCCCTATTCCAACAGGTCAACTCTTGATCCTACTCTGCATCACAGGTACACATACACAAGTCCTGTCTCATCGCTATTATGACTACAAATTTCTCCAGAATATGGATATACTCTTATCTGAAATAAAAATCCGAAAGAGCCAGTATAATGTGCGTTTGAAGACATTGTTTCGCTAATTTACTAAACTTCTGCAACAAATACCATTAAAAATTACCAATGCTTTTTTTTAGATTTTTTGTTCGCTCATTACCGTAGGCATGGATCGAATCCACACAGCCTTATCAGTATTTTTTGTATCCATATATTAATTTATCATTTTTATTCAGTTACTAGCTGCTGCCCGCGACGTCGTCTGCGTGAACGCTATGCAGCACCAAACGCACCTACGATTATAACACTGCTAGCGTGATAATATGTAGCCTATATGTTGACCCGACTTCTTAACTATCTTCATGCCAAATTTGAAGTAAATCCATGCAGTACTTTTTGAGTTTATCCCGGAAAGACAAACAGACAAACAGACAAACAGACAAAAATTCTAAAAACTATATTTTTTGTTTCTGTTTCGATTGTAGATCATACCCCAAGTATTCTTTTAAAAAAATATTCAATGTACAGTTTTGAATTTCCTACCATTTTATTATATGTATAGATGTATTCTTCAAAATTCAGTAAATCGGTAGATAGGAGGAACACGAAAAATGCACCAAATGAAAATTTAGCCCTACGGCCAACGGTATATGTATGTAAGTTCAAATATTTATAAAAAACGCATTAAACTTTAGAAAAGCACATAATTTCATGTTGCGTATCAACCTGTAAAAATTATATGTATAAATAGTAAACAGTTTCACGCTCAGTATTTTTTTTTTGTAAAAAAATTGTTTCATAGATAAATCACCTAGTGATATATTAATAACATATGATTTTTATACTTATCTTCAAGTGAAGCTCTTGAACTAAGTTTGTAGATTGTGCAAATCAACAAAAGTATTTTATATTTCTTGTGTAAGGTGATTTTGTTAAGTTTGGTGATATTTTCCCACAAGAGAAGAAAAACGGCCTCCAAAATTTCAAGTAGGTGAGTTTTTCCAATTTATTTTTCAATTCGTCTGTGTGCTATTTTGTGTACGGTTGTTAAAACTTTATTAGCAAATATTAAAATTCGCTGCAGCCAGAGTTTTGCCAAGGGCTGCAAAATGTAGGTGAAGTCGATTTCTAAATGCTCTGTCATCTCTGTTAGTACCTAGTTCCACGGCCCATATCAGCTGTGGGATACCCTGTAGGTTGTAATAAACCAAAAAACACACCCTTTCTTTGATAGATTGGGACAATAGATTTAAATACCTATTACAAAGATGCGTTCCGGTATTCCATAAGCAATCGCAAAACTCATCACCTATTTGCAAAAAATATTAATAGCAATCACCATTCACGTAATTAATTGCTAACTATCCCTATTTTTTTATCAGTAATAAACGTAATACTGAGACACTATCGCCATATTATGTATTTTTATTGTGTTGCTTATTGATTTTTTACATTAACTACTTGGAGCGTAACCATTCATACCACGCGACTCTTGTAGAAAGTGAAATACTTAAATCGAGCAAATTGAATGGTAGTAATTAGCCCTCGACTTGCTATGTTGATCGTGGTAATTCAATTCGGTCGCGTATAGCCGGTGAGTTCCGATCTCGTACAGACGAATAGCCACTACATTTTTATAACCGGCCAGTAAGAGCACGAACCAGCCAGTTCTGTGAATGGCGTGAGACGAGGAACGCGTCTGCATTCCAAATTTCAATTTCCCGCGCAGCTACGAAATGAAAACTTTTTTGACTGATAACTTTATTGTTGTCAGTAAAATATTTAGTAAACAAAGGAAATATTGTTAAAGATTATTCTATTTAAATAAGATATTTCTAGTTTTTTTTTATTATTTGTAAAAGTTTGTGCGTAGTTTACGAGAGTGCAGTTGGATAAATTGAATGTAGAAAATTTTCGCGTGCTTATTAACATATCTCCTGTAAGTATATTTACTATACATAATAGTCTTGCATAAAAATATAACGTTGCAATTCATAACTGGATTATAGAGGAACAGGTGCTAAATTATGTAACATCCTACACGCAATTTAGGTACAACAAAGAATTGTGCACGAAAACTATGGAACAAGTATTTTAAGATAATAAGAAAAGCTTTTTACCTGCCTATTAATTATCTGTTGGTTCCTAATATAATTATTTTAAATATTCAATTTTGGTTTTGAATGGATTGCGTTGAATTAATTCCATTCAACTTTCATCTGATAACGTACTTTTGTTGTTTTAAAAACGAAGTTTAACCTTATCACCGCTACTGCTCATTTTGGTCAATAGCCGAATAGTATTGTATCGTTTGAACTTATGTAAACAAACAGACACCTACTTGGTATTCACAAAATAATGTTTAGCGTTAATGTTATTTAATGTGACAAAACTATTTGTTATTTTGTGTCGGTAGTCTATACTTACTTATGTACCTTAACTTTTATTTTGGTGTACGTATAGTCGATAATAAGTATTATTGTGTTCTTCAAGCTGTTATTCTTCGATTTGAAATCCTAATGAAACAAATTTTATCAATGCTAAAAAGATTATTAACAGGTTTATTTAAAAAAATCTACCGTTTTTTGTAGCAATTAGCAGCAATTTATAACAAGTAATACTCTCTCTTTTTTACCCTTTAGTACTTTAAAACTTGATTTAGACTGAATCACTCAACTTATTGAGATAACTAACTATTTATACTTAATAGTATTATCTTTCGTTAGCAAATAGAACATTTGTCAGTTAAAATGCAGTATGTCGTACAAAAAACGTGTATTTTTAATCTAAAATTAATAATTTTGTATGCATAATTTATTTTTATTTTGATTTATTTAATACATACCCATACCTAACTTTATCATCTCAACATTGCAAACACTAAAATTTAAATTGTAAATTAAGCATGTCGACCATTCAACCAATTTACTATGCCTAACACTACCTACACACTGCGCCAGTAATTCAATTATTGTTAAAGAAAGTATTAACTTAATATTAAAACTTAAAATATAAAAAAGGTGTAAGTTCATAGACCAATATTAAAGTAGACCCGACCATCTTCTCGTTTCTTACAATTGTATGAAAACGAAGAGTGGTAATTTTTAATACCTTCTTACTATAACGTCCAGTGGCCTACCTACCTAAGCTACCTAGATTGGGCTCAAATCCGACCAAACGCCATACTTAAGACCCATATAAAAACCATTCTTAATTTTGAGATCGCTCTTAAGTTCCGCTTAAAGTTTGGAATTTACTCCTTCAAGTTCGCTCTTAGAGTTCAGAACATTTATAAATACGACCCTAATAGCGATTACGCGTTTCATCCAATTATTTAAGAAATATTGAAAAAAAAACGGGTTTTATTGACAAGTTTAAATATTTGGAATATTTTTGGCATCAACGTCAATGGCGAGTACATCACTCACCTTCGATTCGCGGATGACATCGTAGTCTTGGCTGAGACCCTGCAGGACCTGAGTAAAATGCTCGATGATCTCGCAGCGAGGCTCCACTGATTAAAATGAACATGGATAAGACGAAGATCATGTCGAACGTCCATGTTGCTCCTGCTCTTTTGGCAGATGGAGGCACCACGCTCGAAGTTGTCGACGATTATCTATACCTACCTAGGACATAAAATCCAGTTAGGCAGGTCCAATTTTGAGAAAGAGGTCAACCGTCGAATCCAACTCGGCTGGGCAGCTTTCGGGAAGCTCCGTAAAATCTTCCCGTCCAAAATACCGCAGTGTCTGAAGACAAAGGTTTTTGATCAGTGTATGTTGCCAGTGATAACTTACGGCACTTGGACGTGGTCGCTAACTATGAGCCTTATAAACAAGCTTAAAGTTGCTCAGCGGGCAATGGAAAGGGCTATGCTTGGAGTTTCCCTGCGAGATCGAATCAGGAATGAGGAGATTCGCAGACGAACCAAAGTCACCGACATAGCCAGAAGGGTTGCAAAACTGAAGTGGCAATGGGCAGGGCACATAGCTCGCAGAACAGATGGCCGTTGGGGCAGAAAACTTCTCAAGTGGTGGCCACGTACTGCGAGACGCAGCGTAGGCAGGCCCCCGCAAGATGGACATACGCGACGATCTGGTCAAAGTCAAATCAAAAAATAAAAATAAAATCATTTTTTTTTTCAAATCAGAATTTATTCTTATTAAAGTTTCGTCATTCAGAAACTTTCGTTGTTTCGGTTTTATTCCAAAAACACATGTAATTTTTCCGAATAATATTATTTAAAACTTTCGAATAGCAGATGGAAAAACAACAGAGATTGAAACAAACAGGTATTTTTCCTGCTTTTTTCAACGCTTCCGGATCAGCCGTCGAACCATTTCTGTAATAGCCTACGCACTACACCCAGTCTCCGTCATCCGTCGTTGCATACAAAATTTCGAGATTCTTATTTTCTCGGATCCCTATTCCGCTTCTAGAGAGACCAGAAGACGTTTCGAACTTATGCGTCTACTTTATAGATTTATCTTTGACTGCACAAATCAAAACTGAACTTCTTTGGTTCCGGCTTAAATCGGATCAAATACCTATAGTAGTTGCTGCATCTTATTTAAAAATCACATTTTTATCAAGCGTGGCCAACTTAACTTTATTCTTCATCAAGAAATAAAAACGCGACACTAGGAATATTAACCCATTAAAAGGAATAATCAATATACTGTTCGGTTCATTAATCTAATCAATCAATCCAACAGCGGGTCCGTAAAATAATAAAAAAAATATCGTATAATTGTTAAAATTCAAGATAGCTGTAATAAAATTGTAATTATTATACCAAAATTAAAACAAGATAAATACGGGCGTTCAATTAAGAGTGAGAACGAGTATGCTTTTTTATATTGGTTATTAATTCCACGTCTGACCTCCATCTCACCTGATATTAAGTGCAGATGAGGTCGAAGTGCACTCAGGTTTGGAGAGAACTGGCTCTACATTAAATATTGAACCGTAGCGGTGAGACCTGGGACTAATTAGTGTTTTTTTTTTAATAAGGCGATTTAGGATTATTTAAAAGATAGTATCTCGTTTTGCAACTATTTTATCGGCTAATATGACAGCTTCTATCATCTGGATACCTGCACTATAGCAAACAATTTTGCTGGGTCTGCCCTGCCGTTTTTGAGGATTAGGTACGGAAAGCAGCACATCAAGCATTACAAATCTGTCAAAAAAAAAATTTGTATCTGAACTTGACATTTAGTTAAAATTGGTTGAGGAAATTTGACAGGTGGTAATGTAACGCTTGATCTGCTGCCTTCTGTACAAGTTGTTTTTTTAACTGTATAATAATAAGGTCCTATCGTCGCTAATCCTACTGTAAAAAAATCACATACAAGTTTAATCACACAATTAGAGAAAAGAGACACACAATTGTCTGAATTTACACAAAGTGGGCACTAATTCTTTTTTAGTTTTTTTTTTTTTTATGATTTATACCCAAAGAATAATTAAATCGTGGTGATGGACGAGATACAATTAGTATCTATGATTATTGTTATGTATCAACAGCTACTTATAGCTACTTATTTTGGTATCTAGCTGACGAATACCTTAATTCATTTTCATTTTCAATTTTGCTATATACTTAAATAACTAAGAATTACGTAACAAAAACTATTCCTTGGGCTTTTTTTACCGGCGAGCCCTTCACTGTTCTGAAACAAGAGATTATTCCTTATTTTGGCGATTTATTAAATTTGACCTTAAATGAGAAAAAGACATCCGAAACGGATTTTATCGCGAGCCAATGTATCTATTTTCATTTTAACTCGTCGTTTTTTGGGACTCAAAAGAGTGACCGGACAGCAACGCCGCAGCGGTACCTGAATCCGGTTAAAATTTATGTATACATACATATAGAATGCTTATTTGATATCAATCAAATATAAATAAAGCAGCTTTGAAGGCTTCTATTTACTTTTTGTTTGTTTTGTTTCTTATGTAGTTATGTGTTCCATAACACTAGATAAGATTTAATTACGCAAATTAACCGTTAATTATGAAGAAGGCAGTTCGCAAAACAAATAATTTATTACAAAAAGTTTTATAAAGTTTTCCGGAAAAACCCTAAATGTAAAAAATACCTTTAATTATGTTCCTGGTTACGATCTCATTAACAGATTAATTTAAATATAACTACTATTAATAATTAACATCACCTACTTATAAAGACTACAAAAACACAAAGGAAGATTCTTCAAATTTTAATTAAACTTTAAATTAGGCAATTATCTGAGTTATTCTATTTTACTTTATTAACACTATGATTTCATCTATTGACTTATGAGTGACCATAATATTTTGTTATGCTTCTTATGAGTCACTTCTTATGAGGACTACAACACTGCTTTATTTATTTGGGTATGCTAATTAATTTAGCAAGTATTCTTGTGACCCGCGACCGTTCGACCGTTGCAGCTCGGTCGAAAAAGATAAAATTCTAATGTTTTTATACGATTAAGGCGTGACACATATCTTCATACATTCGAATCGTTACATTTTAAAATACGTAGTTATTACTTATCTATCTGTAATTGAAAAGAAGTATTGATAATTTCACTTATTTTAAATGAGGCATTGAATGTGATCCCAGAATTCAAGTGTGTCTTTTAGATTTGTCGCCTTTTTCAATATGCAAACCTTATCACCTTCAATATGCAAACAAGGACAATAATATTAACTAAGCAGTTCGTGTTGAATTATCTATCAATTTGAATATTTAGTCATTCGCATCTGTGTAAACTTTGATAAGAA
Source organism: Stenoptilia bipunctidactyla (assembly GCA_944452665.1). Lineage (NCBI taxonomy): Eukaryota > Metazoa > Arthropoda > Insecta > Lepidoptera > Pterophoridae > Stenoptilia > Stenoptilia bipunctidactyla. The sequence continues at coordinate 19,385,949 of OX101729.1, forward strand.
TATTTCTTTTTATTGGATAATTTTAAATACGTTAATTAACTGTTACGAGTCAAAAGATATGGACTTATATTTTACTAGAAACTAGAATGGAATCAGGACTAAAATATTAAATGTGTACAATCGTTAATAACTAAAATGGCACGTGAGCTGACAAATAGTAACATTAAAATTATGTTATGTTACATACTGACCAAATAACCTTGCAAGAAGACAGAGTGCCCAATTTTAGAAAAGTATAGTCTAAAGACAGTAACGGTAAGAGGCAACTCTTGTAAACAAACGAGAACACACGATGACTGTTTGAAAACTAAACAATGCAGCTGCTTTTGACTAATTAGCCTAATGTTTAACTGACACGTTACAAGCTTTTGCTAACCTAGTTCCTTACTGAGCACTGACAAAGGAGCATAATGGGACGATACTCCGTTTTTTAACCGGCTTTAACAAAAACTAAATTCAAACTGTTTAGAAATTCTCAAGAATTTAAGTTGATCAATTCTGAAATACATAGATTTAAAAGACAGACAGTTCTTTTTGTACCTTTAAGTTTAGCTAAGTCATTCGTCCAACCAAAGACAATCGTGTCGTAAAAGCGACTATTTACATATAAAGTCTACGGTTGATTATCACCGCTTCAAAAATATTCTTTAATGAAGTGTCATTTCTTTTTTGCCACCGTTCAACGACACATTTCTGACCATCAATGTCACTTGCATTGTGAGATTTAGGTCTTACTAATAGAGACTTTTTGATAGGGTACAAATGTAATCGGTCCTTCAATATTTAAACAGGAAACCCGTTGAGGTCATAATTTCGGTATATGTTATGTGATATGCTTCAAAGTACGATATACTTATCAACTTAAGGAGCTGTCTCAATTACATATAAAAAATCCATGACACTTCTGCTAGGTGTGGTTTCTCAGAACGCCTACATTGTAATAAATAGGTACATCTGCTTACGTATCCATAAAAATACATCGTATTTTGAACATTATGCAGACTGGTAAAAAAGAATTAGCGTCTTCAAAAATGAGGATCTGTATTAGATTCATAGAGGTATTGTCTGAATTTATCCTCAAAAATTACTGCTCCGATTTGGGTAGGAAATTTAAATGCATATATTTGAGAGAAGGATCTGACAAAGATTTTCCGAGGCTTTGGCTTATTGATGGTGACTAGCAGTAAATGAACCGCGATTGCTGCGATCTTATGTTTATATATTGTTTCTATCTTTATCTTATGTTTACTATTCCAAAGCATAATTTCACACTTGTGCATTTTGTAAAGATAAACAGATGTAAGAGTAAATTATTGCGGGAGAAGTTGGTTTTTTAATGCTTTGCGTTTGCATTACCCTATTGTGATCTAATTAACATTATAAATAGTGGTGCTTTTATTTTCACTTATTCTTTTTTTTTTCAAATATGACTTATTTGTTTTTGCTTTAATTCCATTTCAACTTTTCTTCTGCCTAGCAAAACTTGCTTTCGCAGCATTATTTTTAAAATGTATACGCTGTAGGCATAATTATGCATGAATAAATCTAAGATGATTGGTATTGGCATCAGAAGTAGCGATTGTAAAATCTGCCTGACCTCACACACCTCACTTTTCATAAGAAATTGGCATAAAAAGTTACTATGAAACAATGAACAGAGTAAAATAGTTTTTAGAGGATTTCGTTTTGGACTCGTAAGACCATATCAGAAAATTTTAACTACTTTATCACTAAACATCAGCGGTTTGGTGATGTTTTTTGAGGGCTGGTTCTCCCCTGAACATTTAAGCTCCTTATTTATCGTCGTCGGATAATAATAAAAAATAAGATATTATGTCAAACATGTGACACAGCGTCAAAATATTGGGTAAATTAGAACCGGCAATTAAAGTTACTTGTTCCTTATTCACAACGCAGCCTGCAGGCTAAACAAAACACTTACATAAAAACACGCTCATGTTATAGAAACTAAATTCAATTTAAAATCCAATCCCCCATAGGCCCATTGCGACAATGTAGCTTAAAGCGAAACCGCCAATCGCTGCGAAAATATGGACCTTAGGTTACGTAAGGATATAAACAAGTTTTATATTAAAGCAATCATGGTCTTAGAATCAAATTGTCGGTGTTTCACGATTGATATTCAAATTCTAAATTTAAAAAATAATTAGGTATTATACTATACAACTCAAATATGTTGTCCCCAAGATATTTGATAGATTGTTTGAGAGACCATGAGGTAGAACTTAGTGATAAACAAATTATTAAGTCAAATTCCCGAATTTCTGATAGTTCCTTTGTTAAAGATATCTATTTTTACCTGTAAGAATGGTTGATTTCTAGTTAATAGAACAGCCGGTGCAATCCCAGAAAAGAAGGAAACTCCCAATCGAAGCCTAGGCCTCGATAATGCATATTGATCATGCCTTCTAAGTACTGAAAATCAGTGTTGCGGTTCCTTTCGCAGCATTATATGCTGAGCCATACTAGGGTCATTTTGGTACATTTTCTTTAAGAAACGAATACTTATATTTTTTTTAATACGAATTAAACGTTTTTTACGTGTTATTATTATGCTGTCTATCAGCCCGGATAATAGCAGCAGGTGGATCTAGTGTTCTATAAAAAATACTGTTCTAGTTCAGAATCAAATACGGAACCAAACCCATGATTTACCAATTTTACCAATTTTATAATAACATTAAATTAAGACATATTTAACTGCTTTTATGATGTTGAAATATACGTTTAAACGATGGCACATAATATGCAAAATGTAAAATAAAATGATATAAACGAATTTTAATGAATATTTGGAATCGTGAAACCTTACGACAATATTAGCACAACAGTTTTAATAGTCAACATCTAGAGCCACTTCGACTTCAGTTACCTTCTCTAGAGAGAGTTTTAAAGAATCTACTGCTCTTTTATTTTTCTTCTAATAATACTGAAAACTTTGTAAGTAACAGTTTTTTACTCTTAGTAGAAAGAAGAAATTGCTTCAGTTATGTCAGCATATTATGTAAGCAATGTTTTTGATTTATTGAACACTTAGCGTTGAGCTGACAGTCCCGAGGAAACGTGAACAAAATTTCCAAAAACATGCGTTGGCGCAGCGATTTTAGGTGACAGCAAAGTTTGACAAATTCGCAAAATAGTTCTCATATGAAAACACAGAAAAATATAAAAAATTATAGCTTCTTTTATGTTTAGATATCTGGTTAGCCTCTTAAAACCTTAAACTTTAGTCCCACTTGTGTACAATACAATGGATACCATTAGAAGTGTGGGTCGTATTGTCTATCGTTAAACTTGAGTGCCTGTTTATACAAATCATAGCTCTAAAAGCTAGCTTCACTCGCCCAATCAAGTTATAATTATATTTCACAGCTTCTTTCTTTGCGATTGAGGTTTACTTTATGTAGTAGCGCCACCTACTGCTAGCCTTTGCACGGATTTTAGAGTCTATGATAAGGGTTCTCTTTTTTTTTTTTTTTTTTTTAACAACTGTCACGTTTCGCTCCCTATGTCAGCATCCAGTCTACAGAACTCATTCTGCGTTTCCGTGCTGTAGCCTGCGCACGTCGACTAAAATATATTAATTAGCTAGTTAAATTTTAAAAGTTTAAATGGTAAAAATTGTGCATCGAAGGAAGAGAAAATTCTCAAGAAAATAATTCGAGGAGGTTGAGACATCAAATTACAAATTCCGAAGAACCCAACGGTGTTGGGACTTATTAGAAAAAATGTCGTTGACACAAAAACTACCCACATTGTATGTGCGTGTAGTCATCGAGGTTCGATGCATACAATTAATTCTCCTATTTAGTCCGTTACTCGATAATAATATCGTCGTTGGCGATTAATCTGATGTACGGTGGAGAATCTCTAATATAATTTTAATAAATATTAGAAAAAATGTCGTTGACACAAAAACTACCCACATTGTATGTGCGTGTAGTCATCGAGGTTCGATGCATACAATTAATTCTCCTATTTAGTCCGTTACTCGATAATAATATCGTCGTTGGCGATTAATCTGATGTACGGTGGAGAATCTCTAATATAATTTTAGTAAATATTAGAAAAAATGTCGTTGACACAAAAACTACCCACATTGTATGTGCGTGTAGTCATCGAGGTTCGATGCATACAATTAATTCTCCTATTTAGTCCGTTACTCGATAATAATATCGTCGTTGGCGATTAATCTGATGTACGGTGGAGAATCTCTAATATAATTTTAATAAATATTAGAAAAAATGTCGTTGACACAAAAACTACCCACATTGTATGTGCGTGTAGTCATCGAGGTTCGATGCATACAATTAATTCTCCTATTTAGTCCGTTACTCGATAATAATATCGCCGTTGGCGATTAATCTGATGTACGGTGGAGAATCTCTAATATAATTTTAATAAATATTAGAAAAAATGTCGTTGACACAAAACTACCCACATGGTATGTGCGTGTAGTCATCGAGTTTCGATGCATATAATTAATTCTTTTGATTAGTCAGTTACCAGATAATATCGCCGTTGGCGATTAATCTGATTTGCGGTGGAGACGATCTTGCACGCCGAATCCAAGATTTGAAGTGCCCGAGCTACTTCCGTCATTATCAGCCTTTTTTTTTTTGATACGATTAATGTCCCGGAAGAGGTCTAAAAACCAGCAGTTGTCGGCTGAAGATCTAAAGAATCTAAAGATAAGCCTGTTGAGGACTATCTTGTACCCGCAATTTGCAAATATTTACTTGCTCCCTTTATTAAATTTAGAAGCAAAAGCAGCATTGGCTGAAACTCTTACCAAACGAGATTCTATACATCAACAAAAAAAAAAAAAAGGGCAAATTGGAATCGCCTTGGCAGCTTTATCGCAAGCGATGGTAATCATTTTCAATGAAACTTTGAAGCAAAAACTTTTAAAACTGCTGAGTTACGCTTGTCGCGATAGCCAGAATAGGGAAACTAAAACTCATCGTAACATAATAATGAGTTCCATAAACGTATGCCTGCGTGACACGCTGACCAATACAAGTTGCGATGATTATCTATTGGGAGGAGATGTTGCTGAAACGCTGCAAATTGCAAAAAACGACGACGTCATCTCCGCAGCCACAGCTGCCGGCTCGAGCTCCACAGCAGAGCTACACGTACCCGCCACGTAGGACCTACCACGAACGGTCGTGGAACACTAGCAACCAGCGGAAATAAACCACCAGGTGCAGTGCGATGGACGTTTACGATATTTTCATCAAAAATGGGCTTAGATAACGAGTGATCCATTAATATTATCGTGAATAGCTGGTTACTAAAGACCTTTTAAATATCTGCCCGCTAAACAAAGTAGCTCTTGTGTTTACCCAAGGTCAATACATGGCCATAAAGATTATATTTTAGCGTTGGATAAACTATTAAAAATAAATGCTATATTCGTATGTTCTCATGAGCCAGGTAAATTTTATCACAAATTTTTTCTTGTGCTCAAGCTATACGGTGAAAATCGCTTCATACATAATTTAAAATCTTTGAATTAATTTACTACAAAACACTTCAAAATGGAAGATTACAGAACCGCTGATAAGTTAACAAAACAATGCTACATGTTATTTTTTCATCAATGTTGATAAGTCTTTCCGAAAGTACCTTCGATTTGAATATAACAACGTTTTATATGAATTCAAATATTAAACGTTTGACTTATGCACCGCTCTTTATATAAGTATTTACTAAAATATTAAAACCAGTCATGGAATTTTTACGTCGGGATAATTTTTTCATCCATAATATATCTAGATAATATATTTTACATTGGCAAAGATTGTGATGATTGTAATGAGAATGTTTGGATTACAAAACATATTTTAATAAATTTAGGTTTCATAATGCATACGAAAAAAGGTTGCTTTGTTCCTAGAACACAATGTAAATTCCTTGGGTTTATTTTTGATTCAGAGAAAATTATTTTAAAACTACCCACAAAAAAAAAAAAAAAAAAATTTCTTAAAATAGAAAAAATAATACACAAAGTTATTCGAGCAATTTAAAATATTGTCACCAAATAAAAATCCTACTTATGATCAGGTAGTGAATTTACCCAGATATAATAAAGATGATTTTACTTGGTGGTTAAATTATCTAGAAGAGGGCTTTTCTCCTCTTAGAACAGGCCAATACACTAAAACTATCTATCCTGACGCATCATATACTGGCTAGGGCGGGTTTTGTGATGGAAAAGAGGCAGCGGGTCATTGGAAGGAAAGCGAGTCGTCGCTACACATTAATACTCTGGAATTAAAAGCAGTTTTTTCGGACTTAAAACATTCGCATAATTATGGTAGTTACGATTGTGATATATTGTTAAGAATAGATATTACCATTACCTGTATAAATAGAATGGGTAGTGTTCAGTTTTCACATATGGATCATATTACCCAAGACCAATGGAAATAGCGTGAAATGCGTAAGATCAATATCTTTACATCTTATATTACTTCAAAAGATAATATAGAAGCTGAGAGTTTGTCACGAAAACAGTTTAATGACACTGAATGGGATCTAAGTGACTATACCTTTAAAAATATAACAAATAGGTTTGGAATACTATCGGTTGATCTTTTTGCAAACAGATGCAACTTATAATGTCCTATTTATGTAACCTGGAAAAATGACCCAGATGCAAAAACTCTTCAGAAAATTGTTAGTGAAAAGTCTGTGGGTATTGTGGTAGTACCATACTGGCCCACGCAACTATGGTTGCCATTGTTTAAAAGGTTGTGTTGTGATTGTATTTACTAAATACTAATTCGCTGAAATCTCCTTTCAGATCTGCGCACAACCTTCATTAAACATTAACCTTGGTTGCCGCGAAATTGTTCAGAAAGCGTTAGTAAAAAGATCACTGTCTTCAAAGTCCGTTGAAATTATGTTGGCATCTTTGTTGGATAATTCTTACCGAGACAGTGTGAAGGAGGTATCAAGGCGTGGATTGAATATTGCAAAAATAATAATTTTAGTTTTACTCAAACTTCTAAACCAATAATTGTTCATTTTCTAACTGAAATTTTCGAAAAAGGTGCTAAGTACGGTACTATTAATAGCTATAGATCTGCATTATCATTAATATTAAACATAAATTCCCAATATGACAGGTTAAAAAGTTTCATGAAAGGAGTCGTTATGTGAAGACCAACCACATCAAGTATGATCTTACCTGGGATCCAGCAGTTGTATTGAGCTACTTACCTACAAAATTTCCTAATGAAGACCTTGACTTAAAGACTCTTTTCCAAGAAAACTGTTACACTAATAGCTCTTGTAACGGAACATCGTGTTCAAATTTTATCCGTGACAAAGATTAAAAATATTTTAATAACTAAAAAAGGTACTTATAAAAGGGTTTATAAAAACCTCTAAATTTAATAGTAAACAGACCTTGGTAAAGTTTCCGTTTTTTAATATTCGTCCAGAAATTTGTCCAGCAAAAACCTTACAGATGTAGGTATATAAATAAAACGAAAATTTAAGGAAACCTGATAATTTGTTTATTAGTTTTAAGAAACATATAGGTTTCCAAACTTTAAGTCACTGGGTTAAAAACACTTTAACTCTCAGTGGTATTGATGAAAATATTTTTAGTGCACATAGTACATGACATGCTGCTACATCAAGAGCTATTTATTTAAGAGTTTCTATTGACCTATCAAAAAGACTGCAGGATGGTCGGATTCTTCCTCAGTCCTTGCTAGAAATTATAACAAACTTTGTAACGAAAAATAATTTGCCTAATCATTGTTGAATTGTTTTCAATAAGTATGTTTATTTACTATTGAAGAGTTTTACCTTACTACTCTGCCAATTCATTTCACTATAACTAATCTTTAAACATCCTACATAAAGTAAACCTCAATCGCAAAGAAAGAAGCTGTGAAATATAATTGAGGATCAAACGAACTTCTAAAGTGAAGTTCGATCCTAATTATGTGAACAGCTTCTTTCGAAGCGATTTAATATAAACCCACCCGTTATTATGCTTTGAAATAAGCATAATATGAATATGTTTCAACATGGAGTAATTTCAATTTATATTTGTATTTTACCCAACCCCAATATAGTGAAATGAACAAACAGGAATAAGACAGATTGACTTTAAACAAAATGAGTTCTGTAGACTGGATGCTGACATAGGGAGCGAAACGTGACAGTTGTTAAAAAAAAAAAAAAAAAAAAAGAGAACCCTTATCATAGACTCTAAAATCCGTGCAAAGGCTAGCAGTAGGTGGCGCTACTACATAAAGTAAACCTCAATCGCTTCGAAAGAAGCTGTTCACATAATTAGGATCGAACTTCACTTTAGAAGTTCGTTTGATCCTCAAATATACACGGCTGTTGTCTTGACTTAAGTATTGTAGACCTTTAAAAAAAAACAAAACGTGTTGAAAAGTAGTTTGTCTTGGCATTTTTTTTTATTATGATAGCATTTAAAAATGACTTTTAATCGTAATGATGCTTTGCCATAATCGTTACAATTCGGCTGCTACAGCGACTTCTGGATTCAATTCCCAGCATGAACTGTTTGGGAATCAAACTTTTCTAAAATTGCAGACTTTGTTATACAATTGTATATCCAGCTTTGTCAGTAAGTTAATTTTGTGTTGACACATAAATTGTTATATTACTATCATTATTGAAAGTTTAGCCGTCTCAATCACAAACAAAAATATTCTATGTAGCACATGCACTATATTGTATAGAGTTATTTTTTTAGGTTTAGTAGTCTAAGTTCTTAACGTAGTTATTTCCTCTGAATTATAAAAAGTGTCTCATAAGAACGCAATATCAAAATATAAATTTAAAAAAACACGTTCTTCATAAACACTTATTTATATTTCCTAATCGAGATTCGTTATCATCTATGCCGGAGGCAGCGAGTGGCGGCCAAGTTTAGGAACTATCAACACTAGTTGGCTCGGGCTTATCGTACTAACTGACCGCAACTGTAGTAACTTAAGTGACATATTTACCTGTGCTAGAAATGGATTTGCACTGACCTGATTATTTGCGTAATATAAAAGTTTAGCATGCCATTCACGTACGTTGCACTTGGTTTTAAAAGGACAAAATAAAAGAGATATTCGGAATCCTATTTTCTTACGGCCCTCTCTTAAAAATATGACTATAGATAAGTCAAATATCTACAATGAAAATATTTGGCATCTAAAATTTGATACAATTTTTGAATTCCGAGTTTTTGTAACGTGACTCTCCTAAAAATATTACAAAAGATAAGACAAATATCTACAAAATATCTGACAAAATATTTACAATGAAAAACCGTACATAAAAATAACGAACTACATACATCACTTTTGAAAAAATTACCATCGATTGATTAAATGTTAAAACATTTTTAATTAATTCAAAAACATTTTTAAACAATTACAAGTCTCGATACCTGCTACGTGTATTACAACAATCAATTTTCTTCGAATTCAAATTCCATACAATGCACCATTTCGAATAAAGCTAAATACAAAGTTTCAATGGTGTACAAATAAAATAGTTACTCGACTTTCATGCGCAGGAATCCATCAAAAGATATATGCACTAGATAAGAGTATATCCCGAAGGCACAATGGACTATTCATAGGGGGGTAGGGAACCTATAGTTGCATCCATGGAATGGAAATGCAAAACATAGATTACAACACAGACTCTGTTATGTGGTTTCCGGAACAAAATTGTATAAATTATCAAATTGATTGCGATTCTGGTTAAATGGATCAGGTTGCGCGCATTAATATGTAAAAACAAAAAGATAATACTTGACTTGACTGTCTGTTACATGCCTTTTATAGTGTTTGCTGTACAGATAACTGACGAGTTTTTTCTTTAGTTAACAAGAGACTTAACAAAACGACACAAACAAAGCGATTCAGGTTTTTTTAAATTAAAATATCAACTTCTATTGAACCCATCTATATGCTTTATGAAAATTATGTCACTATATTACTATAAGACTGCCTCGAGGACCTAACAATAGTTGATTGAATCTCAATTGTTTACGATTTATAAAGTTTCTTTTTTATCTTCATTAAATTCCAAATAGTTTATCCGAAAGATCATCAGCAGGCGGTAAAATGCAGTTATAATCATCACGAATGACTGAGCTGTCTATACCTATATCATAATAAATAAAAAGATTTTTTTTTTGTATAAGTTCAATATCTTTATAAAATACACCTGTTTCAAAACGTTTGATCAAACTACCAATTCGTCAGCTTAATATTCATTTATCATCTTTTTTATCATCGGTCATAATAAAGTCACTAACCTTTAAATGGCAATTTTTAAGTCATAATAAATTATCTTTACCGAGAACTTAATTGATCTTTCTTGTATAGAGCGCGTATAGGTAAATATTTGGCAAGGTTACTGAACTGAGGAGTGTTACTTGATTCGCACTTCGGAAATACTCAAGTATTGCAAACGTTATGGCTACAACTAACTGCTAACCTTTAAACAACAATATGGCTTGCCAGTGTCGTGATCTTGATACTTAAGTCAACTACAACTATACCCTTTGCTATAGAAACGCTTTGGTAAGAAGGATCCAAAAATAAAAAAGAAATCTAGGTATGTGTTGTTACAAATTATCTGAGTTAGGTAGTTAGGTTAAGAAAAATTTCAAAATCTGTGCCATTTTAAAATTATGCACGCACATAACTCTTATCCTATTTTCTTTCATATAAAGAAATGTGAATATTATTTTTTTCTTTTAGTTTCTGTTAACCTATGTCCAGAGGTACCTTAGGAAAAGATTTTGATTCATATTTCCTCTTCGACCCTCAGCACCTTGTATAATCTTTTAAAGAAAGTATAATCTACTGACGGTCCAGTCCAGGCATACAATAATATAATACTTCCCCGGTGCTGTAAAAAATTAAGTGCTCATAATTTTACCTATTCCATCGCAACTTTTATCGAAAATTTTACGCTTTTCGTTAATGCGTGGTTATTAACTTAATGATGATTATTAATTAAGTAAATAGTGATTATTACACCAGTAGTGTACGAATTCAGACACTTATATGTTACATACAACAGTTTGGTCGCAACCGTTCTTTTGGTGTGTTCTAAAATGTCAGTCAGTGGTGACCGTTGTATATTGGTTAACTCAGAAAGACACGGGTTTTGTTAAGTAAGTACACCAAATAAAAACGCCTTTTAATGAAATTATAAAATAAACCACTATCGTCATTGATTTCCCTGAAAACCTAATCCCTGTTCTCTGTCTTTGGATAAGGGTATATATTTCATTACTTTAAAAAAATCGAAGAAAGGTAATACGCTGAAACTAATAGAGATCATGGCGTAGTAGGCCATTGTCACTTTTTCTTAAAAAATATTGAAACATTCACACGGATAAATAAATAAAAAATACTATAATATACACACTTAATACCTATCTATCCAAGTGTCATAGTATAACGGTATAACCTCAGACCACAGCCAACTCCCAGCGCGGTACCGGGCGACACGTGGAGAACCTTGGGGGGGGGCTCTGTCCAACAGTGTGTGTCTCTTGGCTGACGATGATGACGAACGTCATCATTAAAAGTAGTACTTCGGCTTTAAAAAAATAATTAAAATTCAAACCCAAAAGCTAAAGTCGAGCGTTACAAACCTGTCAAATGACCAATTTTTAACTTATGTCGAGGGCATAGACTTCAGATTCAATTACAATTTTTTGACAGGTGTGAAACGCTCGATGTTGGCAACGCCTTCTGTACCTTTCTACTTACTCTCATCTTGACATAACAAACAAACACCTTAATCAGTTACTCTTATCAGTGCATTGTTAAACACAACTTGGTATTCTAAACATAATTTTGACGGCTTTATTCTTTTGTTCTTAGAACGTTTTTCCTTTACATTGATTGATCCACTGATACCTATGGATCTTTACGAATCGATAAGGCTAGCAAGTAGCTTGATAACTTCCAAGAACTGGTTATTTCACATCGCAACACGTTTAAGTTGCATAAACTTGATATCCGTAAATTTATTTGTCATAAGTTGTGGGATTTATGTATGTGAGATATATGTATTGCTAGACAAACTAGTTTTATATTATTGATATTTTAAAATTGAATTAAACAACCCTTGGGGCACCATTTGTAAAACATATCGCCTCGATTAAAGAAGATTATTCTACTAATAAAGTTTTTCTACCCCTCTTTCGTAATAAAAGGTAACCTATGTCCATCCTTAGGGCCGGTCTATCTCTGTACCAAATTTTATTCAAATGGGATCAGTACTTTAAGCGTAACAGAAAGACACACTATCCCATTTATAATATTATAGTATTTTAGTATGGATAGTTGTGGAAACTTAAGACAATATTATGATAGCTGACGTTTAGGTCTAATCTATATAACCTATTCTTCCTATTTAAACTATCTGAAAGCATTGTTAAGATTATTACCAAACAACGGAATCGTCTGTACATTTACTATAACAAACTTGTATCTCAAAGCATTAAACATCCCATCTTATAGTCTTAAAATGGCCATGCCATAGGCATGAGTACTATTTCTCGTCGATCTGATCCCATGTCACTTACTCTGATAAATCTTAATATTAACTTGCGAAATAAAACATAGTTACCATTAGTAATTACTGCGAATGTTTCTGTAAAAATATTTATATTATCTCTGAATCCAAAACACCCACATAACAAAAGTTTTTCAAGTATGACATAAATAAAAAACGCCATCAACGTAGATTTATTAGCTATGTGCATGCTTCATAATTGTAAAACGTTAAATATAAGTAACGTCCGGAAAATTAGTGTCACATACACATCGAAGCTGCTAACACGACTCAGACACAGGTATTTTTTTTTTGTTTATAACATTGTACTTTATCTTTTACATCTTCTTCTTAAGTCTATAAGTAATAATATTGATGTTTGGTTAAGAATAGAAGTAACAAAGCTTTGGATACACGTTCATTGCCATAGAACAACAGTATTTTTTACCAAAAGGGCCTTGATATTTTATTGGATACTGCTTGGGACCGATTTTTTGTTTAATGGATTTTATTTGTAATCGAAATAATTAACGACTGTTCAAGAGGGCCACGTTAAATATAATTAATAATGAAAAGGCCGACTTCCAAAAATGTATATTTACATATGGATTAGAAAAACGGTTGTCTTACAACCAACACACTGTACCGTGTGTTTGGTCACTACTGCAAGATAACCAACACACGGTACCGTGTGCAGTGGTAATCAACGTGTTAATGGAAGGGATTCCTCATTCCCATAAAGGTTCCACTATCTGCCTATGCTAAACGGAGTCCCGGCCCTATTATCTTACTTATATTATTTAAGGGGAAAATCAAAGTTTCCCTTATTTTAAGTCGGCTTTAGATAAATCCTATTCGAGCCCAAATGTTTATTTAAAACTCCTCAATTTTGGCGGCGGCTTACTAGATTTGAGTCCCAGTCGTCGTTCCAGTTTGGAATGAAGAACCTTTCTATATACCGTATAATTTTTTAAACTAACATGTTCATTGAAATATAAATTTACTTTAGAAACAGGACATTTACCATGTTATTTTATTTTCTATAGTGACTCAGGGATGTTGTTCGACTAAGTATGTGGTCTCCAAAGCACTAGCTTATAAAAGTTTACTTTGACGCTCTGCGATTATTGTATTAGTATTAGGTGCTGTGCTTTAAGTATGACAACAAGAAATCATTAAAAAATCCTAAGGTCTTCCGTAGTGAGTCTTTTATAAGGCTGCAAACTGGACGGTAGCGACAGCGAGAACGACAGCGGCGCGGGCAGCGACGACGACGGGCCGTTCTCGACGCCAGCGGGCGTTTGAGCGATTTGTCGCGGTTTCATACAAACTCATTACTTTCTATCGTGTCACGGAAATCGCTGTCCGCGCTGCTGTCGCTGTCACTGCCGTTCAGCTTGCAGCCTCAAAGAAACATTTGTTATTACCACACTTACGTTAATTTACATAAGTATGTTACGGTAAAAAGCTGACCATAATTTCAATTAAGATCAAGCATATATCTGAAACATTGAACCATGAGAATTTGCATTTCATTGGAAAATTTTCGTTTAATTGTTAAAACTATTAAAACGACACCATTGTTAAAAATTCCTTCGTAGAAAAATATTTTAATAGTGACTCTAATCTAAACCGTTTAGATGTCGTTTGAGGATTTTTTTTGGTTATTAATTAGGCTATCTATCTTAATTTTATCTAATTTATCTATCTATCCTAGTAGGCTTGGTATGCCTAACCGTACGCCATGAAAAAAGTTTTAAATCGTCCTACCACCGTCGCTTGGTGGTACGGCGAAAATTACATTACCTTAAAATTCAAAGCCCCGGAAGCCTGCCGCCGAACACCACTTCAGCGATGATTTATTTTGGAATCCCATTTATTTTATTTATAAGCACAAATAAGTTTCAACTCATTTATTTTATTTTGGTTGTACTTAAGTATTTTTTTGTGTATAAATATCATCGCCTTCATAGTCTCTTAAATTTTAATATTTTACCTTTAAAATAAAAGTCGTGTCTCAAAAAAAGCTAAAAAAAGTAAGTAGTATATTGCGGGAAACAGTGTAGCCATTATGATGAGTCTTTTTGTAATAAGATGAATGTAATAAAAATGCATTGAGGTAGGATACGGAATTAAATTCATTAATCCAGGTGCCTAAGAATCCATCGAATACGTGACTTCTTTAATGATAATCTTATCTCTACATTGTAAGTATTTGTGTATTCCAGTCTGTACATCATCAAGCATTACTTACATATGTATATATCGCTTTCGCACCATGCGAATGACTCCAAATGCATGCGCAATATGTTAAATTGTGCGAACACCTGACGCTAGGGCTGCTACTTCAACTTAAAATTTTAACTAAGTAAAAGTAATATTTCTTATTTTTTTTGTGTAAAAACTTTGTGTAAGTATACAAAACTTTTATACTGTAAAGAAATCTTGCAAATATAAATGCGTCGTCAAAAAACTGAAGTCGGTTTGTTGTCATGCTTAGAATGTTACTAGATAACATAAAAATTACTACGGTTTTTTTGAGAAATAGAGAAAATTAAAATTATATTTTGATAACCACCGACAACAGAATATATATATATATATATATATTATATATAAATAACTCATGAATCGCAGCCCTATATTCAAATCAACACAATGCATTTTTAAATATTTTTTTACTTTAACAACCGTTACTTACGTAATAGGATTTAAATGAAGATTAAAGTGTTGTTCTATTTCAAAACAACAATAAAATGTAGATACATCATTAAGTAAATAGGTACTTATCTTACAAGTCAATAGCAAAACACATTAGCATAGTTAAATCTTCTTTAGTTATAGATATAGGTACATACCTACTAATAAAGATAAACTTAAACAAAATGGGAATTATTATTTGTGACTATTACTTCTTATAAACCGACTTACAATTCTTTTGGATCCTCAATTCGTGTGTATGTTTATACTGGGTGACTGGTACATGACCCGCCAAGTATTTAAAGCCTACTTTCTATGAGTTAAATCTTATAGTTTTGGAGATAGGCATAATTTTGTACTTTTTTGATTTTTTCCCAGAAGTTTGCCTTTAGACTCGCACACATTTTTCATTAATTATTTTTTTATAAATTATCGTTATGAGTAACTTATACGCTCATTTGCTTGAGTTACATCGGTTTTTGGCGGAAATAAATTCTCAGAAAAAAGATATTGCCCTTGAAAAATCACAAAAGAGTGAAAAAATCTCGAACACAAAAGTTTCAACAGATTTAAATAAAAAATTGCATGGTTTTATTTATTTATTTATTTATTTATTTACTCTTCATTGTACAAACACAAAATAGAAAATAAAGGACAATAAAAAAAAGAAAACACAATCGGCGGCCTTATCGCTAGAAAGCGATCTCTACCAGGCAACCAAAATTATTTTGCTTTAAAAAAACTTATATACTTCATAAGCTTTCTAAAAATACCAAATTTAAAAGGAATACATTTTTCATATTAATGCAAAATTCTCTTAAGTGAATAACGAGACTCGTTTTCCATATGATTTATTGCCCTTTACAAAGTGAAGGAACATTTATGTAAAGGTTAGGAAAAAGGCTTTTATGTTTTGTCTTTCTTATGGTGGCTTCTTACTGCGCGTGTTAGTCCGCGCCGCGCCGCGCCGCGCCCCGCGCAGTATGAAAAGCGTAGTAGCACGCGCAGGGAGAAGCCACCTTAGCCCGCGCCGCGCCGCGCCGCGCCGCGCCGCGCCGCGCCGCGCCGCGCCCCGCGCAGTGTGAAGAGCTAGGGGTGGCGCGGCGCGGCGCATTTGAAGCTACCGACTTTTAGCGGATAGGGCGCGCCGCGACGCGCCTAGCTCTTCACACTGCGCGGGGCGCGGCGCGGCGCGGGCTAAGGTGGCTTCTCCCTGCGCGTGCTACTACGCTTTTCATACTGCGCGGGGCGCGGCGCGGCGCGGCAGTATGAAGCCACCATTACGCTAAGGTCAACGGTTGCCCGTCAAGGTTGATCTTTACTTTACTTACGCCCGAGTCAATCGCGTCACGTGACCTGGCACGCGGATCGCTGCCAACGCTAGTGTAACCATGCGTTGCATAATCAACTCTTTAATTTTCGGTTAAGTTTACTCAGTAAATATTTTATTTTTATTTTATTTTTTCTCTTCATGTATGATCTTAAACTATCGCGTCCTCAAAAGTGACCCACCAGTCACCTTGTATTGTTTAGTGTGTCATTTTGGGAAATTTATAATGACTCAAAAACCATTTCTAAATAAATCTTCTCTTACAGATCATGGCGGAATCGCTTTACAAGATTTTGGCGCTGTTTTTGACAGTAACGTCAATATCCCATGCACTACAATACTCAAAATTCAAAAACCCAACCCTAACAAAGAGCAAGCTGAAGGGAGCAAATCTGTATCCTCAAAGTTCGGAGACCAGGCAAATTGTATCGCTGGATGGAATATGGGACTTCAGAAAATCGTCATCAAATCCTGAGCAAGGCTTTCAGGAAGGATGGTACCGTCGGGATCTGCATAAGGTAAGAAAATTTACTAGGAACTTTATGAATTATCAACTTCATTATAAATTGGGGCATCTATTGGGAAAAGAATATTCACTATCTGCTCATAATCTATTACTGCTGAAATTATAAATATTAATTAGTGGGTAATAAAGTTTATAATTATTGTGTAGGTAATCAAAACCCAAAGTCGTCGTGGCGCAGAGGCTACTATTTAATACCATCCTCGAAATCCCACTTTTAGATTCCCATACGAGGCTAAATTATAAAAGAAGATACGTCTTTAGTTTAAATAATAATAAAAAATAAATAAAATCCCCAGACAATCACACCAACTACATGGCCCCAAAGTAAGCATAGCTTGTGTTATGGGATTTTATGTAGCAAACTAGGGGAGAGCCTAGAATATAAATACAAATATACATAAACACCCAGACCCGGATCATTTTTTTTTTCTTGTTCCGGGCGGGTAATGAACCCGCAACCCTGGCTTCTGAGGCAGATAGGTTTAACCAATTGCCAAAGTTGTCATCGATAAGTTAGTCATTATTATTATTTTAGTTAGTCATTATTAAATTCGAAACTAAATTTGAGCTGAAAAATCTGAAAAAGAATCTATTTCACCCACAGTCTGGTCCTGTCATCCAAATGCCAGTGCCATCTTCATACAACGACGTAGGAGAAAACGCTGAACTTCGTGATCACGTGGGAGTCGTGTGGTATGACCGGCGATTCTTCGTACCCTCACACTGGCAGAAGGGTAGAGTCTGGTTGAGGTTCGGCAGCGTCCATTATGCGGCACAGTTGGTGAGTATTCTATTTGTACGACGACTTGAAGGCGCAACACATGGCTAAGATACTACATATATATTATATCGTGTCTTCGTCGTCTGTGATATCCTAATATAGGTACAGGGTGTTTGGTCCATCGCCGGCAAAATTGATATGGCCTGTAGAGTATGTTATCTGCTATTCCCAAATGGCCGTTAAAAATTCAAAGGCCACGTGGTTCTTTTTTAATAAGATTTTAAAAATATAAGAAATAATCATCAAAATCAAGAAATAAATAGTCTCTATTCATCATTATAATACCTCCAAAGTCAAACGTGACATCAGATTATAACCTCTGGTTTTCTGCCTACCCCATAAGGGACACAGGCGTGTAGTTAGTATGTATGTTAGAAATAATCATAAAAAAACTTAAAATTAAAAAATTAAAATTTGTAAGTAGACAGTTCATTATAATTTTGTTTAAATGTGTACTGTTTTAGGTTTATTTTAACCCCTAAACCATCTTAGCTAGTCTTTGTTTTATATTCTTACAAAGTTTCAGAGTAGAAAAAAAATCAGTCTTTGGCTTAACATGCATAAAAAAGTGAAAAACAATGACCAGGATCTTCCAACTCCTTAAACACTTCCCTACTCTTTCCTCTTTCTAATGATATGCCACATGTATATTTTATACATATATTCATTCCACTTCAACCCAAAAAAAATGTAGGTAACAGTTAAATAAACTAATATTTCCATATTTCAATTCAATTAAAACCCCAAAACAATGTTGGTAGAGTCAACAGCAAAATTGTAGAATAAATAAATAATACACATGAGTAAAGATGCTTATAGCAAAGGTAAAATCAATCAACGACCCACCATAGAAGCACAACTTTACTATTCTACAGAAATAAAGTGGACGAAATCAATTGAATTGTTTCACAGAGAACAAAATGAAAGTATAAATCACATCTTCAATTAAAATAATGAACGAGATGCGACAAATGCTTCGGTCTAAAAAGAGTGGCATTTCAAACCCTACATCCTGAAAAATTCTATTGCAATGAGAATACTATGATAATATTAAAACACAATAGCCCATATTCCCATCGTTAATCGTTAAATAGGTTCAAGTTTTTAAAAAGCTTATGTCAAACAAATAATGTTTGTATAATCATAACTGTCATTAATAAAATCTTATCAAAACCGGATCCATCCAAGTAGTAAAATGAAGCATTACAATTCTTATTCTCACAATATTCCTTGTCTTTTATGCAAATAAACATCTCCACGCCATTTTTTAAGTTCAGCAGTAAATTTCAATTGTTTTTATTACTTAAGTTTAATTCATTGGCCTTTAAAAGGATTCCTTGGAGTTCCGGGTAGCGAATATTCGCGTGTATGTTGTTTTATATATATATATACGGGTATACCCGTCATCTTTTTTTTTAATTAAAATCTATATCACTCTTGTTTTTTAAAGTAAGAATAATATTTTGGCTTTTCTGTATTCTACTTCATAATACTTACTTTCATCTTTTTTTATGTATCGGTGACAAAACCTGCGTTTGACCTCAATTTTACCTGATAACCCGATGGTAAGTGACGATATGATCAAACGCGAAAAGAAAGACACGAGTCAAGCCAAACTAGAACTAAGTTGTTCTCCACCTCTCAAAAAATTAAGTCCCAAAGGGGACGGTGATATTTCGCAGTACACTTAACGTCTTTAAGTAACCTTTTACATTACGTTCATCTAGAGGTTGCAGAGTTATTGTAAGCTGATCTCACGCGGCCTTAATTAACTCGCGACTGTGACTTTGCCCCTAAATTTTATACATGCGGTTAAATCAATGTTGATATTTCCATGTTTATATAAAAAAGTGTACTTCACCATTAAGAAATAAGCAGTCGTTATCGAATACTATATGTCTGGTCGCTACAATAAGTCTTTTGATATTGATATCGTGTAATTTGTCGGATGACCGCTCGGGTGGCTCCTGATTGACCTCACCTCGCAACAGATTGAAATGACAAATTCGGTTGACACTGACCCAATCATTATCATATTTGGGTAAATAGTGGGCCCGATTCGACATTGAATTCTCTTATTTTAAGTGTTTCTTGATGCCGTGACAAAAAGAGAAAAAAAATATTTTTTGTATGTGGCTGTCACGTTTCACTTCGTAAAATTTGACACTGGGGAGACTTTAAGAAAATGCAATGTAGAATACGGCCCATTATGTCCTGGAATTGACAACATTCCTGGATTTCTGAGTCGTGCCTATTTATTGTATCCCTACTGATTGAAAGATTGGTAATTTTATTAGTTCAGCGTTCAATCTAAAAAATGGCACGAAAAGGGATTGCCGAAAGAACTCGTTTGGAACGAATACCAATTTATATTTTTGTATCGGTTTAGACAATACCATAAAGTATTACTATTCTGTCTACTAAAATTCTGGTTCACAATAACCCTGCCAGACTCGTATAACGGCCGTGAAAGGTGAAAAATGTGCTTGAGCAGCCACTACTTAGTGGCAGGCCTCATTCGTGATCCATCTGCTAGCGTCTTCCTTCCGACTATTCTTATACAATGTGTGTTAACAAGCTTATCCCTAAAACTAGTATTTGGGTTTGAAAAATTATATATGCATAATGATAGCCTAAGAAGTTTATTGATTGATAAGGTCATATTGTCAAGAAATTCCTACGGGATTATAGCTCCTTAGAATCGTCACTTTATCAGTTGCGATTGAAATCAAACGTGGATTTCAAACCAATAATAAAATGGTGTTCCTTAAAATCCATTGTCAATAAATAACGTAATGGCACTACATTTGGTTCTAGGACACAATGGGTATTAACCTAAATACATTAAATTCTCCGGTGTAGGTTTATTTTCTCTGAAGTCATATTTCGAGACTTTAAACTCGAAATAGAGTATTCTTGCAGTGAAAAGAACATTTATGAATGACTCCGGAATGTTTTATGAATGAAACCTGACAGTGTTACAAGATTGTCATTACTAACAAACTATGAATTGATGTCAGAGAGAAAGGAAAATAAGAGAAAATATTCGTCACTGATTTAATTTAATTTACAAGACAATTATGATTATGTATGAGAAAATTTGCTGTCTATTTCAGCAAATAGTTAAGCAGAGAATATCTGCGAAATAAACATATTTCCCTTGCGTACCTTACGATTGCCCTAACGTAGTAAAATGGCATTTGTCCTACCTCAATGGGTTATGTCATTCAGACAATTGTAGCAAGCTAGACTGTAGGGCAAGAATCACTGACCCCGGTCGGCCAACTTCGTTACTCAATACACTTCCTACAGGTCATTTGGAATGTGGCTTGATACCTATATCAGATGAATTGCTATTGAAAGGTAGACTTACAATAAAATCAAATCTTGGATAGCGGATTTCCTTTCTTATTTATAAATTTGTTTTCGATAAAAGGCGAATATTTTTTTTACATTTTAACTCAATGTTTTGGTGTCAAAGGATACCATGGTGACGAGCGAATGTCCTGAATCCGGTAAAAAAATATAACCCTAAGCCAATATTGAATAAATTTGTTTTCTTTACCTTTTCCCAACCTACTTGTACATTTATTTATACAGCGCAAAAGATTATCCGACTGGATCCAGCGTTTAACAAACACTTAATAAAACATATAATTTCAGTCGAAACTAACATAAAAAATATCCTGTGAACAAGTAGTGTGATCTAAGCATGTCTTTTATTTGAAGCAATGGTTGAAAAATGACAAAGTTGCAAGATCCTAGTTGACAAACTGGATAATAATAATTTTAATTTATTATTTTCATCGGTTTGTTAATATTTTTTCGTGCGAATATATCTATATTTTTTATCGATTTTGTAATAGTAAATTTCCATTGCTGATAACTCTTATTCTAATCATCTATTTTGTAATCTTCAGACAATAGTAAATATTTACCAAAAATCTTCATGTAATAAACTTGGAAAGTTTATACGACAACAGGTCTAAGGTTATCAATATGGCAACTCTAGGCAAACCTCGCTATCAATATTAGTTACCTTGTATTGGGGTATCTGTGGTTAATCAGCAAATCCAATTAGAACAAAACAACGCGGCGGCCCGAGGAAATCCATTGACCTATATTGAAATGGAAAACAATACGAACGACTTTGTATCAATGGTGTTTTTGAACGACTAATAGCTACGATCGGTTTTACTCGCGTTAGTTTTGATGCGTAGGATTTTTGTTAAAATATAGTCTATTTTCCACCTAAAGAGGAGACTTCCCGATTAAATAAACACCTAAGGTACAAAATCAAAAGGAGACCAAAAATGAGATGGCTAGATGTAGGCAAGAACTAACTGAGTTCTTGCAGAGTTCCTGAAAGGGATACGTCAAACAGGTCGAAGTAGAAGCAGAATAAGAAAGAAAGGCAGACCCACCATTAGATGGAACTAATGATTGCCATGGAGAGAGAGAGGCAGAAAGAGTGAGTGAGAGATAATCCAATTTCTCATGAGGCGGACTATGAAATGAAAAAAATAATTGCATTTGTTATAAGAGCCTGAGGTTAGGTAGCAAACAAACCCTTCTGTTTTATCATATTAACGAGTATATTTTGATCCCGTAGACATATCTACAAATACATATAGTCCTCAAAACCGTACTATCAAATGTAAAAATATTATTAAAAATCAGACTTGAAGTATAAAAGACTAGCGCGTGCAAACAAACAAACTCTTGAGCTTTATTAAATTAGATAGATATAACTGGCAGGAACAAAAAACACTCACAATTGATACACCTGTTCCAATTGTGAACATTTTGTTTTATTGGCACCTTGTTATGAGGTTTACAGTGATTATGAAAGAGAATTATCAGCACTCAGCACCAACTGTTGGAGCAGAACTAGTGATAACGAATCATAATATTATTATTTTGATAATATGGT
Organism: Stenoptilia bipunctidactyla; assembly: GCA_944452665.1. Classification (NCBI taxonomy): domain Eukaryota; kingdom Metazoa; phylum Arthropoda; class Insecta; order Lepidoptera; family Pterophoridae; genus Stenoptilia; species Stenoptilia bipunctidactyla. Next base: position 19,408,819 of record OX101729.1, read on the forward strand.
AATGCATATTACACTTCTTTTTCTGTTACAATTTTTCTGCTTTTTTGTCATTAATACGTACCTACGTTATGTACCCGGACTGGGACAAAATATATGCAGATCTTAGCAACATTGAATGTGCAGTAGGAATAGCATATCAATTTATAAAGGAGAACCTCAAAGTAGATAGAATAAGCAGAAAAGGATATTATTAATAATAAGTATGTGATTTTATGCAAGTGGAATAAGATGCGGACGCGTTTGTAGCTTTCTTCATGCGACATATTTGTATTGTTGTGAAAATAGTCAGCACAAAAAACATTCGGTTGAAAAGGTAATTTTCAGTGATGCATACTCCTACATAGGTATATCATAACAAACAAAAATACAAAAAATTGAAAAAGAACCTATAATAAAGTTTTATGCAATATTAAGGCTGACCTTTAGAAATTACTTCGATGAGAAAGATATTGGAAAATTTACGAAAGCAGGTCACAATTAATGATTTATTTTCTGTTTTCTTTTTCTTGTAATCCGTAGTTACCACGGAGGAAATATGCTTTGTGGTAGTTACACATATCTCGAAGTATTCGTGATAATCGCAACACTATGACGTCAGTCCTATTCTTAATTAATCTTTCTTTTAAACAAGGTGTTTTCCCTGACAAACTCAAAATTACGGCAATAAAAATTATTTTTAAAAAAGGCGACATATATAATCCGGATAATTATCGAGCCATAGCTTTAATAACTGTACTCTCAAAAATATTTGAAAAGTGCATGTATCTTCGGCTCTCAAAATTTATATCAAAGCTTAAAATCCTTTACCCCTCACAGTATGGCTTTCAAAAAGGAATGTCAACTGGACTTGCCGCATTCAATCTTATTAGTGACGTCTTAAAATTTATAAATAAAAAAATAAAATCCGTAGTGATCTTTTTTGACAGGAGTAAGGCCTTTGAATTTGTCTCTCACAGCATACTCCTACGAAAATGTAAAGCTTATGGCACACGGGTTACAACATATAATTGGATACAAAGTTATTTGGAAAATAGAAAACAGTTTGTTCAAATGAAGAGTACTGATGCTTCTTCTTTAGAGACTATTTGGAGCTCAGAATCAAAAACTAATAAGACAGCCGTGCCCCAGGGGAACTTAATAGGACCCCTACTGTTCCTTAATGACTTTCCACTGGTTACAAACTATCAAATGACATTATATGCAGATGACATTTCCGTTATAATTCCTGACAACTCTAACAAAAATTTTAATTAACATTATCAATAACACAATTTTAGGAATCATCAATTGGCTTCAGTGAAATAATTTGACAGTTAATATGACTAAAACTAATCATAAACATTTTTTAAACTAGCAACTACCGTCCAATCTCTGTTCTTCCCATTTTCTCAAAAATTTTCGAAAAAATTTTGTATAATAGACTTAATAGTTACTTAAACTCCATTAATTTTCTGTCCAACAAACAATATGGTTTCCGTTCTAAATCAAATACCCTTTCCGCCACTATTGATCTAGTAACTAACATAAAAAAACAATATAGATAGAAAGAATATAGCACTAGGCATCTTCATAGATCTGAAAAAAGCTTTTGACACAATTAGTCATAAACTGCTCCTTGATAAGCTTTACTGCATAGGCGTCAAAAGCAATGCTCTTAAAATATTTCATTCTTATCTATCGGATAGGTATCAAGTGGTTAAAATACGTGACTCACAAAGCACTCCAAAATTAATTACCTGTGGTGTACCACAAGGATCTATATTGGGACCATTGCTATTCCTTGTTTACATTAACAACATTCAAGAACTTACCTTAAATGGAGATATATCACTTTATGCAGATGATACAAGTATTTTCTACTTTGGAAGTTCAGCAAAAGTATTATTCGAAAAGGCTCAGAGCGATCTCGATTCTTTACATTCCTGGTTTAAATGCAACTTACTAACCATAAACATCTCTAAAACAAATTTCATGATTATTAGCGCAAAAAACAAAAAAATTGAAAATTATTCACCATTGGTAGTAGACAACGAACCATTGACAGAGGTACGTTCAGAGAAGTTCCTTGGGCTAATATTGGATAGTAAGCTTTCTTGGAAACCACACTTAGAAAAATTGCGTGTTAAACTATCGTCACTCATAGGCTCATTGCGTGGTGTAGTCCGTTGCTTTCCTAAGTCAGTTCGCTATACTATATATAATTGTATGGTGAAATCACATCTTGAATATCTCATAGAGGTATGGGGTTCAGCAGCGAAAACTAATCTTAAAAGCTTACAAATCACTCAAAATAAGTTAATAAAGCTGTTATTCCATTATCCATACCGCACATCCAGCTCCGTTATATATAAAGAGACCAAACTTATGACAGTCTCACAAATGTACAGTTACAATACCTGTTTACTAGTAAGAAAAATACTAAATAAAGAAATACACACACAAGTAACATTTTCAAAAGTAAATCAATATCAAAAACGAGTGACCAGAAGAGCCAACAATATCTGTCTCCTAACTCCGCGAACTAACTATGGAAAAAAAAACTTATTATTCGAGGGCGCGCAACTATACAACAAACTGCCAAATAATATCAAAGACATTCAATCACCTCAATTGTATAAAAAAGCACTACGACATTTTATTCTAAATAAATAGGTACATGCCTACTCACAATAATAATACAATAATAAAATAACATACTTTTATTTACAACATATATTAGTCTAATTATATGAATCACACTCGCACACCCCATACTACATTAAATAAATCTAAAGTGATTGCCATTGAGAGCCGATGTGTACGATGAATATTCGTAATGACTTAAGATACGTAATAGCGACTGTCTGCACTAGTAACTTCTTTGTTTAAAATATAGTTTTACCCTCTTATTAAAAATAAAAAAAATTGTCGAAATTTGTTAATTGAAATGAATAGGTAGTACAATTGTTATTGAAATTATATTAAGAGCTTTTTGAACTTTGTTTTGTAGATAAATATGAAATATTTTAATACTAAGTCCACTCTGTACACTACTGAATTTCAAATTGTATTTCTCGAAGACAAGTGAATTGTATTCTTTTATTTTGGGAAATAAACTTCTTAAACCACAAATAGAGGGGCTAAGAAACAAGAACTTGACATAAAATATAATGATGAAACAATAAAAGAAACAGACAGCTGTTCTTTCCTAGGCATTTTGTTTGACCTACACTGTGCAATGGAACTTGCACGTAAAAAATGTTTGTTCTAAAATAAACAGGTTTGCATACGTACTATGGAAATTAAAAAAAAATAACAAATAAGAAAACGGCCTTTAAAGCGTAGCAAGGTATGGTATTCAGATTTGGGGCAACTCGGTCAAAATAAATAAAGATTTCATATCTCAAAAGAAGTTTGTTCGTGCTATTGCTGAGGTTGATTCGTGGACAACATGTAAGCCTTTATTTAAAAGTATGAAACTTCTAACCGTTCCAAGCATGTATATCTATGAAACAGCGTTGTTCCTGATTTTTATACGACATTACATCACATCAACATCATTATCTCTAATTTAAGATTTCTCTTATGTCAAACCTAGAGGCTTCAAAATCAAATTTTACTAAAAGCAAAAAGAAAAGTTTAAACTCCCCTTATTAAGAGACACCTAAATGTAGCTCACTGTATCGGATTGTAGGCTTTACGCAGTTTAATGGTCAATAAACGATATAACTTCTTAAAGTGGGAGTTTCTGATCTCAGGATAGCAAATGATATCATGTCAAATAACTACAGTACCTGACATGGCTACCTTAAGTTGCAATGGCCTGGTCATATCTGGTTAAAGGATTTTATAACTAAAGAAATGACAGTTACTAAACTTGAAATTTACTGAAAAAATGAATGAGATTAATGCCCTCTTCAAAGATGACCCTTAAATCAATTAATGAATTATATGAAATTACTAAATAAAACATTAAATAACAAGCGACGCGGCATAGAGCGGATAAATTCCAGTGTCTTGGAAGACCTGGATTATTCCGATGACCTATGTTTGCTGCTATGTTGCTAACTCTCACAGGCAGGCATAAACTACAAACAATGCAAAAAAAACTTAAATAATAGTCTTGGGTTGCTCTTACTCATATGAAATAATGTCGTCATTTTTTATAATGCGACAAAACTTCGCTCTGCCTTATACGTAAAACTTATGATTCCTTATATTCATTTCCATTAGCGCATCACCTTTTGCATTAAAATGAATTTCAGAATTGCGCAAACAAACTAACAAACGCTTCAACTATATAAAACTTGTAATACTTGTAAACTTTATAAAACCCGTATAATGCTAACAAAGATACCCCCTGTCTTCGGCCCTGGATAAGCGTACCTATCGTAAAAATCTATAATTCGCGGAATACCCGATGCAAACAGCTATGAAACTCTAATGCCCGTCTGCACTAAACTCTACTTAGCATAAACTTAGTTATGACATGCCTAAACTACGTCACACATAACCATTGAATTACTCTGCATTGTCTTAAGCATTTAGGCATTGACCTAAGTTTAGTGCAACGCAATTTTTGTTCCTAAGCACGTCGTAGAGACTTAAGTATCAACTTAGGAGCTATCAAAGTTTAGTGCAGACGGGCATTAATTTCCTAAGCAAATAAGTAATACTATTTAGTAAAAGTTTAAAAAAAATTGTTTAGAGATACTTTATAAGAACTGTGTGTGTAAATAAATAAATACCTAATTGAATTTAAATTTTATTTATTTCATAGTAAACACCTACACAATCGCTATCTAAAAAGGAATAGTTTTAATTTTTTCAATAGTTCCCTATTCGATTCACGAGCTGAGTACAAGATTTTTGTAAATGAGTCAATGCAATTTATCTTGTAATAAAAATCGATCGTTTGGTTTCTAAGAATAAAGATTCGTATGTCTATTAGTTTCAGACTAATAGAAATACGAATCTTATAGGAATCTTATACGAGTATAGGAACTGACCGATATAAATGTTCCACCCGGTATAGATACCTATAGTTCGGCCGTTCAGAGAATGCGTTCCTGACACATCGCGATTGAACTGACGACATAACTTTGTAATGGCGTTGCAGTTACGATAAAAAATATTTTTGCTGGTTGTTTACCGTTTTAAAAATTGATGAGCATTAAAACAACATTATTATATCAATAATCAATGAATTTTATAATTTTGTGCCAAACTGAGTGTCAAATAACTTGGTAAACAATATTTTTCAAAATCTATACTGCGCTATTACAAGGTTATGTCAAAGCTTTATATTTGTAGTGCTGTGCTAATAATAACAGTATCGTAATCTGTTCTTAAACAGGTATACTTTATAAAATAATACGTTTCGTTTTTCTTTTTAAGAATTTGAAAATAATGGACTATAAGATAACAAAGGTTGTTGAAACACTAAAAACCTGATAATGGAACATTTTGACCGAGATATTAGGATTGAAACTGTTATTGATAATAAAATAATTATACATGTAGGCGAAGATGATGATGAAGAAACTACCTCCTGAAGCGAATCGGAGTCTGAGTAATATTCTGTACGCACATTCAATTCAATATACTTTATTGCATAAAAATACAGATTGTAACTTTGTAACAAAAAATAAATAAAACAATTTTATTAAATTAATATTACCTTTTCTTGGTTTCCACTTAAATTACTAAAATACAAATTTTAAATAATTCCGCCAATTTAAAACCGAAAATAATCTTAAAAATAACGCGGCGTTTCATTTTGGAGGAACGGTAACGAACTCAGTGTTATGTTGTGCCCATCACTAGTCGTGACTAACTGACAGGTGTCAGGAACGCATTCTCTGAACGGCCGAACTATAGTAAACATATTTCAACCACAGTACAGATATCTACAGTAACTCAACTCGGCCGCATCTTTGAAATAAATGTCTATAGTGCCGCGCCGCGCGCGGTCCGTTCACATGTGATAGGGCTGCCCCCTTAACGTTTAAATTGCATTTGCCTACTTTGTGTTTACTTCCATTTAGTTTTGTGACTGCAAATATATTTTTTATATAAACAAATAAAAGACAATGTAAATTGAAAAAAAACATGTTTACGTTTGAATAACAAATCGTTCACCAAAAATACATGCGCCTCGACTGAGACGCACGAAAAGATGAATTATTAAATTTTAAAGTATAAACAATCCGCATATTAACGTAAAGCTCAATCAACAATTGTTTCGGTAGGTATGTAGACACACGCCGAACGCATGCCGAAAACGAGCCGCGTAGGTATAGCTCACGTTTCGCCCGTTTGTATGAAGTTGAATTACTGTAGATATCTGTACTGTGTTTCAACTGAGCATAATTTTTCAGTAACTCGTTAGTTTTATGCACTGATGTCTTTTTTAACAAGCCCTATAAAATTAAGCAATAGATAATACTTATTACTCATAACAGTGGTAGGACATTAGCCAAGTTCGATTACTTCGCTGATAAAATAAATTAACTTTTTATGTTCTTTTAATCTCAAGTTACTTAAGTGTTTCTACAGCAGGTTAGTCAGATAACCTACATAGCTTCATATATGTGTAACCGAAGTCAATAGAATAACCTACTTACTTAATCTAAGTAGTCGATATGGTTGTTCAAATATTGCAATATCACATTTGTTGCTATTAGTTAGGCATCTATCTACAACAAACAACACTTATAACATAACTGTCATTCAATTTACATCAAAATTTAAATTGATAAACATAATGATTGTTTTTCTTTATGTGAATGTGTGTTGTTATTTTTTTCAGCTCATTGCTTTTAGTTTGAACAAAATAATATAGAGTACACACTCAGGTTTTCTAAGCCCATGTGCGGTTATCTCCATTCTCACCGTCGTTAGGCCGCTATTTAGTCCACTTGTTTTTAACAATCCAGTCCATTAAGTATGCTTTTAAATTTGAGAGCGGTGATGAATCCCCTTTAAAAAAAGAGCATCAGATTTTGATAACGCGGCTTTAAATTTTCAATGAATCTAAAAAAAGGAAAAAAGCTGGCGAGAAAAATCTCTCAGCATTTTTATCAAGACCTTTTATCATTATCCATTAGTGTATATCATGTACATACAAGTAGGTACGTTAGTTACGACGAGCGCGATGATGATGATAATAGGGATTCCACAACAAATTTACTAATTCGAAGACGTGGTGACCATAACATGAATAAGATAAAATACTTTAAGGAGTGGATAATTTTCATGTAACAAAATTTACGATTTTTCTAATAAAATTGGGTTTTTGGCTGTTAACTATATATACATCGTGTAACAAAATGGAGAGGTAAAACTTAAGAGCTAGCTTCTATATCATACAATAAAAAAATTAGCATGATCAGTGCTGGTACAGACTTTCATACAAGTTTATTAAATTTATTTTACAACAAAATATTTTGACAACCCTGGTCAACCTAAGCTAAAACAAGACTTGTGCCGAAGTCAGAGACCTTATGACCTTTCCCGCACCGGCTGAACTTTGTAGTATCCGTCTTAGTTACCCATCACTTTATTTTTACGCCATCTGTTATTGAATAGATTTCATCAAAAGCTAACAGCTGTTTTTAGGGTTGACACTTAAATATTTTGATCTAAACTTTGAACTTGTTTTTCGGCCGAACCGTAAGGATAACAAATTTATGTTACGGTTACTTATAAACTAAATCATCAAACATACAATCCCTTCAAGTATTATCTCTTCATTATGTTACACGTTGTATAAATCAAACACATGTTTTTTTTTTCAGTTTATTAACGGCAAGCCTGAGGGATATCATGAAATCGGACATCTTCCCTTCGAAGTTGAGATAACTAAGTCTGTGGACTTTAACAAAAGCAACTTACTGACGGTAGCCGTGGACAATACCCTGCATGCAGATACTATACCACAAGGCTTGGTTAAGGATACAATCGTGTAAGTTTCCTTTCTATCTTTATTTTATTTTCAAACATATTTTCAAACAATTTTCGTGGCTGTGTAGAGCGCGTTAAGCAGCGATGGGCTACATACAACATACGCTGGCCGTTATTTTCTCAGAGTTCTTATTAGGGTTTGTTCAACAAATCTGGTCCAGCCAGTTGACTTACGACCTTAGCGTCAGACTTATGTCTTGCAAGTAAGCTCTTTGAAACAGCAAGCAGTTTTCAGGCAACAGTATTACGACTATGACTACTTTTGCCCGTGTACGGTCACGTCTAATAATATGTATACATTTTCATTGTAATTTGAATCTTATCACAACCGAATAAGTTGCGAAGTGTGTACATATTAATGCACGTGACTGTACGGTCGGATTAGAATAGGTCTGCCACCCCTGGATAAGCGTGTCGTAAAAGACCACTAATTTGAGTGACCCCCGCTTAGTGGTAGGTCCCCTTCAGGACCGTTTCATCCGTTTTATCAAGCGTGGTCGCTAACCAACTAAGTATTCTTTGAAGTCGGTGTTTGCCCGAATTAAAGTAAGAGTAATGCAATTAAAGCACACAAATCAATCGTTAAAAGGCACCGACTTCAAAAAATACTTAGTTGTTATATTAAAGTGTGTTTATTTAGGACAGCAGTTATCGTTTTTATTTTTTACTTTTTAGTTCAATTTTGAAGTCGGTTTTATTTTTTCAGAATATTTTTATTGTTGTGTAGCCTGATACACAATAGTATATTATGTAACAAGTGAGCGAAGTTGCTAATTACAGTCGAGGCAGTGGGCTTAATAATGAACCGAGACTGTAATTAGCAACGCTCACGAGTTACATACGACGTTTTTCAACACACTTGTGAGTAAAAGACAGACATACGAGGTCATAAAATAACAAATACATTTGATAACAAAGCTGTGAATTGTGATTGAAAAATGGCGCCGAACCTCGCGCATGCGCGTAGGTTTTTTTTTCTGCCAAATGTGTCAATGTCTGTATAGCATATACAGCCTATTTTAAGTGAAAATGTTTAATTTGGAGTGGTAAATGCAAATATTTTAATATTTTATAACAAATTATTGTAAATTGTGAATAATTTGTTTGATATACAAATTTGTTTTACTAATATAAGGCGCAAACATCTAAAAATGTATATGGATTTGAAGTGGTATAAAACCTCTTTGTTGTTTCTGAAAATATTTAATGTATAACCCGGACCAATAAAATATGCTCTGTTTACTCGCATGTAATTTGCACAAAGGTACAATTCAACTTTGTAGGATTCATTATATTATGCACTAGGGTATAATATATTATTGCACGCGTGACTTATAGCCCAGTTTATAGTTCTAAATTCAATAGAATAACGCTCACTTTACGAGCAAGTGTGTTGAAAAATATATTATGTATCATTTAATGCCCCTCACTTGTATAAACATTGTTAAACGCATAGGCTTTTTAACAACACTTACATATGTTGTAAAAGCAATCGACTTGTATGTCAGAACTTCGGTAGTTTTCAAAATACAAACAGTTTAGTGTAGTGTACGTTGAACAATTTTAATTAAACATTGAAAATGTATGTTAAGAATAATTGATTGAATCAGGCGTTACTTTGCGGAAATCCATGACAACTAATATAAAAAGCAACAAGTCGCGGAATTAGCAAAGTAACTTTTTATATTAGTTTGTTAAGAATGCATAGACATGAACTTGGTAATTTTTGAGTTGTTTCATTTTGAAAAGTGTATTTATTTCGATAGCAAATTTAAGATTATTTTAAAGAGGTATAAAGACAAGTTCTCGCTAAACTATAAATATTTTTTACGTAATTCAAACTTTTCAACACAACACATGGTCACCCTACTCATACATTTTGGGAAGTTTGGTTTTTTATGAATATCTCGTCGTGAAGCAGGTTTTAGATGTGTCGAGATGAATCTGATGAATCTGAAAGACGAGAGAGAAATGACGAAGAATTCAATATATGATGTATATCCCAGTCTTGTTTGGTTCATGAGATAACAGCCTTTCAAAAAGCGTTTCTACGGCGCGGCCATATAACATTTGTTTTTCATCAATTGTGTTAGACTGATGATAAACCATGGGTTGCGGGTATTTTCATGACCTTTGACAAATAAAGGCCAAACCCTGGACACTAATACCGTGTAGTGTGTGACGCACCTCCTCGTTACGTATCAATATTACTTCAATATAGTGTCATCTTTAAACTAAACTACACGTCTTTTATTTGGCTCCCGGTCATCCAGGATCACAACCGGCTGTTATGGATGTTGGACTATGAAAATAATTCAAATCAAAGAATTTGGAATTGGAGAACGGCGCGGCCACGGGACTATAGAGCCAATATCTAGGGAAATATTGGAGCTAGACCGAATTTTCTTTTTTCTCCATTTACCGACAATTGCAACCAAGCCATGAAAAAAAAATAGGTTTCTAGACATTATAGAAGTCTAGATCTCCATGGCCGCGCCGTTATCCGCGTTTCAACCGCGCGGCCATGTTCAAACCCTTATAACCCCTTTATTTATGCTTCGGCAATAGCAAAATTTGACCTTTCGGCTTCAACTCTTTTCGGCTAAATCGTGATATATTTTTTTCCTTTTTTTCACAATTATGTTCAGAATGAAGTACAGAGTGCTTTCCTTTAAATTTGTCACCAGTCATCCTGTATATCCCATAAACGACAAATGAAAAAATACGAATTGAAAAAAAAATCAAGTTTGTCGGACCTTAATGGCTTGATGTAACATGTTCTAAAATATTGGTATTTATTTATCAACATGATGATGGAAGGTAATGTGTGAATATAAAACACCGTAAAGGTCAATGTGATACTACATTGGTTGAAAAGTTCGCGGCCTGGCCATTAAAAAAAAAACTTTTGTTATTTTTTCTGCCGTCATTTTGAACTGTCATTATTCAATTGTCAGCCCGCGAATTTTCAATTTGATATCTTGTTTAGATAAAATTTTACGAGCAATATAAATACGTGTGTAGAGCAAATTTTCACTAATGGAGAAATTTGAACAACGTGCTGTGATTAAATATATGTTTAAAAAAGATTAACACCACAGGAGATTCATGATGACATGCAAACAACATTAGGGGAATCTGCCCCGTCTTATACCACTGTGAAAAAATGGGTTGCAGAATTTAAACGTGGACGAGAGAACATCGAAGATGACCCTCGCTCCGGCAGGCCAATGACGTCTACGACCGAAGAAAACATCAATAAAGTGTGTGATCTCATATTGAAAGACCGTAGATTGACTATCAGAGAAATCGCAGACACTATAGGCATCTCATATGAACGAACGCAAAACATCATTGTCCATGAACTCGGCTTTTCTAAGGTTTCGGCTAGGTGGGTCCCCAGATTGCTTTCAGTAGAGCAAAAGCGAATTCGACTCACGATTTCTCGCGACTGTTTGGAGATGTTCGAGGCTGATCCACAAGGTTTTCTTGACAGATTTGTGACAATGGATGAAACCTGGGTTCACTACTATACCCCAGAATCAAAACAACAATCCAAACAATGGAAAAAATCAGGTGAACCAACTCCGAAAAAAGCAAAGGCAATTCTGTCGGCTGGCAAGGTGATGGCATCGGTTTTTTGGGATGTTAAGGGTGTCATTATGGTGGACTACCTTCCAAAAGGCGAAACAATAAACTCTGCGTACTATAGCACCCTTCTGCGCCGTTTACGTGAAGAAATTAAACAGAAACGCCCAGGATTACTGAGAAAGAAAGTGTTGTTTCACCAGGACAACGCCCGAGTCCACACGTCTGTCGAGTCTATGGCTCAAATTCGTGATTGTGGTTTCGAATTGTTGTCACATCCAGCTTATTCTCCTGATTTGGCACCTTCGGACTTTCATCTGTTTCCAAACCTGAAAAAACACCTCGGTGAAAAAAAGAAATTTTTAACGAATGAAGAGGTCGAAGCCGCTGTTAACCTGTATTTTGAAGACCTTGAGGAATCTTTTTTTAAAACAGGTATGGAAGCTCTGGAAAGCAGATGGAAGAAGTGCATAGAGCTAAATGGAGATTACGTCGAAAAATAAAAATATTTTTGTATGTACTTTATTCTGTTTTCTTGACTAGGCCGCGAACTTTTCAATCCACCCTCGTAAGAAAAGAAAAAAGATATAAGATGTCTCTTTGCAGTATTTACGAAACGATGATCAAGCATGTCGTTGTATAACCAGTACAATAGCCAAATATTGTTTTTTTAGGTTCGGGACACACTGTGCCTATATTGAAATAGCACTTGACTGATATTATTTGTTAATTTTAAATCAAGAGAATTAATAGCCAGCGTTAACTTGTTGCGTAACCTTTAGACAATATGTTTTGTCCCCAAAAATGTAGGTTTTTGTTTTCTTTGCAAGAGAACCGCGCATACAAAAATTTCAAAATTCATCTCTGTGAGTAAAATTTAAGATTAATCTACACTTTATGACTAAGTACACACAATTAGATGGAAACGTTTTTAGTACCTGCTGTGTAATCATAAACTCCATTATCAAACCTAAATTTTGATCATAGAAGAATTTTGAAATTGAAATTAAAAATATAATAAAAATGTTTAAAAAAAAAACAATTTTTTTTTTTCGTTATGACCCTCTCATCAGTCTTAATCTGCTATTAAAATATTATTGACTATTATAAAGCGACCTTATATAAATAGTTAAGATTAACAGTGTTTCACCTGGATATACTTACATTGTACATTGGCAATTCTACTGTTTCAGAGATTTTAGGCAGCTATGTACCAGAAACACCTTCTAAAGTTGTAACAAAAGCATCTTCTATACAGATTATTCCTTTGAGCATAGCTAAGAGGACGAACAGTCAGCAGATATTTTAAATTCCAAAGAAAAAATAAATCCAAAATGTATGTGACTGAAAGGAAGGAAGGAAGAATTAAAAGAAAGTAAGATAAGAGAAACAAGACTGAAACGACCAAAAAAAAACAAAACAAAAAAACGAAGAGAGGAATAACGACGATTTGCGTGATAAAGCAAATGTAATTATTTAAAATCAAAATAGGGCAGAGCACCACTAAAAAGATTTTTTATTTACAGTTCATATGGCCATGCAGAAAGTGATCAACCCTTTCCATTTCTACCACAGAAAATTGACCATAGGTACTGTACTTTTAATAATAAAAAAATAAAAACTTAAAAATTGGACAGGGTGCAGACAGCTCTTATTTAAAGATACAAATGAATACAACTGCAATAAGTCGAATAAATTCTTTGAAATTTTAACTACCTATGTTAATTTGTGTCTTACTAAAATTATATTAAAAGTTTAATAATCAGATTTAAAAGGGTGAAAATACTTTTTCGGGCTTAAACCCATGTTTCTTGGAAATGAAGTAGAACAAACTCATCAAATTCACTGAAAACGAGACCTTTTGGACACTTTTTTTGTATTCTTTTTTTAATGTACATTTTGTGTTTGTGTTTTTTTGGTATTAAAATTAATTAAATGTACCTAATTTCTTTTCATTTCTATTCCTTACAGCGGGCATCTATCCTTCTTAGCATTTTTTTATAATGGGGCACCTATCCATATCAACTATCTGTACTTAAAAATGGGTTTCACAAAAAGTATATTCTGCAAAATAACAAAAAATCTACATTTCAAACTTTAAAAATTTGGTGTTCTTTCAAAAAGTGGGGAAAGCCTTTATTTTTTAGCCTTATTTTAATTTACAGCTTATTGAACCTGCACGTAAGTAAATTAATTCAAAAAGATAAATTCAACAAAAAATAAAAACAAATGGATCAAAAATAATCCATATTAAATCCACCCAAAATATGGGTTTTAGTGAGAGGAATCCTTGTATCGACCCGGACGAACATTGTTAACAAGCAGGGCTAGCATGCGACCATCGATAAAGACTCAAATCGACAAGATAAATATTATTTTATTATCGATACTTTCATGTTACCTTAAATGCGCACCATAATCGATAGAATTTCTCGATTCGATACCATGATGAAACCCACAGAATCAAATATTAAAAAAAATACATCCTTTAGGTGCCATATTTTAAGAAACTATCGATGTAAAGGCCCAATTTATCGTTCTCGAATGACGCATGCTAGCCCCACAGCATCGATGCTCAGGAGAGTGGCTCCTTGGCATGTCTTAGTCTGTCGATTTTTATGTTTAGTATACAGAGTGTCCCAGAAATGACACGTTTCCTTGACACTGGAGGTAGATGGACCTAAGGCCTATCAAATAACATAAAAATAGGTTTGGTAAAAGTTCTCTGGTTTTCGAAATATTCGACTTCATATCACTTTTGTGATTTTTTAATAAATTTCCATTTTTTGGTCCTACTGCCTATAGCTGCAATAAATATTTAGTAACGCACGTTTTATTTTTACTAGATTTATCTTTATAAGTTACTTGAGATGATCAAGTAATAATTTTGACAGTAACAAGAACCCTATGCTGAGAAAAAAAGTGAAATATTCTTAATTTAGCCCATTTCGAAAAACTCTACTAAAAAACTGTCTTCTGTGAAAAAAAATTAATGACATTGAAGGTGCGTATAATCTTAAAAAATATGCTTAATTTATGTCCTTTCTAAAAAAAAGTAGCCCTTTTTTAGAACCAAATCTAAGAAAAAATTATTTTTGTCATGCAAGGCGTGCCACCTGGGAAATACAACAAAAATAACAAAAAAAATTTATGACAGAACCACATAATTATCCATTTCTGTCTTTCTTTATTATTTTGCGTAGGCCCTAGCAACCTGAAAATACATCACTTAACAGGTAAAGTGTTAAGGTGTATTTTTTGGCATTCTGAAAATTTCTTAATAGATAACAAAAGTGGTTATATCTCAAAAACCATAGAACTTTTACGAAACCTATTTAGATGTTATCTAACAGGCCTTTGGTCCATCTCAAAATTACAACACAATGTAAATACCTCCCAGCTGATCGTAAGGCACGCGTTATCTGGATAGGTGAAAGATAGCGCGAACCCACTTTCCTTGAAATGCTTAGAATTTTTTATGGAAAAACTATATGTCCAAATAAAAAACCGCTTTTTGTAATCGATTCGGGAAAACGAGTCCTATCTAGGATATTTTTTCTCCAAAGTACTTTTTTGGACACCCTGTATAGGCATGAACTGTAGAACATATCTCAGTCAATAAATATATTAACTTAAAAAAATTAAAGTAGAGTATATCGTTAAGCATTGGTGACGGCTAGCTTGAATCCGAAACCGATCCTGGGTTCGATTCCCAGCCGGTCCAGTTTAAGAAAGGAACTCGCTAAACTAGCTCGGTTCTAGGTGGATACTAGGAAACCCACTAATTCCGCTGTGTGATCTCCACATGCTAATTAAAGTTTATTTTGACCCTTATTATATTTTTGTCCACAGCAACGACGTCGTTACACAACAGCAATTCTATACATTTGATTTCTTCAACTACGCAGGCATCCATCGCCCAGTACAATTATACTACACACCGCGTACATACATAGATGATGTTATCATTAACACTGACAAACAGGGACTTACAGGTAAGCTTAAACATTTAATCTTAAATTATCTGAGTTATGACATGCGATAAATATTTTCTATCAAAACACTTAAACAAGTCGCAAATGACAATGGTTGTTGGATAAATATATAAAAAATCAAAAGGTCCATAGACCTTTTTTTTTATAAGTGACTAAACCCGCGTTTGATCTCAATCTCACCTGATGGTAAGTGACGATGAGGTCGAAGATGAAAGCACACGGGTTTAGGAAGGAACTGGCTCTTTATACAATATTGCCGGAACACATTACCGCTGGAGCGGTAACATTTGGCGGCAGACTTTATATAAAGGGTGGTCGCTAGCCAGGCGGACCCAGAAGGGATCCTACCACCAAGCGAAACCTTGCATTGAGTCAACAAGCCCGTTGCAATTTAAAAGGCCGTGCCAAAAATAAAACTGCAAATTCTTATGTGTCATATTATAAGCACTGCAACATTACTCGTGATATTTCAGGGTTTGTTATCTACAACGTCACATATAAAGGACCAAGTAGTGATGTGAAATGTTTGATCCAATTGTTTAATAAATTGGATGAACAAATTGCTGCGGCTCAGGAGTGTGCTGGTCTGTTGGTAGTGTCCAACGCGCAATTCTGGTGGCCTTATCTAATGAATCCGGAACCAGGATACTTGTATACTTTACAAGTAAGTCCTTCTTATACCTATAGAAAAATGGTGTTATTTATTACAGTGATTCGATTGTTTAAGACAATAAACTGCGTCTAAAAAATGTTAAGATACTGCTTTTCCTTCACCATATCTTCATAATAAGCTTAACAACGTATTCTACCCTATCTCTTAAAACAAGATTCATCACTTCACAAAATTGAATCAAAAAACCGTGGATCATGTCTGCACCGGCTCAACATCTTCCTACAGAAATCTAAGGGACTTTGATAATCCGCTGGCAACAATGCTTGCACCCGTTGGACATGATACGGGTGCATGCGGTTTCTTTTCAAGATTCTATATTATACCGTACTTGTAGCGATACCCGTGCGTCTAGAAACACTGCGAATTGTAGTAGAAGGATCTTGTCTAACTTCCATCATTACCTGATCTTCATCCACCTGTCTAGGTCTTCCTTCACGTCTAGTAACGTCAGGGATAGCGTTCGCGATTAGGATACCGCGCACGATATCTGCGTGGGGCCTCCCGAGCGTTACCGTCAAATAAACCGTAAATAAAATACATTTCTGCCTATTCACGAGCAGTAAAAGCAGCGGGCATTTTCAGAAATTGAGAATAATCGAATACTATTTATGTGTGATAGATAACTGAACAATATTAACAATTAAGAAAAATATCTTTTTCATATAAAATCCTACAAATATTCAAAATCGGTATATCTCAAAAACTACTTAGCCTAGGAAAAAAAAATTGGTGTTTCGGATTTCAGACAACCCCTTGTATCTCCAGTTTTCCGTGGATCCACTATTTACGCCTTCGTTGCCCGTGATTCCACCGCCTGACTAGTAGAGTGAAGGGAAATTTTACTTCCCCTTGACACAGATATTGATATTGGCTGATTAAACGAGAACTATAAAATCTCTCGTGGATTACCTCATTTCCAATGGCACTACTAATACTAAGTAAAAAGTGTATAAAAATATTTAGAAATTTTATTCAATAACATTTTCAATAAGTTTTTTCTTCTTAGTAGATATAACTAAAAAACTAAAATTACCTAAAATAACGAAATTTTAATAAAACAATATAAAAATACAAGACTTCGTAATATTCATCGCAACTTTTCTAATGTGTAACCAACAGTTATTTCGCCATTGATAAATTGAAGTAGAATATTCATAATGTGATCATCATCGGGATTCCCTGTATAGACAGTGTAGAATCTATTAACTTTTCTTAAGAAATAAAAAGAAAAAGGGGAAATTGGGACAATTTTTATAAGTAGTTAAATAATTAATTCTGAACAGGAGAAGAAGATCAATTTTTACTGGTACTGTGGGAATGTATCTTGTGTTTATATGTTTTTGGTGAATTTCGGTATACCAATGAAATTAATTGTCATGCTCAATCTCAAAGATCATTTAATTCTTAATAGCTTTTTTATTTGTCTAATAAAAAAGACCACTTCATTGCAAAATAAATAAATATATTATTATTATTGCACCCTTTTTCTGTTACGTATTATTTTTGAATCTCAATAATAGTAACACGATGATGGGAGACAGCTGTGATGGCGACCTAAAATAATTGTGGCACTTATGTTTCAAGGTTTCTCTTCAAGACACAAAAGGAGCACTAATTGACACGTATTCCCAGAAGGTTGGCATTCGAACAGTAACATGGAGCAATTCCAGCATATTCGTTAATGACATTCCTATCTACTTCAGAGGATTTGGAATGCATGAAGATTCTGATGTAAGTATTTGTACTCTGCTATAAGTTTTCGTCGTATTTTGGTTTCAACTTTAAATTTATTGACTGTGCAGCGTATATTTTTTCTAAGTAGTTTTCTAACTAGTTAAGTACTAGCAAATAACGCCTATCTTTATGCAGTCAATAATCTTAATCAGATTAATCTCCGATCCGATTAATCTTAATCCGGCTGGTGTAGTGGTAACATACATTGCCTTCTATGCCAGAGGTCGTGGGTTCGAATCCCGGCGGCGGCGGATATTTGTGTGATGAACACAGATATAAGCCGTCAAGTCATGTATGTTCTATGTTTATTTAAGTTTATTCTAATAAAAATATGTATTTATTCAATATGTATGTTTATATATTTCTTAAGTATATCAGTTATCTAGTATCCATAACACAAGTTCCTTAAGAAATTTAATTTGGGCTAGATAACACTCATGTCAGAAATATTTATTTATTTATTCTTCATTGCACACAATACCAAAAGGAAAAAAACATTGACACAGATATTGTCGAAGTAGTGGTCCTTTTAAGGTGTTTATTGCCCTGCAACTTATACTCTTCAACTTGTTATATTACAGCTCAGAGGCAAAGGTTGGGATCCAGTGCTATGGGTAAAGAACTTTAACCTGATTAAGTGGGTTGGTGCAAACGCATTTAGAACGTCCCATTACCCGTACGCTGAGGAAATTTATCAAATGGCAGACAGTCACGGAATTATGATTATTGATGAATGCCCTAGTGTTGATACTGAGTAAGTATTCAATGAATTTATTGTGGTAATTGTTTTTCTTGAAATTGTTTTAGTTTCAGCATTATAACTTATTTCCATTAATTGTCATTGCTTCAACAATATTTTTTAAACAGAAAAAGTTTTCAGTTCGAACCTATTTAATTCTTTAAACATGTATATGAGCAAAGTTACGTAAATAATTAAGATACTCCCACCCCACACAGCTTGACGACCATTTTGGCGATGAGGTAACACTGTCTGCCTCAGACGCCAGTGGTCGCGAGTTCGATGCCCGCACATTACAAATATTCATGTTCATATAACATGTTTGTTTGCATTGGTCTGGGTATAATGTATGGGAGACCGGGTCAAGGCCGTATAGCTAAGGGTCTGGACATGTAGCTCATCCGTTTCAAAACGCAAAGGTATAAAATCAACGTGATGACCTCCCAGACGGCGACACCCTGTCAGTTGCACGGATTCTGCCTTCGCTCATGTGCTCGGACGTGGAACTTCTTCTTTCTCAATCGGGGAACATCATTGCGCACTATGCGATCGTAATACGAATTAATATTTATTAATTTAATTCAGTCAGACTCATTTGGTACCCATTACAATTAACATATTTTAGAAAAAAATAAAATAAGACAATAATTTAGATGAAAAAGCTAATAACCACTTTTACTGGTTTTGCCCCGCCCCCTCTGTAATATGTGTCTACTTAAAAAATTATAGAATAATTATCCGCTGTCAACTACCTATACCTAACACAAACTGTAGACGCGATTCTTCTGAACCCTTTACACGACCGCTCACCGTGCCCATAAATGGGGACTGTATGTGCGGCAGATGGTAACAATAAAATAAAATAAGACTAGGCCTGATATAAGACTATAGTTTAGTGAAACTCCGCGTACCTCAGGCTGGTCTCCCAACTGTGGGCTGCTGCTATCGCGCTTCTTGCGTCGTACGGCTCACTGTGCTGTCTGAAGTGAACTTAGCACTAACTCCCCGAGGAGGGACGCAGACGATGCTAGTTTATAAAGTCTCATAACACAAGAACAATTTTACACGCCAGAACATGGGTGATAATGCAACTCGGAGCGCGCGCAGGTCAAACAATCAATCACACGTCCAGCTGTAGCGGGATCCGTCATGGACGAACTGCCTCTAAACCCTTCAGCAGAGGGCGCTGTGGTAACAACCTAGGTGTTGTGAAGGAAATAAAAGCATGCCCAATCGACTAACTAAATCAATTTAACTTAATTCCAATGAAAACCAATAGGTTACTTTAGCACTAGATAGCGCTGTGTGAATATTATTATGAACAAAAATTTCCAACATCCTGCTAAGTCCTTAGCACTTCTACCATGACTTCCAAGAAGGAAAAGATTTTCTGTGAAATTATGTTCTTAGTTACATAAGTGTAAGTAGATAGGTGCGTATTCTTCTGTAGGTACAGATTTTATTTTATAACCCCTGGTGTTCTGCCTACCCCATAAGGGATACAGGCGTGAAGTTATGTATGTATGTATGTACAGATAATCTCGATATGCAAGTTTCCCTTACTTGCCATGAGAAGTTTACATGGCGAGTTTTACTGACACTAATTCAAATCATTAATTCTTTAAAACCTGTGTTATCAGTTGCGGTAGAATTAATCCGAGTATAACTTTTTTTTACAGCGGCTTCTCAAATGAACTTCTACAAAAACATATGCAGTCCCTCACAGACCTTATAAGAAGAGATAAGAACCACGCTAGCGTAGTTATGTGGTCCATTTCGAATGAACCCAGAACAGCGAACAGGCTGTCCGGCCCGTACTTCAAGTAAATATTACTTTATCTTATTTAGGTTCCGTATTTATAAAATTTGCTTCCATGCTGGACTAGAAGCGAAAGAAAAACATAGAATGTGCCAGGTGCTTCTCTTCCCGGGCATACTGTAAAAGCCAGTTAAGGGAGAGAGGTTTTATTGGCGTATTTGCGGGCGATAGGCTGACCCCCTTTCACTGCAATATTCTCTCTCCATCTCAATGCAATACCTCCAAATTTGTCAAAAGTGACACCAGATGGTTTTGTAGCCTCTGGTGTTCTGTCCTACCCTATAAGAGATACAGGCGTGAAGTTATGTATGTATTTATAAAATACTCCTAACTTTGGGACCTCTCTTTTAAGATCTATTAAATATATGTAATTCCACTTCCTTAATTTCCAGTTTCGATACTGTTTTTTATCCGTTTAAAAATGTAAAGCCCGCGTTTGACATCAATCTCACCTGATGGTGAGTGAAAATGACAGCATATGGATTTTGGAAGGAACTGGCTCTTCATAAAATATTGCCGGAGCACTTCACCGCCGGAGTGCTGTAATAACAAGTTTCCTTTTAGTATTGAAGTCTGGCCAGCACCTGTGCCAAATGAAATAGTTCTGGAATACCATTAAGAAAACACTTCAACTAACTTTTGATTAAATTGTTAGCTACTTTTCGTGTACAAAAACAAAAACAAAACTACTTGAATCGACAATGACCTCAGGTGACTGACGACGCCACATTTAAGTCATATTTTCACTGACATTCCTATATTTTTGATTTCTGCTTGGACATAAAAGATGATCTCAATCAAAAAAACTAGAAAAACAAACTGAATTCATAAAATATTGGCATACCTATGTTTGAGAAATAGTAAAAGTGGTGGTATGACGTAAAACCAAAAATGTGTTAAGTAATTTCGAGGCGTACCGCCACGCCCCGGTAGCTCAGTGCAAGAGCACTCGTCCAGCAAACGAGAGGTCCCAGGCTCGATTACTGGTCGGGTGATTTTTATTTAACACAATATTTTAATTTATTTAAGAATAATTAAAAATTTTAAATGTAAAAACTTTAAAATATTTGTAAACATTGCAATGCTTCACTTTAACTGAGATTCACAATTTCTGTAAAGAAATTGGTCTCGGGTGGTCTTAGCTGCAAAGCTATACCATTAGATGGAGCTAGGTTAGCAATATGACGTAAAACCAAAAATGTGTTACGTAATTTCGAAGCGTACCGCCAGGCTCCGGTAGCTCAGTGGAAGAGCACTCGTCAGGCAAACGAGAGGTCCCAGGTTCGATTCCTGGTCGGTTGACTTTTATTTAACACATTTTTTCAATTATTTAAGATTAAATAAACATTTTAAATGTAAAAACTTTAAAATATCCGCAATTTTTTTATACCTTATACTGTTTTATTTTAGCGAGGTTGTAAAACATGTGAAATCTATGGATTTATCAAGACCTGTAACGATCGCTATTTCTCAGCAGTACAATATCGATAACGCTGTAAGTATGCTGAAATCATACTTTATTGTTTTCCATTTTCATATTCATATTTAATAATAGGTATGCAATGACTAAATTAAAAAAGGTTTATCAATATATGTATATATAGTATATTTCATTACGAGTGCGGAAAGCCTTCGCCTGCGCCTCGGCTCGTGTAGACATTTGTCGGAATTCTTTGCAATGACGGTTCCGCACGTGTACTGAACAACTATTTTTAATACAGTTGCGAAAAAATTAAGCAATTTTATAAAATATACAAAATGGCGCCAGCCGTGAAAGATTATAAACAGAGATTTTTTTGTTTTGTTTACCCATTCTGGGTAGGCAAAGGGAACTATGCCCATACAGCCAAGTCTTTAGTAGATTTTTGTATTGACATGAAATAAAAATGAATTTAATGAGATAAAATGAAATGAAACCTAACCTAACTCATTGCATCAAATCATTATATCTGATATTGAAACAAATTAGTACTTAGCTTCTTTTCAGAAATATTTGCATGAATCGTAAAAACTTCTATGAATTTTTTTTTGTAAAAACTTCGTGGTTGATTTTTTTCTTTTTAATAGACATTATTTTGACATTTGAGAAAGAGAACGCACGAGTGCGGAAAAGGTAAAGAAAAATCACAAGTGTGTAATAGCCCACATCCCGAACGCTCAACGTCACTGCAATACGCCACTTTTTGAGCAACTGTATTAAAAAAACTGTTCCGTTACTGACTGAGGTACTGAGTGACTGACAGACAACGTACAGCCGTAACTACTGGGCGTAGAGAGCTGAAATTTGGAACATATATTCTTTAGGGGATGTAGGGGTGCACTAAGGAAGGAATTCTCGAAATTCCCACGGGAACGGGAAATATAGGACTCTTTAGTTTGTATGAAAAATCTTATTCCTTGAGTGCACCGATGTGAAACTTGGTGTAAAGGTTTTTCAATGTGTGTCTGGTTGTGTTATGAAAGTAATTCCCGAAATTCCCCCGGGAACGGGAAATATATGATGTTTTAGTTTGTATGAAAAAATCCCATCCCTTGAGTGCAC
The DNA here is from genome assembly GCA_944452665.1 of Stenoptilia bipunctidactyla. Lineage (NCBI taxonomy): Eukaryota > Metazoa > Arthropoda > Insecta > Lepidoptera > Pterophoridae > Stenoptilia > Stenoptilia bipunctidactyla. The sequence continues at coordinate 19,431,853 of OX101729.1, forward strand.
GGATGTGATACTTGATATAAAGGTTCCTCATTAAGTGTCTGTTTGTAATATGGAAGGAATTCCCGAAAATCCCACAGGAAGGGGTTGGACTTTTTAGTTTGTATGAAAAATCTTATTCCTTGAGTGTACGGATGTGATGAAGAAACATCAAGAAAAAAAAATCCCAAAATTCCCACGGGCACGGGAAATATATGATTTTTAGTTTGTATGAAAAAAACTTATTCCTTGAGTGCATGGGTGTGATACTTGGTATAAAGGTTCTTTCAGTGAGTGTCTGGTTGTATAGTTTCTGAAATTTCCACGAGAAGGGTAGTTAAGCGCATACGAAGTTGCGGGATAAAGCTAGTTTTCTTATAAAATTAACAAATAACTGCCTGAAGTTGTAAACAATCTCCCTGGATAATCCTTGTTGTATTTTTTGTTTTAAATTAAAACCTTTTCATTGTTAATGATACAGTTTTGGTATCTTTGTGCCTTTCTCTCATAAAAAGTTTTAATTAATTTACTTTACAAGCCATTTTTCAATGTATTCAATCTTTAGCTTACAATACCCATTATCTAAAGTCTAAAGGATTTTATTATGACAGCTTAGGTACTAAGATTTAAACTCTACTTAAGTAAAGATATTAAAGAGTGCTATTGACAGCAAGTCTATACTTGAATGCTTAAGAAAGCTAGTATAATACGGGCCTAAGTTACCTGAACTAATTGTCACCCTACATTTCAGGCTCAATATTTAGACATAATATCATTTAACCGCTACAACGCTTGGTATTCAGAGACTGGTCGATTAAGCATTGTAACAAAGAAAGTGGTGGACGAAGCGAAACACTGGCACAAAACATTTAAAAAGCCCGTTCTGATGTCGGAGTATGGAGCGGACACTATGGCTGGACTGCATTTGGTACGTTTATAATTTAAGTACATATTTTAATTGTCTCCTGATATTATAAAGGTGAAAGTTTATGTGACTCTTCCATGCTGGACTGGGAACAAAGAAAAAACATAGAGTGTGCCAGTTGCTTCTCTTCCTGGGCATACTGTAAAAGTCAGTTAAGGGACAGAGGTTGGTTTGGAGATTTTTTGTGAGCGATAGACTGACACCCTGTCACTGCAATTAGTCTTTATCCATCATTATAATGCCTCCAAATTTATCAAACGTGACATCAGATGATTTAATAACCTCTGGTGATCTGCCTACCCCATAAGGCGTGAAGTTATGTATGTATGTATGTAAGTTTATGTGAATGGATGGATGTTTAATACCCTTTCAATCAATTTTAGAGTTGAGAGCGATGGAAGTCGTTGTTGCGCCGTGATGCATATCAAACGATATCGCAGGTTAAGCGCGCTCGGCGCGGCCGGTATTAGGATGGGTGACCCCCGACATTTCATCACGACTTCCGTGCTTCGGAGGGCACGTTAAGCAGTCGGTCCCGGGTGCTGTATACTTGTATACAGTAGTCGTTAGGGTTTGCCAGAAGCCATTTTCGGCACCCTGAATATTCTGCCTTCCACCAACCAGCACTGGGCCAGCTTGGTGGATTACGGCCTCAACCTCCTCATCACCTAGAAAGGAGACTCATAGCCCTGCAGTAGGCGCATTACACGGAGTTGTGATGATGGCATTTTGGATGTCTACTTGTCTAATTAGAAAGCAGAAATTTCGCCCATAGATAGGGAGTATAATTCGACGGCCTCTACGGCCAGTTTTCAAAAGAACAATTCAAAACTGTCGCGGGTTTGGGTGTGTACTAGGATAATGCCTAGTTCCGCTGTGTGGTCTCTTATCAAACTCAACACACAGAAGCTTATATAAAAGTTTACTATGGGTTCACATAGTTCGTGTGTCCTCTGGCTAATTGAAAATGTAGGGTATTAGGTTAGGTACACACCTATAATAATCAACGAATGCAGAGGATTTAAAAAAAACGACTTTGCGTCAAAACTTTAGCTGAAGTACAAGGTCGTCAATGTACAAATATAGTACGAATCATACATATTTTTTCAATAAAATTAAATTTTTCGGGATGTAGAATTCCTACTCATTTGATTTCGATGAAATTTATATGGGAACCTCCTCTTTTTGGAAATCGGTTGATCAACAGATAAAAAAATCCCCAGATAATCACATCAACTACATGGCCCCAAACTAAGCAGAGCTTGTGATATGGAATACCATGTAGTGAACTAGGGGGGAACCTAGAATATAAACTATATAGGTAGATAAACGCCCGGAACATTTTTTTTTTCTTGTTCCCTGCGGGTATCGAATCCGCAAGCACTTGCGTCTGGGGCAGACAGTGTGTTACCCCATCGCCAAAGTGGTCGTCGATAGATACACTTGTTGTTCCGAGCCGCTGGAATAATTATGATTTTTAGAACACGGTCATAACTCGCATGTTTTTTTCAAATATGCTATCCTTTTAATTGTTATATTAACAGATTTAATTCTGCTTCTATATTCCTTTTGCAAAGACAGGGCCTTACCAGCTGTTTTGTCTGTTTAATTCTGTTCGTAGAAAAACAAAAAAATAATATTTTCATTCGAAGTGCCTTAAAGGCTTGATGGTTTTAGTACCTATATATTTGTAGTCATGAGTGCGATTCTGACGTTACAATAGACTTTTTATTAATCAACTTGAATCTGGGTTTCTGCAAGTATCTAGTTCTGCTATAAGCTCTTCTTGAAACAATAATATTTTTTTTTTTTAAGTGACTAAACCCGCGTTTGACCTTAATCTCACCTGATGGTAAGTGACGATGAGGTCGAAGATGAAAGCACACGGGTTTAGGAAGGAACTGGCTCTTTATACAATATTGCCGAAACACATTACCGCCGGAGCGGTAACATTTGGCGGCAGACTTTATATAAAGGGTGGTCGCTAGCCAGGCGGACCCAGAAGGGATCCTACCACCAAGCAAAATATTTATTTATAATATTTAACGAATGACAAAAGATTAAATGTTAAAATAGAATCTTAAACGGTTTTGTCCGCTTAGAATGTCCCTATCAAAGGTACCATTCGGTGATAAGACCCTTTCAGAGTTCGCCTGACTAGCGACCACCCTTCATATAAAATCCCAATCAATCAATCAACAGCCTGTAGACGTCCACTGCTGGATATAGACCTCTCTAAAGGTTGTCCACATTGCTCGGTCCCGCACCGCCCTCATCCAGCGTTTACCAGCGACTTTGACCCGGTCGTCGGTCCATCTTGTGGGGGGCCTGCCTACGCTGCGTCTCGCAGTACGTGGCCGCCACTCGAGAACTTTTCTGCCCAACGGCCATCTGTTCTGCGAGTTATGTGATCTGTCTATTGCCATATAAGCTTTGCAATCCTTCTGGCTATATCGGTGACTTTGATTCGCCTGCGAATCTCCTCATTCCTGATTCGATCCCGCAGTATATAATATAAAGTCTGCCGCAAAATATAACCGCTCCGGCGGTGATTTGTTTCGGCAATGTTTTATGAAGAACCAGTTCTTCCTAAGCCCGTGTGAACCTCATCTGCGTTTAACATCAGATCAAACGTGAGTTTTGTAATCGATAAAGAATGCAAGGATCCCTTAATTATTTCCTATTCTATTTATTTCTAGGAACCTAATTATGTCTGGTCAGAAGAATTTCAAGTGGCCCTGATGTCGGAACATTTCAAAGCTTTCGATGAACTGCGGCAAATGAAATTCTTCGTCGGCGAGTTCATTTGGAACTTTGCTGACTTCAATACTGCACAAAGTAAGTAAATAAAAGTGGTTCAAAGAAGAATTTTTAGCTTTTTTGAATTGTAACTTGACATTATGATCAAAGAAAAAAATGCAAAGTACCTCCGTAATGTAATTCATGATATTGTCTTCAGTTTTCACGATTCATAATCTAAAATAAAATACTTTTTTAACGAGGACAGTAGCTCGAGACCTCGGGTTGCGCAAAGATACCGAAACGTAAGGTTTAAATGTTAAATATATATTACATGCGATAAATACTGACAAAAGTGTTTGAATTAACGTAATTTATTGATTTAAGACCAGATTAATTCGCGTCGCTTCTGACCTAAGTGTCTGTCAAGATACGAAAACGACCGTAACGAGGTAAAATGTTTTTTTTACACAATGCCGATGGGGCGATTCTCCTCTATGCCACTTGGCGAACAGTGAACATAAAGACGAGATGATCAAGGTCCATCTAGTCCAACCAGATTCCAAAGGACAGTAAATAGAGTCGTATCAACATGGGAAACAACTCAGCTGTGCAGGGTCTTAAGACCACTTTAGGAATACCATTTGGACCGCTAGCTCTTGTCTAGGTGTAGCAAGGATTTAAGAACCTCCTTTAAGCAATAATAAATGACACGGGATGGGGTGTGATTTTTCCTAAGCTATCAAGACGAGAGTTTTCCGCAAAGGGGCTAGCCAATAAATATTCTTTCTCCTTAGTAGTGTGGGCTAAAAATCCGTCAGGCTTCCCGAGAAGTTTTATTTCCAGCAGGGGATGATTCTATTCTGTCGCCGATACAGACTATGTAAACGAGCTATTATAGATTATCACTTTAGGGACTTGGCGGCTGCTTTTTATTGTGTTCATGCTTTGCTTCTGAGGTAAAAAAAATTGCCAATATGGTTAAGATGAGAAGAAATGTCGCATTTCATTCCAATTTGCCGTCTTTTAACACCATACTCCCCTGGAACCTTTTAGGGGTATGTCAGCGGTCAGACATCCCTAAAATTGCAGTGTCCGTCACACTGAATATTTGTCAAGATCCGCTGTCCCGCAACGTCAGATACGCGTGAGGAAGATATCAGGCTGTGAGATCGCATAAGCTAGCTAAACTTATAAGCCTCTCTTCCAACATAGTCAGCGTCCTGATACGGATATGACGTGAGCGTGAGAATATTCCCTAGGAATATCAACTACGCTTTGGAAAAATGTTGCTAGATCTCATCTGCTACTTCGCTAAGATATTTCACGAGCCTCGTTGTTTCCCGATCTCCACTTTGTGAGCGATAAATACCAGAGTAGACCAATTGGTCTAGGCCGGTTTTGATGTGAACCCACCTAATACGCTGACCTAAAACGCTGACAACAGATCGCGACACTGGTATACATGCAAATTTCCGGCGTGCGGGCGGAAATAAGACTCCTTTCTTACTCAAGTTATATCAATGAAACCATACTCTTCTTTGGATTTTTCGTCCGTAATTTTATGGAGTGAATAAGGAGCGGTACAGAAGCTGAGTGAAGTACTACGAATGGAACTGAGCAACTCATTAGGAGCAATCAACCATAGGCGAATTCGCTTGGAAGCTACGGGGATGGTTGAAAACCCCTCGGTGTTGCCCTCGGGTCCTCTTTAACTAATGTGAAATATTATTAAATGCGATTGATCTGGTTAAAAAGTGAGTTATTTAAGATTATTCCTATGAATCGTGAAAACTAAATAGACCCATTTAAGTTACTTTTAACTAGGCTCTTTACAAGTATGTCGCCCTTTTAAGTATGATAATTTTTCAATCTTCACCTCTTTATTGCGCACGCTATCACTCAATTTCACTCCACACATGCTTCTCAAAGCGCTCAGCTCTCACCTGGCACACCCAAGATTTACTATCATACATAAGTGTTGGCACCAAACTCTCTCAAGTACGGCATGTAGAGCCTTAACTTTGCTTGCTTTAATCGAGCACAAGGCGCCATTAACACAATTTCCTGTTTTACCCTCCTTTCAATATCACTTTCACACTTGTAAAAAAGGACCTCAAGTACAATTAATAATAAGTATCATTCATAGAAACGATTTTTGCAAAAAAAAGTATGTACTTTTAACAAGGAAATGAATATATTGGCTAATACTACGTCGTAATATTAACAATGAAATGCTGCGTCGTCCCAACAAGCACAAGTAGCATTACAATAGATCACATTTAGTATAACTCTGAACTTGAGGAATTAATAAACAGTTAGAATGGTTCAACCGAGAACTTAGGGTTACGAATTACGCTATGTCTGTATAAGAGCGACATAGAAGTAGGAACGGATACTGTTGTTACGGGATCAGAGTTACAGTAGCTTCTAAAAATGCTTACTTACAGCAGTTATCGGGTTGGTTTCATATGAGTATTTTAGTGGCAGTAAAATATGATAAATGCTGAATAAAGGCGTACAAATAAACCACTCTAATGCTAGCATATGAAAAGAGTCACTGTGAACTACTATACAGCCAACAGTTTTAGATTGGTGTACAGAGCGATTAAACGCAAAAAGTTCCATATTGGTTCACGCTCACTGTGTTATTATCCTTTTTTCAAAGCTGCTCAAAGGTGTTTTATTAGCACACGTCAACACCAAAGGTATTTCAAAATTCTCATCTTACTTAGAAATAGTCTCTTAGGTATACCTCAGTAGGTATACCTTTTTCAGACAGCATTTTATTTTTAGTGTTTTAACTTTTATGTTTTGCAAAGGATTCCTAAAACTACAATATAAATATTAATAAAAAGTAATGAATTAAAGCAGTTGACAAATTATGGCTTTAGTGTTGATAGAAAACAATATAAAACTAACATTAGGCAGGCAAGCAGTATATTAGCTCACTTCAACTCTTATTTAATGCCACAAACATTAAAGACGAAATGGGGTGTACCTACTCTTGTACAGCCATGGTAATTAATTCAGCATTAAAAGGCTTCACACAGGTTTCTGATGAAATCGCCATTTTGTTACAATCTAAATTCATATCATAAATAATATTCTTGTTGATATATGTTTTTCTAAGGATATTTTGCTTTAAATTACGCGTGACATATACGCTTTTTTTAATATAACTACAACTTAGTCAAATTTAACATATAAAAATATTCATACAAAAATATATTTATATAGACATTGTCGTTATACTATTTTCACAATATTTCTAATTAAAAACGAAATAACTTGTTGTCCCGTGAAAAATGTGTTATAAAACCATATAAACATTTACAGTGAGCTTTCGTTCCCAAATTTTTTCACATTAAAATAGTGTACTACAAGTTACGACTTAACACAAAACCTCACTCGCCATCTTACTAATATTATAAATGTGAAAGTTTGGATTTATGCATATTTGTTCCTCAATCATGGCTGAACAGAATAACGGATTTTGATGAAATTTGGCATAGTGTACAGTCTGGAATAGCACATAGGCTACATTTTATCCCAATATTCTCGAAGGATTCAAAACTGCGCGTTACTGCATATTTATTTTACTAACTGAGTGTTAGTTGCTGACTGCAAACTGAACACCAAAAGGTTTCAGCAGTTTGCTGACTGCAAACTGCTGAAACCTTTTGGTGTTAAGCCAACACCTTCTCAGGAACTGATCTTAAGGAAAAGACTTGATGCGTACATCCAAAATTTTACATCTGTTTCATTCATTACTCTTGCAATTAATATATTTGCATACATTTTGCCTACCATACTAAAAAAAGCTAATGAAACGGAAATTTTTGCATTCCTATTATATGGTCCTAGCATCAGTCACCTGGAACACGGCTAGACCGCCAACTCTTATTAAATAGTTGGTTCTGGTACTGGTGTTTGCAGTAACACCTTTCTTTACCTATATTGAGCATTTCGGCATCTATCCTAATGTACCCTGCTTCTTTACCCAATTTCAAATTTGCCATTGCTTTCATTACCTCTTTCATACTTATCTTACTTTCATGATTGGTTTCACCTACATCCAATAACATCACTCGCATTTCGCTCACATACATTCTCAAACAAAACATCCCTTCCACTGATTCATTATAAATCTTTATGCTTGCTTACAATACTCCCGTCCTGGTCCCTTAATACACCTTTCGGGCTCTTCTGACTTAGTGTCAGACCAGAACAATTTGGGATTGGCTCGAAAGTTTCTGAGAATTTCTTGTCAAGCTTGTTCTTCTTTCCATTGTTCACTATTTTTGCTGCTGTTTCATTTCCATTTCGTATTCTTGTACTACCTCTCAAAGCAAGTAGATCTATCCACACTCTCTTCTTTTCCAGTACAATATCTCTCACTTCATTCAACCACTCTTTACAATCTATACATACGTACAAGTGGGTACTCTAACCATTTTCGAGCAGATCTAATACTCTTAAGGCGACACATCGAAATGTTTTTTCTTGAAATGTTAGCACCTTAACACGCGGACATAAGGTCGCGTATTGCATAGAAATCGCCACCATCGACACCGCTCAGATACTGAAATCGTTTCAAAAATCGATAAAAATATAATTGTTAATGCTATGTAAATTTTGAGCAACCAAAGTTTGAACAATAATGTGGAGATTGTATTTAAGTTATTTCTAGGCATATAGATTTCATAACTACTTAGTAATTTAAGAAGAAAAAGTATTTTATTAGACGTGTTTTCGAAAAAAAAAACTATCGAGTCAAAATCATTAAATCATGTTTTTGAGCAAGCAAAGTTTAGATAAAGATATGAATTTACACATATCAAAATTTCAGATCCGCTCGTCTTGCCATATTCTCATAGTTTGCGATGAAAGTCAATGCATTTTTTTAATATGTCACCTTAAGAACACAAAAAAATGGTCGTTTCTGACTTTCACACCAAGATACACTCACGTATCCTTCACTTTCATTCTCAACCGTTCTTCCACGATAACAAAGTCATTCATATTTCTCATAATGTCACCACCAATTATACATATAAAATTATGTGACTAACTATAGTATTAGTCACCACAAGCTTTCTTCCCATTTCTAAACATTTAAAAAATAAATTTACTAAACATACATAATTACATCCTCACAGCATATACACGAGTAGGCGGCAACAGGAAGGGTATTTTCACTCGACAGCGCCAGCCTAAGGCCTCTGCACATCACCTACAGACACGCTACTTGACTCTGGCAGCCACTGATGCAGGTATCCCTGCTCCGGGACCTGCTAACTACATCAGTGACTACCTACCATTGCCTCGAGAAGAACTATAAACAAATTCATCAAGGACACTGACAAGTTAGTCGAAATAACAGCGTGAAAATAATCATAAAAACACATACCTACAGTTTACACAATTTTCTCAAGAAGCGCTAAATCGATTTTGATGAAACTTCTATAGGACCACCTCTGAAGTATTATCTATACGAATCTACACGAAGTGTAATGAAACAAAATCCATCAAATCTAGTTATAATAAAAGACATAATGGCGTAACAAACATACTGTCCTCTATTCTGGAGTATGCTGAAAACAAATATTCTAAACCTACGTAATTACATCCTCAGCATTTACTCGAGTAGGAGGCAACAGGAAGGGTATTTTCACTAGACAGCGCCAGCCTAAGGCCTCCGCACATCACCTACAGACACGCTACTTGACTCTGGCGGCCACTGACGCTGGCGGGCCCGCCCCTGGACCAGTTAACTACATCAGTGATAACCTGCCACTACCTAGAGAAGAACTATAAGCAAGTTCATCAAGATTACTGACGAGTTACAAGTCCGGAGGTAAATGAAGGTCCGTATTATGAAAGCTTTCTTAGGGCGCTCGCGCAGCGTGCTGTTTTATTTCATCTCATAAAGCATGAGGTACGTGAGGTGGCCCCACGGGACACATATCCGTGCGATGGAGCACGTGAGCGGGGATGTTTACTAGAAACTTGGCACAAATAATCCATAGTATCGGTCGGCATCGATCGTACACCCGCGCGATCGAAATTGTACTGGCAATTTAAAAAAGTACAATTTCGATCCGGCACTGCAATATACAGGAGTCCATGGTATTACACCGCGACGGATTGACAGCAATGGAACACACATAGACTTGCGGTCAATTCTCCATAAGGAACTTCAAAAATACTTAGATTTCAATCAAATATGAGTAGACCTTCATAATACGAGCCGTAGTTGGGTTTAGTTAGAATTTACCTAGATTTCGTAATTTATTAGTCGGATACAATCATTTGTAATGTTAGATGTATAGTCACGTCTAATGAAATGTGCATAGGTATACATTTTCACTGGACGATTTACCCTATTAAAACCGAATAAGTAGCGATACATTGCAACAGACATGACTGTACCTAGTTGGTTTTAAACGCAATACACACTGCACCCGCCGGACCGCTGACCTATGTCGGCAACATTCGCTGGCAGGCTATATTAATTAAAAGGACCATGTCAGCAACTTGTGTGTGCGTGCGCAAGCGCTCAGTTTCCTCTTCATTTTAAGTCGGGCGTCCGCGGAAGTCTCAGTGTGTATTGCGCGTTAAAGCTGCAATCATTCAGACATGCAATGTTGGATTTCTGGAATTACCTTATTATTATTATAATTATTAATTTTTAGTGGCCCTATAGTGCCTCGTTTCATTACCAAATTGTAGTAGACGTATACTTATAAAATGTAAGTAGAATAATAACATAATTTAGCTATTGTAGAAAATTAATCCATTTTTGTGAGAGAGATGATTTTTCCTATTTTTAAAATATATATATATATTTAGATTTAAGTTAGAATTGCCTACAATATTAAATTTTGGATCTATTACAGGTACAACACGCGTACCTAGACTAAAAAGCTTTTATAACGGTATGGTTTCAAGTGAACGCATCGTTTGCTAATAACAAATTCGGTTACGAAAACATTGTTCCGTGGAAAAAAAAAACTTGAAAAATTATAGCCTTCCTCAAGAGTTAGGCTATGAGATGCACTGTGACATGATTAGATATATTAAGTAAGTTATAGATTATGTTACTTAATAAAATATTTATTTTCAATGTCTTGAAAGGAAAATTCAACAGACTTAGGTACTTACTTGAATCTGTTACCACCGGTTGCGCGCATTTATTTTTTCAGTCTTTATATTGTATTGAGAGCATTGCATTATTACACTGCAATGCTTTCAGTTTTATTAATAACTATAGTTAGTCCTAGCTATATGCTATAGCTCTTTCAAATATCCATTTAAAAGGAAGATAATGTATAACTTTAAGTCTTCATCATCATTTCCCATTTGGTCAGATGAAGGATAAACATTAACTATAGGTGCTACCTAATATATTACATAGGTTAGTATTATTAATATATTACCTGTTCTTCCAATCCTGTTAGACGTGTATAATACATACACTATTCAGACTTACATGTCACTGCCAGTTTATATATGTATAATAACTATTATTATACATATATATATATATTAAAATATATATATGCAACCCATAAGACTCACACCTAACTAGAATGGGGCCGCATAGGTGTTTAAGAATGAATGCATCTTTTACCGTGAGTAAAGTTAAAGGTTCACAGTTCAACCGTATGGGTTGCAGGTACGTACTTTTAAGACCATTAATGATGATCTTACAATGATATCATCCTGGAGTTACCGGCATGGCCTGACTGTTAATCCAACCAAAACACAGGCGATTATAATTGGTAGTACAAAAATGTATAACAAAATTGATTTTAAACTTTGTCCGAAAATTAACTTCAATGGTATTAACATTGACTGGAGTAAAAGTGTAAAAAACCTTGGGGTCTTGCTTGACAACAATTTCACTTGGAAACCACAAATTGATGAAGTGAGCAGGAAGATGTTTGCAGCCACTGGTTCGTTGAAACGTCTGCGCAACGTCTTGCCAATACCTACCAAAACTTCAATTGCCCAATCCTTATTCCTTCCTATTTTAGATTATGCTGATGTCTGCTACCTGGATATTACTGAAGCCCAACTAAACAAACTTGAGCGGCTACAAAATTTATGCATTAGATTTATATTTGGTTTACGCAAATATGATCACATATCAGAATACCGCAATAAACTCAAGTGGCTTCCAATTCGCTTTCGCCGGAATACTCATATCCTCTGTCTTCTTTATCGCGCGCTGTTCAATCCTTCTTTGCCGAGGTATTTGTCAGAAAAGTTTGATTACATTCACTCCGCTCATACGCGTAATTTGAGATCTCGTAATAATTTAAAGCTATTGATGCCGATGCACTCGACAGATTTCTATGGCAAATCATTTACCATCCACGCGGTACGTTTATGGAACGAATTACCATTGCAAATCAAATCTGCACAAACGTTACCTACCTTTAAAAAACTTGTGAAGATGCATTACTTATCCAAAGTTGAAGAATTGCCCTAATTTTAATATGCATTTTCCTATTATTATTAAATATGTATTTCACAAATATTTATGGTTATTGTAAATATTATGTATATGTATGTATGTGTATGTATATAGATATATATGTGTGTATGTATATTCTTATAAGAACTTAATTACTTATATATTTATTACATATATTGTACGACATGACACGGTTTTACGCACCTGAAATCCTCTACCCTAAGGTTGTCTGTAAGAGATCGCTTCTTTAGCGATAAGGCCACCTCTTGTACCTACTCTAAGTTTTTTATTTCTGTTCATTGTCTAAACATTTGTTTGTAGTTGTGCAATAAAGAGTTAATTATTATTATTATTTTGTATACTTATAACTACTCGCCTTTCGGCGGAAAAGACCCGACAATCGGACCAGTCGGTCGGGGATCAGGGCAAGAGATTATTATTATTACGTAACTTAAGAGCTCTTATCTCTACATGGTGTCCCACGGCTATGGGATATCAAGGGAAAGAACCGTAGATGTCGTAGATAGAGAGTATTTTGCTTTTTATGATTTTTAAATATTATTAATTCTGATTTTCCTCTATTTTACATGATTTTCCTCTTTTATAAAAATAATAAAAAATCGTTTTATTTCAGACCAAGTCCATAAGTTAGTAGCACTACTTAAAACTATGTTTGTGAAATTAAAACATAGAACAATGAATGGAATACCTAATTAATTAAATCCTATGTTAGTTTTATAACCAAAACATTAAAATTGAAATAAGATAACATATACAAATTAAAATCAAATAAAAATTAAAATTTAGAAAATCATAAGAATAAGTACGGCAAATCTTTTGACTTCTGCAGTTTCACGTAGGTGCCTATGTTTTTAATTTGATTAAAATGATAAAAAAAGGTAACTATGTATTTTTTTTACAAGAAGTTAATATATTCGCTAACATATTAAGCAACGCATGGTCACTCTAAATTGTGAATGAATACCATTAAAATAAAGACGACTACGCGCTACTACAAAACATCTTGTAGTATCTACTATGTCGTAGTATTATCAATGAAATGCCACGTCGTACTATCTATGTTCATCAACAGCGACTATTTGAAAAAAGTTTAAGGTGCCATATTTTAATTTTTTCGAACTGAGCAATACTAAAATAAATATGCAGGTACGTTTATATCGTATCAAAGAAAATAATATTTAAATTTGGCTGGTGACTAAAAAACAACCCTGTATTTTGCAACATTACCGAATGTCGTATGTTTGGATTTTCCTTGCTATAAATTATTATTGTAAATTTAATAGCTGTATTATGTATAATAATTTTAAGTCTATCTTTTGAATCTAAACAGGTAATATAACACATAACCACAGTGGGCCAAGAAAGAGGTGTATCAGATTTGGTTTGGTTTCTTAGTCTTTGAAAACAACAAGGTTCAAACTAGATATCACTGAAAGAGATGCACAGTTTTTTTATTTATATTTATTTATTTATTTAATCATGACCCATTTTGCTGATAATTCGTTTGAAACTGTGAAACTTGTAAGGTCTATCGCTTATAATGCACTTAGGACATTTTAGATACTGTACGAATTCTGTACTCAGTAAATATCAGTGTCGAAAAAAATTATTACAAGTTCGTCATCAAAGAAATCTTCAAGCGCATTTCGACCTACTAGCATTAGATGGTTTGCCAAACTGAGCCTATAGTGGGTCATGATTCAATTGGTTTGATAGTATATGTGTATGAACTTTGTTGTAAATTGATAAGACAATAATTTCAGCAAAGAGCATTTAAATTTTTTGTCAACAAAAGTTACGAAAACCTTTATCTACTATATTGACAACATAATTCACTGATAATAAAACTGACAATCGACGTTTTGTTACATAAAAACTAATCTTTGTCACCTTTGAATCTACAAATGGCAATCAACCTTAGAATTGTACCTACACAACTTTTTGGCCCACTGCACGTACCTCTATTTAAAACTTTATGCGGATATATTGTAATATCTACGTAGGATTCCAGCGAAATAAATTATTAGATATCATATTTTACTTCCTTCAATTCATAAGATTAAAATACTACTTGAACTTTATCTTATGAATTATTTATTCTTATACGTATAATAACTGACCAAATTAAATAATAAATGTGTACTTTAAAGTATATTTTATATTGTAAATATTTAAGTACAAAATTTCTAGAATGGTAAGATAACACTGTACCTTTCTTGTAATGAGTGTGATCATCCATCACCTAATCAGTGTGCAAACCCAAGTACAGTATTTGTTAATATCAAGAACAGATTTACCAACTTAAGTGAATTTAAATAAATAACATGATGAATGACTCTTTTTGTTTTTTTTTCCAATCTCTCCTTCCACGCAATCCAATACTGAAATAACGTTTTCTGTTTGTTTATCTTTTATTTGTTGACAAACCCCCTTTTTACATATTTTTTTTCGTACCATGAATATAATATAATAATTTTACCATTATAAGTATAAATGTGAAAATTACAGGGTTGAATGTGTTTTGTAAGATCTCCTGTATATAGTATAAAAAGGAGAGGACTTAATGTAGATCCTTGAGGAACACGTCGTGTAACTGTCATAATACTTGGTGGTTTTGCACAGACCGAAAAAAATACTTTTTGGGATCTATTAAGTGATAAGACAGTTACACGAGGTGTTCCTCAAGGATCTATATTAGGTCCTGTCCTTTTCATACTTTTACAGCAGATCTAACAAAACATATTCAACATGGTAATTTTCACATTAATATCGATGATATTCAATTGTATATTTCCGTAAGAGGTAATAATATCAACCAGCTAAAACGGATAGAGATCTGACTAAAATCATTGCTACTCGACAAAAATAGCTTGGGCCTTAATCCCAACAAAACAGGGTGCGCATTGTTTCACATAACTTTTCAACTCCTAAAATCGGAAGCCCGAAAATATTTCTCTTACCATTTAAAATCATAATTATTATTCTTCATGGAAAAATTTAAACACTATAGTATTAAAAATGTATGAATAAAAAAAGTATGAAAAATAAAATTATGAAGAGTGATAATTAGGAACACAACTGGGTAGTAAGACAAAAAATAGGAATTACAATTATATGTGAGCCGATATGGACCTACAAAACAAAATCAAATAAAATACCTAGTCCTTGCTACAAAAAAAAAATTGAAAAAATTAATCTCGGACCAGCCTAAATTAAATCTTATAGAAACGCCATAGCACGAGTGGAGAAGGATCGCAATCTTGACGTCCTTATCGACTGTACACTAAGATTTAAAAAAAAAGTCAAAGCCGTTTTTTTACGAGATTTAAATACGAGATTTTGAAGCTTAGAACTGAGAATTATGCTATCTAAATTAAATTAAAGTTTCATTATTTTCGGCTCTAGTTTATACGATAAGCATCATAAGCTTATACAAAGAGTTCAAAATGCATGTGCCTGGTTCTGTCTGAAATAGTGTTAAGTATTTTATAATTTGAACAATACGATGAAAATAAAACAAAAAGCGCTCGCGCACTTTGTGATATTTTCGCCATATTGAATAATAATTAGATATCACAGACTACAGACTACTATCAAAAGAGAGTGCTTACTATCTGATCACATTTTGTCGAACTAAATTCAAATTCAATATGGCACAAATTGATTCGTTTATAGTTGCGTATTCAGGTAAGGGGTTTCTGACACTTTGTTAATCTTAAAAAAACAACGTTTCAAAGTGTAAAAAATATCTACTTAGGTAGGCAAATGCGCCTACGGGGTAAGTACCAAAAAAAAGTAAAAAAAGCCACCTTGTATCCATGAAACATTGTATCACAATTACACAATCACAAATGCGTCTGTGTGATATATTTTACGTCATTGATACCTGCGATCGAAGATAACCACCATGTTAGTGATTCGCTGAAATCTTACAGAATTTGATGTACTTATTGTGGCAAACCAAAATTCAAAAAAGTTTAGTCATCTTAGGAATTTACAATTCACTTAATGACGTCGTATACTTTAGCTTTAACTATTATTATAGTTGTTGAATAAGAAATTACAGTAGAGCATGAGACAAAAAAGCCGGCGGAAAGAAACGCTTGGCACTCTTTTTCAGTCAGAATTATACGAATTAATACAAATAGGTACCTACATTACAAATTAACTATCGCATGAAAAAAAAACAAACACATAGTAGGTAAATTATTAATAAGTATTAATAAATTGCTTACGTAGTAGGTGCATTGAGCTTGAACATGAAAAACTACCAGGTACCAGAGTATTAAAACAAGAATGGAATAAAACAGTCATAGTTTCATCAGCAAAACGACCTGGCACCGCTAGCAGCACCCGTTCACGAGTATAACGCAAGCATCAGCCATCACCCTCCTCAACCATATTTTAGGAAAGAGGGTGACCCGACACCCGACGCTACCACTAGTCATGCCGCCTGAGGGAGCATAACGTTCTTGCTGTTGTCTTGACAAGAAAACAAGTGAGGGGAACAGTCACCAGTATGCCACATGGCATATTGCACAGCCAAGCCGTAAACAAAATTAATAAGTAATTAGAAACTTTTAGAAATATCCTGTTGTGTGCTTAAACCCATGCCTTTTTATCGTCTAAATAATCTTTAGTTTTGTAATAAGCTTTTCGTATTAAGACTGTAAGTATTAATTTATTGAATTGCAGGGATTGAATTGACTTTGGTTTTTTTTTTATAAATACGTATTAACGCTAACTTATGGTCGTCCCTAGTCCTTACAGAGTAATTTTTATCATGATTATCTTTCCTAGTTTTAAATGTATTAACATTCTTATAAATATGGGGTATTTTTTATGAAGATCATTTTTATGAAGATCAAAATATTTTAGGAGTAGGTTAAGAATGATGTGTGGATTCAATTTATGCAAAAAAAATATTTTTGTTATATAAATTGATATTTTATAATTATTCTCATAAGTTAACAACATTTTAGTTTAATCTGTTATTTACGACTAAATAGCAAGAAATAAAAGCGTTACAACTATTTCTATTAAGAAATACGTTAAGACCCGATTGTTCAATAGTCAAAAAAAATTCACTTAAAAGAATTGTAAAATTTCAATAAAAAAAAAATATTTTTTTTTTGTCATAAATTGAATCCACACATCATTCTTAACCTACTCCTAAAATATTTTGATTCTTAACATTTTTTTAAATCTTTTCATCTTCAAAAAAATTACCCTGTATACATAATGTTTCCATAAATATATTGTGATGCAAGGGTCAAGATACCAATGTCTATAAACTTTTCTCTTAGAGATTCTCGATTTCCAACTTTATACATTCCACGAATAGCCTTTTTCTGCAGTGTAAATATAGTTTCATTATCTGCGGCATAGCCCCAAAGTAGGATGCCGTAGGATATTATACTATGAAAATAACTAAAATATACCAACTTCGCCGTATTAACATCAGTCCATGAGAGAATTTTCTTGACCACGAACTTAGTCTACTCGCTAGTTGTGAGATATGGGCGCCCCATTGCAACTTAGAATGTAACGTTATTCCAAGAAAAACAGTGTTATCTACTAGATTCAACCTGTTCCCATTAAGACGCAGATTAGATTCAACTTGTTTATATTTGGTGCAGCGAATTTTATACATTTAGATTTTTTATCATTGAAAGCTAGATTATGTAAACATTTGAGAGAGCATTGTTTACATCTTCGTAATTGATTTTCTGTCTAATCATTTTAATAATTTATGAAGTGTCATCAGCAAACAATATAATCTCGTGATTATTGCCTACCATATAGGGTAGATCACTTATATAGACTAGAAACAAAAAGGGCCCAGAATTGATCCTTGAAGCACTCCCATTCTCACAACCAATCCAGCCGACCTTTTCCGGTTAACCTCAACCTTCTGAATTCTATCACTTAAATGTAAATTTTGATGAGAGTGTCATGCTGAACACAGTCAAATGCGTTTGATTGGTCACAAAATAAACCTAGAGCATCCTGTGACCTCTCCCAGGTATCAGCGATTGTGCAAAAGATGTTTTTCTTTAAATCTATGTCAGTATTTTACTTTCAATCAGTTAAATTGAGGTTTGTCATTGAATACAAAATCTCAACCTTGCAACAGTCAAGTGGGGTAAGTGCTCCTAAATTAATTTAATTTTAGTATTATTTTAAATTTTTGGTATTATGGCGCACTTTTTTTTTACCTTCATAGGGTTTCTATATAGTTGATAGAAACGGTAAATGAGGATTCTTTGGGTAGTGGGTGGACTCATAATTAGTTATTAAAGTTATTCTGTAGCTTAAGTCATAGATTGCTTTTGTAGAAAGCTGTAAGCTGTTATGAGGCATGTCCATAAAGCCACATTGATTAAATAAGCCACCAAAGTCATTTAATAAATTACTTATAGGGTAAGTGGCGGGAAGATGAAAAACGGGGTAAGACAGAAAGTCAACAATAACGCCACATCTAGCAGATTTTTTAAAGTGCTTGTAGCACTTTTTAAGCCGCTATTTAATTTTCTCCTGTGCTTGAAACATTTTTTTTTTTTTTACAAAATTATACAATCTGACTTTTTGCGTGTTTCTTCCAGTATTTTTATCGTACCCCGCATCCTGTAAATTTCATTAAAAGCTAGGTACAACTGATTCTTTTGGATATTTAATAATTACTTTTTATTTAGGTACGTTTGAGCTATTAAAAGAGCTATAAACGATTTTTTGCCATTACTCGTATTTAAAGGAATTGACACAATTTTCTATCTTTACCCATTACATTTTGATGGCGTAAGATGAAGATATTAATTTTCGAGGAAGATATTTGGAATAATATTATGCTACCAAATATG
This sequence comes from Stenoptilia bipunctidactyla, assembly GCA_944452665.1. Lineage (NCBI taxonomy): Eukaryota > Metazoa > Arthropoda > Insecta > Lepidoptera > Pterophoridae > Stenoptilia > Stenoptilia bipunctidactyla. The sequence goes on from OX101729.1 coordinate 19,450,859, forward strand.
ACAATTGTAACATAATCAGATTTTTTGTTTGTTGCTGATTTTGCCTTTAACTTTTATTATCAATTTTACTTTAAACAATCGCTCAGCAATGTTTGAGAACATCCACTTCGGTCTTTCCCCGGTGGGGTAAGATTGAAATACAAAAATTAAATTATTTGTCTTGTCTTTATTTCCTTAGGCGTTTTGACGCGAGTCTGTTATTTTGTTTTCAGGGTATTAAATTCCATAGACTAGCATTGACCAGGAATGTCTATCATTCTCTTGAACGATTTTAGAAAATACTGTAATCTTTCGCCGTCACCTTTCCGTCTTTCCCCTGTTCTATTTTTGACCATTGCGAATGATGATTAGTGTGATATTCATTACTTTATAGGTTTAAATGAAATTAAACAAAATAGTTTAAAAATATACTTTCTGATTGTCATTCACAAGATATCAAGTTTAAATTTTGAATAATATGTAGAGTTTCACAAGGATTCAAAAACAACACTCCTCATCACACTAAAAATCCGTTCGATCTTGCCCCCACTCACCCTATAGAATAATAAGAAATTATAAGGTGCGAAATAAATATCTAACGACTACTTATTTTCATCCACAGCCTTAGGGTTGTGACTTAGGGTTGTCTGAAAAGCTCTGATTAACCCTTGAATGATTTTGTCCTTTTTTCAGATGATTTGTAAGTAGTTGCCGAAGGAAAATGAAAATCCTTCTTGGTCAAGAGAGCCTAGGTATATGTAATATTCCTATTTGTTCAGCAAATAAAACAAAAATAATAGCCTGACTGTTTTGGTTTAATATAAAAATATATTTTATTAAACTCAAACATGCCTAATTAATTTTAATCAAATCATTTTTAATTCACATAAGAACAGCACTCAAAGGTTTAGCGCCCCTAATGACTATTATGTGGCTAACTTGCTCCGTTTTACCTATTTATGGCAGGCATAGCTGTCCATATGTGATTGTAAAAAAAAATAGATGTTGGCCGATTCTCATAGATATCGGATAAGCACAAAAAATTTCATCAAAATCGGTCAAGCCGTTTCGGATGAGTACCTATGGCAACGAAAACTGTGACACGAGAATTTTATATATTAGATTCTTCATAGTTAGAAAAATATGTATTATATGACCTAAATATTCATTAAATTTATTATCTTAATGAATACTTAGTTATAATTTATAATCTCGATGCCAGGAGACGATTGTTCAATACACGTTCCATTGCAAAGTATGGATGTGATTGAAATTGGTCGATAGACAGGATCAGCCGGCTTCCCTTCTTCGGTACTGGTTGTACGTTAGCCAGCCAGCTTCCAGGATTTGGTGACCTTACCAGATTCCAAGGAAAGTAATAGAGGCGCGTCAATTTTATATTGATTTGTATGTCTTGAGGAATATTAAAAACTCGTGAAATTGAAAATCCTGCTCTCTTATTGATTTACAATAAATTCCCCTCTCGGTGGCCAGACCTCCCGATGCTCCCGAGATCGGATCCCGTGTCGTTGCTCTATGTATTTCCATGAAGTAAATTCTTACGTACGAGGGTCAGCTCATCAGCTGTCTTACGTTACAGAGATTTTGATCATTCACGCACACATGCTCAATTGTTGCATGTGTGCACTAGGCACAATATACTACCAGTGTAGAGATGACATTATGGCTGGCCCGTCAAGGTACCACAGAGGAACCATATTTTGATTTTTGTAGGTTTTTAAGTTTGATTAAATATCGTAGTTAAACATAAAAATATATTGAAAACTAAGTTTTTAATTTTGTATGTCTTTTTTTATATATCCCAATTTTTAAAAGTGCTTTGACGTCAAAAAACCATAGATCGCTTTTAGTGCTCTACCTACAGATTTTGCCTTCTGGCAACACCATCTTGTAATGGATTAAAAACATATTAAAAAGGACTTGCATCCATCCATGCCGTAAATTAATTAAAAAAAAAATGGATTAAAAATAAAACAATGTTTGTAAATAAATAAAGATCGTAGCAAGGTTGTTTTAATTGTACACCTATTTGTAATCTAGTGATAATGAACTGTATAGTGTGTCAAGACGTGCCTAAATATAAATGTCCCGTTTGTTGTGAGCCATAGTAAGTATATTTAATGTGAATCTAAAATCGTGTTTTTAATAACCTCATTCTTTAATTTATATTATTAATTTTCTTTTAGCTGCTCAGTAAATTGTTACAAAAAGCACAAAGAATTACCATGTGTTGCTCCTAATACTGTGCCAAAAGAAGAAGAGCAAAATGTATATCTAGCAACTTATGAATTTCCTACTGATGATACTGTACCTCCAGAAAAATTAAAGCTCCTGGGTAAGTTTTAAATTTTTATTAGCGTGTTTAGTTCTGTTATTTAACCAATTAAAATAAATGAATAGGTATATCTCGCATTCACACCAACTCACCTAAATTAATATATTTACTCCCAAAGTAAGTGTAATAAAGAACTTGTTTTAGCAATAATAACAAGGTGGGTCACTACACTGCAGTGCGATCACAGAACTTTATCGAATCGTTTGTTAACGAATGTTCGTATAGTATGGAGACGGTTTTTAAGAAAAAATTTAAATATATCAATTGCCGCACGGCCAACTTAAATAAATGTGTGCCTTGTTAATTTTGAATATTTGTAAACATTTTGTACTCATAAATATCTGTAAAATTAAAAATTAAAATGTTACTCAAAACTTGCAACCGACTCCATACTATATGAGCATTCGTAAACATTTGTTAATATATAATTCGATAAAGTTCTGTGATCGCACTGCAGGGTAGTGATTCACTGTAAAGATTTAATACAAAAAACCTACTTTCAAGTAAATAAAACACTTTTTAACCGGATTTATCGCGTATATTTACATTTTAAATTTTGACTTGACGTTCTGGTGTCTTTTCAGACCCCGTGATCACGAGCGACTGAGGTGTCAAGCGTCGGATTGATAGATTGAAAAAAGTTATACATCATCATCTCCATCTGTTTCTCAGTCTTCGAGCGTAGCGTTCTGGATTGACACAAAACAAGCTGACAGTATCTTGAGTTACAGGTCCTGCAGCTTGCTGGATGTTAGATTTAATGTTTTTTCAGGATAGGGTCCCATGTCGGTGATAGTTTCCAACCATCATCTCTATTGAAATTAGGGTGTTTTGTAATTTCAATCGCTTCTCTGATCATTCTAGGAATGTAATGCTTCTCTCTAGATAAAATTTTCACAGAGTCAAACCTTAAGTAGTGGTTGGGCTTGTCCATGGAATGCTCACAAACTGCAGACTTTGAAGCTCTTCGATTTTTAATATCAGCTATGTGTTCTTTTACGCGGGTTGATATGTTTCTTTTGGTTTGACCAATGTAGGAAAGCCCACAGCCGCAGTCAATCTTGTAAACACCTGGGTCTTGTAAAGGGATGCTGCATTTAACTGAGCGAAGTGTCAATCCAGAACGCTACGCTCGAAGACTGAGAAACAGATGGAGATGATGATGTATAACTTTTTTCAATCTATCAATCCGACGCTTGACACCTCAGTCGCTCGTGACCACGGGGTCTGAAAAGACACCGAAACGTCGAGTCAAAATTTAAAATGTAAATATACGCGATAAATCCGGTTAAAAAGTGTTTTATTTAATAGTATGAATCGCGAAAACTTAAGACAATACTACTTTCAAGTGCCGAATTTATGTTCTTTTTTGACTATGGTGTCAACAATTAAAATGAAAGAGTCTTAATTTCATATTTCTGTTTTCTAATTCTAAAATCTTGGTGTTCAAAGCCTCCTCCATGAGCTTACAGGCACCACTATCTTTGCCTTTTTCTATTTAATTTTCCCCTCAAAATATAAGTACCATACATATGACCAACTTTTTCTCAGTATTCAATAACTTGGTTGTGTGGAATTGTAGGAATGCCTATAAAATCTGAGTGGGCAGAACCTATAACTGTTTTAAATACTCAATATACATAGCATAACTTTTACAACTTTTTTCTTTACTTGGCTTTAAATAGGAAGGCTAAAATACTGACAAATAAAATAAAAATAAGATCCCCAGACAATCACACCAACTAGATGGCCAAAGCAAGCAAAGCTTGTGTTATGAGAAACCATGTAGCAAACTTGGGGGAATATAAAATACATATATATAGAGAAATGACCAGACCCAGAACATATTTTTGTTCTTGTTACATGCATATTCATTGGCATAGTCAGGTGTAGACCACTGCACCATGTATACCATCAAATTTACAGTGATATAATGTACTGTATTTCTTTTTTGTTCCCACATTCAACCTTGATCACACCTGATGGAAAATGAAGATGAAGTCACAGGCTTACGAAGGAACACTAAATATTAACATTTAAATGTATAATGGATCATCAGATGTGTGCTCTTCAGTTTTCCCTATTTTCTTACACAGAGCATTATTATAAAATGCTTCATCCAATTTATCAACAGGCGCTGCGCTTTTGACAACTTAAACAGTTTGCATTACTTTTGACAGGGAGATTTTTTGTATCAACCAAAATTCATAGCTCGTTATGGTTTCAAATTTTATTCTGGCCAATTATAGTGAAACTTGATTGTCAAATAAAAAGATTTACTGGACCTTTATAATTTTTCATTTATAATTTTTCATATCAGCTTAGGTACTGACCGAAACTAACTAAAAGACTCTCCTAAATGTGAGAGTATAACATCTGGTTATAAAAACATGTTACAATCAAACTAAAACCAGAAAGGGTTATGATTATGCTCAAAATCCATCCCGTCTTATAAATCATAAAAGTATTTACAACAAATTAATTTGTTTTACAGATAGTTCCAAAGATGTCAAGACCTGCTTAGAGAATCCACATGTCAGACAAATCCTACAAGAATTAGATAGATCACAGCATCCCGATAAACTAATACAAGAATATATGCTGGAGCCAATATTTACTGAATTAGTGGATGCATGTTTAAAAGTTGTAGAACCTCAGGAAGATACATAAATTAAATACTTAAGTTCAAAGAACATTTTTTTATTTAATTCAAGTAACAAAATCATATAACATGCAAATCTAATTTACAAGAATATTAAAACGAATCAATTTAATCACAATAATTTTATACACCTGACAAGGCAGATTGTAACAACATTTCTAATTCCATTGATTTTATCCTTTCTAATTCTATTTGTTTTTCTAGCTGTTCAACAGCATCACCACAATTGGCATACTTTAAAATAGTCTCATTTGCAGCTTTAATATTCTCTTCAACAATTGTATGGTCTTTTTCCTCCAACATTAGATATTCCATAGACTCTGAAGCAATTTTCCGTCTTTTAGCTTTAATAAACAAATCAATATCATCTTCATATTCTAAAGCTTTGTGTTTAGTCTTAGCTATGACATCAATACTAAACAGCCAATCTAAACTTCTGTATTCTTCTAAAGACGATTTTTCATAAATTGCAAAAACATTATCAAAATTCCTTATACTGCTAATTTTTTCGTAAACTATAATATTTAAAAAATCTATTAGATCATATTGTTCATAGCATTTATCAAAATTCTCACAAGGTAAGGTTGAATCAGATAGTTCATTAGGCAGGACTGCAACTACTTTACATACAACTTCTTCTGGATTCTCAAACCAACCAATTTCATTACAATATGTACGAATTTGATCTTGCATAGAAGCAACACTTTTAGGCTGAAAATCTGTAATTGAACTTGGAAGTTTTAATTGACTCATTATAGATTTTATAGCCGATAAATTGTCTGAATTCTTGACAATACTTGAAATAAATTCAAATGGCTTAGGGTAGGGTGATGCATGGTATAAATAGTCTGTAAATTCTAGAGGGAAGGATGGATAATTAAATAGATCTTCATTAGTTATCACCTTTGTTAATCTGTCAAGAGCTTCATTATAACATTGAATTAACTTTCGAATGTCTTTGGCTATAGTTATGATACGGTTATCTCGTTCTGATCTCAACTTGAACCATATTTCATTAGCCAAGTACCTTTGACACAAAGATTTTAAATTGTCTATTTCTAAAGGTGGTATTGTAGGATATTTTTTAGCTAACCATTTCAATGCAGACTTCGTAACTTTATTCAATGATTCGTGCACATTCGTTTTTTCAACAAAGAATATCCTGTAGGTAGATATGGTGTTGCATTTAACACATTCAGCCAAAAACTGGTCCAGATTTGCAAGTTGCGAATCGTCTGCATTTTGGGGAAGTACAACTGCAACTGGAATTATTTGGTATGGATACTTATGACTTAGTGTGCTTTTTATAATATCAATAAAATTTATATCATTTTCAATACTGTAAAAAAGTAGACCATTACTTCCCTCTAATGCTTCATTGTTGGTCTTTTCATTTTTGTCTTTAATAAGACTGATAGATATAGCAAAGTCTATAAGATTAATCCAAGATTGTTTGCCTACATAGATAAGGGTATCAGACTGATGCTTTTCACCATCACTGAATACACTAATAAGCCATGGCTCTAACTCAACTTTCCTATGGATCCATTTCATGACTCCAGGTGAGACTATAGTAGTTTTCCAGAAAAAACATTTGTCATATGGGTAGCTAATTTGCTTCATTCTTTTCAATAAAGGTGATTTTATAATTTCCATGACATTATAAGGCTTAGGGTAACAAATTTGTTTTATATCACCTTTAAATCTATAACCCCTATGAATAGCATTCATGTTCGTAAGTGCTGCCATCTCTACTGATCTTTTTAAAGAAGATGCCTCCTCCAGAGCTGTATTATGTGGCAGCCAAACGGGTGTGTTTTCTAAAAGGTTTCTTCTTTTGATATTTCTAACAACTTTTAATTTCCATACTTCAAACCATTTTTTCATTATTTTGCTGTTTAAAAACTTTTCAGCTTTTACTTCTGATTCGCACACCTGGTTACACAATTCCATTAATAGTTCTTCTGTTGTAGTTTCAGCATACTCAATAAGGTTATTCAACTTGTCCATTTCTTCTTTGATAAGTATTTTAACATTTTCATCAGTGATTTCATCGCACAATTCTACTATCAGTTGATCTGATTCCTTTTCAACTCTTTCTCTGAATTTTTTCTCTTCTTCTTCAGCTTTTCTTTTTATTTCGGCTTTTCTTTCTTCCTCTAATTTTTTTCGTAGTTCTTCCTGCTTCAAATCTTCCTCTTTCCGTCGTTTTTCTTCCAATTTTCTTCTTTCCTCTTCTTTGGCTTTTTCTTCTTTCTGTTTTCGCTCTTCTTCTCTTTTTCTTTCCTCTTTAAGTTTTTCTTCATGTAATCGTTGCATTTCTAGTTTTTTAATCTCTTCGAGTCTCATGTTTTCTTGCTCTACTCTTTCTCGTTCTTCTTGAATCTTTCTGATTTGAACTTCGTCTTCTTGATCTTTCTGGTTAAACTCATATACATCATGTGAAGGAACATTTACCGAATTAAATATATTATCAGCTACACTAGAACCCTTGTTTTTGCTGGGAAATATTGAGTAAGATTTAGAAGTATCAGAACCATTTTGAGTAGGCGCTAATGCATTTTTGAAAAAACTGCCTGGGGAAGTACTTTGGGGCAACCCTCCATTTGGTGTAAACACTTTATTGTTCTCATTTACTTTACTAAACAAGCTGCTTGCTAAATTTGTCTTAGGATTAAAAATACTAGATTGAGCTTTTGATTCATTTTCTTGCGTTTTAATTTGGCCGAAAATGCTTGCGGTGGGTTGTTTGTTTGGCACATCGTGTTGGGTGGGCTTTGAAAATGGAGAATTTGCACCAAATACATTCCGTTTTTCAGAGGTAGAAGATTCATCTTTTTTCAAAAATAGACTAGGGTTACTAATGTTTCGAAAAATGTTTTTATTTGAATCTTCTTGTTTATTCCCAAATATACTGGAACTAGTATCATCTGGCTTTTTAAAGATGGAATTTCTTGATTCTTCTGGTTTTTGAGAAAATAAACTAGAACTTTTGACTTCTGGAGTGTTAAATTTAAATAATGACGCAGTAGGCTCTTGATTTTCATTTGACTTAACTCCGGCATTAAAAATGTTCTGTGATACTGAGACGGAGTTGTTAATTTTGAAAATTTTACTTGTATCTTGTTCAGGCGAATCGTGAGGTTTTGAGAACGAAAATAAACTTCTCTCAACTTTATCTGGCGAGTTCTTAATGACATCCACAGACGCAACGGGTATAGCAGGCTTGAAAGAAAATAATTTATTTGCGTCATCAGTTCCTGATACAAATGGATTTCTCGATTTTCCTTGACTTGCTTTGACATCTGATTTAGTGAAAAGCCCTTTTGGTGGTGTGGGTGTCTCTTGAACTTTTTGTGTATTAGTAATTATTTTATTACCTTGCATCAGTTTTAAAAGCTCTGTTTTTAAACTACTAACATCTTTGTTAGTATCATTAATGGTGTTGTAACCCAAATCTTCTGCTAACAAAGCTGAGTCTTTTAGTTTACCATCTTTTCTAAAACTGGAGTAAAGGTTGTATTTATCAAAAGTATAGTCAGGTAAATGTCCACCCCCAATAACTTTTCCAACTGTATCTTTGCGCTTACATTCTATTAAGTGAATAGATCTGGCGACTGGATATGGATCACTGTCTTCAATAAACTGGTTTCGGTCGAGTATAACACCAACATCAGAGTCGTCCGTTTTACTAATTCTTAGGCCATAATGATTGATGAAAGATTTCATACTCTCTATTGATTCAAAAGCAAGAGAGTTCATTAATTCTTCAGCTGGATATCTTGACCCCCCTCTTGGGGCATATGCTTTTACAATGCGGGCAAGCGCACGCGCGCGCACATCATTGAAATATCTTAACAAAATGCAAGCCTGGAGGTATGTAGCTTTATCTCTAATTAGGCGGAAAAATCTTATATAATTATTATTATCTAATGCATTAAATATCTTTATGGCAAACTGTATATCTTCTGATTTCTGAATCTCACTGGGAAGTTGCTTGATCTGAAACAAATAAACCACGTAAGTAATTGATTTTATGATAAAATAGAGCCTCATTCTTAAATAGAGAAAAGTTTAACTTACCTCCCACCAGAAATTGGAGTCCCCGAGATTCAAAAGCGCAATGTAACCTCTAAACTCGGCTTCTCTGGGTTTCTGTTCCGGACCAACATCTGCATACATGTGTTTCAAAGTTTGAAGGCATTTGGTGAGATTGTCTGTATTTAATTTTTGATCAAACTGCGTATTTTCAAGATCTGCCAAGCGCGCCGCACAGTGAGCGTGAAACCGTGCGCAAATCTCTACAAGCTGAATGGACTCTGTAATAGAATTAACAAAAAATCAATTAGTTTTATATCTATCATACTAATAAGGACATGAAATGGTATAAATGTGACATACCTGCACAACACAACGCCTGTTGGGTTATATCTTTGCGTATGCCTCGGAAACGGTCCCACATGAAATGAAACCAGTCGGCTAGTGTAACCTAGAAGAAAAAATATTTCAATAAACAAAAGTGTCCAATCCACTGTTCATACATTTTCGGCCACTACGCGTACAGTTAGCTAGTGTATTGAAAATATTTTTATTCTTACACTAATTAAGCAACAATCACAGGAAATAAATATTTTTGTAGACAAATAAGTGGATATCTGTTAAAAATATATTTTAAGATTGCATGGAAAAATATAAAAACATCATGTTTTTAAAGTTTTTAAAATTCAATTACTTTTTCATTAAATGCTGGGCAGATATTTTAATTCTATTTTGATGCCTTGCCCAGTCAAACAATGATGAAATATCTACGATATGTGTAGAGAAACGAAACAGAATAATCACAGCGCAAAAAGAACGTAGAATATGCACGGACAAAGAGGATACATACGATGATTAGAAAGTGTCACGAACGGAACACACTGATCATGTTTGCACTTTACTCATAGATGGCGCCACTTATAACCAGTTTTGTAATTATGTTTATACAGGGTTGATTTTTAGTCACCAGCCAAATTTAAATGTTAGTGTCTTTGATACTTTACAAACGTATATGCAGTTATTTTAGCGTCGCTCAGTACAAATAAGTAGATATATGGAACCACAATCTTTTTTAAAACTAATCGCTGTTGATTAATCTACTACGACGCGGCATTTCATTGATAAAACTACGACGTAGTACTACAAGATATTTTGTAGTAGCGCGTAGTCATCTTTATTTTGATAGTAAGTTAGAGTGACCAGCTAATATGTTAGCGTATATATTAATTTCCCTGTAAAAAATACTTTTTATTGCAAAAATCGTTTCTATAAATGATACTTATTGCGTAATAAAAAAAATCCAGTGATTACAAATGAACCCTGTATATTACACATCTTTATGTAATTCCTTATTAATGAAAAGGTAACGCAAAATTAATAAAAAATGAAGTTGCACTATTTTATCGCAAATAATATGTTTAAGAGCATCCTCATTGCTTTTTAATACTGACATACAGAAAGATGGCGCTCCTACGCAGCAATGATTGACAACTCACAAAGATCAATTTTGAAATATAACTTGTAATACTCTTTGTTATCAATTGTTTACATTGTGGATTTACAAGAATAAGTACACAAAATACTTTTTTATTCGATATTTTGTTTTACACAATTATATTTTGTCAAGAGTTTTGAAAAAATAAATAAATAATTTTGGTAAATTGGTTTTGAATCAGGAATACCGTACAAAAAGTGGTTATGACGGCCTGTAATGGATCAATGCATTTTACTTATTTTGAACTCAGAATAAAGTTTTCCCATTGAAAAAATATTTACTGGCATTACTCTATTTACACGCCACGTGCAGCGGGGCGCGGGGTTGCGGGGTGACGCAGCAAAATACAGAGTAATTAATACATTTGTGTCGTAGAACAAAGGTTGTTGGGATTGATGTGGAGAGGTTGCCAGCAAGAGGTGATGCGCTAATTAAAATTAAACCTCTATAATACTTATATTGTCTTTTTAAATTTAAATTAAAAATGGCTAAAAGCTACCACCAATTCTTATACCAATTCTTATAACTTCAATTCTTAAAAACATGAAATCTCATGACACTGTTAGCTTGCTGTGTTTTAATTTGCTACGCTCTTAGACTAAGAAATAGATGGAGGTGAAGATTAATAACCCTGTAACTGTTAACCTGACGCCTGCCACCTCAGCGTCTCGTGATCACGAGTTCCCATAAGCCATAAGGTATCGTAGCGTCGACTTAAACTATAAAATGTAATTTATTTATTTATTTGCACTTTATTGTATGTCATAAGTACAAAAAAAAGGAAATACATGATAACAATTTCGAGATACAATTGGCGGTCTATCGCTGGAAAGCGATTTCTACCACACAACCATGGATAATTATAAGTTTACAAATAAAATATACGCTTACAAAGGTGTCTATTTACTTACGGGTCGAGTTGTGTCAGCAATTTCATGTAGTAAATAGGCACATGTGTTCATCAATACACGTGCGGGTCTCAGCTCATAGCACATCGGCATTTCTTGATCGGCGGAGCTTCTGCTGTACTGCTTGACTGCCCGCCATGGCTCCAGTGCGCCATCGGATTCCAAAACTGTCTCTAATGTCATAACCTAAGACATAAAATAAGATTATTAGAAGTTTAAGCCAGTTGAAAATTAGTATACTTACATACAAAAAATATGTAAAATGATTGATAAAATACAGTAAAAAAAAGACGTGTGGCACTCGGAGACTGCCGCGGTAAAGCTATTGCATGGCATTTTTCATCAACTTATGCAATTATAATTATTTATTTATTTTATTAATTCAGTAATGTTTGATCTAATATGAAGTTCACAAGTTCCTAGTAGATGGCGCTGATTGTTTATTAAAGCCCGCATGTAAAGTTATGAAATCAAAGTATCACCGCTGTGCCGGTCCGGTGGGGGTGGGGGGTGTTAGGATTTTTCAGTACGGAATTTCTGGATTCGGTCCCCACGCTCAAGGCCCGCGATAGAAGCTGTGCAATAGCTTAACTAAAGTTCAATGCTTTCCTCAATCATACAAAACAGGTTCAAGACAAACAGGTTCAAGCGTCTTATCATATTAACCTAATAAGTACATCAAATTATACTTTTTAACCTTTTCGACGCCAACGACTCCTATAGAAGTTTGAGATTTCCGTGCCGTGCACGCCACGACTTCTAGAGAATTTTTGATTTTTTTACTATATTGAATAACTATAACAATTGCATCTTATTTGAAAATGTGATATCTTAAAGTAGGTTAGATTTGACTTGGCCAGTTTTTATGACATCAGTCATTTTACAAAGTTATTCAACATTCTAATTCTGATAAAAACTGGCCAAGTCAAATCTACTTGGCTCTCCTTTTTTATATTTATGTTTTTGGCGGGATATCGCAACACCCACCAGTTACTTAATGGCAAAATGTTGATGCTTCCAGCGCCACCGACTTTAATGCAAGTCAAGATGTCAAGGTCATTGCGTCATAGTGTCGGGCGCACTTGCGTTTCGTTCCCGATTCGAATACGAAGATAATAAAGAAGAAGTGCAAAATGAGTGATAGTAAATCTGATACTAATGAGTTATTACGGATTTTACAAGGCATGGAGCCTCTTACTTTTTAGCAATAAGTATACATGTTTATTGATTTTTGATTATGAATAGGTACTTACTTTCTTTACTAAAAATGTTCATAAAATTAAAAGAATTGCCGTTATATGGTATTTGTGTTACAGTGTTTATTTATATCAAAAATAAACTGAACTTTTCACATATATTTTTTTATCGATATGACGTTATCCCCTCCTTGCTTATATAATCAGTTATGCATATATACGTTGGCGTACAGAGAAGCATTGCGAAATAGATAGCTTAGCGTCCAAAGGGTTAAGGAGTAGTATCAAAGTTCAGAAGAAATACGTAATTCTGTGAAAATTGCAATTCTAAAAACAAAAAGATTTCTATAGCATTTTAAAACAAATACCTGATGCTCTGCCTGTCTATGCAATAACTCTTTTTCAGGACACATGTCCGGGCAGGTTCCAATCGTTGCTCCTCCCACTTTGACTCGAGATCCTGCTCCGCCCCATGCTCGTAAAATTCTTGAAACAAAATAGATATTGAGTTAAACTTTCTCTTTTAAAACAGGTGGAGGTTGAAAATGTTTATATATCGTCTATAATACATCAAGTATAGCTTCTGCTTAATTGTAATAAAGTACTGTTTCATGCATGAAAGCTTAGTTTTTATTCAACAGACATACCTTAATAAAAAGCTCAGTTAAATTATAATAACTGAGCTTTTTAATTTTGCATTATCTGCTCAATAAAACAGTTTCAGAATGAAACAAAGTGCACAAAGCGTATGATAATAGTCTTTTTGATGGGACGGTCAACAATGGTTCTTTTAGGCTGCAAACTGGACGGCAGCGACAGCGAGAGCGACAGCGGCGCGGACAGCGACGCGGGGAATCTGGCCCGTTCTCGACGCCAGCGGGCGCTCGAGCGATTTGTCGCGGTTTAAGAGACGTACCGAACAAACGAAAATGTCGATACAGCGTTATGAATACTTTGACAGTTCATTGATACAATACCGTAAACAAAAGAAGACCTAAATCCGTACTTTAAACAAAAAAAAACAAAGAGGAGAGTTTCATAGTAATTACGAAGACCAAAAACCAATCAAATTCTTTGATAACACGAGAATGTTTGTGAAAACATTCGATTATCTTCTGGAGAATATTAAAGCATACTTAGGATCGGATTATAACTAAGAATGTAACCTAGCAACCTATTACAGTCAAACAGTTCGTAAGCAGTGGTTTAGATGTCAAGATTTTGAATATAGAAAGGCATTTTGGTAGTGAATTCTATACAGACCGTTCACTATAAGATGTCCCCTGCCTGCTGATGTTGGCAGCATTGTGGCAGCAGTGTTATCAATAATATGTGTCCATTTTAACCCCGTAATCTAACTTTGTTTATACCTACCACGAATAAATATATGTTTAATTTTCTGATTTGTAAATAATAAACAACTATAAGACTATATAGGAAGGTTTTGAATGACGACATAATTTATATTATACGAGGGCGAATCAAAAAATTCTTAGAATGAATACAAAAAAAAAAAAATTTAAACAAGAATATTTTATTTTTCTACGTAATCTCCTTCTAATCTAATACATTTAGAATACCACATCTCCAACTTTCTTATTCCTTCCGCAAAAAAAACATTTTCTCGACTATTAAAAAACTCCTCTGCGGCAGTCATAACCGCGTTATCATCGTCAAATTTAGTTCCACGAATATGCTCCTTTAATTTTGGAAATAAGTGAAAATCACTCGGGGCTAAGTCAGGAGAATATGGTGCGTGATCAAGGACTTCGAAGCCAGCACTGCGGATTGCGGTGAGCGCAACTTCCGAACGATGAGGTGGAGCGTTATCCTGGGGAAACAACACGCCCAATGACAATTTCCCACGACGTTTTTCTTTAATCGCTTCACGTAATTTCGGGATTAAGTTTGCATAATAGGATCCAGTTATCGTTTGCCCTTTTGGCAAGTAATCAATAAAAAGAATTAATTCACTATCCCAGATAACGAAAACAGCTTAACAAGCAATAGTGCCAAAATAACGGCAGGGGACATCTTACGATGAACGGACAATAGTTCGTCGGCAAAACGAACAGTTTTCATGATATTGAAACCGTGTATCAGTGATTTTTTTAAACAGTTGAAATATTTTCATCTAACGACATTTTACAGAGGCTATTTATCGATATCGTTTGGCAACAGACTATGCTACAACCGCTCGATCGCGCACTCCCCGCTAGACTGGCGCTCACCGCTAGCTGCCCACGTCGCTGCCCTCCAGAACGCTTCATACAAACTCAATACTTTCAATCGTGTCGCGGAAATCGCGCCCGCGCCTCTGTCGTTCTTGCTGTTGCTGCCGTCCAGTTTGCGGCCTAATAGCTCGTTCACACCTGGTCTCCGTTTTACCGGATACGTTTTTTTTCATAGATGGCGCATGGAGTTGTATGAACGACTTCACATATGACTCGGTACACAGTAAAAAAAATGCTCCGGTAAATCATGACATTCCGTTTTATCATCGAGTAATGGATGAACAGAATACGTATCCGTCATGTTTCCGTAAAATTTTAAGGGATAGAAACTGTGCGGGGGTGAGGGGTGACAACGTCCATACTGGTAGAATGGCGGCGGTTTACTGCGAATTTGTGTGTGAACATCGTATCGGATCATCATGACGGATACGTTGAACGTCATACTGTGCGTGTGTGTGAACAAAGCAATATTTTTAATATGGAGACCATGTGTGAACTGGCTTAGACTTAGACTGTGCATTCCATTTATTTTGCTATAGGTACAAACTTCAGAGCCCAATCGTTTCACTATGATATCATTTTTCCTCATTGATATTTAAGCTTATAGCTATTAGAACACTTTATGAAAATATGATCCTTAAAAACCGATATATCGACCCTAATTTTAACGCAACTTTCAATTCAATTCAATTCATTTATTTAAAAACAAAACATACTTATATATACCAACCTGTCTCTGGCATCCAAGGTGCGCCACTGCTCATCCGGAGTAAGCGAGACTTTTAACCGCAGTTGATTTATTTCCAAAGCCGCTTCCAAAGTACTCATCGAGGTCTGTGAAATTGCAACTGCTACTGGAGTTTCGATACCGCTTGTTGGCTGAACACTGGAACATTGAGAAAATTAAATATTATTTAAAAGAAAGGATTTTATTCAATTTCTTTTCCCAGATTTCAAACACACAATTGAAAATGATAATTTGATAATTATAGAAGGTGATTTAGTAAGGGGTTAGACATGCATAAGTTGCGAGGAACTGTTCTCCTGGTATTTGCAAAGGAGGTAGTGTATTTTATTTTCCAAAATTGGGCTTCTACAGCACTTATCCTAAATCCTTAAAATATGCTTTCAACATTAAAAGTACTGTGTTATGTGTAATTAAACTAAATATTCAATATACTATTGAACTTTAAATTTTATACAGAAGTTCTATAAGACATACAGACTTCAGGCTATTCAAATTATCTGCCCTTTCTGTTTCCGCCTGTAACATATAGCAGGTTTTTAGGTTCTAAGAATCATAATGTTATCTTACCTATCCCTTGCTGGAAGCCTTTTTCTTATTGGTGAGTGTTTAGCAGCTCTGGGAGAAGGCTTTGGTTGAAACACTTCAGTCTCTAAATCCATTGCTGTCAACAAACAATTTCAGGTTTTTTAAATGGTTCATGTTAGTCAAATTGTATAGTTAAAGGTTTTGAAATTAACCAAGATGGAGCTATTATAAGAAATAAAATGCTTTTGTCACCAGAAGATGTTCAACACCTATTGACAACCATTTTGGCAATGGGGTAAACCTATCTTCCTCAGACAACAGCGGTAGCGGGTTCAATTCCCGCACAGAAAAAGAAAAAAAAACAGGTCTGGGCGTTTATCTACACCCATATGTATTTTATATTTAGGTTCCCCCTACATGATATCTCAGTACACAAGCTTTGATTACTTTTAGGCCATGTATTTGGTACGATTGCATGGGGATTTTTTTCTTTTTTTATTGATGGAGTGTCAGGTTTCAGTCTGAGAGAAAGGAGTTGATCAAAACTCTTACTTTGAATAAATATGTGGGTATGTTCCATCATATATTGTGTGAACCCCACTCTGAAGCAAAGCTGGCTATGTTTAAGTTTTTACACCTACTGATTCACCAATATCAAAAAGCACATATACATACTCTCATTGACAGTCAAGCACAACCATCAAGAATGCTTAAACTTTACTGCAAAATATCCTGCATTGTAAAATGATATTGAACTAAGAGTTGCAGGTCAGAGAAATAATCTATACAAAATAAATACATCGCTGCATATGGGTTGGATTTCATAAGACCAGCCTTAAGGTTGCCAACTTTTTTTTCTAGAAATAAAGTATATTTGAGTTATTTAATGTTTTAAACACATATTTTTAGAGCTTTTTGTACAAGGTTTTAATTAAAGTCCATCATATAAAGTGTTTAGTCTTTTATGAAAACAGTATTTTGTATAGTTTAAACAGTATAATGTTGTGAAAAACAGTATAGTTTGCAACCCTACCAGCCATTATTAATCATTATCAAAAAATGCATTCGAAAAATATGGCTTACAAGCCAGTTTAACACAGGATATATACCCATAGGTAAATTAAATTAACACAGGCTCTCACAAATCTTCTCTACATTATATATCTATATATATACATCTTATTAGTCAAATTTATTTACCCACTATTTTAGCACAACAACAATAAGGCAGCCGAAAGGTTAGTAATTGTCGCAAAGGACAACTCAGAATAAATGCTGTATAATAGGTTCCCCAAAGGTAATTTTGGGTAAAAATTGTAAAATTTTGGTAATATTTTAGGCAAATAGACTGTTATTATAGTAGACTCTGTTATTATAGTAGACTCTGAGTGAACGGCAAGTTGTAGATGTGGACTAACACAACATTTCTTTAAGCTTGCAGTGTGATTCTCAAATAGTCCCAAACTCCCAAAAAATAACGATAGCTAAAGTAGACTTACGCTTCTGTCTCGAAAGTCTATACACTGGTGTTTCACTTAGGGCTGACAGTTCTTGCTCGACATCTGCATCTGGTACCCAATCTGGATCATCTTCTTTTTTACTGCGTTTTCTTCTGTAAGTTGAGAATATTATTCATTTTAATTAGTGTTCAACTAGGAAACATCTAGCTGTAAGTAATTGAAAGCCTTGAAAGAGAGAGTGAAGGCAAACATGGCACAAGTTTTTTAAATAATAACCAACAACTCTGAGAAAACAAAATTAACTTAATAAAAATTATTTAGCTGCATATTAAATTAGAGAATATGCAATATTCAAAAATAAGTATAATCTTAGTATTCAGAATTTCTTGTACATGTCTTGTTTATTTACCAACTTTGATGATGCTCTTAGTATGATAATCAACAAATGTAGAGCAATAATGTAATTATGAAACAAGAATTTGCAAAACCAATCCATAATTGTCCGAAATATTGTGTAACAAAAACAAAAAAAACATACAGGAGATTTGAGAACTTCCTCCTTTTTTGGAAGTAGGGAAAATACTTACAATCTCGTCTTAGTCCTTGTTACATCAAACATAAACCCATCAAATGCACCTGCATTAAGCAAAGCTTTTTCCACAGCACTAACTTGATCATACTCAATTATACACATTTGTTTCTTTGGAAATAATCTAATTCTCTGTACTTTGCCAAATTTACTGAAGTGCTTTTTTGCTGCTGTAGGATCAAATAGACCTTCGGGTACATTTGTGCAACTAGAAATAAAAGAAAAAGACACATAAATTTATCCTAGAATTGATACATACTTTTGACACTCAACTGATGTTTTTATAGCGATAAAAGTGTAACTTTATACTTACGAAATTGATGTTTTATCATTGAGAGGAGTAGGTACAGTTGGGGTCTTTATTTTTTTCACAGGGCTGCTGGGGATCTCCATGTGTACGCTAAAATCTACAAGGCCTTGTAAACAGTCTTACATGACATCATCAATACCCAGAACTGGCAGTATTACTTGCTTTGTTATGAAACCATTCGATATTTTAGAAGATAATTAACGTCATTTAAAGTGATTAACCAAAAACATCATCAGTAAAACAACGTTAAAAGATTTCGCAGTTTAGAAATTTTTCAACGGACAAATTAACAACAACGTTTGCGACAAGCATGCACGCAGTCAATAAACAATTTGACATTGACATTGATTGATGATTGATTGACTGTCATCTTATTTCACTCTGTTCCAGTTAACGCACATGATTCGATTCAATCAAACACAAGGATCAATAATATTATTTTAATCAAATATTATGTTTTTTAACAATATTATTAATAGTGTCCTAAAACTCAAAAAAAATTTACACTTATAATATTCTATAAAACTCCAGTGACTGTGAATATTGTAGGTTTACTGTATGTTTCATAAACGATATGCCCCGCGCCCGTAAACCTATAAGGCTATACGATAGTGTAACTAGTGTACTATCCTTCTAATTTGTGGCTATACGCAATCGACGAATCATATTGAAAACATTTTGATATTACTTTACTATAGACTAAGTCCAAGTTTGACCTCAAATTCATCTGATGGTAAGTAAAGATGAGATCGAAGATGAAAACACACGGGCTTAGAAAAGAACTGGCTGTTCACAAAATATTCTTCATTTAATAATTATGAATAAAATAAACTCACCTCGTTCGTTTCGTTGTTTTATTTTCATCAGTGACTATTGTTTACTTTTATGCAATGCCTATTAAATACATTGATGTTAACTGTAATATTGTAGGTGTTATGTTTTAAATAGGTACCTAGCTATCGCATTTGTCTTACAGGTGAATTGGACGTGAATTATAATTATACTTACTGAAACATAAATATACATACTGTGTCATCAGGACACGTGTATTTTGTTGTTTTCTTAAAATACTTATAACAAAGGACTGATATGTTTGTCATTCATCTAATGCCTGAAAATTGGTTCCTGAACCACAGATAAACGGCGCAACCGCACATGAGTTTTCGAAAGAAAAACATAGAATGTACCAGCTGCTTCTCTTCCCGGGCATACTCTAGAAGTCAGTTAAGGGACAGAGGTTTTATTAGCGTTTTTGTGGGCGATGGGCTGACCCCCTATCACTGAAATAGTCTTTATCCATCATTATAATAATACTTCGAAAGTCAAACGTGACATCTGATGGTCTTATAACCCTTGGTGTTCTGCCTACCCCATAAGGGATACAGGCATGAAGTTATGTATGTATGGTATATTATTGTATTTTGAAAAACTTTCCAGACTCACACACACCACACAAAAATAAGTTCAAAGTACCTACTTAATGTTACTACGTTTGTGGTACAGAGACCATAGGTACAGAAGTTCTCGAGGAATCCTTGTAAGCATCCAAACTGAACAAAAGTTACGTTTCGAACTCGTATGCATAGGAATCAAAGAAAGCAACTGTTTTGTTACTAGAAACTAATTGGATATAGGTATTTAGATACATTTACACCAAGTTCGATAGATTAGTAGTACCTACTTACTAGGTGCTGTTAAAAAATATTAACAATAACGAAGTTTTTAAACGTTAGATATACTTACTTACCTAATGTTGAACTGGGCCTTCAACATTTTGGTTTTGAGTACCTAGGGATTCTTTTCTTGCGTAAAAACCCCAAAAACTGTTACGTCTAAAAAATAAGTCGAATCTGCGACCTTCCGTGCTACTGACGAAGTGACGAACAAAACAACCATCACGCAACGGAAGCCGTCTGAATTCATAATGATGGACCTACTTATCTACTCATGTTCTAGTTTTGTGGACATTTATGTATGAATGTAAATATCTTCAACATTACAAATATCGTTCCTAAAAATTATCATAAGCAATTTATAAGTTATCGCAAATCTTACCTAACCGAATAGCCAAAAGTTATTTCCAACTATTCTAAAAATAGCAAGGCCGACATTTTAATGATGTAACTTAACATGGCGCTCGCGCAAGTTCCGGTCGTTGCCGGATCTACCTTCACTTTCTAGACGCGCCATTTTGCCAATTTCTGCGAGCCTATACCGGATGTTATTGGTGTTTTTCTATAACCTATCAATACATTAGCGATTTAAGTAGCTAGGTATTCTAGAAAGTTATTTAGGTACTGATGAACAATACCTAACTACTCTTTTATCTTATAAACTAAGATTCTATAGGTACTCACATACGATATGGATTCTATGGTTTCTATAATTTTTTGAAAGCGGCACGTTTAGCATAAAACATGTACCTACATAGTTCTACCTATCTACGAATCCCGTTCACAAATTCGTTACAAAATATAAATACCCACATCATTTAAGTACCCACTTATTTGTTAGCTGAGTATAGACTTAAACATCCATAAATACCTACTACATTTATGTGATGGACATCTGCATTAGCTTGCTTTATATACTACATGTACCTATATTTTGTAAAAAGAAAACGGAAAATAACTCAAGTGATGCATCCTTCAAACGGACAACAACATCCTGTAGAGAAGAGTTCTACAGTAGGTAATACATAACACCAACAGTAAAGTCTTCACACTCTTAACCCATACGATTTGACGTTGTACCCAAGCGAAAAAAAAGAAGACCTACCTAAGCCTTTTAGCACTGGAAAGAGTAGGTATACTTGGATAAACAGGAAAATTACGTCAATCCAAGAGGTACCTAACTATTCTACGCAGGAACTTACCAGAATACAATATATAGCGCGTAGGAGCAGAGTAAACTAATATAGGAAATATCATCATCATCATCATCACAACTCTTTGTAATAAGCCCACTGCAGGGCTATGAGTTTCTCCCCTGGGTGAAAATGCTGTTAGATGGATGTCAGAATTTTCAGGGCGCCGAAGTGGCTTCTGACAAACCCTAACGACTACTGTATACCCGGGACCGACTGCTTAACTTGCCCTCCGAAGCTGCGAAGCACGGAATTAGCCGTGAGAAATGAGTCGTCGGCGGTCACCCATCCAAGTACCGACCGCACCGAACGTTGATTAACCTACGAAATCGTGTGATATACATACACAGTAACCACGGTGTCACGACGACGTCGATGCCATAGGAAATATACACTACTTTATATCTGTTACTTACTGAAGGACCGACATACAAGAACATTCAAGTCTACATACGATGATAGGCATAATATCGTATAGGTTCTTAGTTTGAAGACAATACATTATAAACATTTGATATTGCTATATATTTAAAGCTATGACTTACTTTACAGCTCATGCCAAAAAAAATTACAATCCAATTTCAATTCTGTTTCCAGTCAGCAAAGCAAATAAGCATTTCCATAACGCCTTTTGTTGCTTTAATCAACATCAGATAACTATACAAATAGGGCCAAATTTTTTTAATCTACATTTATAGCTACACTTTAAAAAAAAATTTTCACGCTAACACGGGCCGTAGGATTGAGCTCAAGTTTCGTGCACCTGATAGAGGTTAACTTTGAACGCAGCAAAAGATACAAAAATAAGTACAAAATAATAATGGCCATGAACTTACCATTGAATGAACCTTAGAAACGAAATATTCAATATGTATTTAAATTGTTCTTATTACCGTACTGGTAACGACGGTACTTTTGTTGGCGCTAGCAATAGTACTTGCATAAATTTGGAGAACAAGCATGGTAAATACCCCGTTTCAAAAGTGAAATTTGAATACTTTATCAAATGAATACTTTATTCGCTTTGTGACGAATTTAAAATAAAATGATCTCAATCTTCCAAGCCCAGACATCTTACACAGAGTTAACTCAACATAAATGATAATTAACGGTACCTGCGACCGAGACAGGCCACCAGAGTTTATTGTCCATGCCTAATGATATTCGTGTGAATACACTGTGAAAAGTATTTTTTTATTATTTCGGTGATTGGCATGATATATTATAATAAATTATATTCTTAACTTTTGAAGATTCCCTAGATGGAAACAGCTAAATTTCTTTGTATACCCTTAGCCTATTTTGTCCTCTCAATGACAATTGCTATGTTACAGTCTGACAAAAATGCAGCGAAAAGCAAAACTGCAAACTGTTTTTTTCTTAAGCAACAATACAACAAAAGCACCGCGACCCTAATAAACCCGACGTAGTACTGAAGATATTCCGGACCTCTAAGCCTGTACGAGATTAGTATGGCTCTTAAAAAGCTAAAATATAACAAAGTGCAGGCAAACGATGGAATAATAGCTAATATTTTAAAGCTGGTTGTATGTAGAGCTATGCTTAAGACCTGTCAGAAGTGAAAAAGTAAAAAAAAAAATTGTCACCTGGAAACATTTGAAGAATGAGTTTATAGAGTTTTATAGCATTTGATAGTTATTAGTAGGTACTCTGAAGAGGTCATGTATTTATTTATGTGACACATAATTACGTACAATAAAATTAATGTTCAGCTTTACACCATTTGGCAAAGATAAATACGTCTTGTAGAAGGAGAGTATTAATTACTTAATTAATTAATAAAGCTGCTAAAACGAAACATTTGTGAGAATTAATATTTTACACAATTATATGATTTTAGTACTAGCTAAAGTACTTATTTATTTATTTCAAAAACCAACAGCGTTTACAAATAATAATTTATACGTGGTAGCAGTTTACTTAGAATAAAGCTTACCTTTCAAACAATTATAAGCAAGTCGATACAAAATGTTGACCGCCGAACATTAGAATAAAAAAAATGAATTATGGTGTAACTAAGAAAAATAAAGAAGAATAAGGTAGTCATTTATGTTATTTCTGTAAAATAAGCAATTTTTTATAATGGATACGCTTAATAAATATAGCTTAAAATAGATGTCATTAAAATATTATAGATAAGTGAGTGCCTGAGGTATAAGGATAGTAAGTAGTAGTTTTAATAAAGTAAGTACTATTAATATAATGTTGTTTTTCCCAGCTGGGTCTCGCTCGCTCTAACCAAGGACTACTCTACTGTAGCACTCACACTACTAATGCTCTATGAACGCGATCCAAAACCATTATACCTAATCGAATAAAAAACCATTCATTACTCGTCACCACATCGATTAAAATATCATCCATTGGATACCCCTATTACCACTGTGTGTTCTTTAATGAATAGGTATGCTTATTTAGACTTGGCATCATCTGCAATCTGTTAGTTTTTTTTGTATACCTAAATAATCAACGAATGCAGAGCATTAAAAAACTGACTTCACGTCAAAACGTTGGCTGAAGTGTAAGGTCGTCAAGGTAAACGATCTCCGAATTCATACATATTTAAAAAAAACATGAAGTAATCAATCGATTTCGATGACATTTATATGGGACCAGCTGTGAAGTATCCTCTATCATATGAAACCAGAATCATTAAAATTGGTTACCCAGTCAAAAGTTATGAGGTAAACATAACATAAAAAACATATCTCCCCCTTTTTTTGAAGTCGGTTAGAAAATTATGTGTATTCTATGTCACCAGATGGAGGTATATCATTTCCAGAACCAGGAACGATTACAGTATATCCTACAGAATAATAGCATATAACGGTGTTCAAGTCTCATACATAACAAGTGACATAACATAATTCTACTGCGCACACACACAAAGCGCATGAACGATAAATCATATCCTTTAAACGCTTAGTAAATTGGCTAAACACCACTGCCCACGATAGTGCTGAAAGCATGATAGAATAATTTGTTTAATTTAAATTATTGACGACAAATTGCCCATACTATATCCATAGTAAACGCATGCTACCACGCTTGCACGAGCACACACATACACTTATCTAGAAGTTTTTTCTCAATATTGCCTGCTACATGCGTAAACTGCTGAAGAACCTAACTCCCTTCGCATAGGGAAATCCACAACGGAACCTTTAGCATAGTTTGAGTTTTTCTTGAATATATGAGTACATATAGAAATATAGAAGACAAATAGGCTAGACATAAGATCCACTTACCAATTATAGTTCTAGTCCTGGCTAGGTACTATTTTGCTTATTCTTAACCCACAGATGGTTGATATTGACCCCGAAATGGTTAAGGTTAACAATGCACATCCGACCTACACGTATACGATAACCAACGACGATTGCTAAGTTTCTGCTTGGCCTTTCTCAGTGGACGCGTTTTCCGAATCAAAGATAGTTAACAGCATATTGACTTGAGTATACCTTCTTGAAAGCCCTTGTGAAATTGTATAAAAGAAAAACCTTGGATACTCCTCGCTTGAAGTCATTTGCATTAAGATATCGACCTCTTAATAAAAGCACTTTTTATAAAAGAGTGCCGAGAGTTTTTTTCCGCCGGCGTTTTTCCACTCGGTCTACCTAGGATTCTTATTTCATTTCGTTTCTTAAAGCCGAATATGTAGGTAGCTGTATTGAAGGATAATAGGCGATCATCATATTCGTGAGCCGAGAGACCTTCACTGCTGGACAGAAACCTCCCTCAAGATTATCCACGTCGCGCAGCCCTCATCTACCGTTTGACGTTCAATAAGTTTTTTTTGTAAACCTTTGTAAAATTGTAAATTTTTGTTAAATTCATAAAAGTTTTTGAATTTTAAATTTTTTTTTTTTTTTTTTGTAGTAGGTACATTGGCATAGTATTCGCTTGCGGCTTGCTTGAGAGGCCGTGGGTTCAAGTCTCAGCCGGGCCAGTTTGAAAAACGAACTTTTAAGAACTAGCTAGGGTCCTAGGTGTTTACTACTGAGGTACTATAGACTTAAAGTGAATGTGCCAGTTTGGATAATTTATTCGTTAATAGGTAAGTATAATTATGACGACCATCGAAAAAACAAAACTTTGTTAAACTAAGTCTGGCAATATTTTTGATACTTAGACATTTTCTAACGCGTGTTTGATCTTGAACTGTAACCACATTTACCATGGCCTGTTAACAAAATATTTAATCTATGAGCGTATCTAAGGCCCGTACGATAAAGCATTCTTAAGCCTGATCACTCAAGCATAAATTCCCTGTCAATTCTCCATCAAATCTCATCCGAATAGGCTAGTTCGTGCGACTGTCGGGTACCAACGCAATCCCAAATCTTTCAAACGCTCTTGTCGTAGGCCCAAGGACGTTCTCTCTGATCCTCCAAACCAGCTCTCTTCTGATCTGGACAATCTCCTGTCTGCCAGCTCATAGCTGATGTAAGTAGTCGATTCAGCACGATGTGCTTCCAATAAATTTCCTACGCGCAGCCTGCACCACCAACTGGCTGTCGCTCATTTCTTCGGTCGATTGTCTGTAGAAAGACAAAAGATCATTAAGGGGGAGTTTAGTGAGTGAGTACCATCAAATCCTCAAAAAATCTAAATTTAAGAAGAGTTCCAATCCAAGCTTTCATTCCAAAGCTGCACCTAATGTTGAGTCACCGCATGACGTCACTCAGATTCGGCTGTCACCGGCTCACCGCAATCACATGCGGTATCACCGGGTGGTTATATAAAAGAAAGTGGCGCGGGCGCGCGACGGCCTTGCGCGGTGAAAGGCAGCCGGAACTGCGAGTTCCCACGGACCCCCCCCGCCCGCGTGCCGCACCACGCCCCGCGCCCCGCGTGCCCCGTTATGCGCCCGCGCTGCTTTCGGTAACCGATGGGCTGCTATTAGCGAAACATACGCGTGTCATCCTAGGCTTTTGTTATAGGTTTTGGGAGGAATAAATATTATAGAGTAGGATGCGTAAGATTTGAAAAAGAATAATTTTAACAAAAAATGAGACTTTTATTAGTTATAACTTTTTGTAAACACTGTATTAATATTAGTCAAAGATAAGCATGCTTAAAAGAATTCCATAGGACTTAGTTTTGCTAGTTTTTGAGAGAAGCATATATAGCTTTCAATAGGAAACTTTTAAGTAGGTACCTATTTAGTTTTCTAGTCATTATTTGTTATCCGAAAAAGAAAGAGCTTAAGGAAAAAGTGATGGTTGGGTTTGCATCATAAATTCTGCCTCAGATAGATGATTCCATGTTTTAAACCAACTTGGTCCGCCTGGTCAACGGTCACCCTTGATAAAACGTCTTCCAACAAATATAACGGCTCCAGCAGATCTCTTAGCCCATGTGGTATGTTTCATCTTCGTTCTCATTGTCACTTGTTATCAGGCAAGATTGAGGCGAAACGTCGGTTTACATAAAATGAGACTACATAGCGGGACTATACCCATTATAAAGGGTGTCATAAAAATCCAGATAGCAAACACTAACCGCCTTCATGTAACGTAGAACAGACTTGCAATTTATAATCAAATTCTATATAATACTGAATACAAAATAATGAAAAATACTAATTGAACATATAAATAGATTATTTGATTAGATTACTTTTGATCGTATACTCATGTTGTGCAGATTGCCGACTTATGGAAAAACCAACAAGATGGAAGTAAAATGTTAATAATGTTATGTTTTGAAAATATGAAAAAGCACTTTTAATAAATTTAACTACCGGGAAATTAGAATTCGTACAAAAAGTTATAGGTACAGTCTGCAACAGAATTATGTATACCACCCAGTCTCCAGCACACATACAATTTCCATGCATATAGTATTCGTGTGGGACACTGGGTGGTATACATAATTCTGTTGCAGTCTGTACGTAATTTAAAAATATTTCTCGCTACTGAGCTATTTGTTGAATTTGCATATATTATTATTATTACTAACACTAGTTCTATAAGCACTATTGTTACTAACGAATATGGATTATGTCTGATATAAATTATTTTTATTTATTTTATTTTTTATAACGGTCTCTACGGCTGACACCTGTAAAAAATATTCTACTGCTGTATTTTTTTGCAGCAAATACGGCGTGAATTTTACGTTAAATATGTACCATACATAAAAACTTCAAGAATATTTAGTTTATAGTTCTAAGCGCGTTTGCCTCGTTTTTAAAACGGTATACATCGATGCCCCCGAGCAATAACTCGGTAATCGAAAAATCAAAATTTTAGAGGACAAACGATTTACTGATTTTATGAAATACTTTTCTTTTCATGACCATTATATAAGAGGTATTAAATGAAAGCTAATTTTTGACAAATGTGACTAAACTATTAGTATAAAATACCTATTATTCAAAACTTAGGTAGTGAAAATATATGATACCTAAAATTCTATAAATAAAAAATTACAGTAAATAAGGGGTTATTGCAGTTCATTACATTACAGTTGCAGTAAATTTATCAAACAACTTATTTCGTAACTTTATATTATGGACTTCAAGAACGTTATTTTTATTTTAGGCTTAGCACATAACGTGATTTTACGGGTTTATTGTGGTAATATCAAACAATTTTGAAAACGGTATTGATAGGTAAAATTGTATTGCGAGCAAAATTAGAATACCAGTGTATT
The DNA here is from genome assembly GCA_944452665.1 of Stenoptilia bipunctidactyla. Classification (NCBI taxonomy): domain Eukaryota; kingdom Metazoa; phylum Arthropoda; class Insecta; order Lepidoptera; family Pterophoridae; genus Stenoptilia; species Stenoptilia bipunctidactyla. The sequence continues at coordinate 19,478,906 of OX101729.1, forward strand.
GTGACCACTTGATACCTATTTTTTTAAAGTATATATATATTTGTTGAAAATTAGGAAAACCTATAGTCTTATCAGGATATTGTTTTAGAAATGCACCCTTCGTTTGCTTTGCCGGAATATTTTTGATTATTTCATTTTTCTTATTACGCTACTCACTCACATTTAGCTTGCGTTTCCTAACCAGTTTATTTACTTCTTCCTATAAAGATTTTCCATATTATCTATGTTTGTATTACATATATAACTTCACGCCTGTATTCTTTTGGGGTAGGTAAGGCAAATAGCAGACCTTACAGCATCGTCGTAAGGTTGCTTGTTTAACCGTGTACTACAGGATACATTTGGTGAGTGTGCGAGTGCTCTGTTTGAGCAAATTGAACCCTCACCCTTTTACCATCGGACTTCTAGATGCAGACAGAACTTCCATCCGTATGTGGTTGATATTCCGAAAAGTCGAACTAAGCGCTTTGACAGTTCCTTTTTGATACGGGTCGCCAAGGTTTGGAATGAACTGCCTGCGTCTATTTTCCTTGACCAGTATTGTCCTAGTACTTTTAAGCGTCGAGTGAATAGGTTTCTCGTGGATGGACGTGTACCACCTTAGTCTTCATGTTCACTTAACATCAGGTGTCATGGAAGACAAACGTCCCATCCATATTTTATATAAAAAAATACAAGGGAACGCCAATTGCTACATACCTCCTTCGCTTCCTTTACGTTCATTAATCTTTTCACACATGATCACCAGTTACGGGTACTTTAACTAAGCCCTTTTGAATTTTAAATAAAACACTTTTTAACCGGATTTATCGCGTATATTTACATTTTAAATTTTGACTCGACGTTTCGGTGTCTTTTCAGACCCCGTGGTCACGAGCGACTGAGGTGTCAAGCGTCGGATTGATAGATTGAAAAAAGTTATACATCATCATCTCCATCTGTTTCTCAGTCTTCGAGCGTAGCGTTCTGGATTGACACAAAACGAGCTGACAGTATCTTGAGTTACAGGTCGTGCAGCTTGCTGGATGTTAGATTTAATGTTTTTCAGGATAGGGTCCCATGTCGGTGATAGTTTCCAACCATCTTCTCTATTGAAATTAGGGTGTTTTTTAATTTCAATCGCTTCTCTGATCATTCTAGGAATGTAATGCTTCTCTCTAGATAAAATTTTCACAGAGTCAAACCTTAAGTAGTGGTTGGGCTTGTCCATGGAATGCTCACAAACTGCAGACTTTGAAGCTCTTCGATTTTTAATATCAGCTATGTGTTCTTTTACGCGGGTTGATACGTTTCTTTTGGTTTGACCAATGTAGGAAAGCCCACAGCCGCAGTCAATCTTGTAAACACCTGGGTCTTGTAAAGGTATGCTGCATTTAACTGAGCGAAGATGTTGACTTATTTTTGAATTAGGTTTAAATATTGTTTTTATTGAAGCGTGCCTAAGAATGTTTGAGATTTTATCTGTGACACCCTTTACAAAAGGTAAAAATGCAGGTTTGCGTTCGACTGTCTGAGGCTTCACGTGGTCACTGCGGCGGCGACGAGGTGGTTTGAGGCCGTTTTCACGAAGCACCTTGACAACATGTTTCAGTTCATCATCAATGTGCTGAGGATCGCAGATTCCATGTGCTCTCTGAAACAAAGAGGAGCCTACGGCGAGTAACTGGCTCGGGTGGTGGTGGGACTTTCCATTTAAATAGCGGTCAGTATGGGTGGGTTTTCTTTTGAATTTTGTCGCCAATTTGATCTACATACTTTCGCCCAGGGCAATCCCTTCCGACATCACCATCCATTCGTGTTTTGTACACCTCTTTCGTAAATCTACTTTCACTCATCCTTTCTAAATGACCAAACCACGGATTCCAAGGAATATTTCTTCCACTGATTCATTATATCTTCATGCTCGCTAGCAAAATTCTCATCCTGATCTCTTCACACACCCACTTTATAGTCTCCAACCTGCCCTTAGGCTCTTCTAAGTGCCAACCTATAGTTGATGGAATTTTCGATATGTACGGTCAAATGATGAACATTGTTTGAGTATATTACGGAATACGTATATTAAAATTATTTATGCCAATAACTCGGTAAACGCATCTTACCAAAATTTTATATAAATACTAGCTTTTGCGCGCGACTTCGTACGCGCATAACATTGTTTATATTTAACACAACCAGTCACTTATTGAAGAACCTTTATGCCAAGTATCACATCCGGAAGTAGATTTTTCATCCAAACTAAAAAGTCAAATATTTCGTGTTCCCGTGGGAATGTCCGGAATTTCTTTCACAACACAAACAGACACTCACTGAGGAACCTTTATACTTAGGATCACATCTGCGCACTCAAAGAATAAAATTTTTCATATAAACTATAAAGTCCAACCCCTTCCCGTGGGAATGTCGGGAATTCTTTCCATAATATAAACAGATACTTATTGAAGAACCTTTATACCAAGTATCACATGCATGCACTCAAGGAATAAGATTTTTTCATACAAATTAAAACAGCATATATTTCCTGTTCCTGTGGGAATTTCAGGAATTCCTTTCATAGCACAACCAGTCACTCTTTGAAGAACCTTCATGCCAAGTATCATACGGACCATAGAGATCTCCAGCTACAAACACTTAAGCAACAATTATCTACTCGTAACTACAAATCAAATGACACATTCCAAAACTAGCACGTCCTCTTTATTCAACAATAGAGGAAGCTTTACAAAAGAAATTCCAAATAGACAGTTACATTATGATCCAATTTTCGATCGGCGTCTGTTGCTAGGTGACTAAAGCATGCACCGGCGCGGTCCACGCTCTTCTTATATCTCCGCGCTGTTGCTAAGCGCAATGGCGCGAACGAGCGCGCGCTCGGAAGTGCTCAAATGCCAGGTCATCGGCTTTTCTTCCAAAATATTTGAAGTAACATCACGACATAATCTATTTTAAAGCTTCAATTGACGTTAGAATAAGTATAATTTCCCAATTTGAATGTTTTTTTTTTAAGTTTGCAAAGCTTTTGTGAATGTTAGACTGGAATCACAATACAGATCTGTACTGTGCTGGAATATAGCGAGGTATACCTACATATAAATCCTGGGTTATCGGAAGATACTGCAAGTACTTAGGTACTTGGATGAAATAAGGGACTTAGTTGGAATGTTTCGTATTCGAATCAAAACCTAAAGGATGACGTAAGGTCTAAGAAGGTAGCAAGTTATGGTAGGTTTTTTTACTTACTATTTTATTTGCGAATTGTGTTCGATTTGAGATTATACATATTGTCTAATTTTATGCCTGGATAAAATTTAAATGGGGTTATAAGTAAATTAAAAATACTTTTAGTAATTTTACTTAAAAATATTTAAAACTTGAATTATTTCCAGTGAAACTCTACTTAAACTGAACAATTAAGATATAAAATTTTAGCTTTTATGCTAACTATGTAACAAGAGTTTGAGCTCTGTTCAACTTTAAGATTGATTTATTAAGTTGTTAAATAATCCAAATAGGCAGGTTATAAAAGTAAAAAATATTTTGTTTTTTTTTTATAGATTTCGTGAAGTTTTCAATTGTGTTATAAGGATGGAAATGCTAAAAAAATGCACTTTTTGCTAAAATGTCCATGGATAGTCAAGAAAAACCGGGATTATAGAAAATATAGCTACTCGTATACCTACAAAAAGAAAATTCGGGACATAGAAACTAAACTTTTGGGTCTCCACAAAATTTAAGAAATACAAAAGAAGAAGAAACAGAGAAACACTCATAAACGGTGATGCACTCTTGGCGTAAAAAAATGTTTATCCGACTATAGCCTACAGCATAACAATATCTAGACGAAGTATTTCACACTCATTCCAGCCAAGTATTAATTATTTATCCGCCTGCAATCATTACCAAGGAGGGCCTGTTAATGAAATTGCCATACTAAAAGAGTACTTTAAGCTGCTTTATAGGGTAAATGAAGATAAATTTATAAATTTACGAGCTTTTGACATTATTAGTTGTTTCTCTATACAGATGCCTATAACCGGTTGATTATGTTTGCCCACACGTTCGACATTCCTTTATCACTTTGTCAATGGTTTGAGAATGTGGTGAACTGACCACAAGTTGGTCTGTTTTTTAAATATGAGATAAGTGTTAAATTGCTCTTAGCTCTTATTACACCTCGAGGTCAGTGATAATGTCAGTGAATATGAAACAGAGGAACTTGAGAAGAAACCAGCTCTTCATGAATTACTGACGGAAAGAGTCCATGTCGAGTGATGATATTTCGTCTCTGAATAATGATTTTCTAATTTTAAATCGCTAAGGACTAAAAATGACTCTACAGCCCCTGGATAGTTGTGTCGTAAATGGTGCCTATTTCAAATATATTTTCCTGTTCCTTAATAAATCTTTCATCTTTCACCTCAATGGCAATTACCATCAGGTAGGGGGGAACGTGTATAGCTGTCACAAGGGATGGTTGTCACAACTGGCATAAAAAAGCGCCGGAGAAGCGCAAGGGCGACACCTCACTCTCCACTTCACCTGAGTAGGTATCTGAGGTGCTTCACTCTTGCACTTTTTCGACGCTCGTTATTGAAAATTCATTCGTTCAATAATGTTTTTTAAGTTTTTGCATTTAAAATGCTCAATTATTCTTTAGTAAATGAAAAATGTGATAAATAAAAATAATAAAAAAAAAAAAACAAAAAGTCTTAGCTGCACAAGCTATACCATTAGATGGAGCTACGTTAGCAATATAACGTAAAAACAAAAATGTGGTAAGTAATTTCGAGGCGTACCGCCAGGCCCCGGTAGCTCAGTGGAAGAGCACTCGTCCGGCAAACGAGAGGTCCCAGGTTCGAATCCTGGTCGGGTAATTTTTATTTATCACATTTTTCATTTATTTATTCGTTCAGTTTTGTTTTATGACAGCTGTGACAACCAACCCATGAGACAACCATACCCGTTCTCCCCTAGCTTGTGGAAAAATGTTGAAAGGGTCAAAGGATCATGGGAATGACTTGATGTTGAGGCTTCGTTGAGATATTGGGTCAAAGATTGAGGTCAGATATCAAGAGCATCTGAGAACTTAAACTGAGAAAAGCTACCAGTGCTTTATGCTTTTTTCTGTCAAGGTCTCTAAAGATATTTAAAGGTCGTATGTGTTGGGAAAAACTGCTGATAAAAGTGTGTTCCGAAATTTAAAGTGCGTGATAAAAAGCTTTGCGGTTTTTTTCTGTAGGTACGGTAGAAGTTTGTTAAATGTGTTTGTAGTTAGAGTGATTAAATTTGAGTGTTAAGTGGCCTTACATAATTATTCCCAATTAATGTAGAGCTGGAGACGATAGGCTGGAAGTACAAGTTAAGTTTTAAGTTACCGGATTATACTGTGTGAGCATATGTTAGTATCAAGAGTTTTTTTTTAAATATCTAGGCATGTTAGAAATATTATTTTATTGAATAAAATCAAGAAAAAAATCTTTATAAGGTTTTTATTAGCTATCTAAGAAATAAAATATAATTTTGAGTTACGATGTTATTAGTTTATAATCCAAATCAAACCAATCAGTCACCAACATATCCACAACATTCTCGTAAGCTTCAACTTGAAAAAATATCTTAGGACCACATAAGGAGCGCTTTCTTAAGCTTTTATCATAACTCAAATGATTCAAATCTCATAGATTCAATTTTTTATGTATATCCCATCAAAAAACCTTTCCTTAAGTAGAGTTCACATCTAAGGCTTTATAATTCAAGCATTACTCTCAGTGAGAGGCAGGTGGCGCGCAGGCGCAGCGCACGAGCCGCGGCCGCGCGGCCGCGAACCCGGATGCAGACTATGACGTAATTCAGCCTTCCCCTCCCCTCGCGCCCTGCCCGCCCCGCGCCCGCCACCACCGCTGCAGCCTCACGTCTGGACACCGTCTATGCTCTCGATACTGACCTTCGGAGTCCATTCATTGCGGACAGAGCTTTAGGTCTTGCGATGCACAGGCACATATAAATTATAAAAGCTTGATTACGTAGCTGAACCAGCTAATTTTCTATTTTTTTTAAATAAATGAAAAATGTGAGAAATAAAAAAAAAATAGGTCTTAGCTGCAAAGCTATACCATAAGATGGAGCTACGTTAGCAATATAACGTAAAAACAAAAATTTGGTAAGTAAATTCGAGGCGTACCGCCAGGCCCCGGTAGCTCAGTGGAAGAGCACTCGTCCGGCAAACGAGAGGTCCCAGGTTCGAATCCTGGTCGGGTAATTTTTATTTATCACATTTTTCATTTATTTAAGAATAATTGAGCATTTTAAATGCAAAAACTTAAAAACATTATTCTATTTTTTTTGTTCAGACAACTTTTTTTTTTTAACTGTTGCTTACCCCATTTGTGTATGTACTTATTTAGAAAACATATGAAATGGGGTACATACTATTTCAATTGAAAATTTCATAAAGGTATTTACAGAGTCATATTTTACTATGTACTTAAGTATATTTTTACAGTCTCCTATGGAACAATTAATGAAAATTTATGCTTGAGTTAATCAGACAGACGTATTTTTGAATAAGTATTAAACTATGCTACTATTTAATGCACAAAAAACATAATACCTATTTGAGAAGAAAATGAATTGCTCAAAAAGATTACAAGTTACGGCGAGGATCACCAACACAATAAAACTTCATAGGTAAATTGAAAATAAATAAAAAATGTTTCAAACTATCATCCCACATTTTTCTTCTTCTGAGTTCTGCAAAACAAGTCCTGTCTCTTTTTAGGCGAAACAGCTTTGCAGCGCTCGCTACTCCAGTCCATTTCCGAATGTTCCTGAGCCCAAGCATTCTATCTCCGCCCAAAACTTTCCTTTTGCAAATAACTTTACTCATCATAATAAAAAAAAAAACAAAGTTTATTGCAAAAAAACTCACAAAATAATTTTACAAAAAACACTTAAAAACATAAAATGTACTTATTTATAATAGGATACATTTATAACAATTAACTTATACCTACCTATATTAGATGTTTTATGTTTTAATCTATTAATTTTAATTCAAATGACATGTTATTGAAATTGCTACATTTCAAAATTTTTATTCTAATGTTTTTAATTTTTATGGTACATTTTTATTAGCATACATTTTATACTATTTAACTCATTTTTTTTGCTTATAAATATATCGTGATCTATGTTTGAATGATGTGGCTACCTTGATCAGAGGTTGCATTTTGCATTTTTTTCTGTGTCAATTAATTAGATTTAAGATATAATGTTACTTTTACTGGTGGTCCTAATAAATAAATATAGAAACAAAAAGTAGGTATTTATTGGGAAACGGCCATATGCTCAGCAGATATCATTAGATAAACTTACACCGTGGTGTTAGTCGTATCTAGATGACGCTGGTTTTCAGCAAGGGCCATAATAAGTTGCAGAAGCCCGTATCGCTCGTTTTGTGCGGATTGATGCAGGCAGGACCTCCGCCTCTACACCACATTATTTAGTCAAAATTAAGTTTCTTAAAGAACCGGTGCTATGGATACTAGACAACGGATAAATATATTTAAAAAACCTATAAACATGTAGGTATATTGAATATACAATAAATATATAAAAATAAAATTCTCAGACAATAACACCAACAACGTGGCCTCAAAGGAAGCAAAGCTTGTGTTATGGGATGCCATGTAGCGAACTAGGGGGGAACCTAGAACAGAAAATACCTATACATAAATGCCCAGACCCGGTACATTTTTTTTGTCGTTCCGTGCGGGAATCGAACCTGCAACCACTGGCGTCCAAAGTGGTCGTCACATCTATGACTTGATGGCTAATATCTGTGTTCATGCCAAAAAAAATCACCTCCACCGGGACTCGAACCCAGAACCTTTCATAGAAGTTAAGGTATACATACACTACACCAGCCGGTCGTCAAAGGTCGTCATTGAATCTGCTAAAGTATGGCCCACGAGAGAAAAAATAAAAGGGCATTGACGTCTCTCTACCAATGTACCCTTTTTGTAAAAACGACACAAAAAAGTGTATGGAAATTATCGCAAATATGTCGTAAAAGACTAAAACATGAGTATCGTAGAAGTACGAGTATCGTATGAATTTGTGTAAAACTTGGTAGAAGTCGAGTCAATGCCGTTTTATTTTTTCTCTCGTGGGCCATATCATAGCTGGCACTATTTTATTTTTGATTCGCTGATGTACTTTGAGTAAACTATTATTATGTTGCTGATGTGTTGAAAATTGAGATGTTATTGACTGTTTTAACTTCAGTTTATTATTTATGTGGAAGTATTATGAATAAATTAAAATTTTCTTTGCTATGTCCAAATATTATTAATTTTAAATATAAGTACTTGAAATGAGTCAAATTTTAAAATAACTCTGCCACAACTTTCAAATCAGCCTAAGAGAAAATTCTAATAATAAATTCAACAACAATCTTCGGGTTACTGTAATAAAGTCCATGTAAGTATTTAAAAAAAATACATATTGAGCGTAGAAAGAGTTTAGTGCTGGTCCTAGTGATCTTCACCTCACCACTTCACCTCTTACATATCAGTCATCGCTACACTTCTATCAATTGTTAAATTTTAACGAATGCAAAATCTTATCTAATTAATATTGTGAAAGTTTGTATGGATATTTGTTCCTCAATAACTTCGGAACGGCTGAACGGATTTTGATGTAGTTTTACCCGAGAATAGTTTATGGACTAGACTAGCACATAGCCTTTGTATCCAGAAAAATAATGTTTCTGACGGTATATATTTCACATATTTGTTTAAAGAATTTAATTTCATGCTTTAGCACCAGATGGCGAAGTATTTTTAATGGCTCAGTAAACTTTTCGTATGCAGTCGCTGTTCAAAACATACACTCACCTAAGTACTATTGAAATCTTTAACGCGAACCAAGTCTCTAATAAGTGAAAGATGCTTGAGTCTCTACCTGCTAATCAGACAATTGGAGTCAAAATATTCCGCTGCTAATGAGGCCTGTTGCACGTGGCGTGAACTAATTATTTTTCCAAATTAATAATACCCACTTTGTTACCCGCCACGGTCTGCTGCCGCGGCCATTGACGCTACGAGCTGCATGCTTTGTAGATATTCCTACTTTCTTAGGTATTTTTTATTATTACTTAGGTCACATAGTGACTCTTCAGGTTGCCTATTACTTGTTATTTTTCAAATTTATGTTTTTATGCAAAATATTACATATGAACTTGTTGCTTCACTCCTTTAATTATTGGTTTGTATGGATGTTGCCATTTCCAGGAAAGTTGCCAGTAAATAAACTTGACGTTTGTTATAGAGCCTTTGTGTCTAATGGATGCGAATGCAAAATTTCGTATTTTTTTAAATTTCACTAGAGATGAATCGTTATTGCATGTTTTATACAGATTTGGTGTCAGTGTCGATTTTTAAGATACCTTTTTAAGTGTATTTAATGTTCCACGATCCATCGATTTATTCTAGATGCTTACCCAGTAAAAAAACTTTCGAGAGGACTATTTAGGAACACCAAACTGTAAAAGTTTAGTATTCCACGAAATACCTAAACATTGTTCTAAACAGAAATGGAGCCAAATATTTATACAAAAAATATGCCCCAAGCCAACTCCGTGACATTGGCCTTGCCTTGGAATTTATGTTGTTATTCTAAAGCTATGTTATGTTTGTCATTGCCAAAGCCCAGAAGCCACTCTGTGATATTGGGCCTACTTTTTTTTTTTACTTAAATGTTTATTTTTTTACTTAATTTTTTACTTAAATTTTACTTAAATGTCCGTACTATCTTTGAAAAGAGAATATGTATGTGTCATTGAGAGCTGCGTATCATTGCGTGCGCGCATAAATTCGTGGTTTATTGTGCTAGCGAGCATAATGTCAGGACACTGGCCCGGTTGGTGAACTAGACAATAGTCAAGGAGAAGTATTGGATTTGGATTTAAAAAAATTATGTAGTTTCTAAAATTTTATACTTACTTTTAGATATATTTTTCTAATTTTAGATCGAATACATTATGAAGGCCTTACAAGTGTAGTGGCCCCCTGATATACAAGAGGTTGCGAGTTCGACTACAAATAAAAAAATATGCACATATTAATCTTTAGACAGATGTCTTTATATGTAGGTAGGTATTGTAAGTATGCAGGATAACGCTTCCTATGCAGGCGAGCAGGAGTCAAAACCGTCATCTTATTTCTAAAATTTACAAATGTGGGGTCTATATAGATATTATAAGTTTAACGTTTATCTTTTAACTTCATTATCTCGGTTTTCGGTTTTAAAACAGATTTATGTGACCGGAAACTGGAACAGAAACCTAAGTTTACCGACGCACATATCTTTATTTTTAACTACCTGTCTAAGCATTAAAGTAATATAGCCACTGCCAAAATATGAGATACCAAATAAGTTACTGCCTAAGTGTCTAACTAAATACGATAAATGAAAAAAATAAGGCATAGATAGAGTTCTCATCAATAGATAGATTATTTAATGTTGCTGAGTTTCGTATCATCATCGTCACAACGCTTTGTAAGGAGCCCACTGCAGGGCTGTGAGTCTCACTTCTGGGTATGGCAGAGATATAAAAAAAAAATCAAAAAGTTTTATTCATCTTAGGAATATCACAAAACACTTGATGAAGTCAGTCATCACATACTTCGGCTTTAACTAGTTGTTGATAGTTGTTAAATAAGATATTCATCATTTTTATAGACGAGAAACAGAAATGGGCCCAGAATTGATCCTTGAGGCACTCCCATTCTCACAACCGACCCAGCCGACCTTTTCCGGTTACCCTCAACCTTCTGAATTCTATCACTTAGATATGAATTCAAAAGTTTGAGTTCAGTGCCTTTGATGCCATAGTGGTGGAGTTTCCTGATGAGAGTGTCATGCTAAACACAGTCAAATGCCTTAGATAGGTCACAAAATACACCTAGGGCATCCTGTGAACTCTCCCAGGCACCAGTGATTATTTCAAATAGTTCAACACCAGCATCAGTTGTTGAACGGCCCTTTGTAAATCCAAATTGTTTATTATGAAGTAAATTGTTATAGGTGAAATGGGCCATAATTCACCAAGCTGGCCCGATGCTGGTTGGTGGATATCAGAATTTTCAGGGCGCCAAAATGTCTTCTAACGAACCCTAACGACTACTGTATACAAGTATACAGCACCCGGGACCGACTGCTTGGCATGCCCTCCGAAGCACGGAAGTCGCTGTGAGAAAATGAATAGCTGGCGGTCACCCATCCTTGTACCGACCGCGCCAAAAGCAGTCACTGCGCCACGACGAGTTTTATATAAATTGATTAAAATACAAAGATCATTGAAGATCCGAATAAACTTTGTTTATTTATAGGCAAGTCTAGTGAAAAATTAAGTACCCACTTTTATTACATATCTAATTGTGACCAGAATCGAGTACCAACTGAATGCTCTCCTTCAGTATCTAAAATTTGTCACCAGTCACCCCTGTATAAAAAATACTTTCATTGCTTCCCATAAAAGCAGTGGCACCCGATTATTGTCGCTTTTCAGATAATGGAAACCGTTGCTATGACAATCAATATCATTCAATAAAATAATAATTACCTTTAGTGCGGTTATCGTAGCTCCATAATAATTATGTTTATGCATAAGATTTATAATAGAATTGCAGAGAAAGAAAATATTAAATGCGTTATATTATATTTTATTGCATGCCAATCCAATCTCAGTGATATATATTTGATGTGAAAGTGTCGGTGGATGGATGTATTTTTGGAACTGTTTCATACTGAAACGGCTTGACGAATTAATTAAGTATTAGTTTTACTCGAAGGTAGGGTTGAAATTGAAATCATAAATAGGTATTATATGTTCTCAAAGGACTTCCGGGGTTGAAGCCACGAGAACAACTTGCCTGATACTTATAAAATACTTAGAATCATAATACTAAAATCAAAAAGTAATCCACAAATTTTCATATTTTATAAGATTTACCCATCGAGTTCAACCCCACAGTTTTGCTTTATAAATGCATCGAAGAGTAAGTAAATCTTAATTTTTTTGTGAACATTTATTATTTAACATTTCGTTAGTCATATAGAACTTTGCGACTTGCATAGTGGTATGTATCGTCACGCAAAACGTATTAATAGGTACTTATTTTTCACATTTCTCGTATATCAATAACAACAATAACGTTTATTTAAAAAAAAACAAGTAAGTAAGTCAATGTTATTTTTACATCATTCTGGAATATTCTAAATCAAAACATTTACGAAAACAAAACAAATAAAATACCGACACAGCACTGCATAGGCATCTAATTACAAGTCTGTTGTTTTCAACTTATGACAAATATTAAATAAGTTTTGGATTTGGTTTTATCATGTTTAGTTATAATATGAATAATACATGATCTTTGAATTTGAGGTTAAGGTTTACGGTACTGAAAACGAAACCATTTTGGGATCACTTCAGTCTGTTCTCTGTCTATAAGAAGCTTTATTTTCAGGAACGCGTAAGGGTACCAAGCTAAAATTAATATCAGATATCGAAACCCACAATCTAAGTGCAGTTAAAAATAAACTTCAAAATTAACGCAATAAAAAGCTGCAAACGTTTGTGTTGCATAATATTTTGACATTTGAAAAATAATCCAAATCCATTGGGTTCTTTTCGTTGACCATAAATTGTGAAATTTGACAAAAAGTAGGTAAAAAATTAAAGTACAAAAAAGAAACAATCCGAAAATTGGTAATTTACAGAAAGTGCGCAAGGTTAAACCCGCATGTGACTTTTGATCGTCTAAGAATTTCCTAATAGCCTGTAGAGTTCCCAAAAGTTAAAAGTTCTGTCCGTGTAGGGTCTTCTTAGAATAGCTCTATAACCGCTGGATAAGCGTGTCTTAAAAGGCGACTTATCTGAGCGACCCCCTCTTGGAGTTGGAATCCCGTCAGGGCACGACTGGCTAGCGACCACCCTTCATATAAAACCTGCTGCCAAAAATCTTCACATACCATCAGGTGAGATTGAGATCAAACGCAGGCTTAGTATTTAATAAAAAAATAAAAAAGACCATTCAAGTTTTAATCAAGTAAACCGGGTCAGAAATAATAATAATAATAATAATCGGTGGTTCGCTTCCAGCACGCATGCAGAAAGCGGCATTGCTCGATATTGCCCGAATCGTTCGCCGGTTTCTTTCTCTCTTACCCTGATACCCGACCGACTGGTCCGATTGTTGGGTCTTTTCCGCCGAAAGGCGAGTTGATTTTGATATGCCGAATAATAATAAGACAAAGCAATTTTGACAGATAAAACAGTCCACTTTAATAGGCCGCATATTATTTTAATAGATAAAATCAATAAAACTGCAATTCTTATTGACATAGCAATACCGAACACTCACAATTTACAAACAACCAAATCAGGAAAAATAACAAAATATATTGAACTGAAAAAGGAGCTCAGCAGAATGTGTAATCTCCGAAAGGTTACAATAGTTCCCATTTTCCTATCTACTACAGGTGTAATTCCCAAACAACTACACCAATCATTTTCATCATTAGAATTACCGAAACACATATACATCAAATCTGTCATCCTAAATACTTGTCGCATTGTCAGAAAATTTTTGCAAGCTAGTCCTGAAAATCCGACAAACACATGAGTAAAGTAGACATTGTTGATTTTAACTTGGCCTAGGCCCGTTAATAATCTACGAAAACCGGTAGTAATACCGAGCTAAAATCCTGTTCACAAATAATAATAAAACTCTTTATTGTACACCAACATGGTTATACAGTTAAAAAATAAAAATAATGATCACAATTAACAAACAAAGGGCGACCTTATCGCCGAAGCGCGATTTCTGCCAGGCAACCCAGCAAATAAGTACATCTAAACAAAAAAAATTACCAAATTCTTCAACTTTACTATATAAGTATAAATCGATAACAAAATGTCAAATAATTATACTGTATCCAATGATATTATATAAAACAAAAGTTTATAATATCATTGACTGTATCTAAAGAAAAATAGCCTTTGTTATAATGACGGTGTCGCCGGAATAAATCCAAAGCAACCTTGCAGATCGGATCGGGCACACCGCCACCACGCCGTGAATCATTGCTCTCTCACCAGATGACTCATTTCGGGGAATTGCATCATTATCTTGTCAGCTGACAAACAAACAAACACGCAAAGGGTTATGTTATTATTAAGGTCAGCTATTATTGGATATTATCATTTGAGAGAGTTTTAAACTGTTAAAGCGTTTACTGGGATTTGAGATTTTTAAAATGATGGATTTTTTATTTTGATTTCTTTTTAAAGAAGTCGGGTTTTAGCATTGCAAATAGTAGATCATATACTGTAGGTTGCGTTTTTATTTATCGTTTTAGATTTTTTTTATTGTATTATATCAAATTACAACTTCATTTTTTTTAATATCAAACATGACTTTTTAAGTGTTAGATAGGTCACATTTTAATAAACGTTAAAAAATATTGTTATGTGTGACTGTGTAAGTTTGTTTGTTTATTCCAGGCTTTATAATCTAGAAACAGCCTCAAAAACGCTAAAATACGTTCATAATGCAACTTGATCCTGGTAGGCTCATAGTTTCTCATGATGCTGAATTTAACTACTTACCGAATGAAGTCGATTTGAACTTAAACTATCGATTTAGCCGTCGATAGATAATGAAATTATTTTATTTAAGTCATACGACATGCAATCGGTATCTACATTCACTCGAGAATAGTTGGGAATAAAAATTAACAAATTTCCAAAAGCTTTCCCATTACGTATACCCATAGACGAATAGCACTCTGAAGAAAGAAAATAATAGACTGGTAATATAACTTTAGTACTTTATAAATTAGCACGGTAAACACTTGAAAAAACACTAAATATATATTTATTTTAAGTCAGGAATTTGAAAACCAATAGGTATTGTTATTGATTACCTTGTTTTTAAAAATCCAAGAAATGTGATTGAATTGAAATCGAATTCTTTTTTGGCTCATAAGAGCGATCTCTATTCCTGTTTTTGCCTACCTAAAAAAACCTTACAAAAACAAATATCTCAAAGCCAGTTTTTCAATAAATCTCCCCCAGACCAGCTTTCAAAACTAGATTATCGACCGTTACTCGAAACGAAGGAGGTCAATAATAATGTTATTTGAAACGTGTTCTAGCATTCCTGTTCCAGTAGGAGAGGCAGCGCAGGCGCAGGCGCGGGCGGCGTCGGGGCATTCCTCAAGGCCGACTTGTCGCCACTTGTCTATACATGTTTGCTTTTATAAAGTGACATTGTTTGAGTTGACTTTCACCGTATGATTATTTGCAGCGGGTTATTTTGTAGAATCTGGTTCCGGTTTTTTTTAAATGGAAAGTAGTTTAAGTTTAAAGTTTATAGGATTTGGTTTTTAGAAAAGATAAAAAAGAACATCCTAAATAAATAAGTACTTAACAATTTTCAAATTTGTAAAAACGGTAGAGAGAAAAACGTAGAGCTTTAAAACAGGTTTTAGAATAGACTATACCTACTTTAAAAACTTTAGAAGCTTTTAAAACTAATTATGATTAGGTTGGCTCTACATTATCTTTATTATATTATAATATCCTCCCTTAAAATATGTTTCATACTATAGTCATTCGGTTTAAGATAATAATTAACGATAGAGTTTAATGGACTTTATAGGTACCTGATTAATTGTTCTTTTCAATTACCTACAAGTTGTGTAATATATGTAAGTACTTACATAATTAATAAAAAAAAAAATTTATGGCCACAACCATGCAATTAAAAGTATTGAGTGGAACATAAATGTTATATTATGTATGACATGGATTATTTTATAAAATATTGTTTTTATTCATAGTAGGTAGCAGTTTTATTTACTTAAAGTCGCCTATTAAATTTGTCACAATCACAACTAAATATGCTTCAAACACTAGGTACCTATCTATAGTCTAGCTAGATCATGGAATAGATGGACCTTTTTTCAACTATTTCAGGATGCAAGTCGTGTAGATGATATCAGAAGTTGCTAATATACCCAAATCAGTATATCTTTTACAAGACTCTACACAAACTAAGTTAAAACTTTCTTGGTAGGAAGTTAACTAGAAAATGTAAAGAATAAATGAGTAACTCTGTATTTCGATTGACCTATAAATTTTGTACGTAGGTAGTTATTTTTCTTATAATTCAACCACTTTATTAACCATTCCGGTTCTGCCGAAAATATAATAACATCACCACCGGTTTCAATAGTCGAATACAAATAAAGTATTTTTTGGCATGTCATGTATTTGAGGTAAGATAGTTAATTTACAAGCGACAGTAGTTTATTAATTTTACAGTTAACTTACAATAATGCCTCTTGGTGAAATCATAACAAGTTAATTAAAGTGACAACCCTATTATGGAGAATATTTTGTTCCAAGTTGGAAGCCCTACTCGTATCAGCTTTGCCTTGACAACAACCTTAGTTCCACGGAACGGTACTCGCACATCTAAGGGCGAGCCCTGAATCTTGCACAACTAGTTTCTAGAAAGGAATGGAATGTTCACCTAGCTTTACGACTGCCACATACATAGCAATGTTATCTATACTGAATAAATCAGGCAGAAGAGTGTACAAGTCTGAGCGTGCTGAACTCAAGAACGATTTGAAAATGTGTTGCATTTGAAAACTTTTCTAATGAAAACGTTTAGGGGAAACGAAAGGTTATAAAATATTAAAGTTTAGGTGTACTTTAAATAGCATATTCTCTAGAGTGACATTTAAGTCCGAAATAGGAAAAAGTAGTAGGTATTGACAGCGCCCTGACATCATTAGATCATAAATTGATCTAATGATGTCAGAAAGCAGATCCACAAGAAAAATTGTGGTATAAATACCTAATATGGTTTAGTCGAAACCAACTATCAATTTGAAATGTACTATTGTAAGTTTAATTTTAGTTTTAACATGCTAATGAGACCACCACTTTCGTGGGCTAAGATGTGTTCTTGAAGAGTATATACTTAGACTCATTATTTTTTTACGACTTACAAATAAATTAAAACGTCTTTACCTATTGTTTAAGGCTACCTTCCAAAAAGGACTAACTAACGATTTTAATAATAATTTTAATTAGGCAATTATAAATTAACTTTATCAAAGGAAGTACTAAATTATGGACAGTAAGAAAAAACTAAGCACTGATGATGCTTTATTAATTTCATCTTATGTCGTCTTTACAAGGACAACGGTTTCAAGGACGTCATTTCTTCTCGTAACACACAACGCAGACTTCATAACTTAGCATCACCAATATTAACTCTAGCATACCAATATACAAAAATTCTATTGGCAATGACTCATTTCGGGACGCTAACGCTGTATTGGATCCACACTTACATTTTATTTTCATCTATTTCATCATACGAATGGAGAGTAGGTATATTTATTCTAATATTCATGGTTCGTTCTACGTTAACAAACATCGTCCTCAAACCGCCGAGCTGTTTGCCAAATGTGCCTATTATAGCACTTACCTCTCGGCTGGGGGTGGCTTGCATTGTTGCTGATATTATGATGAACCGAGCATTTTTTAAATGAAAAGCAGAAAAGTTGTCTTCCATGTCACCTCGTGAGATGTTTCCTTCTAAACCGATATATATTAAACCTCCATCCACGAGAATAGCATTCGAGGTTAGAAAGAACGATGACTAAAGTGGTCAGGAAAAGCAGACGTAGGCACTTCGCTCCACACCTTGGCGACCCGTGCCAAAAAGCAGTTATTGACATATCTTGTTCCAATTTTTGTAATGTTCACTATGTAGGGGATGGAAGTTCTGCAGGTGGGTTCTAGTTCAATTTACTTAGCTTGGTGCGCTGAATCAATAAACCTGGTATAATTTAAAACGCCTGAAGACCGTAAATGTAAGTTCGTTTTGAAAAAATTAAATATCAAACTTATAGATCTTTAATATTGTCCGATTTCGTGTAAGATTTAACACAAGGTTTGGTCAGAGAGGAAATTAATGATGTGTGATTCGGTACCGAGTGCTACCATCGTCGATCAAGTCATCCGTAATAGAGCTTTCGTTAGAAACCAAATTCTTATTTATTACTGTATAATTTATTCATAAAACATCAAATTCCCCACTTAGAATAAAGGATGATTTCCATAATTTATAGACAAGTCTTTGAAATTAATCGTTTTTAGTTTTGTCTCTATTGATTTGTGATGATAAGTTTTTTTATATCATTAAAAGTCCATTCGATCGATTCGATATCATAAATTAACTAGCCAGATTAAGAAATCAAGTAGACTTGCGTAGTGGAAAATACACAGCGGTTTTAGCTGGGGGTGTCATACTCTTATCTACGAAATACCTAGACTTGACACTTAAAAGAGCCTGGACTATAATGGAATTTCAGTTGTCTAAACATAATGGCCGTTAGCGCATGACTAAATCAGTTTACGTAATCACAACAATGAATACCTATTCGGACCACGGTGATCCAAGTTCATATTTATTAAGACAGTATTTCGATGTTTGAGTCATGCCTAAAACTCAGCATTACAAAATGATTGGTCGTGAAACATGAATCAGCAACCCGTTTTATAGCTGCGGGTTTTTAAAAGCTTGTATCCTCTCGCTAAATAAATACGTCGTATGTATTATGATTTCACTCCAGTGAACAAGAACTTTCAGTCTTAGATTTTGACATTAGGTATTGTCTTTAAAACTGCTAGATGTTGTTATGTTCTTTTGATATCCTCATTTTGCGTTTTATCATGTGATATTGTTGAAGTTCCGACGGATGGAAGTGGTTTCATTAGCAAAGGAATTGGTGCCACAAAACCTGTAATATAATACCTACATATCAGTATGAGCTAACGTTTAATAGTTATTCTTAATAAGGGCTATTTACTTATTATTCATATTTGGTTAAGTAACTGAGTCAGTTTTGACCTTATTGGCGCCTTGTGGTAATTGCTCGATCCGATTAAAGTTGTAAGGAAGTATCTCTAAGAGATCACACTTTATATTAGATATATGGGTACAGTAACTATTAGCGTGCAGATGCAGATTTTTGACAGTAATTTGTAGGCCCCAATAAACCAAAAAATTAAGTTGGAAACAAAGCTTGTGATATGGGACCCAGATAACGGAAAGAATAATTCTATACCAAAATACCTTTATACAGCCAAACCCATAATAAATATGTACGTGTCTTACGAAGGATATCGAACCTGTAATCAATCATCATCTGGGTACTCGCCCACATTGCCAATTTATAATAAAATAATAAATAAAGTTGTACAGTTTGTTTGTTTGAACGCTCGGAAAAGACCTCTGATTTTCATTTAATAGCTCAACCTTTCGGGAATCTACAGGCTATATTTAAAAAAAAAAACAAATCTTACCTCTCTGCTTATATTGTAAAAGTTATTTGCAGTGGGCTCATTACAGAGAGTTGTGATAATGATGATGATTTATTAATTTAAACCTCGTTGTATTCGATGATACAAAAAAAATGTGTGTTATCCTCTGAAAACATTTTTTTCCAAACAACCTTGATTTTGGTAGCACAAAAGAATCTATGACAGCAAATCACAATAACATAAAAAAATATTATTATTTTTATTATTTAACACTTTATTGTACACCAATAAAACAATTAAAAACGAAGAAATACAAAAGAAATGTACAAAGGGAGGCCTCATAGCTAATAAGCTATTTCTTCCAGACAACCTTTGGGTGAGAAGTTGGATTCCAAGTTATAGGGTGTCTTGGCATACATATACTACATTAAATTTAAAATAATTAGGTACATACATAGATATAAAGCAGGCATTTAAACTTACATACGAATAATACTACTATTCGTATGTAATACGTATATTATTACTATTTCTTATATATGTTGACCTGACAAGACTATTAAATACAACCAGATGCAGAGACTGTCGTTATAATATAAGAATATTGATGACCCACGCTTAGTGAAGATGACGTCGCACGTGAGATTAAGAAGGAACTTTTTTTTATAGGATATGGCGTTTGTCTTTCGTGCCATCTGATAGAGAACGCGCATGAAGGCTATAGGGGTATTTACACGTGCATCCTTTTCCACGAGAAACCTATTCACTCGACGCTTAAAACTACCAGGACTTTAGTGGTCAGGAAAAACAGGCAGATCGTTTCACACCTTGGCAATCCGTACAAAAAATGAACTATCGAAGCGATTTGTTAGACTTCTTGGTAAATCCACTATATAGGGATCGAAGTTCTGTCTGCGTCTGGTTGTCCGGTGGTAAAAAGGAGTGGGTTCAAGTTGATCTAAAAGAGCTCTCGCACACTCACCAAAAGAGTAATGTTAACGTTCCATACAGTCTCTGACCTGTCAAACTACTTTTTGTTAGGTATGTGAACGTATAAAGATGATATTGTAATTGAAATGATGCCTGTTTATATCTAAACTATTGATGCAGACTTGATTTAATTTACATACATAACCTCACGCCTGTTTTCGTTTCGTTTCTAGAAATTGATTTAATAGAAACGATATCGGGATTTTCATTTCAAGTGGATGATACTATTAGTCTATTGAGTAACTTGAGAGGGTGAAATATTAAAATCCTTGCTGCGGTTTCACAGCATAAGTAAATGGTTTGGAATTAACCGAACATGAGCTATTATTTGCACTATATGTTGTTTTAATACATTTCATGAGTTGTCAAAAATCTGACAGGTCAGCTATGAACATTACTCTTTAGCCGATAAAATACTGTCAAACGAGCAACCTTATAACGATGGTTTAGCGAACTAGCTTTATATGTAGGGCGGTGGCTAGCCAAGCGCACCCTGGAGAGGTCCCGCCACCAACCGGGAGTCACTCGGATCAGTCGCTCTGTACGGCACGCTTATCCAGGAGCTAGGGCTGTTCTAAGCCGCTAAACAGCTAAATGTTAAGGTATTTCGGTGAATCACTGCCTTGGAATTGGGTCTAAATCAACTCTTGATATCAGATCAGGAACTAAACCAGCAATTTAAATTTCTTCGAAATATTTTGTTATCATTATGTTTCTGTCATTACTAATATATTTATTAAATCCAATGTTTAATCGCCAATGAGTGACCTGAGATTGATTAAAACTAAAATGTAGTACAATAAGAAGACTAAACCCCCTATCCAGACTGAGGTCTAAAATAAATGCATAACTAAACATTTTAAATTATTTGAAAAATCCAAACTTGTACTGCTATCTAATAATAAATTAATCAATAAAGATGAATAATAAATAAAATGATATAAAAATAAAGCAGGCAAGACAGGTAGTGTAATTGAAGTGGCACCGGTACTTAACATCTAAAGTCCCTGTGGTCAATCAAAAAAAGTAACTGCAATATACCTAATCGATTAAAAACGATGGGAGAGGGTTATGCCCAGCTGTGGACACGACGTCTCCCGTCTGAAAAAGAAAACAGAAGCTGATTCTTAACATTGTCCCAAAAGTCGGTCGTGACTGATACTAATTTCAACTTTTAATTGTAATCAGCTCACGACTCATCCAATAAAAATCGTAATGAGTGGAATTCGACAGATCGCGTCTGTCTGACCGCGCTCCATAACGCGCAAACTGCGTGACCGATCCAAGATGGAGGTAGTTTGAAGGTCGTTCACCTGCGACTGGCCGGACATCATTCAAATGCTTTAAACAATTTTTGTTACATGCTTATCATAGTCTAGATAGAACGAAAGCCGTTTCCCGCCAATTTTGAAACTTTTAACTTAACTTGATTCATTTCATTAACGATTAAGAAAGACTTAAGATTTAAATGACTATAGGAGACCGGATTTTATATACCTATCTATTTTAATTCGATTTTTCGATGCTGCAAAAATAATCTAACTAAATCGAGTTCTTTTGAGTCCTCCATACAAATCTGTACAGCATACGATTCTTTTATGTTGACTGGGCCAACGATATGCACTTAGAAAGCCCTTGACGAGTCATCATTAAAGTAATAAGTTACCTACTTCATTTTGTCTAAAAGATCACATAGCAAAGAAGAAGTAGAATCATTTTCCCGCTTTTTAAATGTATAATACATTTGATGGTAAATAAAAGTGAAGCTCAAGAACGCTATTGAGTATCTGTTGATGCTAGGATTTGATAACGTTGACCACCCAAGGTTAAGCTGAAAAAGCCTACTTACTGTTCCAACAACTACAATGGGGAATAATATTTAAAAATGATTTGTGAGTCATAACTATAATTGCGGCTTTTACTCACACGTTATTTTTTTTTACTCACACGTTATTTTTTTTTACTCACACGTTATTTTTTTTTACTCACACGTTATTTTTTTTGGCGTCTGACTAGTTTCGGGCTTCGATAGAGTCCTCCTTTAGGGATGAATGCAGTAGTGGTTGTACCTCACCTGGCAAAACTAGTTGGACAAATCCAACGTATGAATAAAAGCCACTCAAAAAACAATACAATGAGAAAGTCTTTGATGTAACCATATTCGACCACTTTGGCGATGGGGTAAACCTGTCTGCCTCAGACGCCAGTAGTGGTTGCGGGTTCGATTCCCGCACGGAACAAGGAAAAAAATGTTCCGTGTCTGGGTGTTTATTTATTTATGTATTTATATTTTAGGTTCCCCCCTAGTTCGCTACATGGTATCCCATAACACAAGCTATACTTACTTTGGGACCATGTAGTTGGTGTGATTGTCTGGAGATTTTATTATTATTATTATATTATCTACTAGTTAAATTATATTTTACCTTCCTTAATTATGCAGCAAAATGCATTCTATTTGGAGAGCCACTATTTGTAAACTTGGCGGATTTCTAGCTGAGTAATTAAATGTAATTACAATTCACGGAATTTCGAGGTTAATGTTATCAAGTTCTTAGTAGCCTGCACAGTCTAAATTAGTCATTCAATATATTGCTTTTGCAGATTATTTGAGGAAAAGTAATGAGAAATTTGATCACTTGTTCCTTTCTTCATTATAGACAATTTATAATAATTTAACCAGAAGATACACTTTATTATTATAGTAAATAATTTAAGATGTACTAATTATTTAAAAGTAAAAAACGAAAAATAGCGTAGTAACTACTGTTTAAATGATTAAAATTACAGAAGGAAAATAAGCAAAATTGTTACAAATTAGCTCGTAGTCCGTAGCCCTTAAAGAAAGCCCTACAAACGACATCAACGTAGCCGCCACTGAGCCCTTGACTGGTACCCTAAATTACTTTTTTTTTTAATAAAACATTTTATAAGCATTTTACAATTTAAATCCAAATGTTAAAACATGATTTACCTATCATTGTAACACTTTAAATACTAATTAAATGACTAATATATTATAAACTTGCCATTTTTTTTACAAAACCAATGAAAGAAAGTTTTTATCTAATCACAATGATTGCGCGGTAGATCTAGTACACGAATAAGATAAGAATTAATGTAATTATAATTCTTTTTGTATATCTTTGTATTATTTTATAAGCTTCCTTCAACTGGGCGTTTTATTTTTAACCAACACTTCATTAAATCACGTAACGGCCATAAAGTAATGTTCGTAACTTAGAACCATTTGAAAATATGAAACGTGTATCTCATTTGGTTTATTTTACTTTTCCTGTATTATGTTTGTCCATATTTTAGTGTATATTCTAAATATAGTTATAAAAAAGAACAGTAAAAAACTAATGTTCTAAATGGTTTTTTACTGTTCTTTTTTATAACTATATTTAGAATATACACTAAAATTTAGAACAGCAGTAGGCATCTAGAAGAACATTATAGGTTACCTAGAGGTATCACAAATAATTCTGGTACATTCAGTAATCAATTCGACTCACATTTTGAAGAAATGTTAATCTCTACCTTTTGTTTTTAAAGCTGATACTAACATTATCAATGTACCTAATTTTTAATTTAATGAGACTGCTTACAAAACTGAATTAGGTTAGTCATGTACTTTCATATTAGCTCGATTTGGTCAAGATCACCTCTAAAAGCTATATGTACGCATCTCAAGACATAGAGACGTGGAACACCCCAGGGCAGGCCTTTCTCCAGCAACGGACTGTTCTAATTTTATGATAAAAACGATGATATTAGTAAATTAGAAATCTTTATAATCTTCAGATATGAAGTTTTGAACCATTTGGATTGAAATTGAAAAAGTAACGCCGTGTAAGTTTAATATGTAACTTTGATATCAAAAATATATTAAAAACTCATCTCCAGTGATAAAGTATTTTCAGGTTGTTTGGTCGGTAATTGGAACATCCTGTATAAGATTTACAATAAAATGTTGAGTTGCTAAGATATTTTATTGTACCTATGTACATACAATAATTTCATGTCTGTATCCCTTTTAGGCAGAACACTAAAGGTTTAACCATCTGATGTCACATTTTACTAATTTGGGGGCATTATAATGGTGGAGAGAGACTATTGCAGAGATAGGAAGTCAGCCTATAAAACCTCTGTCCCTTAACTGACTTTAATAGTATGCCCGAGAAGAGAAGCAGCTGTATCATTCTTTATTTTTCCTTTGCTCCCGGTCCAGCATGGAAGAAATTTTATCGTACGAAACGTTTATAATACTACTAACAGTTCGTCCTGACTGCCACTGTGAAGAGATTTTAGTAATTTTAATAGATGAACTACAATTCGAGTTGCCTTATTGCTAAAATGTTACTATCGTTGATAAATCCGTTTAAAGACTGTTTATTTATTATTATATTACATTTAATAACTAATAAAAATAAGATTTGTTATAACTATAGTGTTTACTATAATTAAATAATTTAATTGACTCCTCATTGCTTTTGGAGAAAGTCGCTTTTAAAGTACCACCTTTCCTCTCTCGTTCCAAAGATACTTTTGGAATAGCTCCTTTCAACACCAATTATGCAAAAATTTTCCTTTATAAGACGCTCATGTCATACATAATATAACAGGTCATTAGGTGGTGTGGATATTTTTTAAGCTCACTAAAACACTACAAATATAATATATGTAAAATTCTACTTTCTAGGAAAGATCTGTCAGCACAAAATTTCTTTTTCTGACTTTGTTGACTGATTTGAACTGTTTGTTAAAATTTAATTACTCGCAACTTACAATGTAATAATTTTAATTTACATTTATATAGAATCTATGTAAAAGTTTTTGTTGTTTACCTATGATTAATTAATTTTGTATTTGTTGTAATGGAACTCTCAAAAAAACTCAGTAAGTCTTTTAGCTGGCGATCCAATATTTATCGCATATAGCCGCGCCGGCGGCGGCGGCACGGCGGTCGGCGCGGGCGCACGCGGATGTCAACATTCGACAACGAGTTAGAAGATGACTCACAATCTCGTAGCTAACCGTCGGATCTAACAGTGAATATTAATTTTATTTATTGCTAGCTGTTACAGCAGTTTTATGTTTGTTTTTTGTTATAAAGTCCGAAATTGTAGCTGTAAAACCTGGTTTGTTTTGATAGAAGTAATGTTGAGTCAACGTTGGTTCTAGAAATTTCATTAAATTATATTTGGCTTTCGTTATATTGAAGATATAAAAAAAAAACATTAAACCTTTTTCAAAAATTTTATGTTGGTATTTTATTTTCTAATAAACTTTTTTTTTCAATTTAGTTTATTTCAATATTTTTTTATTATTGTCACTAGGACAATTGTAGTTAAACAATTAAGAGAGTAATGTGTTTCTTATGCGTGATGTGAGGCATCACATCATTTTATATTTTCCACTTCAGTGTGAGATTGAAAAACAAGTGACTCAATACAACAAGAAGCATAACAAGTATATATCCAAAGCAAATAAATATAGTTACTCAACTATGATTAATAAAATTCTAGATAGGTAAGCTTTGTCCAAGCTAACCTAATAAAAACCTATTGATTCTACCTACATCTATCACCTAGCTAGAAATCGGTTCTGACAAGGTTATAAATAAAATGTTATCGAGGTTACTGTTCCGTCATTAAATCATAGTCTGATTAATGCCGTATTTAGTTAGTGCGGGTTGCTCTTGCGCAGTTCGCAGGCGATGGGGCGGTGCCAAGGGCGCTACGCCTCCCGCCCCCTGCCACGTCCTACCTTTTTGCCGCGCTTTTTTCAATCTCATACGAATTCGCGCCATTTTTAATGTGTTGCCAAACAGATTTCTGGTCAATGACAGAGTTTCAGGTATCTGTTATATCGTGAGCTGTCGATTTGTCAGTTTTTTGTCGCAGTTCAGATGTATTGAAGCGCGTTTTTGTAAGGTTTTGGTGAGATGTGATGAATTAAGATTTTTTTGTATCGAGCTTCGCGGTGTCGGTAAGTAATTATATTAAATACAGATTTGTAAGCATGTAAAAAGTAAAATGTTAGCGCTGATAAATTTAAGCTCTCGTTAGTTGAGTGTAAATGTGAGTTTTGACCTCAAGAGGCAAGTGGCAACGTCAAATTTAGATGCTACTAATAAAACGAGATTGATTTGACTTAGTAACATCATTGATTACCATTATAGACTATATAAATAATAATGTGAATGAAATTACGGCATAAATACAATAAAATAATACAAGAATAATAATTTGAAAGTATTTAAATTATCTTTTCTTATCAATCACGTATAAAACGTCGACGACACGAGGAGATAAAATTAATTATTTATATTTTAACAAATTACACGCGATTAATCCAAGGCTATGAACGACGACGTAAGTTTTTTAATGGTAGAGACATGTGCTTGGTTCCGGTATGACAAAAAATATTATTCGGTTTTGTATATCGGTAAAAAAGCTAAAAACAAAAATCTGCTAAAATGATTTTTCGGCCTAAACTCTTACTTCTTCCTCTTGCGAGTCAGGACAAATTCAAATTGTGTCTGTCCAGAATTTTGCCACCTCCACAGCATTATTGTTAGCTTCCCTCAGGTCGTGGAGTGTGTAGATGTGTGGACCTTCTGGGCAGGTGAGTAGATGGATCATTGTTTTATAAATTGATAAAGCTTTGTTTATTTATTGATCAGGCAAGATTGATTCTACAGTAATATGATATTTTGAAACAGGGACCTAGCTGCTTCGGTGCCTAATCAAAATCGCAATTTACGATTTTATTATAATTTTAATAAATGTTACTTAGACTATTAAAATGAGAAATTACTAAACCAGCAGAATACGTTAATTGTTCTAGTGCAACAACCAATAAATGAACACAAATTTTATCTGCTTTTATTTAATTTATGTTATTGATATTAAAAACCTCCACACCATGGAGGGGTCCCATGGATAAAAAGATCCTTTGGACCATGTAAAAGGGCAAATGGTGATGATGAATCAAACGCCTCAAGTGTACCTACATCTTAACATCATACATTTAGTTAAGGTATAATATGATCAGCTTATTGTTTTATTCAAGAAACAGCATGCTTTTACATATAAATAAATAAATAACTTACTATAGATACATAACAAATAATATTAAACCTCCTCGTCGCCTAGGGGACAGCCTCAAGCTTTGCAGTGGGGTTATTACAAAGAGTTGTGATGATGACTACGTGACATATAAGGTAACGTTTTTCACACATCCTAATATCATGCTGAAGTTACTTAACCTGTTATATTGGTGATATTGATAGAAGCTACTTTGCCAAGCTGACTAAAATTCGGATCTATAAATAATAATGAGATAACTATAAGCATTTCAGTGTCTTACTACGGGTCATCCATCAGGATGCCTGATGCGCGCCCCAGATCCCACGGGGTGGTAGCTCATTACACGATCTAGGAGTAGCTCTTGAGATAGGGATCTGTGAGGAGTCTCACACTGTCTGGATACACGGTGGCATTCCGTCGGCGAGCGGTTGTGACTGTCGGCGGGGATTTATTCCCGTGCAGGAGTTCGTGAAGGTGAGGGTGAATACTCCTAGTTCGTACTAGGAGTATTCACCCTCTCCCTATCTGGGGCCGCCCCTTGGGACGTCGCTGTAGGGTGTCATTCTTTGGCAGGAAAAAAAAAACTATAAGCGTGCTTTAATTTTTTTTAGATCGGCCCTATGCTTCATTTTAGATACTTGTTTTCCAACACTCATAGTGTTTCGAACATTCACATCATATAACAAATAAAGTTTGAGTCTATCACATAAATCTAACCACTACCGGGCTTCGATCCCAAGATTAATCGAGATAACCCCTCTAGCCCTGGCTCATCCTTATCTACTTATCTAAATGTGAAATCGAGGACTTTAATATAAAAATACATACGTACATAGATAAATTGCCTCTATCCCTTATGGGGTCAGCAAAACATAATTTTTTTGCCAAATTTGGAGGTATTTTTATGATGGAGAAAAAATATTGCAGTGACAGGGGGTCAGCCAATCGCCCACAAAAAAGTCAATTAAAAACCTCTGTCCCTTAACTGACTTTTACTGTATGCCCGGGAAGAGAAGCAACTAAACATTCTATTTAATTTTTTGCTTGGAAGCATTATAAAGTTTAGAAATACCTGTAAAAATTAAAATACATATAAATAATAAATAAATGAAAATCTAGAGTAAGCCTACCTAAGGCAAATCTAGCTTCGATAGAGTAAAATGTTTTTAAATAGAAATCAGACCTTGAACAAAATCTATCCGATAAAATTAAGACTTTGGCCTTATAACCTTGCCGGAACTTCTTTTTTTTTATAGGTAAGGCTGTCTTTATTACAGAATTTTATACCTTTGTACCATAGAAAGGAATTCAGCGGTTCAATCAGAAGTATTTATATGTTTAACTTAGAGCTTTGTCGCACCTATATTTCTCTTAGTTTAGCTTTCCTTTAGATTTTTAATTAATTTGGAATAATTAGACCTTGAAAGTTTCCTTTAGCATTAATCACTACTCAATATATAGATTCTCTGATAACTCGCCATAAGAACTGTCAAAAATGTATCTTAGGTACTTACATAAGTTAAGTTCAACTTTGAATAGGCTTTATACGATCCTTATACTATACTAGCTTCATGCCGCAACTTCGTATGCGCTTAACTACCCTTCTCGTGGAAATTTCAGAAACTATACAACCAGACACCCACTGAAACAACCTTTATACCAAGTATCAGACCCATGCACGCAAGGAATAAGTTTTTTTCATACAAACTAAAAATCATATATTTCCCGTGTCCGTACGAATTTTGGGAATTTTTTTCGTAGCACAACCAGTTACTCTTTGAAGAACCTCCATGCCAAGTATCACATCCGTACACTCATGGAATAAGATTCCAAGAAAAGTCCAACCCCTTCCTGTGGGAATTTCGGGAATTCCTTCCATAATACAAACAGACACTTATTGAGGTACCTTCATATCAAGTATCACATCCGTGCACTCAAGGGATGGGATTTTTTCATACAAACTAAAACATCATATATTTCCCGTTCCCGTGGGAATTTCGGGAATTCCTTTCATACCACAACCAGACACACATTGAAAAACCTTTACACCAAGTTTCACATCGGTGCACTCAAGGAATAAGATTTTTCATACAAACTAAAAAGTCCTATATTTCCCGTTTCCGTAGGAATGAAATCCCGATTCGGGTGAAATCCTTAGTGCACCCCTACATCTCCTAAAGAATGTATGTTCCAAATTTCTGCTCTCTACGCCCAGTAGTTACGGCTGTACTTTGTCTGTCAGTCACTCAGTCAGTCGCGGGCTTAGAGAAAAACAGGGAACCAAATAGCAGATTTTTTCAATACATTATTTTACGTCGTTAATGTATAATGTTTTGTAGGTTGTCTTACAATTACCACGTTTTTTGTATTGGCTCAGCTAAGCAATGACTGCTATCACTTGCTGAGCGTCTTCGAAGGAATGTGACCTTACTCAGGTGACCTTGTTTTAAAGTACGACCTTGACGGTGCTAAATAGAGGGTAGGCAGTATAATCACTAGCAGCAAGACCAACTATCTACCTAGTCTTACCATGAATATTGATAGCAAAGAAAAATATTTTTTTTATTTTTTTTCTATTGCTCAAGGATTAGCACACAAGTACCTAGAAATCCTGGTGCCACAAGTGTCCATGAGGTGATGCTTTTTGATAATCAGGTAACCCACATTATCGTATGCCCTTGTCATACATAGCATTCCATTTAATATCATCGCTCTTATTATAACTTATTCCAGTAATATTTAAAAAAGCCACTACGTAACATTTAGATCGAAGTCGCCTCCAATAATATAACCCAAAAACGTAGAGTCTATAAATTTTCTTAACTCAGCCGATTTAAGATTTTGAGACAAGAAGCGTTTGTATAAACTAACTTAAACACCTACATATGCAGTATTGATGAAGGTTCCAAACCAATAGCCAACGAGAATAGTCTATCTGTACAGCATGAGGTATCTCGGTTTATCACGGCGCGCATGGAATGTCCGTTACTTTCCCACAGCCAGCAAGGTACCTTTCTAAAGCGAACAGACGTTGTGGCGCCATATCTCCATGGACTGATTTTGTCAATGGAACCGAATGGTTACAGTCAAATTATAAATTAGCTACAGTAAAACAGCAAACGAAATATGCTTATTAGGAAATTGACAATGGGCCTAAAATTTGGCTAATTAGAAGAATTAACTGATACCTATTTTTTATCCAAAGCATTTTTTAAAGAGTAAATTCATTAAAAAAAATCTTATACCACAAATGGGTCCTGTTCCTTTGAAGCTGGCATAGCCAATTCTTGCCTTAAACAAGACCCTTAATAAAAATAAAGAGCAAATAGCCGAACATGATACATAAGGTATGCATAGAGGCGGTCTGTTAACCCCGTCAAGCTTCTAAAATAATATCTTCTTTATTAAAAGCGTGATATGATATAAACGAATTCCACGTCTTAAGGCTACAGTTGAAATATAGGTACAGTTACTAAACAGTTGAAATAAAATAAATTACGGGGACTCAGTTATTGGTGGCCGAACACCTGCGCAAGAGGCGACTTTAATTGGAACACGAGTAGCACCATAGCCGTGGCTAGGTTTTGAGAAGATTACTTCATAGGTTGTTCAAAAAAAACCATTACTGCATCGACAAAAATATTTTTTAATTTTAGGCATCCCTCAAAATTTGTTCAATCTAATCAAAACTTAAATAAAATAACTATAAGTTCCTTCCTTAAGTCGAATGCTGGAACAACACAGACAAATAGGTGAATTTGAGAATTAACGCAGTTTTAGTCGCTAATAAAAAATAGGTCATGCATTAATAAAAATATAATTTATAAATAGATATGAATAAAAACTATCAACAAATATGTATCGTGGAACATCAATTTAAGTTATATCAGCCCTTACTAAAAAGTATCCATTGTAGGAACAATGTAACAAAGAGAGATAGTTAGTTTATCAGTTATTTGTTTCAAACAGTTAGTTTTAAATTAGGTTTGATACTCATTGAAAATTCAGTAAACGATAAAGACCATAAAACAATCTAGGTTAAGCCTAAGCTCAAGTGCCACTGTCTAATCATCATTGGCCATCAAGCTAGGTTGAGGTCAAACGGTAGTGTATCAATAACAAATTATCATTTCTTCTAGAATTTTCTTTACCTTTATAGAGTCTATTTTGAGATAAATGTTTAAAATTATAAAACAATGTGACATTTCATTTGAACTGAGAAGCAACTGCTCTACACTTTTACTTTCAATGACCATGGTATCGTGTATTTCTTTCCTAGATTGGTTATTCGAAGATTTATTTTCGAAGAAAATAAGCTTTTGCAATTTCAAATGAGTCTTTATGAGTGAAATTCAATCAAGTGTTTTATTATACGTAAAATTAAAGATTTTAACTGCGAGAGACGATGAATATTCCATATTTTAAATAACTAGATTTTTAGCACATTTACAAAATAAACCGAAGCATCTTATCGATTAACGAACAATTTAAATGAGAAACAGCGACATTCTCTTCAGACACGGCGGTAGAGGCGCGATAGCGCGGCCGACGACCTCCGAAAATCGTCATCAGTGAGCGGCGGGCGGCGCAGAGGTGTACTTCGCGCGGGGAAAACGCCCGCGTCGATCAAATATTATTCGCGAGACGCAAATTTTTCAGAAGCGAACGTGTGTCCGCCCCTCCACTGTATGACAGTGACCCAAATGGAGCGCCGGCGCAGTCAGTTCCGTGAGCGCCTGACTGCCCGTCGGACGTGGCCGCTGCTTTCCCGCGCTACCGAGCACTGCTCATTGCTGTGATTTACGATCGGATATTACCTATGTGTTCCATTTAGTGAGTGACATCGGCCAACACCGGCAAGACGGCTAACGTTTGCCACATGTGGATTTTAACCCGTTTACCTAGGTAAGAGACGAGCGAAAACGTGTGCGTTGGCGAATTTTACCGGCTACGTAAATGGAAGCCGAAATTCAACGTGAGTGTCTAATAGTTGTGGCGCGAGGTGGCAACGCGGCGAACTATGATGACGGCGCCGAATCAGAAACGTCTCGAATTTTCCTTTTGTACAAAATAATAGGCTAGGGACAGCGAGGTGGCTGGTGGCTAACGGGCCGGCTGACGGCTCCTCGCGCCCGAAATTCCGGCGCGGACGTTCACGCCGCGACCGACTGAAATAAATCGCTCGTTTAACATAAATAGCAAGACATTGTCGTCGCATTGACAGACGGACGAGCATTTCCGTTTCTCTTTTTATCTTACTCCATTATCGGCGTTATTTACTGATTTAAAAAGAAGCTCTTCCTCTGACGTAATTCTGCTTCCGTCATGTATCATTCCCGAGCTCATTACTATGTGCGACCACCGACCATTCACCAATAAAAGTAATTTGATTCACAAAGTGTTTGACCGCAAGCGAGATATTTGACTCCCATATAAAGTAAGGTGTTTTGTATCGAGTTATGCAAAGCGGACCGCCATTGTAGAGCCCGATTGACTGTTGCTAAGTGGGCCATAATGAGTGAAGTTTAGAGATGGCATCAATTTGTAGATCATGAAGGTCGAGTGGCATGATAGCTAGGTTATCAGCTGAGATCGCGGCTCACGGCGCGTTTCCAGCGAACAATCGGCGACATGTGGCCGATAAAGCGGGTAATCAGCTGGTGACGTCACGCGCCGTGCGCCCGCGCAGCCCCTGCCGCCCGCTCTCCGCCCCGCCCCGCGCCCGCCACCGCCTGAACTTATCGACATTGTCATTGCACTCACTGATAATGATGTAATCATACCAAATTTAAGGCAAAAGGATGAAATACAAGCCAAATTATTGATAGAGTTTAAACATAATATGTAGATTGGTGATATGGCCTAGTCTAGTACCTACTGAATAATAAGTCTTGATTTCCAAAACCTAAAAATACTAATAAATATTTGTTCCACATGGAACTAAATAATTGGGTAGGTATGGTAAATTAGGCGTGATGATTATTGCAGTTTACCTAGATCCGGATAAAACCATTGTCCATGTGGGCACAGGAAGTGAAATTGAAAATTGTTATGAAAATAAAGGTGACAAATATTTATTTCCAAAATTGCTGTACTAGCTACTTTTCAAAACAATCCAAAAACTTGACGTGTTAAAGAAATTGGCAGTTAATAAACAACAATTATTTGTAGTTACATTGTTAAACAAATCTAAAATTTAAACTTATCTAACAGCTAATTAAATTTACATTATTTACCTCGATAATTATCGAAATCAAAGCAATAACCAACTAATGAAAACTAACACATAAATAATAAATAATTGCATACATGATAATCAATTTAGAAAGGTTATCAGCATGTTTAAGAAGCGGCGGACAAAGCAAGACATGTTCGAACATGCTTGAAACATAACAACATAGGACTTAACAGGACTCAGACAAACATTGAACGTGAACGTGTCCATTAAAAAAAACTTCGTACCACAGACTTGAATACATAATTCAAATTTCGTACTCCCGGTTTTTCAGTTGCCAATTTTTATATGGCTAGAAAGAAAGTATCGTAAGAAGAGGAAGGATTATTTGAGACATTGTCTTTCTCAAAGCCCAGAAAAAAGCATTGGTATGAAACGAAATTAAAACGAAGTCAAAATATTTTAAAATATTTAGAGCTTTGTGACACAGTAGCCTAGTTAAAGCCGGTTGGAAAATGTTGGTGAAAAATCAAGTTAGGTCTTAGACGTAGTAATCTTAATATGTCAAACTCTTCCGTTACTGACTGAGTGACTGACAGACAACGCACAGCCAAAACTAGTGACCGTAGAGAGCTGAAATTTGGAACATACAATCCTTAAAGATTGTATGGGAGCAGTATGGAAGGAATTTCAGAAATTCCTACGGAAAAGGTAGTTATTGGACTTTTTAGTTTGTATGAAAAATCTTACTCCTTGGGCGCATGGATATGATAATTGGCATAAAGGTTCTTCACAAAGTGACTGGTTGTGTTATGAAAGTAATTCCCGAAATTACCACGGGGACGGGAAATATATGATGTTTTAATTTGTATGAATTCCTTGAGTGCATGGATGTGATACTTGGTATAAAGGTTCTTCAATAAGTGTCTGTTTGTATTATTGAAGGAATTCCCGAAATTTCTCCGGGGCCGGGAAAAATAAGACTTATGTTTATGCAAGTCTTATTTTTTCCGACCCCACGGGAATTTCCTAATAAAATTTAAAGTTCAGTTAGGCTTGGTTTGCACATTATACCTAGCTACGCAAAAACAATTTTGAAGTCGTGAACATCAAATAACAATATTAACAGAATCAAACTATAACGCTATTACAATATGCATAAGATTGTATGTTATGATTAATTTATAATATAATTAATTTCGGATATATCAGTTAGTTACAGTATTAACACTGGTGGTTACAGCATCTTTAGAAAGAATACTGAAAATTTTAACGAATTGATTGCAGATAACTCTACCGAAAACTTTAGAAAAATATTTTCTGTACTAAAAAAGGCAACCTTTCATTGCAAACCTGTGAAAGAAGATAACTCTTTCTCAGATTTTCGCATTGATGATTTTAATTAGCTGTGATATTAGTTATTTTACTTTTTTTATTTGAATATAAAATTAATAATATCTAGTTAATCAAAAATGAATAATTATTTACTATTTAATAAGTTAATAAATATTGGATTAGAATTATTTATTAGTAGTTTAAAAGAAAAATAAAGAAGAAATAGAGATTAGAAAATAAACGTAATAAATATAAAGCCTAACCTACGAAAGGCACTAAGTAGGCCGTATATGAACGATTTATTACTTGTCATACTAATTTTACATGAATCATTCGAACTGTATTCGACACTTATCACAAATTCTAGTGTCGGATTTTTGTCGTGGTTTATTTCCATTCAACTTAGATCATGGTAGAAAACATGTTATACTTGTTCACTTATACCTAGGTACATGTTAAACTATTTTCTACTTACTACAGTATTTTTTATATTTTACATTAAGTGATATTGTTAATGTTTTAAAATTTAAATCAAATTTAATATTTAAAAAAAAAAGTGACGGGATATTAATCTCGTATTTTTACATGCTATCTCGACATTTCACTGTCTTTACATGCACCATGATCACTCATGACTCATTATTTCCTCTTTAATAATAAATTATGTATTTAATAGGAATAGCACATTCAGTGTAGAGTCGCAATAATATTTAAAAATTAAAACTGAACTGGTTTAGTGCGCGCGCGCCGACTCGGCGGTCCGCTGACTCATTGGACCTGTTCTGTTTGAAAGCACTCATTTACTTACTTCACAATTCGCACTCCGTCTTCGAATGGTACATTAAATAAATTATTCAAAATTATTATCAGGATACCACGTAATGGATCTAGTCTATACAAATAATGAATCCTATAAGTAAAAACTTTGTCGGCCTAAGTGGTTTTAGATTAGATATTATTTATTTATATTATAAATTGAGTCGTTGTTTCTCAAATAATATAAAATGATTTTGCAATGCTTAAATAATTTCAATTTTGATTTTGCGTAACGACTCTGGGTAGTATTTCTTAGAGAATATTGAATTTCAATATATCTCTATGAAATTAGTGAGATTTCAAATATGTGCGCTTTGTTTACACGTTTTTGATTTTCAAATTATGTCAGTTACTTTTATTTTATTAAATTATTATTTTTCTAAATTAAAACACGTGCGTAACCATGGGATCTGCGGCACCAAAAGGTTGAGTTACAAAATGTAAAATATAAATTATTCGCCATAAAGTCGGTTAAAAAAGTGTTTCATTTTAGAGAACGAATCGTGCCAATTTAAGACATTATTACGATTATCTTTCATTATATAACAGGCATTAAAGATACTTACTAAAAGAGATTTTAAAGATTTTCATATGCTTATGATCAGAAAATAGTAATATATGCTAGAATACGGTCTTGTCCCTATTATGATTAGTCTAACTTTGATCTTAAGTATATTTTTCATATCAAATAATTCTAAAAGTGATCCATATGTACTGAAAAAAAAATTTTTAGAAGTCCTATTGACAAAAAATGTTTTTTAATGTTGTTTTTAATGTTTTCCTATTTTATATGGCATATTAAATTAACATGTGGATTACAATGTTAAGCAATCAGACTGAAAAGAAACATTAATATATTGTTGGGTAATCTACTCGATTTAACCTATTTGAATACATTTTAATACCATTAAAATACATCTATAATACATAACTTTGATTACCTACTTCAAAATAGTTTTAGTTTTGGTCACTCTGCATGACGTGAACCCATCACTTTAAAAGGATCCTAATGTTCAAATTAAACAAAATAATGTGTGATTTAACATAAGGCACTCAATAAGTAAAACATTTATAATAAATCCACAAATTACTTCATGTTTAGTCGCAATCGTTGAAAATATATTAGAAAATATACATATATTGACTGCAGACATAGCTACTATTAATAAGGATGTACTAGGCATAGTAAATAAACTAAACAATATAAGACGTAAGTAATCATGAAAATAAGAAATACTAAGTAAACTCGATTCATAATATTCATACGTACGTTTGCGTTAAGGAAGTACATATAATTTTCCAGAAAATATTTTGAAATAACAAATTGCTTACGACAAATCACTTATGCAAATCGCTTACGACGTCGAGCCTTAGGTAAAAATACACAAGATATATTATCTCATGCTGTAATTGAAAAATAGTGACGGTAAATTAAATACTTTTTTACCGGATTTTATCCCGCAGGTTATATTTCACATTTTAACTTGATGTTATTAAATCATGAAAATATATACAAAACACAGTGTCAATATTGGAGAAGTTTTAACTTTTTTAAGCTTATCTTTTAAGTCTGTACTGTACTCAAAAAAATATCATACGTAAAAACCAATAACTTTCACTAGAATCATACTCTACATTAGTTATCAATCGTTTCGTGGGTGTCTTGTCTTACACGTAGAGATATCTAGACAGAGAAAGGAATTTAAATAAAAACGCTTCGGTCCAATTTTTTATCCCCATACACATAATTAATGATGTTGTATGAGGGACTAAAACTCTAATGTCGAAGTGAAATAAAAAAACAGAAGTGACAATGGTCATAATATGGAATATGCCAAAAAAACCCTCAATAATTTGTTAGATAAATGCCTGTAAGGATATATAGGTTTTCATAGCCGTTTAAGAGGTAATTACTTTTTGTACTATCTTCATACAACTTTAACGCGATATAGTTATAATTCTTAAGTCTACGAAAGCTGATTTTCAGCCCCAAGTGCGACGGCGATATGTTTCCACTATGTTTTATGATGAGTAAGTTTCTTCCTAAATCCATAGGTATAATCTTCGACCTCAACATCACTTACCATCAGGTGTAACAGGATAAATAAGATACAAAAGAACTTATAACAAGCACGCCTGATATTATTTATTTATTTAGTAATTTATACATATACAAGAAAATTTAAAACAGAAATAAGTTAAATTAACAACGCTGTATGTATAAAAGTAGCAATAGCTTCTCTAAAAAAAATTCGAGAAGCTCGTTGCTGGAAAGTGCTAAATAGAATGAATTA
Organism: Stenoptilia bipunctidactyla; assembly: GCA_944452665.1. Lineage (NCBI taxonomy): Eukaryota > Metazoa > Arthropoda > Insecta > Lepidoptera > Pterophoridae > Stenoptilia > Stenoptilia bipunctidactyla. The sequence goes on from OX101729.1 coordinate 19,517,030, forward strand.
AGTGCGTACTACGATTTCACATATTACATATTCTACTTAATACATTTTTTTCTACTTATTATTTACTAGCTTTTGTAGCAGTTTATGTTTAACACAACCAGTCACTCATTGAAGAACCTTTATGCCAAGTATCACATCCGTGCACATAAGGATTAAGATTTTTCATACAAACTAAAAAATTCCAATACTTCCCGTGGGAATTTCGTGAATTCCTTCTATGCTACAAACAGACACCTAATGAACCTTTATACCAAGTATCACATCCGTGCACTCAAGGAATAAGACTTTTCATACAAACTATATGAAATATAGTTTGTATGAAAAGTCTTAAGTCATTAAGTCATAATTTCCCTTCCCGTCGGAATTCCAGGAATTCCTTCCTTAACCACAACCCCTAAGGATTGTATGTTCCAAATTTCAGCTCTCTACGGCCAGTAGTTATGGCTGTAAGTTGTCTGTCAGTCACTCAGTCAGTAACGGAACAGTTACACCTGATATTGATAACCTCATGATAACATTCTATAGCTACAATTACATCGTAGCTTTGGGTCAACAAACAAGGTCTTTACTCTATAAAAAACATTTAATTACTACAAAAGAATAAACCCGCTAATTTTGATTTAAAAGTTATCATTGTCGCCCTGTAAAAATCCAGAACATCGGAACGATTTTTTTAGTTTTTATAGTCATGTTACATATCCTCTTATGTTGCATGACAAGGTGGTACATAATTCATACATCTCGATAGATAACTGTATACTAGGCTCTTCAAAAATTAGGTTTTAGAAAAACAGACACAATTGTAGGTAGTTCATTCTCAAAAGTATCGTTGGCCTTTTTGGTGAAGAATGTCTTTTTTGACTGCAGTACAAGTTGTATACACTGTACATTTTAAAATAGTGACAAAAAGTATTTGAAAATACAAGCTTAATATTTAATAAATTTAAACGTTACATTAGGTACATCTTAAAATTTTAAGTGTGACCTGACTTCTACATACTGTTTGGGTATCTCTCCGAATGTCTAACAATAGATTTCTGTGCTCACCATATAAATTATCTGATTGATTTCTTGTACGACTATTTTACATACGTTTTGTCGTCTATGGTTGTTTTTTATTTTAAGTAATCAATTAAGATATTAGTAAGTAACCACATCAATTTGATGTTTTTTTTGTGTTACGAAAACGAGTATTACTAGTAATCTTATATCATATCTCTAAAACATTGAATATAATGATAATTAAGTGACATGTATGGCCATCATTTTATCAAGATAAGTTTAGATATTAAGTTCAGTTGAGTTGAGAATATCCTTAACATGGTATTGCTTTTTAATATTATGCTAGGTATACTTAACTTTAACATGTTTTCTTTTCAACAAACCTTTTAAAAAACAAGAAAGAATTCAAAAAATGCGGAATAGTTTTATACTACGACTTTAATGTGTCCGTATCGACCGCGCGGCCACGGCGTTTTTTCTTACATCTAACCATACCAAGATTATGTAAAAATTTGTAAAAGTCGATTCCTAAAAACATTAATTTGTAAAAGGTATAGTTAAAAAGTTATAAGGGTTTGAACGTGGCCGCGCCATTGAAACAATGCGAACCGCGCGGCCACGTAGATCTTTAAAACTAAACATTGCAGAGACCTGAAGTTTAGGTAAAACACGGATTGAATATGTAAAAAAATTGTAAAAATATAGAAAAAAATCCTGGATTTACACTTTAGAAGCTGTAAGCTTATAACACCATGGCCGCGCCATCGACCGTTATAAAATAACGTTATCGTCGATATCTCGATGGAAAAGCATAGCAGAGGTCTGAAGTTTTTTGTAAAACCTGGATTCGAATTTGTAAAAACTAGTAAAAATATAATAAAAAATCATAGGTTAACATAATAGGAGCTGTAAGACCAAAAACCCATGGCCGCGCCATCGAAACGTTAGAAAAGTACTTTACCGTCGATATCTTGCTGAAAAAGCATCGCAGAAGTCTGAAGTATTTTGTAAAACTAAGATTTAAATTTGTAGAAACGATTAAAGATGCACAAAAAACTCCTAGGGTCATATTTAAGAAACTTTAGCACTGAATCTTTAGTACGCCTTGAATACGTCGATAGGGTGACCATGTCTTATTGATAATAGAAAACTTTCCACACATTTAATAGAAATTATATCACAAATCCATATTTATTTCGCATAGTAAATTAAATTTAATTTTAGAGCTCATCTGACCTGTTACCTGTTACCATGAACAAGAAACAGACATAGTTAGAATAAAAGAAACAGGAAAAACCAGGTGTACAACCCTTATCTTTGTGTTTTTTGTTTGAAAGTCCATGCCGCTCACTCAAAGGCTTGCCGGCCAATTATCAAACAATGTTATTCGTAGAAATATAGTTTTGCTTTTGTTTACGTGTTCCAAAAGTTTTATGTCATCGACCAAAACACGCGCCATAGAATATTATTATTTTAAAATTACATCAAAGTGTCGCTGAGATAAAGTGGTAACCTATAGCAAACTTATTGTTAAGGAAAGTTTTAAAATGAACTGTTTCCTTATTATTTTTACCCGACTACTGCACGCAAAGGAGGGTTATGTTTTCAGCGCGAATGTAACTATGTCTGTTTCTTGTTCATGGTAATAGGTAACAGGTCAGATGAGCTCTAAAATTAAATTAAATTTACTATGCGAAATAAATATGGATTTGTGATATAATTTCTATTAAACGGGTGGAAAGTTTTCTATTATCAATAAGCCATGGTCACCCTATCGACGTATTCAAGCCGTACTAAAGATTCAGTGCTAAAGTTCCTTAAATATGACCCTAGGAGTTTTTTGTGCATTTTTAATCGTTTCTACAAATTTAAATCTTGGTTTTACAAAATACTTCAGACTACTGCGATGCTTTTTCAGCAAGATATCGACGGTAAAGTACTTTTCTCACGTTTCGATGGCGCGGCCATGGGCTTTTGGTCTTACAGCTCCTATTATGTTAACCTATGATTTTTTATTATATTTTTACTAGTTTTTACAAATTCGAATCCAGGTTTTACAAAAAACTTCAGACCTCTGCTATGCTTTTCCAGCGAGATATCGACGATAACGTAATTTTATACCGGTCAATGGCGCGGCCATGGTGTTATAAGCTTACAGCTTCTAAAATGTAAATCCAGGATTTTTTTCTATATTTTTACAATTTTTTTACATATTCAATCTGTGTTTTACCTAAACTTCAGGTCTCTGCAATGTTTAGTTTTAAAGATCTACGTGGCCGCGCGGTTCGCATTGTTTCAATGGCGCGGCCACGTTCAAACCCTTATAACTTTTTAACTATACCTTTTACAAATTTATGTTTTTAGGAATCGACTTTTACAAATTTTTACATAATCTTGGCATGGTTAGATGTAAGAAAAAACGCCGTGGCCGCGCGGTCGATACGGACACGACTTTAATAATAGACAGTAAACGTTATTTTCGCAACAAGAATTAGGTAAACCAGTTATTTTTACATCTTTATAACCGGGAAGTCAATGCTCTGCTATTTTTCATGATCTATTCCTGTGTTTCCGCATAACTATGATCACTCACACGCATCGCGAAATATTCTAAATTTAGATTTGATTATATAATGGTTTAATTTTGTAGTTTCCATGACGTATATTGACTCGTGACAGCGGAGCCGCGCGCAAGGTGCTGACTGCGCGAGTCGTAGGCGGGAACGTCAACGTCACTGCGCTTACGCAGCCTAGGACTAAATTTAAATTTAAATAAGGAATTTGGAACGTAACATATGCTGCAAATTCAAAACAGTGAAAGTTTAAATTTATAACGTTGGCAAAAACATTGCTTTGTCCGTGACACAAACATGTTGTCCATATCATTGGATTTTTAATAGAGGAAGTTTTGACATATTTATTGTATAAATGTATGATGACATAAGCTTGCCAAACACATAATTATCGGGTAAAGTGTATCTTTGATACATTTACTTCATTATTTCTATGACTAAATATAAAATATAAATCCAGTGAAACATAATAATTCACAAAACTATAAAAGCAAACAGGACTTTCATTGTGAAAAAATCATGACAAATCTTTTCAGCGTTGGTACGATATTATAAATCAAGTGAAATCCTTTGATGAAAACACTTTAAACATAAAACTCACGAAACGAAGTACAAAATACAGGAGACGCAATAAAAAAATAAAAGTTTTAATAAGTAAGTAATACCCAATTAAATTAATTAAGTCTGAGAACACTGCACGCCGCAATTTACTGTCTCCATAATTTTTAATTGGTATAAATTTAAAACACCAACACGTTTAGTACCCTTATAATTACATCATACAGAGATTGAATACCGTACTGTGATGTATCAAGAGTTTTTGATAACTCTGTAAAATCTTAGAGTGCTTGTTTATTCCGAGTAATCTAATAAACCACCAGACCGTGACAAAGAACGTAAGAATACGTTAATTAGCGGATAGCTACACGAAATGAACGCTTCTAATCGCTGTAGCTTCGCAGCCCTGACTCAAATCATAAAGTCTGCTCTAATAAAACTATTTTAGACGGATATTTTTCAATAAACAGACGACTTATGCACCTATTGTTAAGAAACCTGAACTGGTTTGGAGCCCAATTGATTTCATATTTAGAAACACAATTGTAAGTTAGAACTAATTTGTAAATGCCATAGTTAAAATGTAAAGGTTATATTCTGTATGCCAGAGATAAAATAACTGAAGTATTACGTTATTGATGAAGGGGACACTCGGAGCCAAGTTAGATGTGAATGTCCATTACAGTCACATGTATTTATTAGAAAAGCACAATCTTGAAAGTCCAAAATATTTGCTTAAATTTCTAGTGTTATTTGAGGGTTTCTATCACAATAGTAGTACTAAAAAAGTAACAGTTTCTTACTTTTATGTGTTTCGTATATAGAGTTGGATCTTAATCGTGAATTATAAAATAAGAAATTCAATACAAATCTATCTGATTACATTTAATACATCAAATGGCATACCATTATGATATAATATGATAAAACTTGTTTCATATGAATAATGCATTCCAAAAGCTTATGAAAGTATTTATGGTATATAAGTGACTTCAACGGTAGAGAAATAGTTTTAGCTTCTAAAATATTATGTGTCGTATTCGTATAAAGTTTCATATATAATTAATGTTTTGGAATCGCAACTTTACAAATATATTTTTCCTCAGAACACGGCTTCATATCTGGTTACTTGTAAGCATCATTAGTACGTAGTGTTATATTAAGGATAATCACGATTTATTTATGAGTGTATGTGGAGTTTAAAAACTCTGGTGGATTCGTTTGGACTCGGTTTAAATACTTTTAGTGCCTAAAATATCAACGGTTTTGTCTTCTGTTAGAGTTGAGAAAATCCAGATTTTATATAAAATACCCAAAACTCCGAGCACTACTTTAAGGGTTATTAGAAAATTTTACAATAAAACATACAGTCTTACTTATAAAACTTTAATAACAACTTATTGCTTCTAATAAAGCAGGCTAAGCATTTACCTATCATCGTTAAAAAAACACTTTCTAAAACGATACCCACCTTTATAAAAATCAAAATCAATTCAAATCTACAGCCTTCACAATCACAATACTTACAAAAAACATAACCATCACGAGATAAATAGTAATTAAAACGCCTCAATATCCCCTACCAATGTGAAACAGGCTTTAAGCCGCAAGATTTGCGGTCGCGCACATCCTGGCGGGGCATGCCACCGGTCGGCGCTAGCGCAGCGGCCGGCGGCGTCCCTAAGGAATGCGGCACCGAAACCTGTTCGTCAGCTGACCGAGTGATGTCATATCAACTGTCTATGTGCGCCCGGAGGCCGGGAAAAAACTTTCGACTGCTTAGTTTTAGTAGATGTGAAAGTAATAGCGGTTTTTAGTGAGTGAATGAAGGTTAGACAGAATTGTAAGTTACTTGACAGTTTAGGAAATAGGCTGGATTTTGTACCGCAATTAACGAAAATATTAAAAATATATTAGTTTGTATATTTAAAATTTCTTAACTTTACATAACTTCACGCCTGTATCCCTTATGGGGTAGATAGAACACCAGAGGGTATAAAACCATCCGATGGCGCGTTTGACAAATGCGGAGGCATTATAATAATGATGGAGAGAGACTTTTGCAGTGACAGGGGGTCAGCCTATAGTCTACAAAAAAAAACCTCCGATAAAACCTCTGTCCCTTAACTGACTTTTACAGCATGCTCGGTAAGAGAAGCAGCTGGCACATTCTATGTTTTTTCCTTCGCTCCCAGTCCAGCATGGAAGAATTTCTTATTTTTTATTAGCTAACTTAGCATATCATATTCGTGTTTAGTTATCACGATTCATAATGGCTTTTAGCACTACGAATAGAACAAAAAGTAAATTTATAAGGTAGCATATCGTAAAAATTAGAGCGTTGAAAAGAAACATATAGAAATTGGAAATTTCGGAAATAACGACTTCATAAAATTTATAAAAAAAAACTCTATAGTTTTATTCTTAACTAGATTTTATCGCCCGCGACTTCGTCAAAGTAATTATTATAGTATGAATATTTATGTTTTGTAGATAAACTGCTTGAAGAAAGGCCTTCTTAGAATGATCCAGTTGATTGCATGAAAATATTATAACTGTCAACTTGTCAAAGCGAAACATTTTTTTTGTATTGAAGTAGCCTATGATCAAGTTCCGCCTTTCTGCCGCGATTGAGGAACAAACAAACGTCCACCTATCCAAACTTTCGCAGTTTTAATATTTGTAGGATTTGAATGTTGAGTTAAGCGGCGACATACGTTCCTATTCATGTTAGTATGTGACGACCATTGTTTAATACAAAAGGTTATTTTTTGAGCTACTCTTATTGTTCCAACAATCTTTTTTTTTTAAAAGTACTTGTTTCAATTCTTCTAAATCCAATGTAATTGTATCATTTATACACATTTAAATGGTACCAATATTACTAACAAGAAATTGTGGGAATGTGTGTTTGTTTATGGCGAAGTAACTAAAGAATCAATTTGTAAGAAATTTATAACACTGGTAAATGATATTTACCATAAATGAAACTTTATATAGCGGTTATGTGTATCTGACTTTTAATTGGGTGAAGCCGCAAGTGGTAACTAGTTTCGAATTAAAATAGTTATATTAATATGCCTAATTACGTAAAACCATCTTATATCATAAATAGCAGCTACGAGCGCTTTTTAGTTAAGAAACTTTTCTTCCCTTAAAAATCCTTGAAAGTTATTTAACTTTCTCTAGAAGTTAGGCTACCAAATATTAATAATTAACGAGTGCAGAGCATTAAAAAACCTACTTCACGTCAAAACTTTGGCTGAAGTAATAGTCACCAAGGTAAACGATCTCCGAATTCATAAATATTAAAAAAAATCATGAAGTACTCAATCGATGAAATTTATATGGGACCTCTATCATATGAAACAAGAATCATCAAAATCGGTTCACCCAGTCAAAAGTTATGAGGTAACAAGCATAAAAAAACGTACACGACGAATTGAGAACCGCCTACTTTTTTCGAATTCGGTTGAAAACATAAATCTGACTTGTATTAATATGATATAAATAATAATCATAAATCCCCAGACAATCACACCAACTACATGGCCCCAAACTAAGCAGTGCTTGTGATAGGGGATACCATGTAGCGAACTAGGGGGGAACCTAGAATATAAACACAAATAGATATAGATAAACGCGCAAACCCGGAACATTTTCTTTCTCTTGTTCCGGGCGGGAATCGAACCCGCGACCATTGGCGTCTGAGGCAGACAGTGTTACCCCATCGCCAAAGTGGTCGTCTAAATGATATTATGATTAACTTTTTTTTAAAGATACATTGTTCATGCTTCATGCAAAACCTAGGCCATAACAACAGTCATTGGGCTATAATTAAAAAGAAACCTTTTGCTACAACATTTGAAGACGCAGAAATATTATATTTCAACCAGAAAATTTATGATTTCTTTTCTTAGCTTACACTTGTTTGTAGTTTTGCTCGCAGAACAAAATTATGCGTATGAAGTCAACAAGTATGACATCATAGCTGGTTCCGATCAGTCGCTTACTACATTATTATCATTACTGAATAACTTTGAATATTTAGTATGCTTACTTGTTCTTCTTCTCTTTTCCTTTATACAATTTCATAGAAAGTTTACAATGTCGTTAGTAGTTTTATATATCAATCGGATAACTGACTATTTACAGTTTTAATCAAATTGAAATAAAACCATTAACATTTACAAAACATCGCAAAAGTAGGCTTCGTTACAAAGCTGTGCAGTATGATTGCATAAATATCACTTCAAATGCACTATATACGATTAGATATTTTAGAGAAAAAATCATTTCAAAGTAACAAGTCTTTTGTTAACAAGCAAGTCTTTTGTTACAATCTCAATAATACTCAAGAATCACATTAATATTGGATTTTAATAGTATTAAATTGTAATATCTTATAAGGAACCGTGATCATTATTCTGTGACTAAACGCGTCGGCCGGCGCCGCCTTAACCCTATCAAATTTCAATCGTTAAAACTCTACATTGATAGTCAAGTTACAGTCGGCTATTTTAATTTACTTTCACATATTTTTATGGAAAATTACCGACAACTTGTTGTCAAGTGCGGCTTCTGTAATTAAATAATAGATTGTGCGCCTTCGATAGCGTGTTCAGCGTCCGAGTCTTATTTAAAAAAAACTGTCATTTGACATCATATATTTTATATCATATATTTATTATGAGAAAAGTACAGATACAGAAGAAGAATCTGTGACCACAATAATTCAGCATTCATCTCAACTTGTTTTCCGTATTGAAACTATATTTAATACTTGATTTCCTTCTTTTTCAGATGCCGCTTTATGAAGACAACGGGAACCTACTAAAACAATCTGTGATATAAATACAAATGCGGACATACAAGGAGGACTGGTGATTTGTGAAGCATAAGAACCATCGTTCTATTTATTTTCACCGCTGTACAGCTTAAAAGAAGAGTGCAATATACTTTATAATAGTAATTGTAACTATTGCCATGGGAACTTACCATTTTGACGTCCCAAGGTCGGGCTACTCTGCGGGAGTGTAGATGTCCCTGACTAATGATGACTACTCGCACATTAATTGAACCACATGCTCGTTTCCCGCCTTTTTCTTCACATTATAAGAGAGAACGTCTATCTATAAATATGTTAAAATAATCTTCGAAACTACTGAACAAATTTTAACTTGATTTATACCAACCTAAGAATGATTCTAGATACTCACTATATAGGCTATTAAAGCGGCTATCAAACATAAAACATAGCAGATAGATTGCTTTGAGCCGAGTTATCACAGTTTTTGTCAATGAAGTCAGTAAAAATATCGATTTGTAAAGTCATTTTTCTCGCACAGTGCCTCAGCTGTATGCCTAAGCTGTACGCATAAATGTAAATAATGTGACAAATAAGTATACCATATATCATGCTTTTACATGTGAGCCAAAAAATATGTTTATGTTTAATATGATCAAGAGTGACAACTCAAAAAAACTACACCGTAAAACATAACAAATAAAATTTGTAGCAAATCTAAGCAGAATCTACTTTCTAGATTTAGTATTCCGTTGCTTCACGATGATACGACAACATTTGAGCAGTTCAAGTGGGTACTGTTGGGAGAAATGTGTATATTTTAACTGTGTGCACAGTGTGAAAATTAAAATACAAGTTCCATTTTGCAACTTGAACTACGCTTTAAATGTTTTTGTTTGAAAATTATAAGCTTTTATTATTATTAGTGTCACCATTAAAAGGCAACAACTAAGTATGTGGTTCTACAATAAAGTACTTATGCACTTAGGTCAATGCACTAATGTGAAAATCTATTTTTTTAATAGACACTTATCTATATCTTCACGTATCTTATCAACAATATAGCTTATAGAAAACAATAAATTCCTATCATATAGCTACCTTTTAGCCTACCATTAAACGCATTATACGTAATATAAATTAAAATAATCACTTTACGAAATAATCCACACAAATGAAATGACCACCAAATACATACATTTAAAACCATCATAATTTAAAACCATAACACAATAACCAAAATTATATATCGCTGTGCCTATATACAGCCGTTTCCCGCTAAAATAGATCTAGAAAATATTTAGTAAAAGGCGCGAGCGTCGGGTTAAAGACACCTGATTCACGCGCCCGCGCCGCCGCCGACGCCGACGACGCCGCTGATTGGCCGAGCAAACATCGCAGCGTTGACTCACCACAGATAAAATATTCCTGTGATGTGCTTACTTGAGACAAAACAAAGAACTTAAAAGTGATTTCTAAAGTCCGAGTAATGTGAGCGTTTATTATAAATAATTATGCGTAAGTAGATTTTTACTGCCGTATTTATTTTGTTTTCCGCTCAGATTGGACTCTTAAAATCTGCAATATGTAAGATTCCTGGTCTTACCTTGTATAAAGTGGTATCATTGAAATAGTTATTGCGACAAATTTACTTTATTTTAACCTCAATTGATGGTAAAAAAATATTATATATCCAATCAAATCGCACAAAGTTTCCAAACACCTACAACATAGTACTTACTTATTCACAGGAAAAAAGAAGACTTGAAAACAGAAATCTAATAGCATCAAGCTTTGTTTAAATTAGGAAACACATTAATTTTAAATTTCGAATCCATAATAATTTGAAACGTAATAGTTCCAGAAAAAACAATATCAAATTTAAATGAGCCGCCGCCATTGTTTGCCCAACAAAAATAAAGGCAAGAATAAAGGCAAGACCCATGTCGGACCGAAAAAAGAAAAATGCGTTTGATTAATGCACTTCTTTAAAAAAAAATTACAAAAATCTCTGGCAATTAAGGTTGTGTCCGTTTCAGATGAGTAACCAGATCCCCAAATTGCAGACCTCTATTATGTAGTTATTTCTTTTTAACTGCATGAAGATTTTTGATGCGATATGTTTCTTTCGAATATTTTTTTTTATTGAATTGACTTATCATGGCCACATTGGCTGCCTAGAGACAGATTTGCATTTGTTTTGTGATCAAAAAAAGGTACTATTCATAATAGTTGTATAGAACATCGTGCAGCAAGATTGTATTGTACGGAAAACAATAATATTTTTATAGAACTTGCACTCTACCAAGACAATCGCGTACAACAGTAGTTTCAGTATGAGTTGACGAACAGCGTAAGGTATTAAGTGTAATAAATACCGCTTGCTCTACAATGAAGTCGCCAAATCAGGTAGGGGCTTTCTTAAGGGATCTAGAGATCGTAAGTATTTTACCATTTTTATTACCATTAATTATTTATAAGAATGTATTTTGACCACCCAGAAAGTTCTAGAATTCTCAAAACACCATTGGGCTAGATTAGTAAGATCTAGTTCAACATCTTCTTTTCACTTATAAGTATTAGAGATCTTAATACAGTGGTTTCCATCGAGCATTTAATGAGCTGAACCTGACACGCACATTTCAGATATACTAAAGTATACAAGAGCTATTTCAATAGATACAGTATACAGAATTAGTTTTTTCGACATTTATGTAGAGTCCAATAGCGTTTAATTCTGATTTTTAAATCGATTCCAAGCTACGTGCTACGAAAAAAATTGCTACGCAATTCGTAGCACTTATGAGACTCAACTTGTAGCACGGCGTACGTTTTTTTACAACCCAATGATTTTTATATTTTTCTGCAGAATAACTCAAATAAACTCACTCAAACACATTCTAAATTTGTTGCTATGCCATTTAACTGACGATAATAAGCTATGATGGCATCATACATGAATATTTATCGTATTTAGTTAGAAATTTAAATTCAATGATAGTTTTACTGTAAATTTAAATGAGTCACGTGAATAAAACTCATACGAAAAAACAATTTTTACATTAATGGGTGCTCGTTATCTATATAAATATTTTTCTTATTTGTAATATAAAGTGCAAATGATTACTTATAATAAATTATTAATTTAACTTTATTGAAATCTTGCTAGAATCATATTAAATGCCATTGAAGTTAAAAATAGCCCTAAATTTTAGACTAAAAAGTATATTTTTTCCTTTAACACTGAAGCTTACGGATGCATTGGCCGTGACGAATTTCTACGAAATCATGACAAGCACACGCGCACGCGACTAGAGCGATGACGTCATCGCCGCCATGTTGACAGCGAAATGATAATTACGAGTACATAGCAACACTCGTGTATTCATGCCGAATTCACCATTTGGTTGTTTCAAATAAAAGGCAGACCAAAAATATCCTGAAAGTGTATCTTTCAATTTTATAGGTACATTTGATTTCTTCCAAGTTATAAGTAATACTTCAGGGACATATGGAAGTTTTTAACTTTTACACGATTAATGAGAACGTTTACCTTTAAAAGATCTTTAAATAGATATAAAAAAAATTCTTTAAATAGGAATAATTTTTGAATACTTTTTTTTGAAGCAATAACTAATAATGTTTATGGCGATACATCACATACATTATTCGATGTTTCTGTATACACATAAATATGGAAATCCGTAACTAAATATTGATAAGGCCCCTATAACATTATGTGCCGTTTCAGTGCAAACCAAAATGTGGTGTGTATCACATATCAAATAAAACAATCTACAAATCCATAAAATTCGCAATATTTGAGGTAAATTAAGGAATCTCACTTGATAAATAAATAAAGACGAATAAAGATGGCGAATATTGACGATTTATATTCAAAAGAAGTAATTTCATACATTCGGTATTCGTAAATACACCTCTATATTTTGTAAACTTGTAATATTATTCATGCAAATATCAAATCTTAAAATAGGTAGCTTTTGTAGAACGACTCTAATCGAAGTGTAGGCCTAAATATTTGATTCAATAAGTTATTTATTTTAAGGTTTAGTCCTTCTTTGTAAACACGAATTTACAATCAACAATAAATAATGATGGATGATTTCCCAATCCTAATAACCTCTAATTAGCCGCCCGCTACGTAACCGTGCGCCTGAGCACGACTGAACCGACTGAAACGAAGACGTGGCGCGCTCGATTGACTCGTTCCCGCCAAAACAGGCGCAGGCTGCGGCGGCGTGGCGCGAAGGCTCGTGATTGGTCGACGCAAGGCCGCCGGTTTTCCCGCGAACAATGCCAAATGTTGCATTTGTCAAGGTGAGTTCGTTCACCGCCGCCGCCCGCCGCGCTCACAGCGCGAAGGTCGCACGAAGGCAGCCGACTGCTTTCTGCTTGCTTATTCTACTTTTAAAGTATTCATGGATAAGTGCTCCGAATTGTGTGCTCCTTTTGACAGGTGACGCCATCTTTTTTTTAATTATCACTTTTTATTTATGACTACCTACTATTTTTTTGTTTTTAAATAAATTGGTAGTTATTTTAATACCTATAACATAATCGTTTATCTAACGAGATAAAATGTTATCTCTACTTTCTTCAATGTGTTCTTAAAACTAAGTAGATATTAACCTAACCTAAATATTTTTTGTCGCTTTTTTATTACGTACCGACTGATATTTCTGTACAGTTTAGTATTTTTAATTTTTATAATTTGTATATATATATACTATTTATGACTCATTGAACTTTGTGTCAGAAATATTAATTAAGATATAAATAAAAGAGTTTTTGCAAATATTATAAGAAAAAAAAAATCAAATAGTTTTTATTTATTTATAAAAATAACAGTATAAGCAATTTTTTACATGTTGGCGCCAATATTTTTTTTAATGTCATGCTTGTATTAGGCACAATGACGTAAGAAAGATACGAAGACCTACTTGGAGCGGATGCGACCAGTGACACGGATCAGCAAAGCCTCTGATTCAAGTACCGTCGGATTTCATTTTTTTTTACTACGATGCGACGGGCGGAATGAAAGAAGAAAAAGACTTATCATTTTTTTATTGCGTCGGGCGGGATGAAAGAAGACTTGAATCATTTTTTTTCGACGGGCGGAATGAACGAAGTAAGAAGACTTGTATCAAGTGCTACGCCCGGACGAACTTCCCAGTTCGGCCGACAAGTGGGGTCGGTGGGATCTTCGTCCGTTTGTATCGCTTATACTTTTAGACTGCGCAGGAGCAACGGGAAAGAAACAATCACCAAAAAAACTTAGAAGATGTGTACCTTTTTTTATAAAATTTTAATTCTGTGTATGATAAAATGTAATTAAAGGTATGCTTAGAGAAATTGACTCTAACATATAGCTTACGCCTACTTTTAGAGTTCCAAGGATAAGGATATTTTCATGGTTATTTTGGAACGATTTGTACCATTTTTTAGATTTAAATAAAAAATTGTATAACACTTAGCTAAAAAGTACAATCTTGTAGGTTATGCTATCGAAAACATAGAAAAGCAAAACAATTTAAACCACGTTTAAAAATTGATCTTCGTTTCTATGTTTTCGATAGAAGTCTCTCCCAAAATGAAAGGAGTTAGTGGTCACTTATGTATAGTGGTTGGATTTGTTTATTGAATCTTAATTTCAAGCCAAAAATTTGTCATACAAAAACAAATCTGGATTTTGTTTGTCATGGCAACGTTCATTCATTTATTTGTTTACAAAAAATGATTTTACATTGAGATTCAATATAGAAATCCACTCTAAAGCAATATGCTGCGGCTCTATTTTCGGACTTCCCATAAAATACATACTCTTGCAATACTCATAGGAAGATCTTCGTGAAACTTTACAAGAAACTGCATAATAAGAGGGCTACTTTTATTAATTTTCAATTAGTCGCATCAATCCTTTAACTGTTATATACAAATTTATACTAATTCGCGCGTATTTACGTATTTTACATTTTAGCTCAAATGTTTCGGTGTCGTTTGTTCCACAACCCGTGTTCACAAGTATTATTATCAATATTTGTACGTGCTAAAATCCAGTTAAAAATCCTTAAAACAATATTATGAATCGTGAAAACTTAAGATATTATTCTAGGCCTAAATATTGTAAGCGCCGAATCATAATGAAAGTTGTCAGTATTTTTATTAGTGCCTATACTAGAAAATCTCTGATTTAATTTAATATTTAGTGCTTATAATATATAAGTATTATTATTTTTTCTATCGGTGCGGTGCAGTGGCGTATAACCTCAATAATATCCAAAAAATCAATGAAGCCGAATTACTTTGTATTTATTTATTACCTAAAAGCATTGAGTTTTTATGTCTACGTATAGAGCAGCTTTCCCAAAGAAAAAATGTGTCGCAAAACTTGATGACAAGAGTATGGGGCATGCGCGGTAACGTGTGATTCTCATAGAGGAAAATTACAGAAGTGAACACGAAGGTTTTTTACCTATTCTATTTTAAAGCACATCAAATTGAATGAGTACAGTTATTATATAGGAAGTTTCGTTTTAATTTTTTATTTGATGTATTAATAGTTTTATTTATTAAGTTTTACAAAATATTTTATTTATTTTTTTCCAGAGCGATAACATAATATTACGCTTGCCTTCTATGTAGTAAATTTCATGAGGGTTCACAGTTTATTTTATATTAACTTATTAGATTAAATCTTTGAAATATTGTCTACACACGACCACTGTTCTAGTGTCAATCGATTGTCAAATGGTATAAGTTGATATCAAACGAATAGGTTATAAGTTTTAATTTAATAATTATGTTAAAACATCTATTCTAAAAAAATTGAAAATAGTCAGTTTTGTGGGACTGTTTTTAGAAATAAGTTCTTTTTTGTAAAATTATTAATAAAAAATGTTTAAGTTGACGGCATTTTAAAAAGTATTTAAAAAGAAGAAACCGTTTTGTATGGTTCACTACTCCATTTCGAAACACGTCTCGTCGAATCACAATTTTTATTATACAGTGTGTTAGTTTATTAGAGCATATTCCTTTAATTTCCGCCTATGAGTGTCCATAAAAAGAAATGTTGCAAATGTACATTTACTTTACCCCTTTAGATGATTATGTTCTGATAAGCAAAAACCCTGAATGAATAAAATATACCGCAAAAAGATAGAAAAATGGTGTATTGCACAAATTATACAGGGTAGTATTTAGTTACCGGCGCGGCGGTTTCAGTGCCCAAATTTTTACAGGAGGCACAGTAATAAAAACCTTGTTTTTCTTTTTAAAATTTAACCATTTAACTCCCTAAAACATAGTACTCACTGGTCACACTGCACATGAATGGAAATTGAAAAGTAAAAATAATTATAGTACCTACAGTCATTCATAATTACAAACATAACACTAACCAATCATACACTTTCATTAATTTCAAGAAAGTTTGAAATCTGCTTAAGTGTCGTTATCCTTATAAAACGTGGTTGTGTATGTCATTAATAATTTGTTATCAATGGATTGTACTGCGCCCATACTATTTATTTTAAAATGTATGCTATTTACCTACTAATTTCGAGTGATTTCAAATATTTGATATATTTATTATAATATTTTTTCACGTATAATCTTAATTAAAAAAAATTGCTGCCCTTTGAATAAAAACATTTAGAGTAAAATAGTCATAAAAATTACGAAAAGGTTTTTTAGGCGTAGAAAATGTTAGGTAAATTATTTTACCTACTTTTGCCATCTACCTAAATGTTTTTAGTCTTTGATGAATACTTGAACATAGCGACAATAACAATATTATTCATATTTGATTTTAAAATAATAAAATCCTAATTCTTATTTGATGAAAAGTTATCCCTCTTTATAATATTTAATTATTATAATACCTCCAAATTTGTCAAACTTGACATCAGAAGGTCTTGTAACGCCTGGTGTTCTGCCTACCCCATAAGGGATACAGGCGTGACGTTATGTATGTATGTATGTATGAAAAGTTATTCTTTTGCGCTTGGAAGTATTATTGCATTATCTTAATACACAGCAAGGCATTTTTTACGTTTTTCAATCTTTATTTACAAAAAAAAAAACAAACAAAAAAACACATTCATAGCAAACGTCTGATTGAAGTGCGGCAAAGTCACCGCAGTTTGATGTGACCAAGCAAAGATAGGCGATGTCGCCTCTAGTAGTAGGTACATAGACTACATAGTAGGTCAAAAGGCCTAAAAGCTGAATCGATAAAAAATCAATATTATTTTTTGTTATTCGAGTTGTTTTTAAAACAAGAGATTTCGAAATCTTTGCTTTTACCAATAAATATTTGTTGATTTACTATGAATTCGTGTTTATGCATTGAATTATTATAGTCCAAAGTAACTCAATGTGTTTTTTTATTTTTGTCCATTACACTACTCTTGAATCTGTAACTGTATGTACTGAATGAGGGTTGCCAGAAAAATATCGCTTTGAAGAGACAATCTACGCTCATATTCTATTTCTTTATATGTTATCTTTCTATTGTAGTCCTTTTTATGTTTTGTCTTTATATGGCAATTTGTCATGCTAAATATAAGTTCAAAAAATTTTGCATTTTTGAGTTTATTGTAAGTATACTAACAATTTCACATGGTTTCACTCGTTACTGATCCGGTGAGAATTTCTTCCACAATTTAAGTTTGGTGTCGTCTGTACAATGTAGCTTTCTTATGGTGAAATAGTTTATTAAGTTATTTCTTTATCTAATTATTCTTGGCCCGTATAGTAGATATTTTATAAATATCATAACGTGCCCTATTGTTTGTAATGATAAGAAAACAAATGTAGATATTAGTTATTTTTTTAAAAGAAATTTTGTTTACAAGCCTCGTAGTTTAGAACAATACTCAAGCTCAATTCTCGTAACAAATAGCTTATTTATTTTTTCAACCTCTCAAATTTCTCAAATATGCCTGAGTGTACTCAAGCTGTAGCTTAAGAATTTAGCATTGTTGTAAGATACTTAAATATGACATAAGCATTAACGACCAGAAAAATATATTAATGTTATTGAGTTGCTAAAATAATACGATAAATCAACTGGTTGTTAACAATAGTTAACTTGCATTTTAACTATATAGTCTTTCCCCGCATGTAGTAGTAGATCTTCAGGAACAGTAACTATACACAATTTTATCGACTAAAATATCCCATATAGTCAATTCCAAAACCCTGTTATTCTGTAGCAACTTCAATTTTATATTTCGCGGAATTCACCTTAATTTGTAAAATAACGGCTGTTTTAATTTAACGTATGTTAGGGGCTCAATATTTATGTTATTTTATAGAAAAAAGAGTAAAGCAACTTGTACGAAAAAAAATGTATAAATAAATAAAGAATGAATAAAATCCCCAGACAATCACACAGACTACATTGCCCTAAAGTAAGCATAGCTTGTTTAATAGGATACCATGTAGCGAACGAGGGTTGAACCTATAAAGAATATAAATACATAATAAGATAAACACCCAGACACGGAACATTTTTTTTTCTTGTTCCGTGTGGGAATCGAACCTGCAACTACTGGCGTCTGAGGCAAACAGCTTTACCCCATCGCCAAAGTGGTATTTCTAAACGCTCATTATTTTACGTAACTAAGGATCCGCCTTTGTTCTTTGAAGCTATGAAATCACTTTTTGAATGTGAAATCTCCTAAATTGACATCAGAGAGGCTTAAAATTCACGAATTTAATGTCGAATCGAGCTCAGTGTTGGTGTTATTTTAAAAATGAATGTGTACAGTTACTAAGATTTTCAGACGAGATTAACTTATGTGAATAAAGTGAGACTTTTTTTGAAAGTTAAAATTAAGGTTGCATTGAGCATTTTCAACCGCATTTTCGACCGAAAAGGAGGAGGTTCTCAATTCTTCTGTATGTTTTTTTTTTGTGACTTTGTTACACGATATTTCGGAAAATTATGAATCGATTTTGAAAATTCTTGTTTCATATGATAGAGATATGCAGAGCATTAAAAAAACCGACTTCATCTCAAAACTTTGGCCGAATTATAATGTCATCCACGTAAACATTCTCCGAAATCATACATATTGTTTCAATAAATTGAAATTCTCGGTGAAGTACTCAACTGATTTCGATAAAATGCATATGGGACCAACTATGAAGTGTTTCTCTATCATATGAAACTAGAATTTTTAATTTTTAAAATCGATTCATAATGTAACTATATGCAACCTAACATGCTCCTCCACGCTGCGCTCGTCGTCGCACCTAACCGTACCGACTACGTCTTCCTGTATATATTAGCTGCCAAGACATTATATTTAATACCTCATCTATTATTTTTGTCACCAAGTAGTAAGTCACCTAATAAGTTGTTGGTCGCCTCAAAAATAATAATCCTTTAATATTTATTTTTTTTCAGAAATAAATTAAAATAATTTAATGAACGTTTAATCCCGAAGAAATTTCATGGTATATTTTGAAAATATAGCTTATCTTCCTTACTGGGCTATCAAATGTAAAAAAATAATTTTGAAACAAACAAACCACTCAACTTTACTATACTTGTAGGTATAGATGAATATTATAACTTCAGTAAATGCTTACCCGAATTACGTGCAAAACAATTAAATCTACGATTACGCGTATGGTTATGCAGCTACGCTAGAGATTGTAAAAAACGCACAAGGCTACATTTTTGAACTAGAATGTAGACTGAAATAATTTAATTTTTTTTTTTTTTTTTATAAGTGACTAAACCCGCGTTTGACCTCAATCTCACCTGATGGTAAGTGACGATGAGGTCGAAGATGAAAGCACACGGGTTTAGGAAGGAACTGGCTCTATATACAATATTGCCGGAACACATTACCGCCGGAGCGGTAACATTTGGCGGCAGACTTTATATAAAGGGTGGTCGCTAGCCAGGCGGACCCAGAAGGGATCCTACCACCAAGCAAAAAATAATTCTAGCAATACCTGTGAAAATGTGAAGCATAATAAACTCGAGTAATATTGTGTTCTGATTTTAAATTGTTGTTGTTTTAAAATTTAACGTTAAATGAAAACTAACCCAGTTTAGATTACATACGTTTTGAATTTTTAATGTCTTAAATTTTAGATTCAACCTTACAACTTGATATTTCATTAAATACCACTTTATATGTTATGTTCAATACCGAATAAACAGAATACATGAATAAATTAAAAATTAAAAAACCTTAAATTATTAACCTTTAATATCAATTCGTGACCTACGAAGCCACATACAGACACGTCAAACTTATAACACTCGTCGGGGGTTATATATAAAACTAATGTGATTTAAAATTTTATATTGCCTATGTATGGCCTAACAATTGTTTTTTTTTTATAATTGATTGAATCGGGCGTTACTTTGCGGAAATCCATGACAACTACTATAAAAAGTTACTTTGCTAATTCCACGACTTGTACTTGCACTAGTGATGCAGGATTTTCATGCGTAGGTTCACCGCCCTCCCTCAAGCAAGAAGCAAGACATGCAATGAACACACACTTGGAACCCACACCACAAGCTATCACCGACACGTGTTTCGCTTCAACCAGAAGCATCCTCAGGGCGCAACAACCACCACCGATCTGTCGTTGCTTCTTGCTCGAGGGAGGGAGGGCGGTGAACCTACGCATGAAAATCCTGCATCACTAGTGCAAGTACAAGTCGCGGAATTAGCAAAGTAACTTTTTATAGTAATTGTTTTTTTTTGCTGATGAGATGTCATTCATATTTTATTGATAACACACTGAACACACAAAAATAATAATACTTTTGTTAACCCTTGTTTTCTCACGGTTGCTAAAAAATCTCAAGAATAAATAAGGCCGTCTAAATTTTCCCAATTTTAAACAAAATAAAAAAATGTGTTATAAATATTAGATATTATTATGATCATTAAAAAAGAGCTTTATTAATGAAATATGATTTTAACAAAATAAATCCAAACTGTTTATTATGACTTTGTTGTTTCATTCCAACTTCCTATATCTTTTATGAGCTAACTAGCCACTGCTTAATAAAAGCCAGATTTGTAATCCTGCTGTATTTTGAATTTATTTATCACCCGTTTTCCGAAAAATCGTTTCAATTTGGAACCAACGGTTTTAAATTAAATGTGTTTGCTGGACAAACAATACACTAAAATCTTTACGGTCGCTGTGTTACAATGGCTTTATCTCTTGCCTACAATGCCAAAGTGTATGGGTTCGATTCCCAGTCGGACAAAGTTTGAATTTAGTAGTACCTTTCTAAGCCTGGGTATTAGCATGTTTTTTGTCATAGTAAAAACTATCGATTGACGTCGACTGTTCCATCGGTTGGTGCGCTAACACCCTAAGGTTACCTATGTTCTATCTTATAGTCTCCACACAACACAAGATTATTTCAAAGCTTACTTCAGGGATAATAACCTAGTTGGGTGTTTCGTTCAATTGCATGGAAACATATTAATAATATTGAAGCTCTTGAAGAGTAGGAACTATTATTACGCTAAAATGGCACTGAAGGTGCAAATAAATGTTATAAGTTAAACGCTTCCAAAACAAATTAAGATTTTTTGTTTTTTTTTTTTTAATTTGATCACTATTCGTAGATCCTTATATAGGGACTCGAGTGCCTGTGTCAGGTTGAATGATGACTACACAGAATGGCTTAGCATTGATCGCGGTGTTAGACAGGGCTGTGTAGCGTCTCCATGGCTGTTCAACCTATCCATGGATAGCTGTTTTAAAGATCTGAAAGAGTCTGAATGGGGTTTAAAAATGAATGAGACAGTGATCAAAACTCTGCTTTACGCCGACGACTAGGTTCTACTTACATCTCAGCATCGGAATTGCAACGCAACAAACTGTGATGCATGAGTCGTTCAAAAGAAAAGGTATGAGAGTGAATGTCGGAAAGACTAAAGTTATGGTTATGGAGAGGAATGACGATATGACGGAATGCATATGTATGGTAGTGAATCTTGGGTGTGGCAGAAGAGACATGAAAGCAGGATTAATGCTGTGGAGATGAGAGCGTTGAGAAGCATGTGTGGAGTGAAATTGAGTGATAGGGTGCGCAACAGTGAAATAAGAAAAGATGCGGATTGAAAGAGGATGTAGTGACTAAGATTGAAAAGGGTATGCTACGGTGGTTTGGGCATTTGGAAAGGATGATTGAAAGTAGATTAACGAAAGAGGTGTAGAGAACAAGAATGGATGGTGTTGTTGGCAGGGGCGGCCTAGGCGAACGTATGCCGATCAAATTGGCGACATTTTGAAAAAGGGCCTAGTCAAAAGTACCCGTAACGGGCGATCATGTATGAAAAGATCGCCGGTTACGGGTACTTTTGAACGTGGAAGAACGTGGAAGAAGCGAAAGAGGTATGTCTGGATCGCAGCAATTGGTGTTCCCTTGTCTCTGCCCACCCCAAAGGGAGACAGGCGTGAAGTTATGTATGTATGTATTTGTAGATAATCCTTTGAATTTCATTCAAATATGTTAGCTTAAGATAATAATGAGAAATACAACAAATTCATAGACATATGCTGTGAAATATAGTCCTGATAGTTTTGTTCAGAGACTTAAGGCCATATCGAGCCTAAGGGTTTTACCATACCAATCGGTCGGGCGACTGGTGTGGTAGCTTTCGTCTCAATTCCATGGATCGACGTCGATCGGCGGTCAGTCCACGTCAGTTTCATTCGATTTCTTTCGAAGTGTATCCAGAAGACGACGTGTTGCTGTTGGCTAGTACGATGTGACTCGTGCTGTTATTACGGAGAAGTAAACGCAGAAGAATCTGGGTGCGGCAGTTTTTCAAAGCCAAGGATTATCTTATCCAAATTATTTTTAAGAAGTAGCAGTTTTTTGGACGCTTTTTGAATGACTCACAGTGATGTTGAAAATTTGTTAAATATGGTGGCTCCTGAATACAAATTACAGTCAATCAATTTTACCACTCCGATTTCCAGCCAGTGGTGATTCATATCAAAGTCTAGTACTTACATTTAAAATTTCGCAACAAAGTATTTCTTGTATATTTCCAAAAGTATGCAGTGCGCTAATATGTTCTCTCAGGAACTAAATACAAGTAAGTATTCTTGGACTTGGTATATTCATACAGCTTTCAAGCATGGTTACTAGTACATTCAAGACCTTTCTTAAAACGATGTCATGCTTGAATGCAAGCAGAAGGAAGACATAATAAAATGATTATTTAAATGATTGAAACTAGTTCAATTTTTTTATATATGACTGATATATTTTGTAAAATGTTAGGATGCCCACTTATTACTAGCTACGTCAGTACCCATAGCACAGCATTCGAGTTAACCGAGAAAGGCGTGATCTGGTCCACGTTAGGCACAGGCTAGTGATGGCCCTCTTCTATCCGGTGATTAATATAGATAGGAACTTATGAATTCTCCGACCGAATCTTTTTGTTCTTTCTGATCTGTTACCCTTTCTTAATTTATTATAAAGGACGCCAAATTGGTTACACAAAACGAAGGATGACTCGTAGTCACATCAGTGTGATTAACAGGAATATTTTTTCCTGTTTGTCACGATACTGATTTTGTTACATTCTTCATTTATCCTAACTAGTGCTGTGCTAGTTAGGTACATTACTTATTTTGTTGAATTAAATAACCTGCATATTAAGTTGGTATAAACACATATTTTTAACAATGGTGTTACAACCTGATGTGACTACGAGTAATCCATAGGACCAAGCTGTTAGGACATTATAGGTATGTTATAGGTTTTATAATAAATAATGTTGTTAAGCAATCTAGTCGTATATAACCAGTCCAATTTCATTTATATTAATAATTTTATCTTTACCATCCCACATTCTGCTGATCTCTAATAATAATTAATATAAAACATTTAGAAAGTGTACCTCTATATTTGCTCAACGGTATCATAAGCTACCATAGAAATGTATACTTCGAATTAAATATCATATTCCTATCGATGCATATACATTTTGTGAACCTAGGGTCGCAGCAAATGTTGCAAAAGCGTGGGATGTAAATTCTCTGGTAATCGTTTCATTGAAAGGTACGGATGTCTGCTACTTTTGTACCTATCGAAGTAAATTCATAAGTATTTCTTCCATGCTGGACTGGGAGTGAAAGAAAAACATAGAATGTGCCAGCTGCTTCTCTTCCCGGGTATACCGTAAAAGTCAGTTAAGGGACAGAGGTTTTATTGACAGTTTTGCAGGCGATAGGCTGACCCCCTGTCACTGCAATAGTCTCTCTCCATCATTATAATACCTCTAAATTTGTCAAACGAGTCCTCAGATGGTTTCATAGCCCTTGGTGTTCTGCCTACGCCGTAAGGGATACAGGCGTGAAGTTATGTATGTATGTATTTCTCACAAATATGCAAACTTTTTGGTTATGATATAAACCCTGCTAATCAGCTAGCTGTTAAGGCTAAGGGTGTTACCACACCAATCGATCGACGGACGAATGGAACAGTCGAGGTCGATCGATAGTTTCTACTACACCAATCTGTCGATAGTCGATCGACGGACGAATGGAACAGTCGAGGTCGATCGATAGTTTCTACTACACCAATCTGTCGATAGTCGATCGATAGTTTCTACTACACCAATCTGTCGATAGTCGATCGACGGACGAATGGAACAGTAGACGTCGATCGGGCTGTTTGATTAGACGCGTCGCCGCTTTTAGAAACAGAAGGAAATTAACCTTTTTGGAGCAATATTTTTCTTAAATGACGTTTATGTAATTCGGGTTACCATTAAGTTAAATGTATTTCTTCTATTCAGTACCTACAAATTAATGTATTTTATTTTCGTAATGTGTATTTTAATAGTCATGTTTCAAGCTTCTTTACTTTTAAAGAAATTGACATGCATAATTCTTACTTCATCCAGTTTGAGTACTGCATGATTAACACCCATAAAGATATATCATAGATTTTCTCAATGAACATATCATGAGAATATTCGCGTTGCTGGTACGTAACTAAAATATTTCGACAGAAACTTTTAGCAAACCATTGTTTAGTTCGTAGATAGATAATCAATAGATTTATGATTAACACATGTAGATTTACACACATAGAATTTTTGATCTCTGGCCGTGACTGAAAATAAGCGTTGCGGTCCCTTGGGCATTGCAGCAGCTGAGTGAAGGCCATTTTGGTACATTAATGTTTTTTTTTTTCACTTCATATATTTTTTGTTGTCTATAGATATAAGTAGATTCTTTTTGTAAACAACAGTTTTTTGTACCAAATAAACGTTTTACTTACTTATTACTTACAATATACCTTACATATACTTAAGTCATGCTTCGTTGTGCCTTGGTCGAGTGGTTGGTAACGGCGTGACAGGTCCTGGGTTCGGATCTCAGCTGAGCCAATGTAGGAAAGGTCACGCTATAAGGGCACCATAGATACATACATAACTTTTCGCCTGTATCCCTTATGGGGTAGGCAGAACACCAGATGATCCACAAATTTGGAGGTATTATGATGGAGAGAAACTATTGCAGTGACAGGGGTCAGATTATCGGTCTAAAACTATCGGTCTAAAACGGTCTAGTGACGGATTAAAAATGCCACTAAAACCACTGTCCCTTAACTGATTTTTACAGTATGCCCGGAGAGAGAAGCAAATGGTACATTCTAAATTTTTCTTTTTCTCGCTGTCCAGCATAAAATGCTTACTTTGGAGCAACACACTCGTAGTTGGTGGGTCAGTTTGGGTAGGTAATGTATTTACGATAAGCTAAGACCGCAAATAACACATTTTCTTTGACCCGACTACGTCTGATTGTCTGTAGGTATAATCTTTTCGGAACTACATAATAGAGTTGAATCTGGATTGCACCGGTCTAAGAGTATTTCTCGAGCCAGTTATAAATTACTTCCATTTCTGATTTTTCCCAACGAAGACGGTTAAAATATAGATTCGAAAAGACTTCTGTGTCAGCAACAACTTAAGCTGCAAGCGAGCGGAACTCAGGCCCTACACTACGGGTTAAGTTACTGTTACACATGCTCATTTCAAGCACAAAAGCATGATTATTAGGTACTGGACCTTAACTATGCTTGTAATTTGTTTATTTTGGAGGTGAATATAGAAGCGACGATAGTGTCCATCCAAGTGCCGCTGAACAGAAGAGTCTAGGTGTATCACCAAAATGATGACTTTTTGCGATGAGCTTTTGAAGAAAGATGCTACTTAGTTAAACCGTGAAGGAATCCTACCACCATTTAAACCTCACTTGATTTCAGCTCTTACTAGATTATACCCGCCTCAAACCTGGTCTGTTCGACTAATTTTTATAGACGGAAGCAAAAATAATTATTGGTGCACTGCCAGTACTGAGCTCAAAACAACGATTCATTGCAGGACACCTGTGTACTAAAAATATACATTTGAATACTTACTGGTGTATTTTAATTCTGTTTTTACCCTATGGAGCCCCTATAAATATACTTCCACTTCCGTCAGGTGCCTGGTAAAGTTGAAAAATATAGTTAGGTACCGTACAATATTGCTAGATTAAAAAAATTACACAGCGCTAATTCAAGAAGCTGAAGTAGCTCAGTAGTGCGACTCAACAATCTTGCCATGTCTTATTAGCGCTAAGTAATTTCAAAAATAAGTTACAACAAACATAATAAAATGATTGTTATCGAATGGGACATGCACCATCGAAAACAACTCCGCCTGACCAGCACTGAGTTATTATTGCTTGCACTCTAAGCGAACTGTTTTACAGGCAGTAAAACAGTTCGGCGCCGCAGCAATGTTTATGCGAATTTTTTGATCAGGCGGCAATGCCCGCGATGGTAACTAAAGAAAGGTCTCGGTGACGTAATGGTTTAAGTTTTTCTCTCTGTGGCGCCTAGGTCGATTCCCAGTCGGACCAGTTTAAAAATCTTGCCTAGGGTTCGGGTCACGGTGTAGGTATACTTACTGGGTATACATTTTTTTAATAATAAAAGCTTATTTGTAGTCACCTGCCAAATTTTTTTACTCAATAAGTAGGTATCATTTATAGAAACGATTCTTGCAAAAAATAATTTTTTTTACAAGGAAATTAATTTATCCGCTTTAACCTAGGCATGGTCACTCTAAATTATCATTAAAATAAATATGACTACGCGTTACCACACTCATTTTGTAGTACTACGTAGTATTATCAAGGAAATGCCGCGTTGTAGGAGCTCTGTTCATCAACAGCGACTATTTTTTTTAAAGTTTGTGGTTCCATATTTCTACTTTTTTGTACTGAGCGACACTAAAATAAATATGCAGGTACGTTTATATCGTGTCAAAGAAACTAACATGTAAATTTGGCTGGTGACGAAAAATCAACCCTGTATATTGGCGGCCAAATGGTATCCAGTGGTCAAATACATTACCTACCTTCTATGACAGAAAGTCCCGGGTACAAATCCCGGTGGGGGTGGACTTTTGCGTAATGAATTTTGTGTTTTACCCGATATAAAAATACGTATATTAGAAACTTAATTTGGGCTACCATGATGTGGTGTGATCGCTAGATATATTATTATTTAAGTCAGTACTTAGAGGCTGCGTCAGTACTTTCCTAAAAAAGGAAAGGGCACCTAATAAACGTCAAGCTTGGTGATTGCAATAAGATAAATATCAAAATACACAGAGACCATTGTGTCTACCTTCAGGTTTTACATCATTCATGGTCAGCTCTTAAAGACATTCAAAAACAGAATGGGTGGAGTTATTATTTATTGATATGAGTATAATGGGTATTCGTACGGCGACCTCATGGACCTTTGTCCAAGAACTTGATTTATAATGATTTTGTCTATCTATTTGTTCAGGCATCACGCAAAAAACTACCGGTTCGAGTTTAGCATTCAACAAATTGTATGTTTTAACTGCTACTTGCAATTCTAAACCGTGCTTTCCAGTGCGACCTTTTTATTCCTTTTAGTTTTTACTAAGTACAGTTATAAGTTAGAGTTATTTAGTTTCATTTCTATAAGTCGTAGGTATAGATTATAATTTTATAGTATAGTTAGTACATGTGTTATTTTACGTGGTGACCGTAGCTTATTTTATGATACTGTTTGGTAGGATTAGGCATTTTGGGAATTTTGCTTATTTGTTGAGTTTAGATTAGTTATCATCAGAAATTGATTTATTTAGGTAGGTAGGTATTTTATTTTCTGTTATTAAGTTTATTTTTTTAAATTAGGTAGATACTAAGGTTTAAATAAATGAAAACTAAGGTTTACTTTTATAAGATGTAGACCGTATAGATTTTATATTTGACCTTAGCCGTAAATCAGTGTTGATAGCTATTCGAACGTATTAATAGAGAGTACGCTGCAGAAACTAACTATAATCCTGCAGAACAATTAGAAATTTTGAAAAAGGGAGTTTCAAATATGACATCCGAAAACTCTACTAGGAATAGTACCTATGAATAGCAGCGATATTGTTACCAGGAGGAAAACAGCTCATAAGTACTATGTTTAAAATATTTATCGACATTCATCGCACAGAAAATCAATACTAAGAATGCAGATTACACGAGTGTTCACAAAATTAATGCAAATTTTTTTACCGGTTTATGTGCCGGAGAAAGTGTTTTGATTCCTAGAATTCATTGAGTTCCGAACAATTTTCCATTTCAGTTTAAGAGAGTAGGTACAGTTTTCAGTAGCTTTATGTTAAGCTATGACAATAAATAAGGCACAAGGTCAGACTTTGGCGTTGCTGGCGTCGAACTTAGTTGTTTTTCACATGGTCAGCTTTAGCGTAAGTAGTCCAAGGAACCTTTATGTTAATGTTCCGGACGGGCTTAATGTTAATGTCGTGTATGCTGAAGCTCTCAATTGATGTCGTACGGCGACTATCTGTCGTTACCATTACCTTTGTGAGCATCGATGCAGCGAACGTCAGCTTCGCTATCGGTTATCCTGCTAAACAGGTAGGTACCAAAGTGGAAATCTACTACAAAAAAAAACGCAAACAAAGATGTCATAATATCTACCCTCTTAACCTCTAATGTGACACAATTTATTGGCATTCTATTGTAATTAGCCACAAAGGGTAAAGAAGTATCAATACCGGCATGCTCGACAAATTACGTAACACAAATAGCACTTTACACAAAAAACTCAGTGATAGGTAAGTTTCGTTGTCAACGCGAACGAAGTCGCGGGCATTGCTAGCTTTTAATATAGAAGAAATTGATACTTCATCGTCTTCAACTGTAATACCGGTTAGGTACTTCTAGTATGATACCGGTCACTACTGATATAATATCTGCTAGGTACTGGAATAAAACTGATTTCTATCTGTTCTTGTAACTATTTAGGCATTGGGTAAAATACAGGTTAAATAAGATTAACAAATGTTGAGGAACTTTTACGCTCGACTCCCAGCAATTTGGAAAACGATTTGAGTAGGACTACTTCATCTTCTGCTCTGTGGTCTTCGTTAAAACATGGTTAAAACAAACTTTCCTTTGACGTTACATAGTTTGAAATGACAGTTTAATAATTTAAAAGATTTTTTTTATTATTATATGAGTGTACGAAATGTATGTGATTTCGAAATAAATACAAAAACTGCGTCGAGATAAGTGTGAGACACAATAAATTAAACAAGTTTAGTTTTTGTCGACTCAAACTTTAAAATACATTCAAAAGGAAGCGATAGTATTTTATCTTAGACGTCATATTCAATCATATCTACTAGTTGATATATACCTGCTATTATAATGATAATAAAGAAAAACTTTGGATAAGGTAAAAAAACCGCATTTTTTTAAACAAATCATATTATTTCCAATAAATTTTTCAGTACATTCCACAGAGAATGCAAATATTTATTTTTTTATCAATAAAATACAACATAAAGTCTCCTATAGCATGAAATTAAACATAAGAACAATTTTACCATACAATCTATTTACAGTAGGGTGATATAAACACAAAATAAACATTGAACGTAACAAAATCAGTGCAACAATAAAATTAATAATAAATATGATAGAATAGTGGACTCAGTATTAAAGTTTAACTCTAAATTACATACATATTAAATTAATGTTAGTCGTACAATTTCTTAAAAAATCATCTATGAATCCTCACATCACAGAGCTAAGCAAACATCTCGAAGCTCAGTATACAACACTAACTACTCACATCAAAACTAACTGAAAATTAACGACCTCGCGCTCAACTAAACCTTATAAAAACTTTGTATACTCAAATGACAACATACAAAAAAGGCCGACGTAAATATTAAAATAGAATACGAAAACAATGCAATTTCAGTTGCAAATTAAATGCGTCATCAAAAGACGTTAGGTTCAAAAGTAATATAAAAGAAAACATGTTTATAAACGCGAAGCCAAATACGTCGACTAGAAAAATGCATATAAATCAAAAACGACAGACAGTGGTTCTATAAAGGATACGTAATAAAATTTACAGTTCACAATATGGCGTCTTCCGGCATTGGCTTCGGAACGTGTCATAGCGTCGTTTCAAACAGGCAATTGACCAATCGGCTGCTTCAAAGTTTCCCAGCTAACAGGTTACAAGCCAATCACGAAACGCTTGATATGTGCAGCGCAATAATGCCCTCGTAGCTCTGCCCAATCATACACACAACCCCCTATATAAATGAACACACTATATGAAGTATCAATATCTAAAATTATCAACAAGAGGAGGCGCCGAAAAGCAGAACGTTAGTTAACAAGACTGCTCATTTGAACCCCTGAACAGACCTCAACAATAACTTGCAGTCGGTAGGCCTAAACGTACTTTAAATATACAGTTATTTATTATGGCAGATATCAACAATTAATTTATAATCTATAAAATAAGATACAGACACTTTATACAAAAAAAAAACTTTCCTAAGGTTTTATACATCGTTACAACAACGTGCGCTGTGTACGAGGCGACTCACGAATAAATGGCACTCTCAATAAAATCTCAAACATATTTTTCTTCACCCCATTATTACTCGCGTCGAACCTAGTGACAAAGTACCGAGCCGAAAGCGTGAATAACATTTCTATTCAATATTCTTAACTAATCTAAATATATACGAATCAGAATATCAACTATGATTAATAAACCCAACTTTCGGGCCGGTACTATATGAAAGCGCGCATAAAATATTCGATTAAAAAAGGTACTAGAGCAAGGTTCGACACGAGTAGGCATCCAGGTCGCGGAATAATGTAGATCGTGTATTCGATTTAGTTACGAACTTAATTATGAGCAAAATGTTTGGTATTAAAAATCTAATCGCTCGATATTCAAAACATGTGGACATCCGAATAAGTCCGATTCAGTCTTAAAGCTACGATTTCGACATTCAATTAATTCGGATTGCCACCACGTTTTATCGAAATGCTTTTTGAACAGCGGCATAAAAATTGGACTACGTAAATTTGAAAGTCGAAACAGTTTACTGTACATTTTGTCAGCATCAAAAACAAATGTCCTACTTGCTTAAATTTGTACACTTATTTGTAATGAACGTTGTTGTATACCCAATTCTATTACAATATAGATTCGAAGTATTAACAATAATATTGGTCTCTCTTTCTAAAAAAACTTTGTATTGAGCTGTTTTTACTAACGCTTAAATTTCAACCCTGCTAAGAGGCTATGCTTGTTTTATCACATATTTACTTGAATTCAAATATTTACTTGCAAGTATACTCGTAATTTTCACCTTAACTTTATGTAATTTACTTTCAAATTACTTTGGCGTTCAATTTAATCAAGCAAGCGAAGGCAAATGCAAGCTACGTTTAATAACTTACCCGCCGAAATGAGACCAAGTATTATTTTAATGGTACAGTGATAACTAAGGAAAAAATGCTCTAAAACAATTCTCTACCATTTTAAATATATGTAAAATAAAACAGTATAATTTCAGTCTCGTGTTGCTAAGGCTTTCGTTATATGAAACATGTTCTTTCAAACAATTCGCGTGCATATTTAAAAGAGAAAGAAACACGGGTTTCCTAAACAACAGCATCATACAAAATTGTTTCGAAAGAGGTCTAGCTATAGATATAACAGAATGTCATAAAACAACAATTTGTATAGTTTTCGATGCCGACATTGTTCCAATATTGATTTTATCGTGCGAGCGCCGTTACGTGTAACCGGGGGGCTCCCACGTGGCCGTAAATCAGGAAATATAAGGCAACATGACGTAAAAAGCGTAAGCTGCCAACATTGGTAGGACAATGGCTAATCCGTGTACCATGTCAACTCTAACGCCCGGTTTCATTTGTAGAGCGGCCAGCTGAGCTTGTAACTGCGCCTTTTCATCGCTAACTTGCGCCCAGCGTTCCTTAGCTCTAACTAATTCTTCTTCCAAGGCGTGTAGAGATCCATTAGAAATAGTAACACGTAGTCGTTCATCGTCATCCAATTTGACATACTCGCTTTCAAGCTGCTGCGATTCGGCGGCAGTTTCCGTAACGATGGATTCAGTTTCGTCTTCGTAGTCATCATCAAGACGGAACATTTCGTCGATGTTGGCGGATATATCTATCTTTTCGTCTAAATTTTCTGTTGATATCGAGGTAGCTTTATCGAGGCGTGGTTTGGGCATGTTGAGTTTTTCGTTGAGGACTTGCAAAGATATTTCGCTTTCGCGTAGGTCTCTATGTGCGACTTCTAGGGCGCTGGTTAGGGCGTCTAGGTCGGCTCGGGTCGGTCTCGTGGCTAATTCGGCTTGTAGCTCTAGTATGTGCGAGTTGAGGCGGGAGGTCTCACTGATGTGCGTTTCTTCGATCGTGGGCCAGCGACTTATTTGGGCCTGCAGATATGAGGATTGAGATTAAGCATGATGTCAAGTAAAATTTAGATTGTCTCGTTCTTTTGTAAATGTTTATTTAAATAAGTGATTTTTGCTATTTTCTTTAAAGCTCTTGTTATTAATAAGAGCATATTATTATTTTTACTTTAATTTTCTCACCCACGGAATGTGCAAAATAGGAGATATTAATAACCTCACTATAATAAATTAGGATTTCGCAGTACCAGGCCTATTTTAGATTTATAAAAATAATCAATGAATGCAGAGCATTAAAAAACCGACTTCTTAATGCAATTTTAAGACTTATATGGTTTTTTCATGGATACCAGTATCAGATCTAGACTAAATTGAAATGGGACAGCTTTCTAGTAAAAAAGGAATCATCAAAATCGGTTTACCCAGTCAAAAGTTATGAGGTAACAAACATAAAAGAAACATACAGTCGAATTGAGAACCCCTCCTTTTTTGAAGTCGATTAAAAATTGTTAAAAACTATTTTGAGTCGCAGATTGTTTAAACAATTTACAAATTTCTATCCATTCCACCCATGAACATAACATAACGAAACAATACTTCAACTCTACATGCAAATAGTGGCAAAAGAATCAACTGTGACATGTAGCAATAAAAACTCCTAATGTGTTAATTTTGCTATTATGTTTTTATTTAATTTAGTCACAAGCTGAATATTTTTAACATATTTGTGTAATGCAATGTCAAATAAAAAACATATGAAACAAAAATACGCTATTTACCTCTAAATCAATGATTCTCGCCTTGTAACTTGCGATATCTTCGGACGGTTCATCCTTGATTTCGATCTGTGCCGAAAGCAACTCATCTCGAATGTTCTTAAGCTGGTCGTTCTCGGAAGATAGCGCTTGTAACCTGTATCAAAACAAATATGTTTGAGACTGAAAATAGCCTCCATGCTGGATTGGGAGCGAAAGAAAAACATATAGTGTACCAGCTGCTTCTCTTCCCGGGCATACTGTAAAAGCGGGTTAATGGACAGAGCTTTTATTGAAGATTTTTTTGTGGACGATAGGCTGACCCCCTGTCACTGCAATAGTCTCTCTCCATCATTAATACCTCCAAATTTGTCACACGTGACATCAAATGGTTTTATAACCTCTGGTGTTCTGCCTACTCTCTACTCAATAAGAGATACAAGCGTGAAGTTATGTATGTATGTACTGAAAATAACCTATTATGTTAGGGCTTAGAATGGCCCTAACGTTCCTGGATAAGCAGATCGTAAAAGGTGAATAATACGAAGATTCCTACCGCCTGGTGGTAGGACCCTTCAGGCTGCAAACTGGACGGCAGCGAGAGTGAGGGCGACGCGGGCAGCGATTTCCACGACACGATAGAAAGTACTGAGTTTGTACCGCGCCGCTGTCGCTGCCGTCCAGTTTACAGCCTCAGGGTCAGCCTTTTAGAGGTAGGTTATGGGTGATAAGAGAAACTTGATAATTAAGGTACTTATTAGATTTATTGTAAGTCACTAGAATTTATAATACGTCTTTATCCTAACACAATTGGATGCAGCAAGGAAGGCAAGGCGTTGGGTATTTATTAAATCAAACCTTACGAAGTAACTTTTGCAGAACGTAAACGTAAACGTGTGATTGAGATAATTTCTTGCAAATGTTATGAATTGTTATAATTCCAACGGAATATCATTTTATTGGAATATAGCTACGTAAAATAAATAAATGCCATTTTTAGAAGCCTCCAATACGATTCGAATGTAACGGTGACGGCACTACAAGGTTATGTTGTGGAAATTACTGTCAGTGTCATAGGGATCAAGGTTCGCCGCGCCGGGTATAAACAGTAACTATTTTTAATCGTTCGCTGAAATTTATTTCGAAATGTGGAACTCATAGCGTACGAAGTCGCGGGCAACAGCTAGATATAATAAAATTTTCTATCTTACCTTTCACGTAACAATTTGATTTCGTCGTTAAGGCCGCTCATCACGCGTAGAATATTTGCATATTCAACGCTTGCTTTATTCTGAAAAAGAACAAAATACATATAGTTTATTAATTTATCTTGATATAATTTTACATATAAAATGTTATGCCAATTATAATTCCTACTTTGTATATATTATGAATAAATTTAAATTTTTAAAATTATTTGAAACTTAAAAACATGTAATTCATGAACAATTAAGAACATTTTCTATGAAATAATGCTCAATGATTCTATACTTTAATAAGAAAAAAAATACGTATGTGTGAATCAATGTTAATTAGTTAAATTTTTTGTTTATAATTATAACATTAGGGCCCGTATTAATAGATCAAACTCAATACATAGCTTGAGGGCGGTATCACTTGATCCACACTTAAGCTATGGTAAGCATCTCAAAATCGCTCTGTATTAATAGATGTATATTGAGGGTGTATCAACTGATATCGCTCTTTGATTCTGGCCCTCCTATAAATGCCAACTTGGGTTGAATGATCGACCGATTGAATTTTATGTTCCGTTTAACGCTGTAAAAGAAATATCGTACAATACAATCTTTTATGATTGCATGATAAAATTCAAAAGTATTGCTATATAAACAAATAGTTACTACAACAATAACTACGTACTTCATAGTATATTTATATCAAGCATAAATCTCAGCAATTATATAAAAAAAAGCAGTGAAAAGAGTTTTTTTCTACCGACTAGATGTAACGGAACGTCACAAATGTCAAAGTTTAAAATCTTCAAAACAAAACAAAAGTCACTTTTAACAAGTGATAATATGTAAAATACAGAGTCTTGGTAGAAGCGGTATCTTTTTGGAAAAGAATCGGCAGGCACTTCGAAAAGATTTTCTGCATCACGAATATATCTTTTCGGTAATCTATAGCTATCTATAAAATGTCGTATTGATCAATGATGTCGTAATTATTTCCTTCGTCTGTAATATTTGCAGATGGCATTTTCAAACACACTCGTCGATATGAAATGACTTGAAAATTTTTTATTCATCATAAGACCATCAAATGGCCGCTTAATGACGTCACAATTTTGTACTTCGGCTTTAACAAGGTGTTGATAGTTATTGAATAAGATATTACAGTAGACCAAGAGACAATAAAAGCCGGCGAAAAAAACACTCGGCACTCTTTTTCAGTCAGGATTATACGAATTAAAACAAATAGGTATATAAAGTACAAATTGATCATGCCAATGTCATGCCAAAACCAAATTGCTTACATAGTAGGTGCAATGAGCTATGGATGCACAACACGAACATGACAAACTGGGACCAGAGTATTTAAAAAAGAATGGAATAAAATAATAATAAAATCATTTATTCGGCGCAAAATTGACACAAAAGAAATGTTAACAACATTTAGGAAAACAATTTGACATAAAACAAGATAATAAGAAGAAACGAAGGAAAACACAAACACTAATTTGACGCCGAAAATAGTCATTGTATCATCAGCAAAACGACCTGGCACCGCAGGCAGCACCCGTTCACGAGTATAACGCAAGCACCAGCCGACAGATGGCTTAGAAGTCAGAAATGATCTTAGGTCACCTACAGACCACATTCAGAAAATCCGTACTTGGTATACATCTTAGCAGCGTTCCTAAGTGCTGAGTATTGTTTATTAATACAGGCGGTACTCAGATGATACGCCGTTCCGAAGGCCGTACTTAACATTGGTTTATAAATATGGCGCATAACTCAAGTATTGACCTAAGACCGCTCCCAGATTTGAGTTTGATTTATTAATACGGGCCTTAGTGTTAATCTTTATATTTCAATTAAATTAAATGAACTAAAGAACAAGAGCATGAATTGTAGAAAGAACACTCTGAATATCAGCGGTACTTCATACGGTATAATTATCCAAACGGCTACTGTCAAGTTTTAACTAGCTGAAGTCGACCAGAAACAGGCAAAATGAACAATTTACTGACGTATAACTATATCTTAAAGTTTTAATAACGCTTAAATAACTGAAAAAATGTGTTAAATAAAAATCACTCGACCAGGTTCGTTTGCCGGACGAGTGTTCTTCCACTGAGCTACCGGGGCCTGGCGGTACGCCTCGAAATTACTTAATTACTTTGTCTTAACGAATTACTTAAACGTGGTCCCAGGTTCGAGTCCTGGTGGGGATTTTTATTTAACGCAAACTTTTTCAGTTAAATAAAACTACTTTTTAACCGGATTAATCGCGTATAATTTTTATTTTACATTTTAACTCGACGTTTCGGTGTCTTGAGCGACTGACTCGTGACCACGGGGTCTGCAAAGACACCGAAACGTCAAGTTAAAATGTAAAATATAAATTATACGCGATTAATCCGGTTAAAAAGTAGTTTTATTTAATTGATGAATCGTGAAAACTTAAGACAATACTGCCACTTTTGTAAAAGTACCTACCAAATAAAGATTATTTAGATTTCTTACTTAATCTTATTTTTCCGTACCGTAATTCTACAGAAGTTTATCTGAAATTATCGATTGACTACAGTTATCGGACGTCCAAAGATATCAGATGTCAAAATATATCTGACAATGGTAATGTCACCCGTCATAGAGTTAACGAACTTACCTGCGCATCTTCTATGTTATTTTCTTTGTACGTAGAGTTGGCGTTGTTGTCGGCGTGAAACTCGCCGTCCCGAGGCACCGATCCTTCTTCGAATTCCGGGTCTGTACAACGACATAGTAATTTAGAATAATTAATGAACATACATCATTAAAAACCGACTTTACGCACATGTTCCATGTCTTCATCCAAACTGAAGGCAACCATAAACCAAAACGTCATCTACGCAGTTATTTTCAGGTTTTTTTTCGAAAAGCGCTGTATCGATTTGATGAAATTTATAAGAAACCACCATTATGATCTACCAAAAGAAATGGAGTCTCAAAAAAATATTTACCACAGATGTTAATCAATAAACAATCCTGTTAAAAACGTAAAAAAGAAAAAAAAGTGTATTTCTAAATTGATTTGTAATTTTTCATTGTCACAACAACGCTCATACATTGTAGTGTTTGAAATCTCAGTTTTAGAATTGAAATGGATTGTTAGCCCACTCAACGCAGGGTCTAACTTGATGAAGGCCCTATAATTATATAAAATAAATTATCGTCTTATGCATACAAAAAAGAGTAAAAAATTATCTGGATTTTGGTTTATCAAGCTTAAACATTTTAGATTTTTTATTTAATTCCGAGAATGCAGATTGCATATTGAAACCGTTTCTTTCTTCAAAAACAAAAGCTTTCAAAATACACTTAAGACTTATTATCGCCATAATAAGCCTTAAGTTTCAAAGAACAAAACGCACTGACCGTGGTTTAGCCGCAACTTCTCGTCGTCGGTACAAGGGTTGTCGGGTTTCTCGTTACTGCTACTGTCGATCGCTTCATTGTCCTCGGCCCGTTTCTCTGTGAACATTTATATCATTAATAATACGTACACAGGTGACTGGTGGATCACTTTCGAAATTCGAGGACGTGATAGTTTGAGATCATAGACGAAGAGAAAAGAATAAAATAAATATTAATTATTTACTTTGTAAACTTAACCGAAAGTTGAAGAATTCATTACGCAACGTATGGTTACACAGGTACGGACGTACGCACGGCGCTATCAACACAGAATAGGTAGGTAGGTATAGAAGGCTTCACGAACGGTCGTCGACCCAGTAAAACTCTTAATTTATTTATATGGAATTCTGCTGAAAAATTAAGTACTTATTTTTATTACATAATTATGATCAGAATCGAGTACAGAATGCTCTCCGTATACTTTGAATTACGTAAATATTTATGGTGCGAAAAAAGCAAAAAAAATACGGGTCTTAAAAAAAACACTTCGAAATTTATTTTGTGGTGTTTATCAAACAAAACATATTCGTCTTATATTTTTCGAAATTCATTTCTGAGTAACTCAGTGCAAAAAATACTCGTAGACGAACGTTACACGAAAAGATATTGCATTTTGAATATTATATGTTTTATATGTCTTTGGCAATTACAATTTAATTTTTTCACGAATTTTATTTATTTTAAAAACGCTACACACTTTAACCCAATGAGTTGAATATTCGTAGAAGAATAAGTTATTAAGATAAGTGATGATAAGATTTATAAACGCTCATTATTTCACGTAACTAAGGATCCGCATTTGTTCTTTGAGCCGAATTTGAAGTTGCCAAGTAATACTTTATTCATTAGTTAACTCTTATCTGACCATTGAAAGATCAGCCCATACAAGACTAGCTCCACTCGTCTGCAATTTGGCTTAAAGAGCTGTCTTAGCAGCAAGTTATCGATATATTTACAGACTGTCTATCTCGATAACTCGGATTATAGGTATAGATAGTTCAACTCAGTTGTGCGCGCGGCGCTGTGTGTGTGTGCGCGCTTGTAAATATACAACTTCCATTTGCGTGGCAGTGACGCTGGAGTCGTCGTCACTGTACTCACATAAAGTCACTGTATACGCACAAGGTTTGCCCACACATGGGGCCGCGCGCACTTGAGTTTAAACTGAGTTGTACTATCTATAACTTATGGCGATGTTTAAATAGCCTTTAGGGAGCCCCGAGAATCTTCAA
Organism: Stenoptilia bipunctidactyla; assembly: GCA_944452665.1. Classification (NCBI taxonomy): domain Eukaryota; kingdom Metazoa; phylum Arthropoda; class Insecta; order Lepidoptera; family Pterophoridae; genus Stenoptilia; species Stenoptilia bipunctidactyla. The sequence goes on from OX101729.1 coordinate 19,556,455, forward strand.
CAAATGCAAACTAGATCAAAATATAAAATTTCAGATTTTCGCCTTTATAAAATTATGATATATCTGTGATACCTCAAAAGTTAAACATATAGTGTAAAAGTCCTTCTTAGTCTAGTAATTTGTACGTCTCGTACGCTGTTATATTTAACAAAATTATATGCAACTATTTTTATTAAAATACGCACTTAACTAAATTTAATGTTATTTTATTAATAATCGTTCTATTTTTAAATAAATTCATAAATCTTACCTTTACCACTGTCCGCGTTGTAATGGTTATTCTTTAGTATCAGTCCGTATTCTTTCGCTGCTTTCTCATCCACAATAACAGATTTTATGCCAACCTGAAAAAAATACGTGATTATATATTACTGTTACTTTTGTAAGTAGTGATTAATAATTTAAAGAAGGAGAGACAGAGTTATTTTATTGGTTAATTCCATAGTTTAAAAATGATTATTTATCCTCAAATAAGTGAAAAATGTGATAAATAAAAATTACCCGACCAGGATTTTTATTTATCACATTTTTCATTTATTTAAGAATAATTGAGCATTTTATATGCAAAAACTTAAAAACATTATAATGATTATTTATCTTTATAAATTACGCTTTATCTGCTTGTATGTGCCTATATCGCGGACATGATAAATTACGTTGACTTAAAGTCATTTCAAAGAGTCACATACAAAATATACACGGTGTTTGGCACATGGACAGACAGGATTTTTTTAGGCTTGCGCTAGTTTACTCCGTTTGACTCTATGTCCGCTTAGGTCAATGTAGTAGAGACACGATTTTTCTTTTTTAATTAGAAAATACCCAAATTCATGCCTTTAAATCGTCATCCCCTTTTAGTTGTGTCTAAAATTAAAAAAATCAAAAAACTTTTATTCTTTATAGGTTTAAAAAAAACTCTTAATGAAAGTTAAACGGTAGATGAGGGCTGCGCGACGTGGAGAATCTTGGGAAGGCTTCTGTCCAGCAGTGTGCGTCTCTCTGCTCACGAAGATGATCATCGCCCAATATCCTTCAATAGACTTACTTCTTCGACTTTAAAAAACGAAATAAAATCAGAACCCTAAGTAGAAGATGGAATAATACCTTATTTAAAACATTCTGCGGTAACAATAATTTGATGTAATCAGGCAAAGCTCGAACCGCATCTTCTAAGGTGCCCGTGCGTTTTGCCTCCGCTAGTTTGTTGCTGTCCGTACTAAGCACCAGCATTTTGGCTTCACCGTTTTGTACAGAGTACTGGAAAGTATGAAGAGAAGCATGGTTCATTGATTAAGTTGCTCAAATTGCATGATTTAATTGGAATATTTTATTAATTTATTTATGAAATATACTGTAAGTAATACTGAAATCTTTTACTGTATAAACTGTTACAAAAATATACACTTCTTATAAAACTAAGACAGAGACTATATACACATTTGAGAGTCAACTACTGAAGTAAGATTATGTATGTACCAAAAACATAACCCATGTTTTAACGTCTTTAATATATGTGAGAGTGAGCTGAGTATGAAATATATTTTATATTATTACGTGATGATAGAATCCCTTCGGAGATCGCTAGCTAGCGATCCAGCGACCAGTGTTATTGAAAACTTGCCGTCAAATATGACCTTTACTACCACAATACCATCGGTAATGTGTCCCGGCAATGTTTTATACAAAGCCAGTTTTTTCATTAACCCATTTGCATCACATTCACATACTATTAGGTAAGTCAAAGGTGGATTTACTCACCGTAAAAAAAAACCTAATCGACGAACCCGTTGTAGTTGATATAATAAGCACTAAGGTAAAAGTATCCTTTTGACACTTTTGACTCAAGCGACTCCAACTTATATTGTGTACTTTTCTTGTAAAAATATTTTTATCGATAAATGCATTTTAATTTATTATTTTATGAATAAAGAAGTACTTACAGCTAACGGCAGGCTTTTCTTCGCCGCCTGCTCCCTATCTTCCGCCGCGGTGATCGCAAGTCGAGCTGCACACATTTTACGATCACATCGCGCCGCTAGTTTCTGGAATAGTTAACAAATCGAATGCTCGCTTAAGTTCTTACACCAAGTAAGTAATTTTTTGTCTTTTTCACACTTTGATTTTATTGGATGGAAGATCGAAAGACGTGCGTTTTCAGTCAATAAGAAACAATCATCAGCTAAAGGCTTTTTATGAAAAAGAATATGGAAATATCATAATTTACGCATAATGTGTCGGTCTTTCAAGACCACCACTCTATGCGTAGGCTCTGCTGAGAATAGTCCAACCGGTTCTGGATGAGCTTGTCATATAGATATCTCGTCCCCAATAAGACCTATACCCTTGGGAATTGAAAAAGTCAATTTAAGGAACGCAAATCAAAAGATGGTTATTTGCAGCTATCCATTACCATTGGTCTTTGTCTTTGCTTAGAAACCAGAGAACCCATCAGAGCAAAAATTAAAATATTCTTCATTGATTTTTCTAAGATTCGGTTTTGAAAAAGGGCTACTATTGTACTATTATAAATCAAGTGCCTACCTATATTGTTTTAAGATTATATGCACTTTCAATGCCATACATTTTTTATTCACAGTATTCAGTTAAACTTTACTTAATGTTTTTCGAAATGAAATAAATTAAGAATATTTTACTCTTTTTCTTAGCATAGCAATACTTTTGTCAGTTTCTAGAAAGAAACTATCAAAAGTATTACTGGATTATTTCAAGTGACTCATAAAGATAGACCTAGAAAAACAAAATTATTAACAAATATTTATTGCAGCTGTAGGCAAAAAAGGACCAAAAAGTGGATTTTTTACAACTACTCTAATAAATACCTGCAGTTCGTTGGTGGCATTGTTATGTGCTTGTCTCAGACTGCAGTTGTTTTGGTGTAAGGACGCCGCTTCGCGGACTCTTCGCTCTAAAGCCTCTTCCAAAGCCAACCTCTGCTCGTGGGCTGCTCGCAAACTTTCTTGTGCCGCTTCCTGTAAGGTAAGAAATACAAATATTATATTGACGCAGCCAAGAAGCAATTCGTACGCCGTTCCCATACTCATTTTCGCCTCAGCTCGCTTTTTTTGAAAAATGTAAAACAATACACTATATACTTACATAATTCCTCTTATCATTCAACAGAGGGGCCAGATGTCTCGGAAAGTGTGCACCTTCAGATTTTTTGCAAACAAAGGACATGACCAAAAGCAGTCTCAAAATGTTGCACGTATGAAAACTGAATAATTATAGAAATTATTGGTTTATTTTTTACAAGCTTTTCACGTCTGGAATTTGGTATTCGCATCCGGAATTATGATTTTGAGATAAACAGTAAATTAACGATTGCTATATATACATTCCCGTATAATAAAGTCAAGATTGACGTTTCGTTCTTTTCATTGTTTTTATTTGAACGAGTTACTTAAGTATGAGCTTGATGAACCTTTACACAAAAACAAGACAAAAATTATATTAGACTCATAAATAGCTAAATAATTAGTAACATCATAACGTAGGTGCTGTATATGATTTTATAATACCGTTGTGAAATTATTTATATTTGTGTTTCGATTCACGCAGGTGAAACTGTCAAGATAGATGTCATCTTCCACTGTCATCATCCATAAGCCGACGCCTGCGGTAGCCGCCATTACTGTTTATTTGTCGATTGAGAATAGTCATCGTGATTTATCTCTCCACTTAAATAGTAATATTCCTTACGGAAATTCGTTAGTGTGTTTGTTTTAAAAAACTAAGCGTGTTTCATGTAACTTACGACAGAACGTTTTCAATTTAATTGTTTTATTACGCCAGTACGTTTTGTGTTGTGTTTCTGAACTCTTGAGTCTACTGTACCTAATCAATCATGTCGATGCTTGATTCTGATCAACCAATGCCGATGATAATAAGAAGCCGATGTGTCAATGGTTCACTTTTGATACCCAGAAATCACCCGGTATTCTTGTTCTAATATTAAATACACCTAATGACCACCTACATGAAAAGTCTGTTCATAGTAATACTCTTACTCTTGTTTTGTTTTTACCTAACTCTGCTTTTTTGTAACAATATGAGTGATTTATGGTCATTTTATAAGTTGTTAGTAGTTACGACATAATTTCTCATTCTCAGAATTTGTTGGATTACTTCAAATCTCGGGTACTTGTGTGAAAATTAACACTTTTATTTAATAGTTTATAAAACGTAGTCTATAATAAATAAAGATTTATTGTCATTCAACTTGAGACGGATTTCCATACATCGTTGGTCATGATTCTTTTGTCGGCAAACAAAGTGTGCGTGCCGACAAATATGATACCAAACGATGTGTTAACGTATATTTATCACTAGCTGTAGCACGCGGTTTTACCCGCGCAATTTCGATTCCCGCAGGAATTTCGTGGTAAAAAGTAGCCAAGTGCTATTCCAGATTATACTCTATCACTATGGCAAATTTCATTGAAATCCGTTGGGCCGTTTTGTCGTGATTGAGAAACAAACATCCATACATCCAAACATTCACATTTATAATATTAGTTAAAGTTAATATTAGTAAGATAAAAACACGGTTATTGTCCTGTATCTAAAGCTGTTTCTTTTTTTTTTCTTTGAAAACTTACGACGCTATTCCATAATCTTACCTGATAATTCCTCTTATCGCTCAACAGAGTGGCGAGATGCTTGGCCTCGGGCATCTTCCCCGCAGATAGCATGGTCTCTAAAGTGTGCACCCTCATGAGAAGCCGTTGTTCGCCGATAAACAACTCCCATGAGGTTTGTGCTTCGGCTCGCGTGCGCTCCACGCATTCGCGTAACGTTCGGATTCTACTTTCCAGCGATGCTTCTCTTTGGATTGCTTCCTGTAACATAATAATAATATATTAAAATATTAATAAATATAGATATATTAAAGTGTTGATTAGGATTATGTGATATTTTTAGTAGTGAATTCAATGATGGTAACTGAAGGTAAGGTTAAAGATGATAGCAAAGGATTTTCGAAAGAACTGGCTAGTAATATGGTTTTTTTTTTTATTTGTGTTCCGACCGTGACCAGTGGTTGCATAGGAAGACCAGCGCTAGCTCTAAACTAGCACTTTGCGGAATTGCTACCAATTTGTGGCAACATTTTCATGTATTATTTAAGCTTCTGATTGAAATCCATTTTATTTTGTCGCAAATAGAGGTGGGTCGATCCGGACCTAGTTCCCGGAACTATTTCCTTCAGAGGAACGATATCGGTTCAATCCGAAATGTCAACCGAAGTCGGTCCTTCGGTCCCAGTTCCTCGATGCGACGCGGTGCGGTCACGTGGTCTACTCGGAACGAACTAACTACGGACGTCACGCAGACGCGTGAATCATTCCAATTTTGAACCTTATTCCTATGTATTGACAGACGACTACGTGTTAGCGAGGATGAGCTATGTGACTCTTATTACATTTAGTTAAGGGTCAATTTAGAATGATTCGTATACGAAATGAACTATATCTACTGTTCGGTTAATGAACTTGCTTTTTGCTTGTATTTTACAAATAAATTAAATAACTACATTGATAGTAAAGTTGGGCAGGAAATGAGTTGAAAAAGAGTTTATGACAAGCCTACTCAATTTCAAATTCTAACTAGCTCTTGATTTACAGTCATAAGCCTGCAAAGAATAAAGGTATCAACTGACAATTTCGATAACACAATATATATATATACATAAACATAACATAAGTTATACGTATTGCTTGACAAGGGTCTTCTCTAAGAAAGACAACGCAACACTTAACAGTTCCGCGATTCTGCGAGGAACTATGTAAATTGTGCATGTGCGAGATTACATGAATTTAACTCCCCATCTAGTTCCGCGAACATGTTTCCTGCACCTAGCTCCGAGAGTGAAAAGAAACGTTCCATGTTCAATCCACTAGAGGACATGATTAGCGCATCTCTGGTCGCGAACAAAGATTTTTAAGCTATTGCATAGCTTCTATCGCGGGCTTTGAGCGTGGGGACCGAATCCAGAAATTCCGTAACAAAAAAAACCTAATACCCCACACTCCGACCGGCACAGCGGTGATACTTAGATTTCATAACTTTACAAGCGGGCTTTAATAAACAATCAGCGCCATCTACTAGGAACTTGTGGAACTTCATATTACATGTCTTTTTTTTTTCTTTTTAAATAAAATATTGCCTTGCCAAAACAAATCACCGTCTGAGCGGTAATATTTGGGCAACCAAATTTATAGGAAGAGGGTCACAATACAGGCGACCTTTGATGGGGTCCTACCACAAAACGGAGGTCACCCCGATAATCCGCCTTTTACGTCACTTATCCTGGCCAGAAGGGGCTATTCTAAGCCAACCCTACGCGGCAGCAATTAGTACAGGTAATTGTTACATTTGCGGTTACATTGGCGATATTTTTAAAGGTTCAAATCCCTGGATAAGCGTTTTATAAAAGGCAACTTATCCAAGGAAACCTTGTCAACGTACGACTAGGGCTAGCCGAATAAAATCGGCAACCAAATATCCATCACTAAAGCGATGATGTATTCCGGAAACGTTTTATGATAAGCCAGTTGCATTTGTCCCAGATAATATTAGAGCAATTTTAGTAACTGACTGTCAAAAAATACGTAATGGTCTTCTCTGCTTTGCCTTCTATACTGAGAGTTTCTAGGATTGAATCCCGCTTGTTTCATGCCATACATTTTAGCAATCAAAACATTCATATTTGTGTGTTATTGTTTTTACTGATATTTAATCATTTAAGCTAGACTACTTATGCATATACGGTACACAAATTCTTACAAAAACTTAATTTGTACAATTGTGGTGTGAATGGTAAAACTATTCTACAAGTATTCAAACAGACAAAACCCAATCGTAAGGCAAACACAATAAAGCTCAAAATCTTCAACAAACTAACCTGAACAAAGTTATTCAGTTGGTATAACTCCTTAAGATGCAGCGGAGTGGTCATGGCCGGGTTATACATCAACCTGGCCTCTTTGCCGTCCGCGTGGTAAAGCTTGAGCAACGCCACCACCGGAGGAAACGTGTTCTGTAATCAAAAAAACATTCAAAAATTAAAATTTACTTCCTGTTACTAATATTATAAATGTGAAAGGTTGGAATGGATGACAGAACGGCTCAACGGATTTGGATGAAATCTGGCATAGTGTGCAGTTCTACAATAGTATATTTTTACCCCGATATTTCCACGGAATTAAAAATTGCACGCGTAAAATCGCGCGATACAGTTAGTACAATATAAATTAAATAAACTAATTACCCAACCACATGACCACAGGGTAAGCTTTTTACATAAGCTTGTATTATGAAGATCACACATCTGAACTAGGGGGTATCCTAGGATATAGGATACGCCCAAACCAGAGTTTAGAAAAATTAGTTTCTTAAACTGGTCCAGCTGGCCTTCGAACCCAAGACCTTCACGCCGCAGCCAAAGCACTGTTCCACAGAGCAGTCAAAACTAAAACAACATTCAAAAGTTTCAATTTACTTTTTGTGTTGTGCTATTATAAAACAGAAAAACATTAAAACCAATGAAAAAGCCCTGTGGGAAAAGGAGTTTTTATACTCAGATGTGAATTCTGATATAAATAATCGGGATAAAAAGTATCCTATGTGCTATTTAAGACTGTACAGTATTCACTATGACAAATTTCATCCAAATCAATTAAGCCGTTCTGCTGTGATTGGGGAAGAAACATGTAGACATCGATACATCCATCCAAACTTTAAGGTTTTCTATGGAGAACTGACAACAAATCGTTGCTAGAGGCATTATCTGCGATTCAGTATGCTTTCACAAAACTATGGTATTTGGTGGTTGAGCTGTCAAATGAATTTGTTGATTATTTTTATTTCTGCTGTACCGAAACCCACGTTCGACCTCAATCTCAAATGATCAGATGTGATGATTATGTCAAAGATATCGCAGGTTTAGATAGCAATTTTCAGAGTACTGATTTAATTTAATTAACAGTTAACACCATGAAAAACAGCTTAAATCGTTCCTTTCGTTCCAGGCCGCCTTTGAAGAGCATTGGCGGTCTATTCTTCTACGGTATTGGAGGTGTTGGGTTCAAATTCCGGCCTAACTAATTCAAGGATCAAACTTAAAAAAATTACCTAATTTTTTTATCCATAAAACTCACAATAGAATACTTTTTTTATGAAATAAGACTTTTTTAACATACTTCCATTCTGGGCTGGGAGCAAAAGAAAAACATGGGATGTATCAGTTGCTTTTCTTCCCGGGCAAATGTCAGTTATCTCCATCATTATAATACTCCAAAGTAAAACGTGACATCAGATGGTTTTATAGCCTCATCTGCCTACCCCCCCCCCTCCCCCCTCGCCCCCATAATATATACAGGCGTGAAGTTCATCATCATCATCACAACTCCGTGTAATGAGCCCACTGCAGGGCATGAGTCTCTCCTCTGGGTGACGAGGAGGTTTAGGCCCCGTGAAGTTATAGCGTGAAGTTATATATGTATATTTTACATGTCAACTGGCAGTCACCCGAGGCTACGGGGTCCGTAAAAAACTGAAACGTCGACTTAGAATAAAAAGTCTTTTAGTACAATTTATATTTTAGCTAGCATACATCGATGTATTACTTAGATTCATTTATGTATGTTAGTGTTACCCGCTAAAAAAAGAGTGCATTCATACCTTTTCAGCATTAGCAGTGCTCTCGACAACGGGGATCCCGAATTGCACCACGTCGCCGGAGAACACCTCATGCTGCTCCTTCGATATCGAGCAGCGGTTGTTGTTGATAAACGTGCCGTTGCTGCTTTCGTTGTCCTGAAAAAAAAAACAAACAGAAAATATAATAAGTAATATAAATTATATGGAAAGAAAGATAGAAGAAATATGTATAAAGAATACTCTCTACGTTAGGTTTCTTTTGAGTGAAAATTTCAGAAATTTAAATCTTTATACTATTAGACATAAGATCTTCAATTATTTTACGCAAACCGAATATGTCTTTTCACCAATCACTTTGACAATAAATATGTGCCAGGCAGTTGGTCCTAATTACAAGTTACGCTGTCTGAAAAGAAAAAAATATTTAAAAAAAACTCAATGACATGGAGACAATATATAGCTTGACATTAATACAGCAAAATCAAAGAAAAGTAATGATGGCATGAGAGTTGGCTATTACGACATCCATATAAAATATGGGTCAGTCCCATTGTGTCGTTTGATATATGTGCAACTTCAAAACACCACAACAACGCCCACACCACGTGGTACTCAGCACCATACAACACAGATTGTTAGAAGACGAAAATTTGTAAAAGTTTTGTTCCATTACATGCAGAAATAAGTTTTAGAATTACGGTTTTTGACTACTCTTAGCCAATCAATTAATTACAAACTAAACAACTCGTAAAATTAAATAAAAATAACTCATAGAACTCAAAGGCTCTTCGAAAACTTGTTCTTCCTTTTAATACATGGCAAAGCTCAAACTATTTGCCAAACTTTCCACACAACGATTCAAACACACAGTCAAAACATATAAATCTAATATACACAAAAATAAATACTTTGGGCAGCCACGAAGCATTTTTGTTCTTCTTTTGACAATGTCTTAGGATCATTTCGCATTAACTTCCACGGTTTTTTTCTTTTATTTTTTCGCTTTTATTCATAAAATGTATCTAACTACCGCGTTAAAATCAAGGAATGATCATAAAGAAACTGCAGATCTACATCTCCACAAGTTTGTTGTTGACAGAGTCTCGCGCGCAGGCATTTGTTTATAAACTATTCGAATACACTGAAGCAAAGCAAAATATTTTACTAAATACAACATAATTGTTTGCGTTCAACATTTTCTAATGCCTGAAGAATGCTCACGTTTAATTAAAATTTAAGCGTATATTTACTTTCTTCTCTTTAAAATTACACTGAAATAAACTAGTGACAGTTCTTTCATATCAAAAATATATGAATGCTAAGACAGTTTTAGCGGATGCTTTATGCTTTAATCCTTAGGTTGCTATTCCTGTAATCTTGTTTATAGTAGAATTTTGAATTTTTTCAGAAGCCATTACAGCGACATTGTTGTTAGGTCTTTTATTTCAGTTTTTTCACTGGCTTGTTTTCGTTGACTAGCTTACCTACTAATTAAATGAATGGCTATTATCAACAGAATTTATCTCTGATGATTTAGGTAATTCAAATGCATTTATCGGTACTACGAAGTTGTAAATGTAGCATATCTCTTCACTCACTCTATGTTTGTATCGGCCAATAATGAGACGTTTGCGATTCATTCTGTAACTTGAGAACGTGAAGCTATTCGAGATCGCCATTGTGTAATGTTGCAAAAGTTGTTGTCATAAAACGATATCATTTTTCGATAGGCTCTACTATATCTATGGCCTTAATGGCCTTTAATTTTTGATTATCAGTGTATTGGTGCAGAGGCTTGCTATGTAAAAACACGTCAAACACAGCTTTTTAAGACTCAATAGGAAATAAATGTATTGTGTCAGTCTCAAGCGATAACGCCCTTTCATCCTTAATCAGTGGTTTCCATGGCTGGCTCTTTATAGTCAATATTCTGCTTAACCCGTGTATTCCATCTTCGACCTTGTAATCACTTAATATCAGGTGAGTTTGTCGCTAAAAGCGAGTCACCCGTAAAAAAAATAAGGGCGATTTTCCCCTGAGCTTTACGATAGGTAAAATATTTTACCCATCATTAATCGGAAGATACAGTCAGTAGAACCAAGCGAATGCATTTCAAAATTAATACGGGATACGCTACATACCTAATAATCAGAGTTACTTATGATGATCCGCATGGCTGGTAAACATCATGCCAGCCAAACTATCAATTTTATAAAATAACAATGACAAGAACATCTCCCCTTGCGACCGTCCGCAGATTTAATAACCCTATTTATCTTTTTACAGTACAAGCATGACAAAATCAATTAGCATCAATTACTTTACGTAATATAGAATTCATTTATAACGTAACAAATGTTACGTCAAAGTAAATAAAGTTTTATGTGAATCTTACAAGCAATACATGAGGTTACATTCCGCGATAAGAGTTTAGCAAGATATTTCATATTTTGAATTAAACTGTATAATTTAAACAACGGAATCCTCGGTCGGAACACACATGTGTGTGTGATTTGTACAGGGTTATTGGTAATTAGAACGGAATCATTTTAGGTGACGTAGAAGAGGTCATTTACAATCATTTAAAACCAAATCAAAAATTGGGATCATATGATTGTTTTTTTAAAGTATTTGGGGTTATTCCTTTTTTTCCCTGAAATCCAGTTTTACCCCTTCAAACATCGATTGTTAAAAAAACGAATGGTCCGATTTTAATGTTCTTTTCGGATTTAAATAGCTGTATAGTTACTTAATAATAAACAATAATAAAATTGTTTCAGTGTGATTTCAAACAGAAGACAGGAAGTTTCATAAAATAACAATTGTTTTTTTTGGCGTTCACAAAAAACAGCTGATGAATTTTGCATACACTTTTTTTTTAAACTTCTACAACTCTCTGGCTAACAAAATCAGAAACCTACATTTTTAATTCTTCCAAGGAATTATACAAAGTATTCCCGTCATTAAGACGTTAACTTTTTACTGTCAAAAACTTTTATATAAGATTTTCTATCGATAATTTGAAGAATTGGAACAAGAGGCGAAGACTAAATGATCGAAACATGCTATTTGTATTTTTATTGTAGACGCTCCCTTTATACCCATTGCACCAATAACACTTCAAATTGGCTAACTTTAACGGACCATGATACCTATTTCTCTTTCTGTTATTTGGGTAGTGAACTAAATTTGAACTTGGTTTGTGCTGAACGACATTATCGTAGCTATGGGACCCCTCATGCAATGCCTTCTAGAGTTTACAAATGAAGCGTATGCGGCTTTTCCAATGGCTACGCTACACATGCTCGAATAGAGAATAAGTCTAGATTTCCAAGGCGGTTACCCGAACGTCAACAAAATAGAAAAATAACGGAATCCACTTAAGTAAACCAAGTCGGGGGTTCATAGCTATATGAGCGTCTCAAAAATACAAATCGCACTATTAGACCAGTTTATCTTCTCCTCTCGTTTCAATTCTTCATATTATCGATAGAAAATTCTAATTTAGGTACAGAAACAATTTGTATAATTTCTTTGAAGAATTAAAAATGTAGGTTTTTGATTTTGTTTTAAAGTTTTTAATGTTTTTTCTTGAACTATGCAGTTACACGCCTAAAACTTAAAAGAATATTGAAATCGGACCATTAGATTTTTTACAATCGATGTTTGAAGTAGGAAACTGGATTTTCGGAAAAAAGGAATAACCCCAAATATTTTAAAAACATTACACTTTGGGATTATATGATTTGGGCTAAAATGATTGGAAATGACCTCTCCTAAGTCACCTAAAAAGGATCCGGTCTAATTACCAATAACCCTGTATAATCTTTCCATTACCGTCTAATACGCACAATTTGAAGAAAGAAAACAGTTACTAAAGTTCTGCGAAGGATTTAACGTCATTTATCAAAAACGGACTTGGTCACTTCCTGATTAAACGCAAGGAAGCAAATTAACGCAAGGCAATCAGATGATATTAACATATTGTTTTTCTATTAATCTTCTCAACACGGCCAATCCAAAATGAACTCTCGTGAATAGACACATTGATACTAGTAAAACATCGTTCAAATTCGAATTAGCATACAGCAAGAAATGAGACAGATGGGGGCGGAAACTAGAGTCGATTATTGCGACATTATCGCTCAAGGTTCTTTTTGTTAGGCGGTAATGAAGACCAAAGGGAAATTGCCATTGAAAATGGTGCTTTCTTAAATTTGACACTTAAGCTTATAGTCATTAAACTCTTATTCTGTCTAATTACGTGTGGAAATAGCAGTGGGTTCAATATTACATCACATACATTGTATAAGCACTGCTATGAAACTAAATTCCGGACTTCTAATTTGTGTGAAAATGTAGATTCAACTTTTAACTTTGCGTATTTTTTTATCCCGTGGGAACTACTTGATAAAATAACCCATATTATACCTAAGATTTACTTCTACCTACATTCATTTTTAACCCCCGACGCAAAACGAGAGTGGTGTTATAAGTTTAACGTGTCTGTGTATCTGTGTATCTGTCTGTGGTATCGTAGCGCCCAAACGGATGAACCGATTTTCGTTTAGTTTTTTTTGTGTTATAGATAATTTTATCCCGAGTGTTCTTAGCCATGTTTCATGAAAATCTGTTCAGCCGTTTGAAGATCATCAGCTCTTTTCTAGTTGATGAGGGGATCTGACTACCTTCCATATGTCCTATCGATGCGAAATTTGGTACCGTATTGCTTTAATTATATTGAAAGTATATGGTAAGGTAACCATGACCTGATCAGCCGTTTGAAGGTCATCAGCTCACTAACAGTTGATGAGGGGATCTGACTAAATTCCGTATGTCGTATCGATTCGAAATTTGGTGCCGTATTACAACAATGATATTGATAGTATATGGCAAGGTAACCATGACCTGATCAGCCGTTTGAAGTTCATCAGCTCTCTAATAGTTGATGAGGGGATCTGACTAACTTCCATATGTCGTATCGATTCGAAATTTGGTGCCGTATTACAACAATGATATTAAAAGTATATGGTAAGGTAACCATGACCTGATCAGCCAATTGAAGATCATCAGCTCTCTAATAGTTGATGAGGGGATCTGAATAGCTTCCATATGTCGTATTGATTCGAAATTTGGTGCCGTATTACTACAATTACATTGAAAGTATATGGTAAGGGAACCATGACCTGATCAGCCGTTTGAAGATCATCAGCTCTTTAATAGTTGATGAGAGGATCTGACTACCTTCCATATATCCTATCGATTCGAAATTTGGTACCGTATTACTTCAATGAAATTGAAAGTGTATGGTAAGGTTACAATGACCTAAACAGCCGTTTGAAGATCATCAGCTCTCTTATTGTTGATGAGTAATTACTTTAAATACCTAACCTTACTTTAAATAAAAGCTAACTAATTACTTTAAATACCTTCCTAATATTAAAACCTACTTTAAAAAGTACAAAATAAAAGTAAAATTAAAAATTTTAAAAACCCCCCGACACAAAAAAGGACCTTAAAAACTAACAAATAATATTTTAAACCTATTCTAATTATTATCGTCCCATATATAATTGACTGTAGGACTTTTACTTTAAAATATTTTTATTTTCCGAGCTTCGTCGCCGCGTCGGGGGACCGCTAAGTGAGAAAAACAGTTGTCAGTTGCAGATTGCATCAAAAGAATTCACTCCGAAAAATTCGTAAAATCGACACAACCGTCAACGTCGTTACGTAGGCATTACGTAGAGCGTAGACTATGCATGAAACTTAAGATCGCTCATACCTAAATGTAATAATAAATTAGCTGTTGTTGACTTAATACTTTATATACTTGAGCGGTCCCCGACGCGGCGACGAAGCTCGGAAAATAAAAATATTTTAAAGTAAAAGTCCTACAGTCAATTATATATGGGACGATAATAATTAGAATAGGTTTAAAATATTATTTGTTAGTTTTTAAGGTCCTTTTTTGTGTCGGGGGGTTTTTAAAATTTTTAATTTTACTTTTATTTAAATAAATAAATAAACCAAAGCTTTATATTAATGTAGACATAGAAATACACTCTTAGAGACAAGTATTTGTCAGCATAAATTTGTCATTACCATTGCCCACTTAAAATCTGAGAAAGCAAGGTCGCATCGCATCTATTGTCTCTATCTAAAAGCTTAGTATTCATTTGGGCATATGCTAATTTTGACAGTACCTGTAGTGGGTAAAAGCCGGCTAGTATGTAAAAGATTCTGCTATATGAGAAACGTTGTTCTCTGTAGGTATTACCTACTATATTTTTACAAAAAGTTATGCGATTTCAATATCACAAGTTTTAAGACATAATTGATGTCACTTTTAGACTTTTTATCTGCCGCTAAATATTACCACTCCGGCGGTGTTGTGTTGCGGCAATATTTAATGAAGAGCCAGCTCTTTCCTAGGCCCGTGTGCTTTCATCTTCGACCTCATCCTCAGTTACCATCAGGTGAACCTATTTATCAATGTTTTAATAATGTAATCATAAATAAATTAACCTGTAGGGAACTATTTACTTAAGGTGGATTCTCACCATCAGCTAAGCACTTCGCGCTCATAGATGGCGTTGATGCGAAAATTTGAACGTTTTTAATTGTTTAATGAATGATAATGTTTAAATTCTTTAAAAATTATACGTTTTGCTGTAATAACATAACATTTGTAATGTCTCAAGCAAGATTTAGCTGAGTTTTAAGTCACGAAATTCGTATATTTGATTTAAATAACAACTTCTTAGTTTCAGCAAAGTTCTCACGCACACATTGACACACGAAGGGCGGGGGGCAGGTTTTCGACTGCGCGTACCCGAATGGACTGACACGTGAGAGCAGACGTCGTTGACACTCATGCGCGCGGAGCTAATTATTTTCGATACATTTGCGAATGCTAAATATTGTACGTTTATGATTTGATACTTTTTTCGATGGATAAAATTAATTTCAATTACTTACATCGAAATAATAGTTGGTAAGTACTTACTATAAAACAAAGAAACAAAGAATAATCTTATAATAGATTATCTTTATCTATACCTACAAATAAAACATATAACCAAAACAATTTTTTTTTTTAATTTTTGTCTGCTGGACCGATTTTTACTTCGTCCGCGTGAATATTCAATTCAATTCAATTCTTTATTTGCATACTATGATGGTTTACAAGGTAGATAATATATAATTTTAGTTTCACATCATAGACCCCTTCGGGCACAAACAAAAGAGACATTAATCAAAAGAGAGGAAGAAGCTTTCAAATATTTAGATCATTATCACATAGGTATTCATTAATGGAATAATAACATTTTTTTATGAGGAGATCCTTTAGTTTATGTAAAAAGACTTTATCTATTTTTATGTCCTTTAATACATTTGGCAACTTATTGTAGATTCTGATAGACATGACATGCGGACTGGAAGAATGTAAATTCATTCGTGAATTTGGAAAAGTTAATTTATTTTCATGACGTAGAGAATAATTTACTTGGAGGTCTTGACGTTTTTTAAAGAATTCTAAATATTTACGAACAAATTTACAAATTTCGAATATATATAAACTAGGAAGCGTGAGTATTTTTAGTTCTTTGAAGTGTGGTCGACAGCTATCTGTTTGTTTGATGTTTACTAATATTCTTATCAGCTTTTTTTGTAAAATAAATAGTGAAGGTGCTTCGGTACTGTTACCCCACAGCATTATTCCATAAGATAGCCTTGAAAAGGCATATGCATAATAAAGCGAAAGAGCTGTTCGCATATCAGTGGTTTTTTTAATTTCCCGGAGAGCATATTTTAATTGTGATATTTTATTTGTAATTTTTTGTATGTGGTTTTTCCAATTTATATGTTTATCTAAATATCGGTTATGGGAGTTGGATAAATAATATTATAATATCGTCCTTGAAGTTCAAAGTCAAAATCGATTCAGTTGTTTAGCTGTGAAAGCGTTACTGATAGATAAACAGAAAGAGTTATTTCAAAAACTGTTACAACAAAGCTGTCATTCGCAGTTTCACCTAGGTTTTGTGAAAAAGACCTACAAAAAATAAAATAGAAAAAGTAACCTACAAAAAGTATATACCAAACAGGAATACCCTACGAAAGGTACACTGGGTAAAAGTAAGGCTGCAAACAGGACGGCTGCGACAGCGAGAGCGACAGCGGCGCGGGCAGCGACGCGACGCGGGGAATCTGCGGTGCTAGCATGCTACCGTCGACAATGATAAATCAGGCCTTTTATCGATATTTTCTTAGAATATGGTATTAAGTGTTAGTAATTTATTAAGACTATGACATATTTGGTTCTGTATCATGGTATCAAATCGAGTAATTCTATCTATTATAGTGCGCATATTAGCTTACTCTAGCCACCGCGCGCGGTTTTACTTGCGTAACTTTTGATCCCGTGGGAATTTCGGGATAAAATATAGCCTATAACCTTCCTCAAGAGTCAGGCTATCAAATGCAAAATTGTTCAAATCCCACTTGTAGATTCTGAGATTAGCGCGTTCAAACAAACAATCAAACAAACAAAAAAACAAACTCTTCAGCTTTATAAATTATTATTTATTATTTATTTTATTTATTTATTTTTTATTTATTTTTTTATACACAATAATAACTACATATTACACCACTAGATAAATAGACATTATATAATTATCATTCACAAAATCCACAGACCTTAAGTATATTTGAATAATGTACATGATTGACAATAAGCTTACGTCCAATGACGGATTTACATTTTATAATTAGCTGGAGAGCTTAATATATACAGAATATAACGTACAAGTTTTGCTTTTGTAAGTTTTTGAGAAATAATTAAAAATAAGGAAATAAAAAGTACTATAAACAAATTAGTATAGATAATAGGATAAAATAACAAAATAATATTTATCTTGTCGATTCGACTATTTATCGATGGTTGCTAGCCCTGCTAGGCCGTTCTCGACGCCAGCGGGCGCTCGAGCGATTTGTCGCGGTTTCATACAAACTCAATACTTTCTATCGTGTCACGGAAATCGCTGCTCGCGTCGCTGCCCGCACCGCTGCCGCTCTCGCTGTCGCTGTCGCTGCCGTCCAGTTTGCAGCCTTAGGGGGGTATGTATAAGAGTAGGTTTATATGTAGGTAGGTTTATTACATAGATGGTGCCTGCGACTTCGTCTGCATTGAATTAATATTTCGAAAAGGTTATTTTCTTCTCCAAGGTCCTATCTAAAAAAATAAACATTTAGAATCTTCCCCCATATAATATGTAGGTATAACTCCTAACCAATACATTACAAAGTCACATTCTAGGTAAAGCTATATTACTGTAAAGTTTCATAAAAATCCATTCGGTAGTTTTTGCGTGAAAGAGTAGCAAAAATCCATCCGCCTAGCCATGATCAGTATATACCTTTTTTTTTTTTTTTACTGGAGGAAAACGTGCAATCACGTCCCCGACCACCCAAGGGGGAGCGGCGGGGTATGTGGGGATGATCCGGCAGATGGCCGGACCCACCCACTAAAAACCTCCAGGTGTACCTCATCCGCCATAAGTGGAGCTCACGGTACCGCCATTGGCATTACCCGTGAGCCCCGGCGGGTTGCACTCAGCCTCAGCCGAGCGCCCTCCGACGATGATCAGTGTATACCTAATATGTTTAGTAACCTATATGTTTGGCTGTTTTTCACGGTCAAACTGCTTAGCCAATTTTAATGTAATTTGGTATGGTAGTTCATAAAGTCCTGTGTTGAGTTTTGACACATACACCACTTTTTATTCTGAAGAATTCTATGGGTTCTGGCTTCCAAGAGGCAGAAACGATTAATAAAGAAAACCTAAACAATATTGAGTTCCATTATTTTACGTTTAACTTTTTTATAATATATCTCTGTATGTACACTACCTACATTAAATCTAGCAAGAAGCTTTATTTATTAATGATTTAGCGCTATCAACATAGTAAACTTTTCTACTACATACCAACTATCTTTCGGATTTATTATAATATTATATGTCAGCCACAGATGTCAGCAGAATAGAACAACAAACAGACAGACACAAAAAGTCATTTTTTTCTTTCAAATTCTTACTTTTTTTTTCATTTCTTAATAACCTTACATATTTTTTTTGTAAAAATATTTCATGTTCACACGTTATTGTTTACTGTTTTATATATACATATGTATGTAAAGATAGATGCATGGTAAAGATTGATACAAAATAAAAAAAAATGTAATAAAAAAAAATTACGCGAGCAGGATCGAACCCACGACCTTAGACTCATGGTCGGTCTACGCGCAACAAAAGATAGTATCAAAACAAATCTTTCGACTGAATGAAATCGGCGCGGAGCGGGGCGCGGGCGTGGAGATCTCGTGCGCTGAAATCCGAAGTATTCCAAAATTCTGAGCGACAAAATACATAGGTTGCCTGACCTGAGCGGCAACGTCGCATTTTCAGCAAACGCCAAACACGCAACGTAGCTTCAATGAACGCACACACACTAAAACATCCAGTTAACGTACTACACTGTCACCGTCCACCCATACATTGACACATTTGAACAAAATTTAATACTTCAGTTAAGCTATTTCTTGTCAGATTTTTTATTTTAAAAGTAATTTTGCTGTAACTAAATATAGAAATAATTGCTAATGCAAGCATTCCAGAGTAAAATAACGCTCTGTTCGCCCATATTTGATAAAAGAAATTAGTATGGGCGAGAATACGCCTTAAAATACTAATATTGCATGCTGTGATACAGTGAAATATGTGCTCAATGAATTATGTACTAAGACCAACAAATGTTACCATATTTATAGCAATAAAATGATTTGATTTGAGATTGAGGTAAAACGCGGGCTTAGTCTATCTATACTAATATTATAAAGAGGAAACCTTTGTATTTTTGTATTGAATAGACTCAAAAACTACTGGACCGATTTCAAAATTTCTTTTACCATTACTTAGAGGGATTCTTCCGAATCCGTATAGGCTACTTTTTATCCCGAAAATCCCGCGGGAATCGAAATTGCGCGGGTAAAACCGCGCGCAACAGCTAGTATTTAATAAAAAAAGACTCGTTGCAACGCCATTTAAAGCCCATACATCATATTCATTCCCTCGTGATGATAAACATCTGACATCTAAATAACTTGAATCGATCTAACAATACTAGATCGCTTTGGACTAGAACAGGTACCTTACGCAAACGTCATATTAGGTGCGCAAGCACATCAAAATGATATTATGGACATTGAATGAGTATTATAAGTCGATAACAAGTTTAGTGGGTTAAAAAGGAATGTTTCACGTTGTTTATACCCCGTTGGTATTTAGATTTAAGGTCAATTGCCTTAATAAGATATTTCCAAGCGCTAATTAGATTTATTCCTATGGTTTTGATCGGCCACCAGCAACAAAACAGTGTTATTTATTAGATGAGTATTTCTCTACTAAATGGAAAATCGCTGTCCCAAGCAAATTTCATCCAATAAATTGCAATAATTCTCAGTTTTTTGTATGAATAATGATATCTATAGTGAGAAATATGGCCTTTTTTCTGGTGAAAACTGGATAAAAAGAATTAAAATACTTTTTTATAAAAAGCATTGACTATCATTACAAATCATAATTATATTTTAAATGTAAATATTAAATCGAAAAATCTATATGTGAAAGCTGTCCTCAATTTTATTAAACAGTCCCCTGATAAAATTTGAATCCTGCATTTAAGTAAAATTTTGTATTAGCACGAAACTTTAAAATCGTGAAACGGAAAGCAATCAGAGGTAAGTTCGACCAGGTGAATCGTTCAGCAAGCAACCGCCATTATGTTAGTGCTACTGCTGCATCTGCTGCTGGTGAACCACGTTAGGCAAAACAGTCCTCTGGTAAAAAGTTATTTCTCTTGAGTTTTACCTCCTAATATTTTTTCAAATAATTTGATTGTTAAGTATAGTCATATAGTAGCCACATTTGTTTCGTTAGTGTGATTAGTTATTTTTATATTAAACTAGCTGACCCGGCAAACGTTGTTTTGCCATATAAAAAAAAAAAAATAGGTATTGGCCGATTCTCATAGATACCGGATAAGCACAAAAAATGTCATCAAAATCGGTCAAGCCGTTTCAGAGGAGTATGGCAACGAAAACTGTGACACGAGAATTTTATAGATGAGATTAGTAGTAGTTTTATACCAAAATATATGCTTTTATTCAGAAGAAAATTCCTCTGTGCATTTACAATAGTCTCTGTCACGATTTTTGATAAAATCGTCTATCACTCCAAAACCAAGATAAAATCAATTGGCTTTTCAAAGATATACATATAATTCATTTAATATTGTTCTTCATTTTAAACTCTCATAATTTAATAACATTTGCTTAAGGACTGTCTTGTATGGGCCATTTTCTAAATAGCCATTTTCCAATACGGGTCGATTCCTACTGCATCACAAATGTTAGTAAGATCTATACGTACCTAGGTATTATCACACTGGGCCTGTGTATTTTTCTTTATATTATAAGAAGATGTTATTTAATTTGGTGTGAATGTTCGCCATATTTATTTATAATATCCGTTAAATGGAAGCTATTTCCTGTATAAGCTGCTTATAATTGCATAGTTTGAGGACAATTAAAGCTGTGTGTCAATAATGTCCAGTTACCTAGTAGGTATACGTAATAATAAAACTAAAGAGTTGCTTATTTGTTTGGACGCGCTAATCTCTAAAACTGCCAGTCGCTAATGTTTTTTTTTGTATTTGACACACCAACTCTTTTATCAATTGATTCAACGGCATTAAAAGTAAAAAGGCTGAAAAGGGTACTTTTATAAGATATAATAAAAGACAACTTAAAAAACAGCATAAAAACTTATCGTTGCAAACACAAAATTTCAGTTAAATAAACCAACAGTAACATTCGGCTTTACAACACGAGACCGATAATAAATTCGATTCGAGAAAACCAGTACATTACATAAGACATAATCGCGTTTATTGCTGACTGTTAACGAAAACGTGCGAGGAGTCGAATTGACTGAACCGAGACGTCAAAAGTAACGAGAGAGGACTTCCAAGATTCTTATAAACCTTCCATATGCTGAAAATTTTACTTATTTTATGTGCCTACGAAATAAATTATTATGCCGACGAAGTTCTTCTAGGCTAAAGAATTTTTTGTTTAGCCTAGAAGAAATCGCTGTTATAAGGCCGCAGAAATTCCATTTCTTTTATGTTACCTTTTATTGTGATTTTTTATGTTTTTATGATAATAGCAAAAAAGTGTTTTGTATTGTATTGCAAGTTTGACCTCTATCTCAACTGACAATGAATCGGCTCTTCACAAAATATTGCCAGAACACATCACAACCGGAGCGGCATATTTTATATGAGGTGGTCGCTATACAGGTGGACCCTGACGTCTATTGCACTCGGATTAATCGCTTCTTACGACACATTATCCGGGCTATTCTACGAAACCTTTTTGAATTTAAATTCAGTTACAATTATTTTAGATTGCAGTTAATAAGATGAGGAACTGTATTTTTCATTATTCTCTATGTACCTATATAAACAGAAATATCCGAAATGTGCGGCTTACAGAGCACACGGCCACAGACTTACACTTGGTTATTTAAACGTACAAAATGGGAATGCCAGGCGGTTAAAATATTCTCTTATCAAACAGAACAGACAAACTGTGATTAAAAATATATATTACTATTTTTCAAAATCTATGTAAATACTCTCGAATAAAAGATATTGTTCAATAAATTTCTTTGTAATGAGCCCACTGCAGACCCATGAATTTTTTCTCTGGTGTAAACCTTCAACCTGGCCCAGTGCTGGTGAATGTCAGAACTTTCAGGGCACCGAAATTGGCTTCTGATAAATCCTAACGGCTACATAAAGTACACAGCCATTAATACTATTAAATCCAAATTTGCTTTGATTTAATCATTGTGTGTTCGAAAGAACGACGTAAGTGGCATAATCTTTGATCCACGAAAATCCACATTATTGCTAGAATAATAGTAATAGTTAAACAAATATGTAAGATTACAAATAGGTACTTACCACTAAGAAAAAATGTCCTTTTTCATATGATAACGTTGCATGGTGTCGCGACAGTACTCTGCACTCGAAAACTGTGTTATTAGGTGAAGGGATTGTTTTAAAAACGTAACGTCCGATCTGAAACGAAAAGATCATAAATGATTTAACTTCTTTATACTTTCACTTGACTAACTTAAGTTAACTTTAATCAATTATTATTCAATTTTAAATAGGATCTCCCAAAGTACTATCGTACATTTCATTATCCAAAAAACAATAACATTCAAAAATATTCTTATGTTTGTGTCCATAATTTTAAACTATAATTTATTGTTCTCCGATGTCCCATTTGTAACCCCTTTTAGATAGCAAACAATAATAAGGTTAAGCTTGTTGAGACAACCACTGTCTATTATATAAATTTTATAAAAGACTTAAAAATTATAAGTGTCCGAACCGTCTTTGGAAGACCTCAATTTCATACATACATATACATAACTTCACGCCTGTATCCCGTATGGGGTAGGCAGAACACCCAGAGGTAATCATCTGGTGTCACGTTTGACAAATTTGGAGGCATTATAATAGTGGAGAGAGACTATTGCAGTGACAGGGGGTCAGCCTATCGCCCACAAAAAAGCCTCCCATAACACCTCGGTCCCTTAACTGACTTTTACAGTATGCCCGGGAAGAGAAGCTTCTGGTACATTCTATGTTTTTCTTTCGCTCCCAGTCCAGCATAGAATTTCATCAGATGTTAAGTCACTATTAGGTCTAACTTGGATCTAGGAAGGAACTGCATCGCCAAATAACAGGACCACAACATCGCTGCAGCTATGACATAATTATGGTGACGGACTTTATATGATGGGCATTCGGAATCAAGGGGCACCATGCAGGAGTCCTACCATCAAACGTCAGTCGAATCAGTCGCCTCTTACGACACGCTTATCCAGGTGCGGTAGAGTTATTCTTAGCCGGCCGCACACTATTCAATACACCGTACATACAAAATTAGGCAATACGCCTGTTGATATAAACCTCAAATAAAGTTCAAAATATACAAGCAACAATACTTTAAGACACAGTTACAACACTCTTATCGATAAATAAAAACAAACACGCGGATATAAAGCAACGTCCGACGACGCATTCCGGCCACTGTACTTACAACACTACGTACAATTGACTGCAAATCATACTTGACATTGCAATTTGAAATGCACTCCTGCATACGCACAAAAGAACCGATTCCAAGGCAGATTGCAAAGAATGTAATGCGCTCGACTGTACCTATTATTATAGGAAAATAATAGCGCATATATGTATATAACAAAGAACAATACAGCGACGAGTTATCCAATCTATAACACTGACACATAAGATTACATTCTCATATTATAGTACATCCTGTGGTGTGCCTACCGATACCGATAAAAAATAACTTCCGTTAGCGATCTAGGTACCTCATAGCAGATGCTCAGTTAAAAATAGCGTAATTCAATCTCGTTCAATTTAATTGCCAGTGCACAATTGACCATCTCAAGTGCGGGTCATGATGATTCACAAACACGGACAAATGAGCTATCCACAATAATGTGAACGTGTTTATAAAGGTGATGCGCATGAGACATAATTTATAGTTGCAGCACGAAGGAATACGATTCATGAATAAATAGACAAATGAAGCACGTAACCTATTGATAAGTAGTTATGCTCGTGTACTCGAGTTCGAAAAAATGCATACAAGGGCTATCTATGTCCTAAATAAAATGTCTCCTATGCACCTAAAATAAGTTTCCTTAGATCTAACTAAATGGATTCATTACTCACTGGTCAAATACGCCTCTATTTGAACTAGATACTGGACCTTACAACCTTTGCTTAGCTGGTTAACTTTAACCTAAAGGAAATTAATTTGCAAACTCAGTTTGAAAGAACTATTGCACAAAAAATACATCTTTATAAAATTCTGAACTCTATAAGTTTCAAATAACCATACTTAATACTGTCCTAAGTTTTCACGTCTTTACAGTTTCCCTCGACCACGCTATCTTTAAATATAATGAGACATAATAAAATGTAGCTAAAACTTATTTTATTTAATAACGAAAGAACTAGCCGTCTCTAAGGAAGTAAAAAACTGGTCAAGTGCAGTTTGAACTCTCATACCCAGGATTCTGTCAATGTATGAAATATTCATGCATGTATATGATTTGTTATTTTACAAATTACCTAATAAAAACTTAAACACAAGTGAAATTGGAACAATAATATCTGGATTTGGCTAGGAAGCGACCCAAGGATTGCTTTGCGGCAAACTCTCAAAAAAAAAAAAAAAAGAAATGACGTAAAAACTTATAATAGCAAAAAAGGCTGGGCTAGCATCTGTACATATTTTAAAGGGAAGTTCTGTCTGTCTGTATGTTCGAGGTAACTTAACATATTCTGATCTGGTTCGCACCAGTCTAATATCTCAGGGTAGTTTAACTTCTAAAACTCATTCTCCGATTCACAGAGACACCAAGCACAAGGGTGGTGCTATGATCGCATGATGGTTAAATTCGTAATAGTATGAATGCTGGCCATCCTATTTTAAGAACCGAAGCCAGATTTAATAGGAAGAATTCGGCTAGCGCTTTTTCAGCTTTTCTAATGTACAGCCTGTACCTACATCTAATAGTCTTTCGAGATGCGAAGGCGGAAAAGACAATCTGAGAGATGATAGGGGTTTATTATGTACTATTTTGGTACAGGACCCTAAAAGTAAACATCTGGAGGATTTTCGAAACGGAAAACTACACTACTAGAACGACAAGTAGCATATCACGAGGGCTAAAAATGGCAATGTGTAAACAATACTTATGACTTTTCCATACATAACTTCACACCTGTATCCCTTATGGGGTAGGCAGAAAACCAAAGGCTGCAAAACCATCTGATGTTTCACAAATTTGGAGATATTATAATGATGCAGAAAGACTGTTGCGGTGACGTGGGCTCAGCCTGTCGCCCACAAAAATGCCAATAAAACCTGTCCCTTAACTGACTTATACAGTATGCCCGGTAAGAGAAGTAGCTGTCACATTTTATGTTTTCCTATCACTCCCAGTCCAGCATGGAAGAGTATGACTTCTTCTTTTTTTGTCAATTAAATTTTGTAAATTCTGCGGACGACACTGCCACTACAGCCAGAAGCTATTTAAGTATACCTATGACGGATAACTGTATAAGAATGATTATATTTATATCTGCACATTTCCTCACATCTTTTACAACCTACAATTTTACTCTGGATCCAACCAAAACAGATTTTCAGTTAAGTTAATTTCTAAGTAATATAAGTTTGCACACACAAATTTAAAACTTTTTAATAAAACACTTTTTAACAGGTATAATTAAATTTTAACTCTATGTTGTATTTAATTGTGAAAACTGAAGAAAAAATTATTTAAAACTTTTGTCGGTTAGAAAGAAAGAGTTTCAAATTTATTGACCCAAAATGTTATATCCAAGGAGACTAATACCCAATATTTTTCAATTCATACTTCAACATTGTCCGAGTTTCTATGGTAGTCTAGTATCAAAAATAAAACTTTATAATCTAGTACATTCGTTTGGTTCCATACTGACCCACCAGTCACCCTTTAGTACTGGGATGATTATTCTTGCAAAAGCACTTAAAAAAAGTTGCTCAATTCTATTTTTCATTTTTCTGTCTCAGTGGAGAGAAAATATAAGTTCAAAATATTGTAAGTGTCCAGAAGCTATGTACCGTGAAATCTGGCAACTTTGCCATTTTTGGTAGTGTATTAAAATTCAAGAGACGTTATTTAAAAAAAAAATCACTATACACGACTGCTGAGTAAATTTTTTCAATTCTGTATTTTATAAAGGCGTCCTACGTGTTCATGAATTTTAAATATATTTACCAAAAACATAGTAAACAGCCAAAAACAAAATATGGCAAAGATGGCCCGTTTACTGTATGGCAAGTTTGCCAACAGGGTTTTGTATCTCATTATGACAGACTTTATTATGACCGATTGAAGAAAAACAATCTATAAGGCCTTTACAGTTTTAGTGTAGGTGATTCATTACTTTTTTTTTGCAATTACATAATAGAAAGACCAATGTGGTAAAGTTGCTTACCTGAAAATATTTTTTTCGTACAAAACTAAGATATGAGGTTAGGGTTGTCCAAAACTGAAAAAACAAATGTATGCACGCACATAATATTCTATCTATCATTGCGCACACACATCTTCTAAAATGTTAATAAGACAACAAAATAATCAATAATAAAATATGTTTACTTAAAAAAAATGAGAACATATTATATAGGTAGTAACAATTATCAGGTATTCCTTCATTAGGTTTCTACTCTTAAATACTATAATGGCACTTAGTAATTGGCAAAAATTAGTAGGTAAATAATTCTTATAAATTAAGTGTTCAAACAATATTCTTTCAAACAAAAACAGTCTTCGAAAAATAAAAAATAATCAGTTCTGGATAGCAAATAAGCTAGACTAATGCTGAAACATAATCAAACATAAAAATAAACTTTGTCAGAACTATCTCTTAAATAGTATTCTTTTCCTTTTGTAATTAGTTGTACTGTTTTTATAATGGAGGAAGACGAGACAATGTCGCAGTCATTAAAATTTTTCGTAACAATAAATTTCAATAATGGTGACAACCCTAGCCCTCAACGAAATATGGTAAAGTTACCAAACCTTGTTTTATAACACCGGTATGGTGACATTGCCAACGTAGTTATAGACGAAAATATCTGAAGTTAAATAATTATGATGATTTGATTAGCCACTTTACGCATAAATATAGCTTTACATGAAAATATATACATACCTCGTAGCAGTATTTATCAATTTAATTGTAAAAGTTCGGGAGCACTGATTTTTAGGTTAAAACGTGCACAAAATTTGCGTGTTCAAATATATGACAACTGTGGGTCCAGTGTTGCTAAAATGAAATTAGTGCTGCCAGTCGTATATCAACCTTTCTACTTATTAAGGTAGAATTTCTAAAAAAATATCTGCGTCCATGGTATAAGGGATTTTGTAGAAAAAGTCAGCATGTGGCAAAGTCAACGTCCGTTGGCAAAGTTGCCAGATTTCACGGTAGTCGGCTAACATAAACTCTCAAGTGAGAATGTTTTAAACTATATCTGTCTCATCACTTGATACTGACAGTATTAGCCTGTTGCTTAGTATTGACAGCTAGTTGCCATCAAGCCTACAGAATTTAATTCAATTAATTATATTTTAAAATGTGTATATAGATGCTGCTTAGTGGTCGAAAGTAGTCACTACTTATAAAGTTTGGTGTTAAACAAAATTGCTCTAGCAGTATATGTGTTACAATAATATTTTTTGAACTGCAGACTCAGCACTTGATCTCATGATCACTTACGGTCAAGTAAGACTGAGGTCAAACTGCAAATAACTGTCAGGTGATATAGATATACAGTTAATCTTCTTCCTGTATTTAGAATAAACTCAAGTCGTAGAACGGGCTGCTACACAATTGTAAGGCAGTCATAGAACTAAACTTTAATTTCATACAATCTTTGAATACAGTTATTTGATTGTTTGGGAATGTATTGAGGTAATAAACTTCTACATTTTACATTTAAAAGTTATATTTTTATTAGAACTATGATAAGTTTCGATATTAACTTAACAATGAAATTTCAATCATTATTATTTTTAAACTATCTGCTTTTAAGAGAAAAATTATTTATCTTTGATGGATCTTATCAACACTGATAAGTTTTAAAGTACATGCTTTATCTTATCAAATGTATTAAATATTTTATTTTAAGTTTTCACACAGATTCTAAAGCTAATAAAAATTCAAATACTAAACTTTGTTATAACAAATAAGAATAACAAAGTTCATTTCTAGATTGAATTATATTCAAAGCTATTAATTGAAAGGTTCTCAAGATTCAAGCACTAGTATCATTCATGGTTTTAATAGTTAAGTACAGCCAATAGCAATAATTAGCACTTGCCAACCACTGAGAACAATTGTTGAGAAAATGAATCAGTTACAAAGACATACTTGTTTTTTCAATAAAAAATTGTACATTGAACTTTTTTATGAATATTTTAAGGCTGTTCTTCACAATCAACAATACACTTACATAATTTGGGTAGAACTTGAAAGTAATGCAATTACAATTACCTTGACTGGCTGCTCCAAAGTAACATGCCTTTCTTCAAATGGTAGTGAGTTAGCATGTGGAATGAATATAGCTCTGGGTACACCCACTTCTTGAACTTTGAGGGACTCAGGCCCTTGTGACCAATTGTGGTCAGTGCCCTTAATTGTGTTATTCATGTTGGGCTTAACTTTCAAGCTCTGTGCTATAACCATCGCATAAGATACTTCGTGGAGTCACCATTCGTGCCTCGAAAGTTAAAGGTAAAAAGAATCCAAACGGTATCACTAAAATTGATACATGATAAAATCAAATTTTAACACCAATAATGACGGCGTGAAAGGTGAATTCTGATGTCTTCCATTTTACAATCTAGTTAAAAACACCAAAGTTAAAACAAAAAGGTTCCACAACGTTGTGTCAATTGTAGCACTTCAATTCAAATAGTTTTCTATCTATGAAACTTGATTCCTATCATCTGTATTCCTTGACGACTTAAAGATCCCAAAATGTTTGTTACCAATTTTTTAGTATAATTTTTGCACTGTTTTTGTTATTAAGTTACATGGGCACGTATAGCAAAAAAATAGTATCTTAAAACGTTAAAAAAATATATATTTCAAAGAATTTACGAAACGAGCTCACAAATCGGACATTTGTTTTGTTGGGTAGATTGAAGATAGTGCGACGAACGACTGGCAAGTTTTCAATCAACCGACATTCACTTGATTAGAGTGTTTTTAATGTACACTTTTTTAACCAGAGATACCCTTGTGCACTTTGTGCACTTCAACAAGATCAATCAACGACAAGAACGAGAAAAGATAAATGATGATGATGATGATGATAATTGTAATCAATGATAATTTGATAATTATATGATGAATATTAATTAAATTTGAATTTTACGATTCATACCATTTATTTTTTTAAACGGCCAAAGATAGCTTAAAATCCGTTAAAAAATTACGTCCAATAAGGCCAATTTTTGATCCACAATCATATTATTTCTGTATCAGGGCATTTTCTTGATTTAGCAGTGAAAATACTTTGATAGTACTAATTACTATTGAAGAGTCAGATTTCTACCAGATACGTAGTTCGGGCAAATAAGCCACTTTAAGACTTGAAAGCATAGAACACATATAGGTACTCAACAGAAGAAGTACAACTTCATACATTAAAAGTTAAGACTAGACGCCATCCGAAAACGGTCCACATAGCTAATATGGCGGGAATTTCAAACAGTTCAAATGACTTCGAGATTTCAACTTGCTCTGGTCTGAATAAAAATAAGCAAATACTTACTTACAAACTTGTTAGGTGAAATACCATATGTATCAGTTCTGTTAGGTTTGCTTATTTTTATTCCGACTGGCTAAATATAAGGTTAACTTGATGAACAATAAATAAAACAATAAATAAGTTTTTGATATTTTTATTTTGTTTAAGGTAATACAAAAAAATTGTGGATAAATTAGAGGCTTAAGGACCTGTATCCATGCCGTTAATAAATTTATTAAAAAAAATTGACACTCTTTCTTAAAAATATAAATTCACACTGACGCGAGTTTCTTCAAACAATCAGGGGGAGAAAAGTCGATTAAATCACAAGAAAACTTAAAACACTAACACAATTTAAAAATATCGCAAAACCGCAATCGCGAAAAAATATTTTCATATTGTGAAGTAGACGTTAATTTTTGACATTTCTTTTTATGTCTGGGTTGCTATATTCAAATAACATCGATTCGCTAATTCATTCGATTATGTAATACGGTCCATTTAAATATTTGTTAAATTATTTAAAAATCATGAAGAAATCATGAAAAAGTTTTCGTTTAATGTTATTTATAATAAAAGCGAAGATTTCTTGAAGAAAAATATGAATAAGTGTAAACTCAAAAAAATACTGCGATGTATTCGAACAATCGAATTAATATTTTTTTTCATGGGCTACACTGGTATCATTTTTGCTCTTTTCCTCTTATTGTGTTCTGTCTTCTTCACTCTAACTCCAGTATGTAGTCTGCACCATCTCCATACATTGTCGACGCCCCCTGCTTGAAAGTCAATATGACACTGCACGCACGAAATACGGGTCCTAGCTTGTATCCGAACGATTCTAAAAATACAAGTTATTTTTAAAGTTAATTGAACTTTTTTCATGTAGAACGTGAAGGATATAAATTAACCTATAGGTCTCATTCTATAAAAAAATGTCAAACTTTCTTTTGGTTATCTTCGCTTATCAAAATTGTTAACCTCTCAAGCCACAAGCGGTAGCTGGTTACCGAACCTTACGTCATTTTTTATTCTGTTTATCAAATGCAGGAGAGCGGTAACCGGCTGCCGCCTGGGATTTAAGTGAATGGTGTAGTGACTATCTTTTTATTAGTAGATGTTTCTATTACCGTTATAAAAGTACAAATTAGGATATAAGGTGCGTGCTTGAGCTCAATCGAATTTCAAATATCAGTGTAATTTTAACCTTTGTGTTTGCAGCCGCCGCTTTTTTCCGCGATTTTCATTGTGTTGGAACAATTTACACGCGAATATGTCAGCACGACGACGAAGCAGGGTAGTCGTCGTGGCGCCGTGGTTACTGTGTGTATCATACGATATCACAGGTTAAGCAACGGTTAAGCGCGGTCGGTACTTGGATGGGTGACCGCCAACGATACATTTCTCACGACGACTTCTGTGCTTCGGAGGGCACGTTAAGCAGTCGGTCCCGGGTGCTGTATACTTGTATACAGTAGTCGTTAGGGTTTGTCAGAAGCCATCTAGGCGCCCTGAAAATTCTGGCATCCACCACCCAGCACTGAGCCAGCTTGGTGGATTATGGCCTATACCTCCTCTTCACCCAAGGGAGAGACTCATGCCCTGCAGTGCGCTCATTACAAAGAGTTGTGATGATGATATCAGCAGGCTTCCACGGCCGGCTGTCACGAGGAGATTCAATGGACGTGACGTTAGCTGCCGAGGGCAGATTGCTGCAAGCGCATAAGTTAATTTTAATATCAGTATTATAATATCTCCTCCGTTTCCTGAGAGGTGTCTCGCTGTTTCATTACTACAATCATTCTCTGTCTCTTCTGGACCACCTCTTCCGTTGATTGAGTACTTGTTAGTGGTACCACAGTAAACTCCGGATTTGGCCTTTGATGAGAAGAAGAATTTTGTCCAACTGTCAAAATCTCACTTGATGGTTGTTTCCGTAAAGCTAGAGTATTCTCAAAAAATACTACATCTCTTGCCTTGTGGAGATTTCCAGAAACAGGATCCAACAGTCTGTATGCTTCAAAATATTCGCAGTATCCTAAAAGTATAACTTCCTTACTCTTCGGATCTAGTTTGCGCCTCTTTTGGTCATCTCCTAGGTGACCCATCCTCCGATGCCACAACATCAGTTGATCGTCTTTCTGCATGCTGGAGACAAGTGCTATAGTGCCCTGCTGAAAAGGATTAAATTTATAAATGCCATTATCTACCCAACAGTCACCAGCCACATCTGATCAAATTCACATCGCAATCATCCGAATTGTAGATTTTACAACCTCTTTTTGAAAAAAACTACAACTCTACCTCTCTTGACTAAAGTATTCACTTTTAGTAAATTCGTAGCCAAATCAGGAGTATAGATAGCGTCTCTCACTCTTATACTCCCATCCTACATCAACTACATCACCAACTCCTAAGCCATACACCTTACTACCAACCGCACATGCAACCTCCCCAGGGGGCGTCGACAATGTATGGAGATGGTGCAGACTACATACTGGAGATAGAGTGAAGAAGACAGAACACAATAAGAGGAAAAGAGCAAGAATGATACCAGTGTAGCCCATGAAAAAAAATATTCAATCGATTGTTCGAATACATCGCAGTATTTTTTTGAGTTTACACTTATCCATAGTTTTCTTCAAGAAATCTTCGCTTTTATTAGAAATAACATTAAACGAAAACTTTTTCATGACTTCTTCATGATTTTTAAATGATTTAAAAAATATTTAAAGGGACCGTATTACATAATCGAATGAATTAGCGAACCGATGTTATTTGAATAGGTATAGCAACACAGACATAAAAAGAAATGTCAAAAATTAACGTCCACTTCACAATATGAAAATATTTTTTCGAGATTGCGGTTTTGCGATATTTTTAAATTGTGTTTGTGTTTTAAGTTTTCTTGTGTTTAAATCGACTTTTCTCCCCCTGATTGCTTGAAGAAACTCGCGTCAATGTGAATTTGTATTTTTAAGAAAGAGTATCAATTTATCCACACTTTTTGTTGTATTACTTTAAACAAATTAAAAGTATCAAAAACTTATTTATTGTTTTACTTATTGTTCATCAAGTTAACCTTATATTTAGCCAGTCGCAATAAAAATAAGCAAACCTTACAGAACTGATACATATGGTATTTCACCTAACAAGTTTGTAAGTAAGTATTTGCTTATTTTTATTCAGACCAGAGCAAGTTGAAATCTCGAAGTCATTTGAACTGTTTGAAATTCCCACCATATTAGTTATGTGGACCGTTTTTAGATGGCGTCTAGTCTTAACTTTTAATGTATGAAGTTGTACTTCTTCTCTTGAGTACCTATATGTGTTCTATGAACCTCCCTCTTCGATTCCTCAGCCAACCTTTCTTTTTTGTCATATGTGAACTCGCTCCGGACTCAATCACCCATTCTGCTAAAGATCCCTGACCACAGGTCGCAAACACATTTGCCATTGCCGAATATTTTTTTTTCTGTAAAGTTAGGTTAGGCATTCAGCCGCTTTGTGATTTCCATCACATATATTGTAAAACGCTTTCTGGTTTGCCTTGAATTTTCCTTCCCATTTCTTTTTGCTTGCTGCAAGAGCAGAATCATCTTGTTGGAAACTAGTGGATGGTGTGTTCTCATCGCTTAGGTTGTATAACTTCGTTTTGACGTAGTCTGTATAGTTATATTACCATTTTCAATAGCCATCTTAGCTTAGCGCCTCCCAGGCCTCTTTTGCCATCTTCGTCTTTCTTATCAAGGTGCAACATCTCTGATCCACCATCAAACCGATTCGAGTCCGTGTTTTTTGGTCTCTACGAATGTCTGCTACATTCTCCGGCTGCGGTGACACTTGCGTATATTTCCACAAATCATCATGTGTGAAAATTAGAGCTTCCTTCTAATTTTTCAATACACGCAACGTTAACACCCGCACTTCGTGTTTCAGAACTCGAATTTTCATTTTTATACCTATCCATCGTGCAACATTTCTATATTTTCACTAAAATTCAACTCTCCATAACCCTGATGGGCGAGATTTCGTCCCAATCACTGATAAATTAATTAATTAGTACAAAAAGCTAACAACACAATAGAATAATAAAAATATATTGAATAAACACGAAATATTACAAAATTTAAGAAAGACAGTTTACATTAAGTTTTTTCTCTAGACAGCATGTGACAGAATACAACACAAGACAGTACACAGATTCAAACAAAACCTCCTGTTATCTGTAGGTGGCCAGTAATCTTTAGCGGAATACACACTCTAGTCTCTAAAGCTACGGATACACGACGACACCTGACACTTGACACTCAGTGTATACACCGAGTGTCCGTGTGTGTCATGTGCCGCGACACTCAGTTGCAGCTCTAGGGGTGCTCTAGCTTGGTGTCGCTCTAGCTGCCGTGTAGACGCGACGTGCGCAGTGTCCAAGACCAGTGTCGCGGTTTTCGGTCGTGCGCGAA
The DNA here is from genome assembly GCA_944452665.1 of Stenoptilia bipunctidactyla. Taxonomy (NCBI): domain Eukaryota; kingdom Metazoa; phylum Arthropoda; class Insecta; order Lepidoptera; family Pterophoridae; genus Stenoptilia; species Stenoptilia bipunctidactyla. The sequence continues at coordinate 19,591,147 of OX101729.1, forward strand.
ACTTTTAGCTAGAGCAGCATGGCGGCGGCACGCGCGTGCATTTTAAATTTGTAATATCTTCGGAAATATTCACTTAAATTACATGCTGTAAAAAGCATATTGATCTATAATAAATGCACAATTTATTAAAGGTACTTAATTGGATAAGAATGAATGCTGTATTGTTTAAAATCACTTCGTAAATAACCATTTTTTAGTAAAGGATAAAAATGGTTATGGTGGGTTATCCCTAAGAGATAGACATATACCAACGCTAATTTTTTTGTTGAACTTTTTAAGGTAAACAATACTGTAGTACATCATTTTGGTCTATCTCGTAGGGTTCAGCCAGCGTTTGCAATATAAGCGCAAAAGAACGTGCTTATTTACGACATCACATTAGAAACATCTAATATCAGTGTTTCTCTACTATATTATGCATGTATTATACATAATAACCTTCCTTAAGAATCAGTCTATCCATTACAAAAAACCGCATCAAAATCCGTTGCGTAATTTTAAAGATCTAAGCATACATAGGGACAGATACCTACGGGTTCAATTGATAGCCTCCTTTTTAAAAGTCGGTTAATTAGAACGAATTTATTCAGCGGGCGTGCCATTTCATTTGAAATTTGAAAAGGGAATACATTTTTTGCAACTGATGTCATATTTTAAATAAAAGTGCCTTTTCATAAATACGATAACGATATTTTGACCAGGTTCGATTCCCGGTTATGTAAAATTAATAGTAGATATTCATTTCTTAATTTTAACCAAGTCCGTAAATATCGATTCATGGCGATGGAATGTCTGACACTGAATTGCGCATCGCTCCGTGTAGACGGCCAATACACTTCGACCGCGACACTCGATCTCAGAACCTAGAGTCGACACTAAAAATTGCTCACCGTGTGGATGCGTCTGACACTTGTGTCGACACTAGTGTCGGTGTCAGTGTCACCGTGTATCGGTACCTTAACACTCTCTAACAATGCCACAACAAAAACTGACAAACGACAGCAGCGCCGTGTGTATGGAACTAAAACTGTCACAGGCAACTCAGAACTCATGTCCAGGAATAAGACAACATACAATATATATTTTGAAGATGAATGAATACCAAATAGATTCAGTAGTTTAGCTGTGTAGCTGTCACAGATAGTGAGACACAGTTACTTCAAAAACCGTCATAACAAAGTTGTAGAAATGACTTGAATTATGCTTCCAGCTTCATTCTTTGCGATTTGAGTTAACATATTGTAGTATGCGGTGCCACGCATCAGCCTTCGCACGGTGATTGAGAGAATTAATTAATTATTTTTTCTTTATGTTGGCAACACTAACCACACCCTCCACAGTTCTCCCCACCAAGATCCATCCTTCTACTTCTACCATACTTATCTTCTATCTTTTTACTGTATATTCTACCATACTTAGAATAATCTAAGAACATGCACCAATCAAATCCAAAGCGATTACTGAAAACCGCATTAAAATCGGACCAGTGGTTCTGGAGATAAATGGTAACATTGGTTTGCACAAACACCCTCTCACCCCAAACGCATATACCGTCTCCGTTCCGTCGTGGGTAAAAAGATAACTGTTGTTTTTAGGGTTGAAACTTAGGTTGACACACTGATCTAAACTTTGAACTTGTTATTCGGCCGAACCGTAAGGATAACAAATTTATGTTACTGTTACTTATAAACTACATCTTCAAACATACAATCCCTATAAGTATTATCTCTTCATTATGTTACACGTTGTATAGACAAAAGATGGAAAGCCACTCCACTATTATTTAGATGCTAGATATGTACAACAAAAGTCGCAACTTCAAAACACCTTATTGTAGAGATGTTCGAATTGATACAAAAATCGAATTGATACAAAGTTAAGGGTGGATATAGACTAGAAATTTAAAATTGTCTCTTTTTTTTACTAGCAATATTTTTTAATAAAACTATAACCGCTACCTTGTCACTATCATAGTGAAAGAAAGAAATAGGTAACAAAATGTTGCTGTTACAATATACAAAAATAAATTACGATGAAAAATTGTAATCGCTCGATGTTCTGTTCATTCGATTGAGACTTTAGATTGGATTGAATAAACGACGGGTTGTAGCTGGGACGGATGGTTGGGTTTACCGTGTGAGAGAGAATTGTGTTCGAGAAAGATACGAAACGAAACGCAACGCAAAGTATTGAGTGAATAGTGAATTTGACTGAGCTACTTTTACGAAAACGGTTTTCTGTCTCGAGTCTTGTGCACAGTGATTTTTGTGATTATTGCATATTTTAGAAAGTGGATTTTGAGTGTTTTATCGATTTGTAAGTATGTTTTGATTAAAATCGCTTGTGATAACACTTTTTTTATTCCCATCTTTTCAGTGTATGTACGTTCAATATGGCCGATCTCCTACAATATTTTTATTCTTAATTTATTTTAAAATAGAACTTTTACTGTTATCTAAATTATCGATTATTGTACTCCCTGTCATTGTGAACTCGCTTGCATTTGAGTTTTACAAGCACATTGATAGGTTGAGTTTAATTACTCGACGTCTCTCTTGTTTTCAATGGTTTTATCCTATATTAATCAGTGTATTATGCATTTGAAATCATTTCATCATAGAGTTCCTGTGTGACATTCATAATCATACCCATGATAGTGTATTTTCTGCAAATTTTTGCTCAAGTACTAGCCATGGAAAACTTAAAAGTACTACCATGTAGACTAACTTGAACATTCAAAAATATAGCAAATCTGTCTTTAAAAATCTAGTCTCCTCATATTTACTGTACTAGATAGATTCATTCTATTAATTTTGTTTAGCAATCCTCAAAAGTAATGGTCAGAGATCTCTTAAAACATATATAGCAAGAATCAATTTGTTTTGAAAAATATACTTGACATGAGTAGTGCAATAATCGTTTCCTACATCTATACAATATACACACCTTTTTATATTTTAGTCAACCATATCACTAAGTATAAAAATGATAAAAATATTTTGCAACTGTATCCTGTCTGGCCTTCACGGTAGGGCTTCCTAAACTACCATTTAATTTTACTTGAAGATTTACCCTTGACACATGGAAGCCCTTGAAGGATCCCTATAAATTTTCAATAATATGGCTAGTCCAAATAGTTGTTCAGTAATTTGATAAACATTGTTAAGTCATAAATAAGTCATTACCCTTACAGTTTACATATGGTAGGTATTCATTAACTCTTGCTTATTATATTGATAGGAATAATTGCAGCGAAGAAACATTAACAGTCTCAAGATATTGTTCTATATTGTTGATTTATTTGAATTCTAAAACTAGGTATAATGGTTTTGTTTTGAGAGATAGAAAGAATTAAGTATTGAATAATGACAGTAAAGGATCGTTTACAGTCACAAGATAAGGTGCTATTATTGATTTATTTCTTTGAATTTAAAGAATATATATTGAAAGAAAAAATATCAAAATCACCTAAATGAAATGGCAGCAGAATAAATGAAGTAATTTGGGATATTTATAAAAAAGTTAAATATGTACACCATTTTCATATAGCTCAGAATCTCAGCAAGAGGATACGATTTTCTTACAGTCTTGCAACCGAATGTCGGGTCATCCATTCATTACGACAGACAGATTTTGTTTCTTGAGATACAAAGAACAAAGTTTTCACTATGTATACATATATTACTATGCATTAAATACTTTACTTTTGTGATGTAGGCATTCATGCACAAGGGACAAAAGGAAGGCTTTTAAAAAATATCTAGTTTCATATTATGTAATGTTTATTGGTTTGATTTGCATGCTGTTTTCATAATCAATGAAATACAAAGAATAGTTGTATCTTAATATAGCTAGACTGATCAATTTGATCAGTTAAATATCATTGTATCTATTTATGTATTTATATTCTAGGTATCTTAGGTATCTAGGTACCTCCTTAGTCCGCTACATGGTATCCCATAACACAAGCTATGCTTACCTTGGAGCCATGTAGTTGGTGTGATTGTCTGGGGATTGTATTTTATTTTATTGTGTGTCTAGTCTTGTGACCCTAAAGTATACATTGTTTTATTGACATTGTTTAACAGAAAGGCAAAGAGGCTAGTTCTAAATATAAGAGTAGTTAATTCAAGAGGTTTCTTTAGAGACTATTAAATTTCTTTATTACAGTAACAGGTAAGCTTATTTTTTTAATTTGGCGACCACTTTAGCATTGGGTAACACTGTCTGTCGGGGTAACGCCAGTTGTCGCAAGTTCGATTCCCGCATAAAGCAAGAAAAAAGAATGTTCCGGGTCTGGCCGTTTATCTATATTATATTCTAGCTTCCCCCCTAGTTTGCTACATGGTATCCCATATCACAAGCTCTGCTTAGTTTGGGTCCATGTACTTGGTGTGATTGTCTGGGGATTTTATTTTATTTATTTATTATTACTTAATTTTTTGAATTGGAATTTAAGATTTTATTGACTTCATATAAGGGGCACTAAACAATATACTTCAACTTGAGAGATTTTAAATATTAAAATGCTTCAGTATTTATAACTTTTTGTAAAGGAAACTAATAAAAAATATTTTTTTTAAATAATATGTCACACCTAACAGAACATGTGTGTGATGATTAATCTTATAATTTTTTAAAATTTCATGATCATAAGTCTATAGTCCTTGCATGATTACCTGTACAATAAGCAGACTTTTTAAAAAACCTTTAAATATTAGCGCTCTGGCATTGATGTGTTCCTAAATAATTTTATTAAATTATGAAGAGCGGTGTGTCCATGCTGGGTTGGGAGAAAAAGAAAAACATAGAATATACCAGTTGCTTCTCTTTCGGGGCATACTGTGAAAGTCGGTTAAGGGACAAAGGTTTAATTTGCGTTTTTGTGGGCGATAGGCTGAATCCCCCCATTTTTTGCCTTGTCCGCATTATATACTAATGCAAAATATTGTCAAGAAGTTAAGGGTAAAAGTTGCACAGACATATTGTAAACTGAGAATATTACATTATAACATTTATAACCAAAAAAATTTGGCTACTTGTTAATTTTCTAGCATCAAATCAAATTGTCAAAAGACAAATAAAATAAAAATATTTTTTGTCCCTCAAAAAAAAAGAAAAAAACAAAATAATCAAGGGTTGATATTAAAATACACATGTACAGTGCTTAAATAATCATATTTGTTATTTATTCATAGTGCTGCAGGCATAAGGTTCTTTTCAACACTCCATTTAATAAAAACATTGTATTAAGGTTACATTCAATTAAACTTGAATGTAACCATAATACAATGCAAATACAGGAGCAATTAGGGTCCAAAATCTCCCTACATATTGATACCTATATTGATCAAACTACCAAAATTTTTAACCTTACATTCATCTATTTTACAGTAACCATGGCTATTCCTTAAACCTATGTTGTTTGGGAAAATGTTTCATTTATATTTTTTTTGGCCACAGGTGTGATAATGGCAACGGAGCTTGCTTCGTCGCCCGCGTGATCTCTGAGACTCGAGTGCAGTGAACCTTAGTGACCGCCGAAGTAATCGTCAACCACGACCACGATGAAAATGGTGTTATCACAACGGCAACGAGAGGAGCTGTAAGTTTTGTTGTTATATGCAAATTAATTAAACTCCAATTGTGAGGTCTGCTGGAAGAAATTGCTGTATAAATAAAATGTACCTGTGTACATATAATTTTTTAGCATAGTTGATATTGTGTACATTTTACCAAAGTAAATAAATTCAGATAAATAGAATATTTTATTAACAATCAGTTTTTTGTTGTGACCGAACTGAGTATATCAAATAAGATTGATCTGAAGTCCTTAATAATCCCAGAGGTTCTGGTGTTTTCCAATCTCCATACGCTCACATATAAATGATAGGTCGTCGAGTATTTTCCTCATTGGGGTACACTTTTCTAAGAGCCAAAGTTGCAAAGACCCTTTACAATGCTAGCTAAAGATAAGAGTTCTAATTTGTGGTCTTCTTATAAGTCTTTAAGTGCTGTGTGTGGCTTAAAAATCTGAGCCAAAATAACCAAAAACAGTGATGTTTAAAAGACCAGAAAGTAGGCAATAACCTAGATGATATACATGATCGTATTGCAAAAGCAATTTGGAGAATAGTATGAAACCGAGAGAAACACCTAACTTATTTATTTAATTAAATCATAGTTTTATGGTGTTGACAAATTAATGATCGAATTTGGCCTAGAAGCAAACCGAATGTGACAGATTACTATCGAAGCTTAGTGCCACTTTAGATTCGGATTTAGTAGACGATCGACCTTGGTCCTAATCAGGTCATAAAATTCTATGGTTTTGGTTAGACCGGTATTATATACACAATTATATAAACAATTTCCTTTATTTATTGTTCCATAAATAACATAAAAAAAATTAAAGACAGTAAGATTATAAGTTACGCAATTAATACATAAATATATGAACTAATGCTGCTATAAGCGATTTCTTTGTATTGTATAACTGTTTTTATCTTCATCACGGAATCACGGAATATATTTTACGTGAGAGACTTGATGCTACTTTGGAGGCAACAAATCTTTGGGCAACTTGTGAAGCTAACTAAGATTTTCATATTTATCGTAAAATCCATGATATTGTTACTAGATCGACAGTTAAACTGTTTGCAATAATAAACTGTTACATTTCTCTTGATCTTAATTACATATACGTAACGTTTCATTGAAAATACTCGTAGCGCAAGTATTAGCAGCCTGAGAAGCAGTTAATTCTTGGGACTATTACAAAACATATTCATGTTATATCAAAGTTTGGTTATTTTAAAGTTAAAGAGAGACTAGACCAGAGCTTACAACTAAAGAGTAGGTATATGTGGGTTGAAAAAATGTATAATTCACAGGCTTATTGAATGTACAGTGAATTCACGATCTTATTTTAGCCGGGAAGTACGTATCCAAAATTTAACACTCATTTAAACTATAAGTTATATGTAGGCCTTTGAAATTCAGGCTTGCTGACTCAGCGCAGATTTAGCAAGGCCAGAGCAAAAAAATCACACATGCAGAAAGTCTAAGGTCACCTTATTATATTTTAATTACTAAAATAAGATAGTTTCTCTACTGAGAAGAACCATTTCCTATCGTCTATGTTTAGGTCGAAAACCCTGTTAAATTTACCGGTAGCTGTCGGATTGATAGGGAAATACCGAGATCGTTTCCTGTATTAGTCATTATTTATATGGTCGCTACGAGGATAGGACCATCGCGATGAAAGTTACGGGGCGACTTTATAGTAGCGCCATGTCACTATCGGCTGAACTTGGCAATCGTGACCGACACAGAAGCTTGCACCATTTTGCTCATAAATTGCTGTTTCCCTTGAGACCCGTGCATAGACTGTATATTATTGCTAATGTATCTCCTGAAGATTTTCCGCTAGCTTCGTATTATTCTTAGTCATTTAACCATAATCTAACCAAGACCAAATAAACAATACATCGTTCATTAATATCTATCAACTTGTACGACGCCACATAAAATTGGAACTTTTCATTTCATGATTTGAAACTTATTTACTTTTTTAAATCACATATTTTCATTTCACGTATGAAGATTATGATCGCCCATTATTTACCGACCTTTGGCATTGAAAGCGACAGTAGGTATATACTTCTTCTTTCAATCGAAGTGTTATTGACCTTTCCGCAGTATACTAGTTAACTGCTCGTACCTTCATTTCACTTTCCTATCTGGATGTTTAAACTTAAATTTTATTGAAATTGGTTGTAATAACATGGCTTGAATATACCATTAAACGTTTATCTCTCATAACATGTATGTAATTTAACTGTTAAATCATCGATGGCTACCTATTTCATCACATTGGAATACTTATCGAAAATAATCACATGTATGTCGTAATTTAAATGGACTGTTATATAGTTCTACAAAGGAGACGAAAACATGTCTTCAAAGTTGCAAGAGTCAACAAAAAGGTTATAAATGAGAGGATAGATTGTCCATACTGTAATGGCATCAAACTCGGCAAAAACGAATTATTTGAATCATCCTTTAATTTGGAAGTATGCATATTCCAGCAGTGGACACATTACAACTGATGCGATGACTGATGACCGTGTCGTAACCTCCGAAAAGCGATTTATGAAATATTCGACCAACTTAGTGACCTAAGCTGCCTTAGAATTCTTCAAACATTCCTCTGATCAAAGTGAAAGGAGACTCGATCTACACTTAAAGGCTAATATTAAAGCTTAGATGAGGTCTCAGATTTCACACGGTATTGTTGGTTGGGCAAGTGCACGCTTTAAATGTAAACCTGTCGAAAAACAAAGCTTCTAAGCTTATTATCTTAATGAGATTACACTGCAAATTGTATTAAAACACGGAAAGTAGAACGCTTGGATACGGAAGAGCTTATTTTCTGTTGTTTAGTGACATCTGATATTGTACTGAATGTGTGTTACGTATGTTAATTTTATTCTAACAAGACAGGCGGTGGTCTGTTGTAGACTTCTGGTCGCAATTTGGTTTGCTTCCGGATCAAGTTCGATCGTAACACTTTAACTCGACTGGTATTTTGGTATTTATGTATGTAAATTTCATAATTCAATCATAATATAAATCGCCGGTCTGTTTCGCTACATACAAATAGCCTTTTATGACCTAAGAGGTCATGAGCTTAGAATTCCGACGTTGAGTAACGAATACACCAAGCTTCAGCCGAAATCTCAATATCTATATCGATAGTTTAAATTATTTTTCGTTCATAATCAACTACAGGAAGGGACTTTTACAGAAACATTTTATAATAATGATCTAATAACAAAAGAGGAACGTTTATACGTTTTGCGTTACAAATGTAAAATTACTAGCCCTTGCAATATGTTTCTTCAACAACTGTGTACGGCTGTCTTGTCTCTGATTCTCTCAGTATATTGTAGTGGTTCAGATCATTATTTACGGTGTCTTATAACTAACATTAGTTTTGCGCTACAAAAGTTCAATTGCTTTGCTTAGAAAGATGATTCTGTCGCGTTACGTGCGTCTTACGACTATCCGTTCCCTGATTACATTGTAGCGGTAGAGTTGAATACATCATTATTTAGGGTGGCCATTAAAAAAGCAGTCTGAATAAGCCGAGTTTCGCGGTTGGGATACGTTCTTAAATAAATTTTGATTGATTAAGTAGATACTGAATTCATTATTTACAGTTCTTTTATTAAATAGAACTATTCGATAATTACCAACCTACTTATATAGATTTGTTCTTGATTTATCATAGCGTATGGATATTCTTGTTCAACCCTGTACTGCTTATACAAAAAACATATACTTATAACTTTAACATATCATTTACAGACTACGTCACTGGCCCCTTTAATTAGTGAAGCCATATTTTACGCATCAAAGTCAGTACGTACCAAACTAAACTAAGCCGTTTAAATACATAAGGGAACGCTGTTCCGCATTCCTATGTTCATTAATTTGATAAATTCGCAATAAGGAGAGCATTTCTTGGTTCCTTCCAAGACGTAACCGAAAAAAAATGGTTTAAGTGTGTCGCCAAAATCCAGTTCGATTACTCGCCTCGCCGCCGCGCCCGCTTCGAAACTTACTAGCAAAACGTAATTAATTATTTTAATACGTTCTGTACATAGTATAATTTGGTCGTACGCTACCAGTGAAAGCAGTACGACTTGAAATGTTTTTTGCATTATTCAAATTAGTTGAACTATTAAAATGGACTATAGCTAGAGGCGTTTGATGAGAAAGAGTAAACGCTACTCCAATGCTTTTTGTCCTAAGGCGGTCCATCCGAAGTGTTCGCTAATTAGCGAAATGCGGCGCAAGATGATCTGTAGCAAAACTTTTAAATTAAACAAGTTTTTTTTTAATCATTCTAAATTTCTAAAGGTATACCTACCTATATTTTCAAAATTTCATTATTTTCGTATGTTTCATCAGTACAGCAACTCATCAACCATTTTGGCGATGAGGTAACACTGTCTGCCTCAGACGCCACTGGTAGCGGGTTCGATTCCCGCATGGAACATAAAAAAATGTTCCTGGTCTGGGCGTTTATCTATATATTATGTATTTATATTCTAGGTTCCCCCTAGTTCGCTACATGGTATCCCATATCACAAGCTCTGCTTAGTTTGGGGCCATGTACTTGGTGTGATTGTCTGGGGATTTTATTTATTTTACTATTTATTACACGCACAGTGATTCTCGTAGAACGAGCTTGCTAGCTATTCACGAAAACAAACCGTTACGATATCGTGACGACTTTCGTATTCAATCGAATTTCAACGACTACCAACCTAAATTCGTGTTACAATTCTTGGAGTACTTGAATTTACGAAAGATTTGACAGAAATGTTCTCTGGGATTTCTTCCCTCAGATGTCCAAACAGAAAACATTTTCTATTTTCAAACTGTGGTTTTAATAATAAATCAACACCCTTCCTTCATCTTCAACCCCATCGTGACTTACGATAAAAAAAAAACACCTAAAGCGATTTGAAGAAAATAGTTTTCTGCAAAATGATGTTGCTAAACCTAAAACCTAAAAATACTCAGAACCTGTCCTCAACAAAGCTGTTCCATTCTCCGTGTCTCGCTTATCTCGCTATCTAAAATCTACGCGGTTATTCTGTACAGTAAATCGAGTTCCCATAATCAAGAAATGCTTAGGCGATTGCAAGGTCTAAGTCCCGTTGTCGAGACATTAATGACCTGTCTGCAAACAGGAATGCAGCCTCCGCATAGCTCGCTTATTGCATCCAATAGTATACCCTCTATGCTACATGCGATCATAAAACGAAATGAGCCTGTATAAAATTCACAAGTCTCAGTATAAGAATTCCAAGCCAGTGAATTTAAAGTGCGTTGTTAAATTATATAGAAACGCACTTGTGTAACCGTAAAAAAGTGCTTTCGATTGAACGAAATTCCGATTGTTTAGTCATTGATGTAAGATGTAGATATTAAATATACGATTGATTGTTTTATTTTAATTAACTTATAATTAATTTAGTTTGCTTGTGTGTGTAGGTACAGAAGGCAGCACATCAAGCGTTACAAATCTGTCAGAAAAAAAATACGAGAATGAGATCTCTATGCCCTCGATGAATAAAAATGATAAAGATGATAGCTGTTGAGTTCTTTGCCACTTCTTCTCAACAGGTCGACTTTCCGAAGTGGTGGTAGATTCAGTTCAATTTGTAAATTGTTTGACTTATTTCAAATGTATTTTAATTAAATACTTACGGAACAAAGAAAATTTTGATTTGGCTTTAATACATCGACTTTCTGAAATAGTGGTAGATTCGGTTCAATTTGTAAATAATTCGACTTATTTCAAGTGCCTATAGGTATTTATGTAACTACGTTTTTTTTTTAATTTTGTATCTTCATTGTTTTTTGAACCTTATTACAACCGCATAAGTTGCTAAGTGTTTACATAGTATTACACGTGACTGTACCTATGATAATAAAAAAAACAAGTTTTAGTTGTCTTTTCAAGTAATAGAACGGTACCTCCTAAAATAAACTGTTTTAGCGCAAACTGGAATTTCTTATCGAACTCAGACGGAATCGAATCTTTGAATTATATTACTTCGGTTTTTACATCCAATTACATATTACCCAAAATAACAAGTTTATTAGGCTTACTTGTCACGTTAATAAATTATGCGAATGGTCTAGCTATAAACTTATACGTTTCTTGTGAATCCAGTTGTACAGGATCAAGTTTTGTTTTGCATTTCAAGTTCTCTGGGATCGTAATGAGGTATTTTAAAATATTGTATCTTTGCCCTTGAACATGACGATTATGAGTCATATAAGAATTTTGCACCTTGCATCTGTCAAATTTTGTAAAAACACTGCCCTTATTGTTCCTAAGTTTACTGTCGAAATTCTGAAGGCTTACTGTAGACTACAAGAATACTAAAATTATTCTTAACAGTTAGTTCAAGAGTACAAGTTAAGAAAATCCACAACTAAATAGTTTTATTTGGAGTAATTAATAATCTACGAATTACTTCTGAATATATTATAAGCAAACGATAGGTCGATATTTACTAAACGCTTGGAATAAAGGCTAAAAAAGTATTTCAAAGAATAAAACATGTCTACAATATGTTAAATAATTACAATAAGTCATATACGTCTTACAATTAAATTATATCCCAAGACGCAATTACCTATAATGTTGTGTAATTCTGTTCATTTATTAACTGGGGACGGCATAACAAGCTGGTACCCTATGACGCAGTGAGTCGCTGACGTAGTCGTTCAGGGGGCGACTGCGATCGATATCCACCGCCGTGGGTAGTTGCTTGTGCTCCCCCACAACCCTGAAACTGAAATAAAACGAGACAAGTTTTAGTGTGATGCGGAATTATTTATTTATTATCAGTTATTTTTTTATATTTTAGATTTAATTTTCTCATTGTAATAAATTACGTTTAAATGAACATATTAATATCCTAGCCAACTTCACTCAGATTTGCTCACTTCATTTTTGATCCCTAAGTAAATTCGGAATAAAATATAATCTTAAATAAAACGTGGAGACTCGCGTAAACACCGGGTCTGAAAAAACACCGAATAGTCGGGTATAAATGAAAAATATAATTATTGGCAATAAATCCGTTCAAAAGTGTTTTATTTTAATAGTAGTGCTTTATATAGGTAATATCAAAATATAACCTCACACTTGAATTAGGCTAGGAAATCAAGATTAAAAACCAAAAATTGTCGCAGAGCTACTTGCGTTCAAACTAACTTTTTAGTTTTATTCTATTAGTTAGGAGTTATTGTGTTTCTTGTAAGTAGCATTATTAAAATACTGGACACGAAGGTAGTGTTGGTTTTTTTTTGTGATTTGTCCTGTTTGATAAACAATCTTGTATGATCGAATCATGTATTTTTATATCAATAACGGTGTATGAAATAACAGATTACTAGATTTAAAAGGTGTTAGTGTCAATTGCAAGGATTGTTTATTAATAAAGTAAGGAACAACGGAGCATATCTTCATGCAGTGGTAGTAAGGCTCCCATTCTAGTCCGCTTGGCCAAATAAACATAAAAATCTACTTACAGCCACAATATCGTAAGACGTTCATCTCCACCTGAAGTTTTTAAGAAGAAACAGCTTCTATTTTATGTTAACATCACAGGCCTAATAGTCGTTTAGTTATACTCAAGTCGAACACAGTCATAGTATCTTTATTGTATAGTATAAGTCAAGACACATGTTTAATTAAGTAATTTTCATGATGAAAACGATTAACCATGATCTACATTTTGGTTTGGGCTAAGCTGAGACGTCATGAACTTGTGAAAACGTTAATACTTAAAGTAAAACTCTAAATAAGGTAAATAATTCTAATTCATGTAAATGTATCTTTCTCGTGGAATAACTAAAGAATGGACTAGCGTTAATTTCGGATTTAGTTTTCAAGTCACGTTCAGTCGGTGCAGTTTAAGAGCTCTGTTACATATGTAGGCCAAGTCAAGACTCTTTGTTATAACTGTGTCCTTCTCAGAAACGTTCGAAAAAGTATTTGGATTTGGAATCAAAGATGTTTGTTATCTATGCTAGCAACGCCCAGTGTTGCTATCAAGAAACTTAATTAAATTAATTATCGTTATACATTTTAATGCAGACTTTGTTTCTTGAATTATTAAACTGATTAGTTTCATTATCTTTGTATTTAACATTATTTTATCAGCATTGCTATGACGCATGCATAGTTCCGTCTAGCGCGGCAAGTAAATGACTACATATTATTAAACTATTTATACTTATGTCATCGTAAATTAGATTGGTATCCCTTTATGTTGTAGCCAATTTTGAGATGACACGATGAAAATTTATAGAAAATCGCCGAATTTTAAGATCTTGAATCTACTCGATCGTAAACGCAAACTCAAGCTTACACATATTTTAGTACCTATGATTTGGTTGGCGTTTGGCAATTCCAAAACCAGGGTGTACTTGAGTCGTGATTCACTTTTTGATATTTTATCATAATGCAGGCTTTCAATATCCGTTTATAGCAGTAACCCATGACCGCAAACTAATACGTCACATCACTGCGTTTTCCTAGTATCTACATAGATCTATCAGTAAATTAAATGTTCAGATTTTTAAGGCGCACCTAATGTTGTGAATTCTTCAAAATAAATCGTGAAGGACACGTCCTATGGAAGAATTTCTCAGCACAAGCAACTATTAAAAAATGCAGTAATTATAATGATAATTGCTGGTAATGCAAAAATTGAGCACGAAGGTGCTTCAAGTATGACTAACGACGTAATCGAATTCATACTCATTACACTCCGTTTCATTTGTTGCGGTAGGCACAACTTTAACTGTCTTTACCACAGTACTGTGAGAATATATTTCAAAGGTACTGTGAGATCATTTGTTCCACAGAGTTAAATGTCAGAGTGTTAAAAATGTTTCACAGGTTTCTTTGAATTCCTTTCTGAGAATTAAAACTTTTCAAACAAGCGTTACGTATTATGAGAAACTAGTACTAGCAGTGACTTATTAGCGCTGTGCGTGATGTCTTCCTGCTTCAAACTCGTGTGCATACAAATAAAGTTGTTCTACATTAGGTACTGGAGTAATAGAGAAGTGACATTAATTTGTAGAGTTGTCGACTTGTCCCTACAGTTGGACACGGAAACGTATCGTGAAAGTTATTTTCTCAAGCTGTCCACGATCGGTGCGCATTGCCACGCAAGAAAACCACTTTCGCTAAGCTTGGCAGAATAGCAAAGCTGAATAAAGCGCTCTCGGCTATGATATTAGATGTTAACATACAAAAACAACAGTTCAATCGCTCAATATCGTTTAGTTTTTGTTATTATGCGGAGAAACACATGTGGAATGATGACTCATTCGAGGCCATGAATGAACGGACAGGTAGATCGTTAAAACTTTTATTTTTGAATTCGCTGATACGCTTCATTTAGAAGGTTATATCAGTAGTTATATGAACTCAAAACTATGCATCTTTGGTTACGAGAGCAATAAAATATGTGACGTTGAAACTCCGTCTTGTTAACACGGTGAAGTTACTTTTAATTATAGTTAAAAGCTTTAATTGCACTTCCTATTTCTTTGAACGTTAATTCGAAAGATTTCACTTGAATAAAACAAGATGGCTCCCATGCGAACAATGGGAACGTTCGTGAAATCGTCTCAATTTCTTTACATACAGAAAGCAATCTCTTGAATTATAAGGCTGCCTTTAAGAAATTGGTTAGTGGTCGACCAACAATTCTAACTTGTAAAATATTTACTCACGTGTACAATGTTGGTACACATGCCACCTAAGCGTTATAATTGAAATTATGAAACATGTATTTCTTATCCACGATTATAGATAACAGGTAGACCACCAATGTTGTTAAGATTTATGTATCTCTTGACATAGTTCACACAATATTACTTACACACTAAACGCTTACGCAACAGTTTCTGTGACAGATTGTCAGACGTGTAAGCATTCAACAAAAGATTGATTGAATTCGTTACTATAGTAATGAAACTATTAATAGTGAGTAGAGAGCGTTTGTCCATACAAATGTTTCGTAAACTAAAAAGAATCCAATTAGAGGTTATAGTAACATCGTTACGAAACTCGGTGACTTAACACTGTCCACACACGAAGTACTTAAGTGTCCTTTACACTTTGATGACATCACCTTTATGGTCACGAACCACGATAAAGGTTGTTAATACTTATGCCTTTTTGTAGCAAATTTTACGAAATTCAAAATCGAAAGTACGAACGTCATTAAAATGATTGCAAATAAGAAACGCGGCTAAAGTACATAATGCTCCTATAAATGGGTTTAAATCTGAACTTTTAAAGTTCCTAGTCTAGATTTTAAAATATTATTATCAGAGGTTATTTACGAAAACGGTTACGTTATGTTGCTCCTTTATCGATTTAATATTCTCAGCTGGGGTCGGAATCGGAAAGTACCAATTTAAATGCAACTAGAAACATGCCTCTGGAATTTACCTGTTTCCACGTAAATGGACTCGGAGATAGATGGGACGGATAAAAGTAATTTTATAGTTTACCGTACAAGGGCGTTTTATCGAATTGGGACAAGTTCGATATCTGAAGGAAGTAGACAAAGTCAATGCCCTTGCCATACTAAATGCTTGCAAAGACTTTTGTATATTTACATAATAATAATAAGACATAATCGAAAGTACTATCTGCAGTAGGTATTTGTTGGCCTTCGTGGCACAGTGGGTGAATGGCCGGCTGATACGCGATGGGTTGCAGGTTCTCAATGAACCTGTAGATATTAATCATGGCTCTGTGTGATTTTAATAAGTAAGTACACGCAAAAAAACTACGCAATACCTATATCCCTTGCCTGCAGGGCTAGCATGCGACCATCGATAAAGACTCGAATCGACAAGATAAATATTACCGAATGATTTTATCTACTTAAGCTCTACTTAATTTAAGGCTGAATAACGCTGTCTGAAAAATAATATCTAGCATTGGTTCGTCATTATTGCTAAACACGAAGAATACTTTTTTCAAAACAGATGTTGTATTAAAATTTGACGTAACATACCAGTTTACCGCCTGAACTCTTACTCTATGTTATGATAGTAGAATCGTGGTGTACTTAGTGCGACGAATAGTTCTTTAAAGATTTTCTCTAAGAGCTTGATAAAGAGCTTTATTGTGCTTCTACCCAAAACTGCCTCTGTCTTCACTGGTATTATCCAATTTGCAATCCCTTTGATGTTCGCAAAAAAACCGACAATTCACGGATTGCGTCAAGCAGGCTACGAGCGTCACTAACACAGGAGCAAGTCTCAAAAAAAAGTTCCCACGATTTGGACGCCTCTCGAGCGCGAACTGAGCCGCAGTAGAGCGCGCTCGTGGCTTGCTCTAAGCTATCCGTACATTTTCTGATGAAGCATTTTTTGATGTTATTCAAAAAGCAGAAAATGTACGGATAGCTTAGAGCAGGCCACGAGCGCGCTCCACTGCGGCTCAGTTCGCGCTCGAGAGGCGTCCAAAGCATGGGAACTTTTTTTGCAGGTTACATTACTAGTTGCATTACGAGCAATCTGCACGCACCATTATATTAAATTTTAACTTTATATTTCAGTCTAAACTAGTCTCTTGTGGACGCTGTGCCAGAAAAGGTACATCACAACTTCTTATTTATTTATATCAGGGCTATTTTAAATTACCGAAGTTTGTGCCTATCACATGTAGGTTATACAACTCTAATGACACCCGAATTACTATATACTACAATTCACTCAAGAAACCTCTTCCATTTCCTCCTTCTCAGGATCGAAATTATGATATTCTTAAGTTTGAGTTTTAAAAACCCGGACATATAACATCTGCAGACGCTTGATGCTCACTCAAAAACACTCACAGTATTTGATGTCAAGTTTTAAATTGTGAAGTAACCATCTATCTTAAGCACACATTTTTTCCAACCCAATTGACGTCATCTCAACAAACCCATATGTTATTGTGCAGGAAACTAAACTTGAAGAAAAAATAACATATTTTTTGCTACTTTAAAGTTAACACGTTTATACGATGATGTCTTTGGCGGAAATGTCTCTACATAGATTGCTTTTTCAAAGCAATTGTTATTGTTTTTTTATTATTATTATAGACTCAGCCCGCGCTTGACCTTAATCTCACCTGATGGTAAATGAAGATGAAAGCACACGGGCTTAGGAAAGGACTGGCTCTTCATAAACTATTGCCGTACACATAATAAAATAATAAATAAAATCCCCAGACAATCACACTAACTACATGGCCTTAAAGTAAGCAAAGCTTGAGATACCATGTTTCGAACTAGGGACCTAGAATATAAAATACATATAAACGCCCAGACCCGAATTTTTTTTCACAACCACTGGCGTCTGGGGCATATAGGTTTACCCCATCGCCAAAATGGTCGACCGCTGGAGCGGTAATATTTGGCGGCAGATTTTATATGAAGGGTGATCGCTAGACAGTCGGACCCTGACGGGACCCTACCACGAAGCGGTGGTCACCCGGATTAGACGTCTTTTACGACACGCTGTTCCAGTCTAAGCCGACCGTACACAGCCAAAAAAATTACGAATGATGAATGAAGGAAATTTTAAGTGATATTTTTGTTAAATTTGCGAGACTTCGTTGCGTTCATATAATGAAGGCTGTTTTTAAAATATTTATGAGTGATTCTTCCGGTTTTGACTATCTGTTTATGGTAGCAGTTTGTAAAAGCTTCCGCAAATATATAACGGGTGAAGGACGATAAGAACAGGGCAATGCTAGTAGTGAATTTATCTACAACTTGTGTAGGATTGTGGAGACATTGAATGTCATGTAAAGTGGTTGTAATTGATTTTTATGAATCAGCAAATTCAAGGTCGAATATTTGGCGTATTTGCAGAAGAAACTAAAAGCCATCCTAATTTCAAAAACAATATATCAGCTTATCGAAAAACTTGATTCTTATATCACGAGTGGGGTCGGTTTCTCTGAAACTGACTACGACATGACTTTTTAAAAGCTAATATCATACAATTAATAATGCAAAGGAAATAAAACAGTATAACAAAAATTTACCAAACTTCCGGCCGAAATATAATATTAAAGCAGAAAAGGATTTTTTATTATGCAATTTATTTTTTTCATGAATTGTTAATAACAGTTTCTTATACAGGGTGACTGGTACCAAACCCGCCATAGCAAATTAGCATATAGAGGAGGTCATTTGCTAATTATTGGACCTTACTTTCCCTAACTAAAGTTTTATACTTTAGGAGATATGTCAATTTTTATACATTATTGAGATTTTTCCAAAATTTGACCTTAAAGCATTCGTAACTTTATTTTTCGTCATTAGTTTAGAGTTTTTTTATTATTTCTTGGTAGTCATTAACATTTGTGAATAAAATACGTCGGAACTTCCCTCAAACTAGGGTTAAAAAATAAGACGCTTATGCTTTTAAAAAAAATCAATAAAGAAAAATTACTTTGCGATCAAATTCAACCGGAAATAATAAAAAAACTACGGCGTTTTAATAATTTATTCTACTCTAAATTAGTTCTCTAGTTCGTCACCTTACCAACGGTACTAAATTTGCAACGGAAAGTTTGATTCGCTAAACATCGGTAGGATTTTCAGGTCAACCAGTCATTTTGATCAAAAATAGTGAAGGTCCCAACGACAGGATAAAGCTAATTTAGCAAAGTAGTTTTTGCAAATTTATGAGTAGGTATTAGATAATAGAAATTGAGTGCTTAGTGTACTTAATTTTTTTTTTTACTTTTACCATGTAAAGCAAGAAATCAGGAAAAGATATCGAGCATCAAAAGAAAAATTTAAATAGAGTTGAAACTAAAAATTCTGCTCGAATTGCTGCCCGCAATTTCTGATACATGCCCGATATCTTTTCCTAATTTCTGTGGTGGTAAGACTGAGCCTAATTTCTTCTTTCATAACAGAAAACGCATTATTAATTTTTTGAATTAACTCATCTTTTGTAGTTACTTCTTCATTGTAGACCAACTCTTTTCATTTGCAATGACAGTTTCAATGACTTTTAGACGTCAAATGAAAAAGATGAGGTCGGACCCATCTCTATGACATTTAAGTTGTTGTCATATATGCTTTTCCTTTCCGTTTCGTGTGCTTTCACAAATAGTTGAGTAGACACAGGTATAAATAAATAAGACATTTCGTTTTAAAATGCCGGGATACACAAGGGAAGAATACGCCGACATGCTGCTGGCGTATGGTGCTGCACACAGTAACGCCCGCAAAGCGCGGCGAATTTACCAGGAGCGATATCCAAATAGACGCTTACCTGACCGTGACACATTTCCTACCACATATCGTCGGTTTAGAGAAACGGGTAACTTGAACGTCAGGGTACCCCAAGCAGCTGTGCGACAATTACCTGTTGAAATTGATCAGCAGATTTTGGCAGCTTTTGAAGAAGATCCCACGACTAGCACCAGAGTGGTAGCTGCCGCTTTGGGCGTCAGCCAGTGGAAAGTCTGGTCAGTGATGCATGGGGACCATCAACACCCGTATCATTACACGCCAGTTCAAGGTAATTTTGAGTTTATTTATGTACCTACTTACACTAAAGCGACCAGTGTTATCTTTAGAATTAAAGAAATTATTAATATTACGACGAGCTTCGATGTAACATAATCCAAATCAAATTTTGTCTTTAGAATAACATTTACGTAAATAATTAACAAATGGAGTGTTGGCAGGGCTTGAAAATGGCGACTACGAAAGGAGGTTGAATTTCTGTCGCCTCGTTCTTCACACCGATGTCGACGACCCAACATTTCTGGAGCGTATCCTTTGGACCGACGAGTCACAGTTCACCCGAGAAGGCATCACCAATTTCCACAATCTGCACCACTGGTCCCATGATAACCCCCATAAAAAGAGGGTTACATCGGTCCAGCGGAAATTTTCTGTCGGTCCTGCGTTATTGGTCGTAATATCTTTGGACCCTATTTCCTACCAGACATTTTAAATGGGGGAAATTATTTAGAATTTTTAAGGGACGTCTTGCCTGATCTGCTGTTGGATGGAATAACCGACGACACGCCCATTGTGTTTCAACACGATGGGTGCCCGGCGCATTTCAGGCTGGACGTCCGAGAACTTTTAAATAGTTCATTCCCCGATTCATGGATCGGTAGAGGTGGGCCAATTGAATGGCCAGCTCGGTCGCCAGACTTGACACCTCTCGATTTCTACGTTTGGGGCCGGGCCAAAGAGTTGGTCTACAATGAAGAAGTAACCACAAAAGATGAGTTAATTCAAAAAATTAATAATGCATTTTCTGTTATGAAACAAGAAATTAGACTCAGTCTTACCACCACGGAAATTAGGAAAAGATATCGGGCATGTATCAGAAATCGCGGGCAGCAATTCGAGCAGAATTTTTAGTTTTAACTCTATTTAAATTTTTCTTTTGATGCTCGATATCTTTTCCTGATTTCTTGCTTTACATGGTAAAAGTAAAAAAAAAATTAAGTACACTAAGCACTCAATTTCTATTATCTAATACCTACTCATAAATTTGCAAAAACTACTTTGCTAAATTAGCTTTATCCTGTCGTTGGGACCTTCACTATTTTTGATCAAAATGACTGGTTGACCTGAAAATCCTACCGATGTTTAGCGAATCAAACTTTCCGTTGCAAATTTAGTACCGTTGGTAAGGTGACGAACTAGAGAACTAATTTAGAGTAGAATAAATTATTAAAACGCCGTAGTTTTTTTATTATTTCCGGTTGAATTTGATCGCAAAGTAATTTTTCTTTATTGATTTTTTTTAAAAGCATAAGCGTCTTATTTTTTAACCCTAGTTTGAGGGAAGTTCCGACGTATTTTATTCACAAATGTTAATGACTACCAAGAAATAATAAAAAAACTCTAAACTAATGACGAAAAATAAAGTTACGAATGCTTTAAGGTCAAATTTTGGAAAAATCTCAATAATGTATAAAAATTGACATATCTCCTAAAGTATAAAACTTTAGTTAGGGAAAGTAAGGTCCAATAATTAGCAAATGACCTCCTCTATATGCTAATTTGCTATGGCGGGTTTGGTACCAGTCACCCTGTATAACTAAAACGGCGTATTAACAATCTCAAAATCGTATATTTGTTGTAACTTTAATTTATCGGCCCATGAAATACGCAAAAATAGAACATATTTCCTGACTTCTGGGTTTGTAGGTACGTCTATAACAAAATGCACAATTTTAATAAATAGAGCCAGTTTATGTTACATTATGCTTTTGTGATTTTGAACCCGTGGGTGTTAGTTTATATGAGCGTGAAACCTATATGTTTGTGTAAGCTATTAAAAATTGCAAGTTTCTTCTTAACAAATCGATTAAAAGAAAAATGCACACACTAATAACAATAAGTGATAACATAAAAAGGTGTTGTACAAAGCTACTGCTTATCTAAAAGAAATTTCTTCCAGTAGAACTGTGACTGTAAAATTACACTAATGAAATGCAAGCAAGGGTAACATAATATAATTTAATAAGAAACCTAAGTACTATAACTATTTTGTATTTGATTGTGTTCCTATTGGTTCTAGACGAAATATATCGACCGTTGCACTTCCATTTCAATTAATTATACTAACCCGTTTGTTATTGATATTGTGAACTTTTCATGTTACGACATTCTTGATTAGGTGATTAACAATGTTTTCTAAACCTTGCAAAACTCGTAAATTTTACTGTAATATTTCAGACTTAAAAACCGAGGCTCTGGCCCGTGTAATTTGCCTGAAGCATCGCACGTTTCAGTGTTTATAGATAACTAATGTTTAAAAGGATTACGAAATGTATAGGTATGAATGTGATCATAAATAGTTATCTATACTTCAAAGGACATATTAAACTACATACTAGCTGTTTCGGCGCGGTTTTGAATCCCGCGGGAATATCCGGATAAAAAGTAGCATGTGCTATTCCAGACTGTATACTATCACTATGCCAAATTTCATCTAAATTCGTTTACGGTTATGGATGTTGAGGAACAAACATCCATACATGCAAACATTCACATTTATAATATTAGTAAGATTTGTAAAGTCGATTTTCCTATCTATGGGCGGCTAAAAATGCCCAAACTTCTAAACTAACTTCAGTGATTATTTCAATCGGTTTTACGGTTACTAAACCCGCGTTAAAGATACAGTACACAATTTACGGAAGGAACTGGCTCTTCATAAAAATTGCCGGAACACGTTACCGCCAGAGCAATGGTATTTAGCTGTAGACCCAATATAAAGGGTGATGGATAGCCTGGTGAACCTTGAAGAGATCTAACACCAAGTGGGGATGGCTTGGATTAGTCGCCTTTTATAACACATACGACCACATTGGCGACGGAGTAAACCTATCTGCCTCAGACGCCAGGGATTGCGTATTCGATACACGGAACAAAAAAAAAATTTCTGGGTGTTTATCCATGTATTTATATTCTAAGTTGCTACATGGTATCTCATAACACAAGCTTTGCTTACTTTGAGGCCATGTAGTTGGTGGATTTTATTTTATTATTTTTATTGAACCCTCGCGACTAGAAAAATCAAATTCAACCTATTACCATGTAATTTTTTTTTTTTTCTCTAAATTATTTAATCCTCAACGCTAAGATCACATTTACCTCTTTACAGGAACAAAGCGATCGCCGACTACCTAGGCAGCAATGGCTACAATGACGCGTTGGAAGCGTTCAAGAAGGAGGCGGACATGACCGGCGAGATGGACAGGAAGTTCGGCGGCCTGCTCGAGAAGAAGTGGACCTCAGTCATTAGGCTGCAGAAGAAGGTAGCGTGACTTTTTTTTAATTTGTCATGGCTTGGCTAACATGGTTGCGTTACCCGAACTATAATTGACTTCTATCCACTGGCGAAATAAATGAATTACAGATTTAGCATTGCTTTATCGTATTGTCCATAGCTGCTTAAATATCGAAGATCGCAATAGAAATTCATATTATTCTGGCAAATTTTATTGCATCGATCGACTAATGCATCATGGTCGCATGTTAGCCCTGCTGAGTGGCTGTGGAATGTTTATCGATTTACAGTGCGCCGGGAATAGCATGACGCACTTATTCAAGAACTCGAAATGTTTGAATATTATTAAAGTAAGCCTATATTAATTGCCTACACGCTATTGGAGTTAATTAAATAACAAAATATTCGCGCGGACGCTGCCGCTTGTCATAACATAAGAGTCAATGTTATTTAAAGATACGGCTGTTTTATCCTTTCAATAGCATCTGTTGAATGTTTTTGCCCAGTCGAAACAATTATTTAATTGTCCAGATATGTCTTGGATTACATTTTCAACAATGTATGTAACAGAGAAAATAACTGACCTAAAAGACGATCATTAACTTTAGAGCCTCTTTCTTACATCATTAAAGTGAGACATTAAAGACACTCAGTGATTGATGTCCAAAAACATTATGAATTGCATTACGTAATGTATTAAAGGCCGTTCATAAACTTGTAATAAGTTACTTGCCATATCAGCAACATTTCTGTTATTTTTGGCTGAATTATGAATTATAACACTTCATCATCATAATCATTTTTGATTTCATGGCCCTACAATCCACTCTGTTGTTTAACCCATTATGAGTTTCTCCCCTGGATTATGTGTAGGTTTAAACGGTGAAATCAAACACACTCTGTGCTCTTTGGCAAAGGTCAGAATTTGAAATAGGCGAAATGTTTTCCGATTACCCTTCAGGTTCAATGAAATGAAACGAAATGAAAATTTTATTCATCATCATAAGACCATCGAATGGCCGCTTAATGACGTCACAATTTTGTACTTCGGCTTTAACAAGGTGTTGATAGTTATTGAATAAGATATTACAGTAGACCAAGGGACAAAAAAAGCCGGCGGAAAAAACTCTTGGCACTCTTTTTCAGTCAGGATAATACGAATTAATAAAAATAGGTACAGTACATATTGATCATGACATGAAAAAAAATAAACACAAGACAGCTTATTGTGAGAGCCAATGTCATGCCACAACCAAATTACTTACATAATAGGTGCATTGAGCTATGGATGCACAACACGAACATGACAAACTGGGACCAGAGTATTTAAACAAGAATGGAATAAAATAGTCATAGTATCAACAGCAAAACGACCTGGCGCCGCTAGCAGCACCCGTTCACGAGTATAACGCAAGCACCAGCCATCACCCTCCTCAACCATATTTTAGGGAAGAGGGTGACCCGATAACCGACGCTGCCACTAGCCATGCCGTCTGAGGGAGCATGACGTTCTTGCTGTTGTCTTGACAAGAAAATAAGTGAAGGAACAGTCGCCAGTATGCCACATGTTATACTACACAGCCAGGCCGTAAACAAAATTAATAAGTAATTAGAAACTTTTTGAAATATCCTGTAGTGTGCCTAATCCCATGCCTTTGTATCGTCTAAATAATCTTTAGTTTTATAATAATCTTTTCGAGATAGAGTGTCTTTAAGGACTGGTTTAAATGACATTTCAATAAATGATTTGCTGCTTTTAGCCAGAACTAGTTTGGGAAAAGCTAACTTATGGTGGTTCCTAGTCTTTACAGAGTAATTTTTATCATGATTATCTTTCCTAGTTTTAAATTTATTACTATTCTTATAAATATACAAAATGTTTTCGTAAATATATTGTGATGCAAGGGTCAAGATACCTTAGGGGTTGTTAGAAGAATGCCCTGCGTTATAGTATGATTCCTCTACCATTGCCATTTCTTAAGTTTATTTTTGGTATATGAATAATATTACCGTCCCGGCATAATCCTCGGACTAACTAATCTGAGAGCTCCAATAACAGTGCTAATACCACTGGAGTGTCGGTAAGACTTTCTACTTCAAGTTCGCTGAATCTTAGATTCTGCGCGTGCCCAAATAGCATAAAGGTGAGTTGAACATCCAACTTTGGTTCATTTATATAGGCCTGAACTGCTATTTTCCTAATCCCCGTTGTATAGAAATGTCATCACGTCCCACCGTATCGATCGTTATACCGTCGGAGACTGTTTCTAGGTCAAAGCGATTTTCCTACCGGCACCAACGCGGCGGGGGGCTGATGCAAAATGCAAAACATTTATCTTATATCACACTGACACAATTAGGTTTAATAACTGTGTTCCAGAAATAATCATGTGAAACTTATACATGGCACAAGGTGAACGGGATATCTTGTAGGCGTACTGTGTGAACCTCGGTTTAAATAGATGTTATTATTGTAAACAAATGTTAGCTGTATGCGTGTAGCTTTTGTTCGTCTTTGAAGAACAGGTCAGCGAGGTATTATGATTGCAATAGATATATCGGTTGTAAAGTATTGGGTATAAATATTTTTTTCTTGTTGATAAGAAAAAAAAATATTAACAAATATCGACGGTAAAAAGCGAACCTGCTGTAACACACAAAATGCTTAAAAGAGCCCAAAAACGTTTTAAATTTTCGAAAAAAAATCATTTATCTTAATTCCTTTAACCATGGTAGGTATATTAGTTTAAAAAATATGTTGTTTTTTTTTTAAATTCAAAAAGTTTTTGGGCTCTTTTAAGCATTTTTCATTTTGTGGGTTACAGCAGGTTTGCTTTTTACCGTCGATATAACAATTTTCACTTACTAGGTATAAATTTTACTTGCGGTAAGCTCATTCTTATCCTGAAACTTAAAATTGATTTCAATATTCAGCCGTTTCACAGTAAATAGCAATTCTTTTAAATTTTTTGTTGTCATGGCAATGTTATCATACTTGATAGTTGTTTTCGAAGTGAGATAAACCATTCAAACCTTTTTTTACTGGAGGAAACGTGCAATCACGTCCCCGACCGCCCAAGGAGGAACGGCGGGGTATGTGGGGATGATCCGGCAGAAGGCCAGACCTACCCACTAAAAATCTCCAGGTGTACCTCATCGGCCATAAATGGAGCTCACGGTACCGCCATTGGCATTACCCACGAGCCCCGTAGGATTGCGCTCAGCCTTAGCCGAGCGCCCCCACGTAGGAAATGGTCCTGTACATGAGACCATTTCCCCACACATAGCCCTAATAGCCACAGCAGGTCCCACTACGGCTGGCTATCGGGAGGCAGAAGGTGAGCGTATCTACTTTTCCGTCCCCGCCTACGGCGGATCGGTGCCGAAGAGGCGTCATCCTCCTGGCACCGCTCCGCCGCCTCCTTCTGCGACATTACGTTCTCGCAGAAGGAGGTCATGGCCGCCCAAGCCTCTCGACTCCCTAACATGGCTTTAACCACGCTAGGAAGCGAGAGGTCTCCTCCGACGACAGACGTCAACCCGTGCCGCAGCCGACCCCACGCCGGGCACCCACAGTGATAAACCATTCAAACCTGCCGTAGCAGTGAAATATACGAATACAACTTTCTAAAGTTTATAGTAAAAAGTATATAAATATCATCGCTTACCTGGAATCTCTAAAAATCTTTATAAAATGGCTAAGAAATTTATTTACTTAGTTTTCGTAGCTTACTGAATTTAATCGTGTGCCTATTACAGAAATTAAGCATCAGTTTAATGTCAAGAGAGCTACGTTTAGTTTCGCACACTAACTAAGGCTCTTCACATTCTATGCATCAATAATATTTTGCAAAGTGTAACCAAATTAATATCATAGATACATACTACTGACATCCTTCAATTAAATAAAACCTTTGTTCTATTGTAAATGTAAAAAAAACACGCTTTATTCTTTTAGGTAATGGAACTAGAAGCCAAGTTATCCGAAGTGCAAAAGGAGTTTATAGAAGGCGCGCCGACCCGAGGAAAGCGTACTCCTAGCGAATGGATACCTCGTCCGCCAGAGAAATTCTGTCTTACTGGACACCGTGCGACCATTACTAAGGTAAGGTTCATTGTTAAAATGTGGTTAGCTTGTAAAGATTCAACCTCAGTATACTCACAACCCTTACATCGTTTTCGAAATATATCCGATCCGAATCCGAGAAAATACAGCCCGGGATATAGCCGTAAATCTATTTTTTGGGTAGCTTTGCTTGCATGCTGGACTGGGAGCGAAAGAAAAACATAGAATGTGCCAGCTGCTTTTCTTCCTGGGCATACTGTAAAAGTCAGTTCAGGGACAGAGGTTTCAAAGGCGTTTTTGTGGGCGATAGGCTGACCCCCTGTCACTACAATAGTCTCTCTCTCCATCTTTATAATACCTCCAAATTTGTCAAACGTGACATCAGATGGTCTTGTAACCTCTGGTGTTCTGCCTACCCCATAAGGGATATAGGCGTGACGTTATGTATGTATGTATGCTTACGCACTAGATCTGGCTTTAGTCATCCGTCATTTTATGAAATATTTCTAAATCCGTATTTTCTCGAATTCGGATCTCGGTTTAGTGCTTAACTGCTCTTATGATCCCACTGAAAGGCTAGAGGTCTCTTTCCTACACATTTTTTTTAGGTCGTTATCTACTAGAAACCCTCTTATAACAAAACCTTCAGACCTATCGTTTACAAGTGTAAACACGTGCCTAAAGCGTGGTATTTTCGAAACAAATTAAAGTTTGGCCGTCACCCATTGACCACAATGAATATAGCGCAATGACCTTATATGGTATATTAAACAGTGAGACAGAAGTCATTACGCCGCTTCGATACGTTGACTTGTGAAGACAGTCTACTAAAATTATTATTTAATACGGTACTTAAAGTTTTGTTTAGGCGATCACCTCTGATAAATTATAATAAGTTGATAGAATACTAAATCAAAACTGTTTCAGCTAAAAATAGCTCTACCGCATATCTATAAAAAAAAACTTCGTCAATCAGCAACAGTTATTGCTGAGATTATTGGCAATACTTTTAAAATATCTTCAATATATCGTGTGCGCACGCACACTTTTCGTTTCCAACGTGTCTACTTACTTACCTTTCTATAGCTCTTTGTGAAAAGTCATGGGTTCTAATGAAACGTGGGACAACTAGAAACTGTGCATTGTCATGGTATACAAATTGTTTTGTTTTTGTTCTCCATTCAATAAATTATATGCAAATCGTCAGCTACGCTGTTTTGTTATTCAATTTCTATAGACATCTTTATTTTTATGTGAAAGTCAATTATTCGAGATTTTTTGATCAAATCAATTAAAGATTTTGTTTTTTTATTTTAACTTATGAGAAGCCATGTTTGCGTATTCGTAAAAGACATAAAAAAAATTTAAGCGATACTCTTTCTTCTTGTATTGAAAGGAAATATATAAGTCGTATTCCTTTTATCTCAACCGGGTAGAAAATTATGAAAGATGTTCCATGTTTTTAAACCCAGATCAAAGTCGGAAGAAGGGGAGATGTTATACATAAGTATGCTTCTTTAAATA
Organism: Stenoptilia bipunctidactyla; assembly: GCA_944452665.1. Taxonomy (NCBI): domain Eukaryota; kingdom Metazoa; phylum Arthropoda; class Insecta; order Lepidoptera; family Pterophoridae; genus Stenoptilia; species Stenoptilia bipunctidactyla. The sequence continues at coordinate 19,620,140 of OX101729.1, forward strand.
TTTTTTCTTGATTTACCTATTTAAATTTTTAACGCACTTCTCCTCCTCCTCCAATTGTCTCAGGAGTGACATAATCACTACGTTTCAACAGTTTATTGTTAATCGCAATATATCGAGCATCTGCACAGAATCTCTATCTACTAATCTACTCATCCTCCCGTTTTTTGATACTTTATTCATCTTCTTAAATATCCATCTATACAAAAAAGAGACGAAGAGATTAGGTTTACGTATAGCAGAGTATAAGACGACAAAATGCGCCATCTGTATGATAATATTTTTATATATCGAACCTAAGGACTCGAATGTTTTATTTTCAGGTAATATTTCATCCAGTGTTCAGCATGATGGTATCTTGCAGCGAGGATGCGACTATCAAAGTGTGGGACTTTGAGAGCGGCGAGTACGAACGAACGCTCAAGGGCCACACCGATTCCGTTCAGGACATAGCTTTCGATCAACATGGGAAACTGCTTGGTGAGTAGTTCTTTTATGATTATTTTATTAACTCCGCGTTTTAACCTCAGTCTCACTATGATAAGCACAGACGACAGGGTACTTGTTAGGATGAAACTTGCTCTTCATAAAATATTGCCGGAATAAATCGCGCGCCGGAGCGATCATATTTGGCGCCTTCTATATGATGAGTGGTCTCTAGCCGGGCGAACGATAAAAGGGTTCTGCCACCAAGCGGGGTCCACTCCGATAAATCGCCTTTTCAGATACGCTGATCCAGGGGCTTTAGGGCGATGATTGTTACTTTCAACGTATTGAGTAGCGATTCTATTTGGTGGTCGTGATTTAGGGACTTTACAGTTGTCATCATAGCAATGGCACGCGATATAAAGATTTCTATTATGTTTGAAAGAATCTTGAATTGAATATTGAGAATCGATTTAAAAATCGACTACATATGAGCTTTTTATTACTGATTTCATAAATACATCACTTCACGCCTGTATCCCTTATGGGGTAGGCAGAACACGAGAGGTCATCAAACCATCTGATGTCACGTTTGACAAATTTTGAGGTATTATAATGATGGAAAGAAACTATTGCAGTGACAGGGAGTCAGCCTATCGCCCGCAAAAGACGCCAATAAAACCTCTGTCCCTTAACTGACTTTTACAGAATGCCCGGGAAGAGAAGCAGCTGGCACATTCTATGTTTTTCTTTCGCTCCCAGTCCAGCATGGAAGCTGGTTTCAAACTTCCATTATTCGTTTACGATGTCTCATACGATATTAAAATTCCTTTTTCATAAGCTCATCTTGTTGATTTTGTACATAACTCCTTACCAATTTATCTGATATCACTATCTGAATGTTGTGTACCAGATACAGGGAAGAAACAAAAAGATCTTTCATAACATAAGCCTTCACAAACGCACATCTAATGTTTGATTGTGCATAAATGCGGTTCCCAGGAAACGTTACGTAGATTTGGTCTCGTTTTCCGGCTTTTACTTGGGTTGTTGCATGTCATTACAATAAGGTATTCATCTGTATTAAACAGAAATGAAGATGTTCCAAACGAAAGTATTTTTTTATATCTTTTAAAATAATGTTTTAATCAGGGCTTTGGCTGGCTAGGCTAGGCCTCTTTATCAGCTCAAGTACTTAATTAAAGTTTTTATAAATATACAAGGTCGTTCCTTACTAAAAAATAATGCTTTTTTCCAAAGAATATGTGGTTCAAAAGTGCATACTTTCCAAGAATTCATCAATCTTAATTTAATGAGTTCATAAGTTATCACCCTTGTAAAATCTCTTTAACACTAATTCAATATTCAATAGACGCTTGTCACTGAAGCCATACAATTAACAACAAAAACATTTTAAATGTTGAGGAACATTGCATACAATGTACAACGCAAAGCGTTGCGAACTGTACCTGTGCATAGCGCTCGAAGAGGGATATGAAATCCCACTCTGTCATACTTCGCATAATTTTGTATGAAAAAGAAAAACAAAAATTATTCACATGTTATTTTATTCTATTACATGGTCCCATTAATACCCTAGAGTTATAGGAAAACAACGGGAACACCTTATATTCGACGACCGGCTGGTGTAGGGGTAACGTACATTGCCTTCTATGCCAGAGGTCCTGGGTTCGAATCCCGGCGGCGACGGATATTTGTGTGATGAACACAGATATTAGTCGTCAAGTCATGGACGTTTATATTATGTTTATTTAAGTTTATCATCTATTAAAAAATATATATTTATTCAATATGTATGTTTATATATTTCTTAAGTATCAGTTAACTAGTATCCATAACACAAGTTCTTTAAGAAACTTAATTTGGGCTAGATAATGTTGTGTGAGTGTCAGAAATATTTATTTATTATTTATTATTATTATTTATTATTTGTATTAAAATAGAATCATTGTGTAGTCTTTACTCTAATTAATAATATTGTTTTATTATCTTTCCAGTATCATGCAGTGCAGACATGTCCATTAAAATTTGGGACTTTGGGCAGACGTTTGAATGCATCAAGACTATGCACGGCCATGACCACAACGTGTCATCGGTGTCTTTCTCGCCGAGTGGTGATATAGTTTACTCTGCTAGTCGAGATAAGACTATAAAGGCTTGGGATGTTGCTTCGGGGTAAGATTTTTAAATATTTTCTTTACTACAGTCGAATTGTTTTCAAATGATTTTCAAGACACTTCAAAATTGACAATCTTAGTCATGTTGCCATTATGAAATTGTTCGATCTTCCATTCAATTGGTTAAACATATCAAATCAGTTTGTGAGAAAAAGTTATCCAGAATTACGATTACAAGATGGCAGCTCATATTCATCAATTAAATGTTGTTTCAGTAGTGTCAATCCCTACCGACTAAACATTCTTTGCATCTGTCATTTATGATGAATATTTTTTATAACATTAATTTATTTATAGTTAATAATAATAATTACCTACAGTTCATACATATTTTATTAATAGGTTAATTTATATTTTTAGTATTCATCATCATCTCAGCCCGCGCTAGTCCACTTATATTTAGTATTTATAAATATAAATATTAATTTATTTTTAGTTTTTAGTATTAATAATTATAATTACATAGCTTTTATTTTTTTATCTTTCCGATTAATATTTTATTAATTGTAAGTAGTTTGTGCGTAATGGAAAATCAGAACTGTCACGAAAATCATTTGAAAACAATTGTACTTGTAATTATTTATTGATTGTCAAAGCATCTGAAATCTATAAAAACAGTGGTAACCAAAACCTTCAAGAGCTTATCATCATATTAAAAAACACAAAATCGAAAGCACCTTTAGTTTCCAATATGGGTAGATTTTTATTAGAATTAACTTTAGAAATGGGATATTGTTTTATATATATTTTGAGTTCCTTACGGATGTAGTTATATTCGTTCTGTTAATTTTAAAGCTTTATGAAATTTAAAAAAGAAAACAATAAATTCAACAGTGTTTTGTGACCACTACAACAGATGACATTTGCGGACCATTTCGGCTGTTAACTTGGGATACATTTTATTTTCTGCATGTCACCGGAAAATAATAAATTCCGTAAATTTATAAATTAACGCGGAAATTTATAAACTTCCGTAGGATTCTAAACGGGAGACAAAATGTATTATTTTACGCCCATATTTTCACAAATTGATAAACTTACCGAACTCACTCGTAAAATAATAAGTAAGCTCTGATTGGTTGAATAAGTCATGTGTTCTAATTTCAAAAAAACAAATGCAGTGGAAGGCCTTGGCGGAAACATTAGGTGCGACGACGAGCGCAGCGAGGAGGAGCAGTTAGGTTGTATATAGTAATATACGTGCGCGAGCCGAGCGTGTGAAGCGAGCGGTGCTGCGGCAGCTGCCAGCAAAGCGCCATAAACCATTAGTGTAGATTAACCAAATTTTGTAATTGTTTGTCTTCTTGACCAATCAGAGAGCAGTGTATTAGTTTTCGTATTTTAAAAAAGCGTAAAAATAAAAGCTCTTCTGTGATTGGTCGAACTGTTTAGAATCTTACGAATGAATATCCGTAAGTTTATAAATTTACCACGAGACGTCGTAAATTGATAAATTTGCGAAAATGTGAGCGTAAAATCATACAATTTATCTCAAGTTTAGAATCTTATTATTTCCGGTAACATACTTACATAACTTTACGCCTTTATCCCTTATGGGATAAGCAGAACATCAGAAGTTATAAAACTATCTGACGTCACGTTTGACAAATTTGGAGACATTATAATGATGGAGAGAGACTATTGCAGTGACAGGAGGTCAGCCTATCGCCCACAAAAAAAACCTCTAGTAAAACCTCTGTCCCTTAACTGACTTTTACAGTATGCCCGGGAAGAGATGCAGCTGGCACATTCTATGTTTTTCATGCGCTCCCAGTCCAGCATTTCAATATAATTTTGGTATTAATAAGTGATACAAATAAACCTAAATATTGGTGTCTGGTTTACTACACAGTTAAATATGTATGAAAGGTGTTCCTGTTGATTTCCCATAACTCTAGGGTATTAATGGGACCTAGGTATTAATATTTATTTAATAATGTATGTACACACGGAAACTTAAACAGACAAAACCATGTAATAGAATCAATTAACATGTGAATAATTTCTCAATAAAAATTTTTTTTGTTTCTGTTTTCCATACAAAATAATTCAATTAAGTCAAAACATCTTATTAAAAACATTTAAGCAAAGTTTGACAACATGGCATTTTCTATCCCTTATTTAGCGCTATGCACAGAGGTACAGTTTGCAACGTTTTGCGTTGTACATTGTATGCAACGTTCCTTCAACGCTTAAAATGTTTTTGTTGTTTATTGTATGGCTTCAGTGACACGCGTTTATTGAATGAACGTTAAAGAGATTTTACAAGGGTGATAATTTATGAACTCATTATATTAAGATTGATGATATTTTGGAAAGTATGCACTTTTGAACCACATATTCTTAGGCAAAAAGTATTATTTTTTAGGAAGGAAAAAAACCTTAAAGCTATGGGAAATCAACAGGAACACCTTGTATATTTAAAATGCAATTTTTTAAACATGAACCATAACAAAATAAACTGTATCTTTGTCCATAGATATTGTATCAAAACATACAAAGGTCATCGCGAGTGGGTGCGAATGGTACGAGTTTCGCACGACGGAACACTGCTGGCTTCTTGCTCCAACGACCAGTCTGTGCGCATATGGAACGCAGATACTAATGAATGCAAGGTGATTGGGATTGTCTTTTGTAAAAGGTTGTTCCGAAAAATTGGTTTTCAGCGATAAGATCGTCTAGCTGTACTAATAAACGAAATGTATTTTTTTTCTTTCTTACTGTATTATTGTGTGCATTGAAGTTTAAATAAATAAATAATTGTGTAAATACGGTTCTAATTTTTAACCGTATTTGCAAAAACAATGCATAATGTCTATGCATAAGCGAGATTTGTAGTGGATTTTTATATTGTACTTTAATTTTCATTTTCCAATATAGTAATCTGGACATAAATTAACATAGCAATTTAAAATTGGTTCAAATTACACATTCTAAGATCTGGGATTGAGATTTAACTGTGCATTTACGTTGGATCTTATAAAATTAAAAAAAAACAGAGATTTTTAACCAACTATTCCTGCAGCACCTCAAGTGAAACGGGTTATTCCTAGACAACTTTTCAACTATGTTCCGTCATTGGCCAAGAGTAACACATAAACCAAAACCTTTAAATGTGTATTAAACAAAAGATTTCAAATGTAGGTATACTGTAATAAAATATCTATTTGTTTTTTTTTCATAATTTGGTAGCATTTTTAGCTGCGCGTCAAGTTTTTCAAATCCGAATGGCAATATTTGAGGTTTACATATTTCAACTAACATACTTTTAAGCTTGATATTGGTATAGATAATGGACATTAAAACTGTAATATAAATTTAAATGACCAGATGGAGCTACGAGAGCATGAGCACGTCGTAGAATGCGTGTCGTGGGCGCCCGAGTCTGCCTCCAGCGCCGTGCACGAGGCCGCTGGGGACAACAAGCGACAGCACCCCGGCCCCTTCCTCGCCTCCGCCGGTCGGGACAAGTCCGTCAAGGTAGCTATCACAAGCTAGAGGGACAGTTACCTAGTGGTGGTTGATATATCATATAGCATTAATTTATAGCATGCTTTTTACTTATATCACGACTAGCATGCTATATCATTCTCACTGCAATGCTATTACATAGCAACTAGCAAGTGATAAATATACCAACATGCTAAAATGAACTGATCACAGCGCGGTGCGACTCGAGTCTCGACGCACCGTCGTGCTTGCTATATACTCACTCACTCACTCAACTCAAGCATCACATGCTATATTTTGTCATACCTATTAAAAGTTGCTTGTATAGCGTAAACTTGTGTATCGCACGGGCCTGCTATAATGATGCGCAGAGACAATCTGCTGTATTTCATTGAGCAGCTACGAGTATATTAAAGCATAAAAAATAGCATGCTATAAAAATATAGCATATAGTCTGTAGCATGCGTTTGGAACATAGCAGATTTGAACACTACTGAGTTACACTATCGGATAGACCTCTTACATACAAAATATACTGGACAAAGAATCCTATCTTTTGATTGGCTAGCAGAAAATTCAAAGTGGCATTTTAAAGAGTGAAGGTATATGTATACAGAAACTAAAGTAGTTTTACTATTATACTGCCACAGGACTTTTACCCATTTTTACAGTCTTCGGAAAAACAAACTTAAGTAAAAACAGGAGGGAAGGAAAAAACAAGTTTTTATTTATTTATTTATTATTTCTATACCTTAAACAACAAACATAAATAGATTATTTTGCAGAGTTATCAATACAGGAGTCTTATCAGTAGCTGTTAACGTTCACTGTCTTGAACCTCTTTGCAGCAAAAATCTTATCAAAACATGTCGCACATGATATTCAATATAGTTGTTACTCAAAATTTTGAGGTTTTAAGTTATTTATGGCATCATAATGAGCATTTTTTTTCTCAACAAACTGGTAAAATCGTGATATTTTTATGTCGTCTAAAGACCCGTATGTAGGTTCAAAGGTCTATCTGCGTACGCGTCCCCCTCCTCTTCGTCGCCAAGTCTTACAGTAACAAATATAGATGATTCCGTTACCGCTCCGTGATGCACGTCAACTTTGGCGTAAAAAAAGATGCAACGCAAAAATTTTTGTGTAACGAGTTATGTAAGACTAGTAGAAGTTATGTTAAAACAGTATTATTTTAGAGTTATTATGGTATTGCCTGACAATAATGTACTATTATCAATAGGTTTAAGGAAAGGTTTTCAAAATATTGCTATGTAGCCTGATAAAACTATAAAATTTATTTAAAGTTGCAGTTCTATGTTATACATTTTGGACACAATAAGACGAGAAACCAGGTCTAAAAATTTAGTTTTTGGCTATTAAATAATACTGAAAGTAATTCCGAAGATCTTCTAAGTACCTACAAAAGATCTATGCGAACATGAAGATGCTGAAGTCACTGCCCCGACTTATGGTGGGGTCTTCTCATTTCATTTTGCACGGTTGGAAGTGTAATTTTTTGTGAAAAGTCTTCCTTTTCTTTTCGATCCAGGAATATTTAGACGAATGTCTTCAACGTATTCGGGAGGTCTCCTCTTCACGTAGCCGAACCTTCTGAGATTACTTTCTTGTAGCTTATCGGCGATATCACGTTCACCGAGGCTCATCACAACTGTAATGAGCCCACTACTAATGCATCCAACGAAAATACTTGTTTAAAAAGTTTGTTTGTTAGTCAATGTTTTGCCATTCAATGTCGATAAATTAAATATAGTAGGTATACTTCTTTAAGTTATAGGTATACGAACTTGAAATTAAAAACTATTTTTTTCATTTTTGCAGATAAACCTACTTAAAAAAAATATTATTGAAACTGATGCTTATGTCCTTTTAAATATAAATTTTATTTCCCAAATTCAAATACCAATTCGTATAATGGTACCTATTCTTATTTAAAATGATAATTATGGTTACTTACGTAGGTTCTCAGGGGTGAATCCGCTTAATAATTCTTCTAGAGTCAAGATATTTTCAAAAATCCACGGAACTTGAATAATTTTGAAGATCAATATCTATATTACCTACATTCAATAGAATCTAAACGCCTTTTGATTCTTTACCCAAATAGTTTATGTAACAAAACTACGTTGCACATATTTAGTAAAATACATATTTTAGAAAAATATTAAAAGTAAAAAAAATATAAATATATGTTTATATTTATAGGCGTGCTGGTTTTCGGTAGGTACCTACTTAAAAGTAATTCAAATTTCAAAAAAAATTAAAACGTTGCGGACTCAACGACAATTTCTGTTAAATACTACATGTTTTAATTACCTTACCTAAGAAAATACCTACCAGGGCGGCATAAAGTTGTCCGAGATTAAAAACAATATCTCAAAATCCTTTCAAAACGAATAGGATCCAATTTAACTCAAGTTCTATGGAGGTACTGTTATCCTATTGGTTCTAAGTTGCTGGAGGGCTAAATTTAACTAAATACCTACTTATTTTTTTATTCATTAGCATTTTGGTCCTTTCAGCAATTAAGTACCTGATCATAAAAATATGCATGATTACAACAAACGAAAGTTCACTTGTATAAAATTAAAATAAAATCCCCAGACAATCACACCAACTCATTATGTATGAATACAGGCTTACTTGTTCATTTTGCGTTTTGTACTTTCTGCGTGTGGTGCTCATTTTGAGTGTTACACATTCTGCGTATTGTTCATTTTACGATTAGTACATTTTGCGTATTGTAAATTTTGCTCCGAAGGGCGTAATTCAACATTTTGAGAATTCAACATTATGAGTTTTAAAAATAATAAAATGAAATAAAATCCCCACACAATCTCACCAACTACATGGCCCCAAACTAAGCAGAGTTTGTGATATGGGATGCCATGAAGCGAACTAGGGGGGAACCTAGAATGTAAATACATATATAGATAAACGCCCAGACCCGGAATCTATTTTTTTCTTGTTCCGTGCGGGAATCGAACCCGCAACCACTGGCGTCTGACGCAGACAGAGTTTTACCCCATCGCCAAAGTGATCGTCATTTCAACCATTTGCGAAAGGAAATTCTACATTATGAGATTCAACCATTTGAGAATCCAACATTATGTTCGAGAAGGCTTTTAACTAGGCCCTTTTTTAATATGTCTTATATTGTGTTTCGAGTTTTAATAAGACATTATTGACCCATCACCCTACGTTTTTTCCATTTCGTGCGGGAATCGAACCTGCAACCACTGGCGTCCTAAGGCAGACAGAGTTTTACCCCATCATCGCCAAAGTGGTCGTCATTTCAACCATTTGCGAAAGGAAATTCTACATTATGAGATTCAACCATTTGAGAATCCAACATTATGTTCGAGAAGGCTTTTAACTAGGCCCTTTTTTAATATGTCTTATATTGTGTTTCGAGTTTTAATAAGACATTATTGAGCCCTACGTTTCCATTTGCAGATCTGGGACGTGAGCACGGGCGTATGCGTAGCCACGCTCGTAGGTCACGACAACTGGGTGCGCGGCGCGGCGTGGCACCCCGGCGGCCGCTACCTGCTCACCGCGTCCGACGACAAGACCGTGCGCGTGTGGGACGTGGCGCACGCGCGCTGCACCAAGATACTGTACGCGCACCTGCACTTCGCCACCAGCCTGGGTGAGTGGCCCGATACTTTCACCATACATACACACACTACTTCACGCCTGTATCCCTAATGGTATGCAGAACCATCTGATGTCCAGGGACCGAAACAGCTTACCCTTAAAGAGGTTTTTGATTGGGTTTTTCATAGACTTGTTTTAAAAAACCCCTATCAATTTCGTAACCGTAATCGAAGACTTACCCTAATTTAAGGCTTACCATATCAATAGAGTTAGCTTCATGTAAGCAGTAAGCCTATCGAAAACCCTATTGAAGGTTACCGATTCAATAGGGTTTTAAAAACCTGCAGGCAAATTTAATCTCTAAGAATATCAAATTATCAAAAATATCACCATCTATTTAATCTCGCACTTTGAATTATACTTCCGAATTCAACAGCATGCGCGGAAAAGAGATAGAAATAGGCAACCCTATCACAGGGTAAGCGCATCCGAAAGTAGTTAACTTTATTCAAAGTGTTACCACGTCGATCGGCTTACCATATCAATAGGGTTACACTTCCATATGGTAAGATTTTTATAGGGTTACCCTATCAATAGGCTTAATCAAATAAAGGGGTTTTCCGGTCCCTGCTGATGTCACGTTTTACAATTTGGAGGTATTATTATGATGGAGAGAGACTATTGCGGTGACAGAGGGTCAGCATATCGCCCGCAAAAACGCCAATAAAACCTCCGACCCTTAACTGACATTTACATTATACCCGGGATGAGAAGCTGCTGGCACATTCTTAGTTTTTCTTGCGCTTCCAGTCCAGTATGGAAATATCACAAGATTAATCCACAGTAGTTGCAAGCAAAACATGGTTATTCCTCTAGAGCGCAAAACAAAACTAGCTTATTCCAATCAGCCGCGTCAAAAGTAACTTCCATTTTAAATTTTGGAATAATTTTAAATGTATGTATTGTTGTTGAAAATGAAATGGAAAATGATTTATTTACTTCTTACAAAATTCCATTATGAGTGGCAGGTGTTTAAAATAACGTAATGTAAAATAAAATTTAAAATAAAAACATGTATCAGGGTCATAAAAGCCAAAATAATATCCTTACAGCCCGTTGTTCACACATGGTCCGTTTTACTGGATACGTTTTTGTATCGTAAATACGTATACTGAATACTGTGCCATATGTGAAGTCGCTCATAAACCTTCATGCGCCATCGATGAAAAAAAAAACGTATCCGGTAAAACGTATCCAGTAAAACGGACCATGTGTGAACGGGCTGTCACGGAAAAAAGGCAAGACAGGAAGAAAAATATGTAATTTTCAAGAAGTCGTTATTTCAAAATGTTTTGTATTAATATTTTGTTAACTACCAATATCTTATTCACGAGTTAAAGAGATATCATAGCATTTTTTTATATTTGACCTTTCAAATACAATTTTCCAAGCCTCTAAGATTTTTTATAATTGAGGTCGACATAATATTTGTTTATGAATACTAATATTTTGTTTTTCTTTCACAGATTTCCACAAGAGCTTGCCATACGTAATATCCGGCAGCGTCGATCAAACCGTCAAAGTTTGGGAGTGTCGTTAAACGCGTTTGCCATCATAGTAACCTTTAACTCACCGAATGATATGTCTTATCATTACTTTTTCACTTACACTGCAATTGGAGCAAAGTTATTTTGCGGTTACGTTGTTTTTAAATGAGAAGTTATTGATAATTTATAAATATTTCATTCTTGTTTCTGCTCATTATTTGTCAAAAGTACTAGGCAATGCTATGTTTCTCTCTCACTCTCTCTCTCTTATTGTATTTTTCTAGCTTTCCCGCTTGCGTCTGAGTTGGTTTTAGTTTCGCACATTCCATTAAATTATAATGGCCCGTAGTCTCTGTATATTTTAGCGTAATTTTATCCCATTTATTGGTAACGAAAGTTAACATAGCATTTGTCTTGTACAGAATCGGCGTGGTGGGGATTAAAACTGTGTTATAATTTAACAATTTTCATTATACTGTTTTATTTTGTAGTTTTATTGTTTATCCATAAGTGCGTTTAGATATAAATTTTATTTTCCTATGAATAGTTAATATGATTTCTATAATGTTCTAGAGAAAGTTGTACCTTGATTTGTCTATGGATAATTTAGATTATTTTAATATGATAATTTTTTAAAAGTAACATTCATGACAAAAGGCCGGTTACTAGTGATTGTTATTATGAGTATGCAATATGTAATAATTTTGATTTGGAGAATATTAAAAACAACGATTTCTGATGGGTATCTGCTCGATTAGGTTTTCATTTTGTTTGTTTGCAAGCGTGCCAACAGCAGAAATGAAACTACTATGTTCACTTTTGACCGATGGATAATTTGTCACTTACTGCGCGGAAGCGCGTTTACATTACAGCAAAAATAATATAGACTTATTTTAAGTTTTGTCGATTCAAAACTTTAACTATAAGTTAGAGTGGTGTATTTTAAAAGAAGTGTTTTAACTATTTATTTTTTACTTATTTAAATATTACTGTCTCAAACTAATGGAACAGTAGCTAGCACATTAAATGTCTTAAGTTACTAAAGTATATTGCAAATGCCTACATTTTATACTGTCTAGATTCGCAATTTTATTCTAGCCTTTTTTAATTTAATATTGTTAAATTAAATACGTTAAAGTGTGATATGCCGTGATTAACAAGATCACAATCCAAGATTTAATAGACGAAGTGAGCCTTAAAGAATACTTGTTTATTTATCGCGGATTTAGGTTTTCTGCAGGAAGATATTTTGCTAGATATAGATTATATTGTAGTTGTCAAGTTAATCTTTGCCTCGTAGTGCATCGCATCGTGTGTATTAAATTATATTTATCTAGATGCTGGAACTCAAAAAAAACATAAAAATAAAGATACGATGTTCATAATAAAAACCGACAGCATCATTATGGCATAAGCTTTGATATAATTACACTTAGCTTAGTTATAATAATATGAAATTCGTTAAAGCTTAACATGAAAAGCTTGAAGGAATTATATTGTTTCTTTTTTATACTTAAAATGTATTCTAAAATTGTTTTCTCAATACATATTTTATTGCAAAAGAAAACTCATTTTTGACTAGTCAATTTGTACTTATAGAGAAGCTACTATCATCTAGGCTTTAATAATTGAGAAAAATTTCAATAGGTGTACAGGCAGTATAATTTCCTCAAGTGGACTAAGACAATTATAATTATTAATGCTTGAAAGTGTATGTTTCATGAATAAGAAGTTTTTATTACAATTTATCTACATAACTAGTTACAACTTATATTAGATGCATAATGTGCAGTTGGAAAGATTTAATTGCTTATCTCAATACCTAGTTGATGTAAAAAAGTCTTGTAATCTTATTCTTAGATCATAAACCATCTTTTTGTAATCCAATAATAGTCAAGAGGACATATTCAATCTGTGTAATTTGTCAAAATTATAAATCCACCAAAATTTAATGGAATTTGGTTTAATATTTTCTGTAAATAAATCAAATATCTAATTTATTTTATGAGTGTGTATTTTTTTTACTTTCTAACCCACGCTTGGTGTAAGTAAAACTATTGAGACCAGTAAAACTACGAGCACACTATACAGGGTTGATTTTTAGTCACCGGCCAAATTTTTGCTACGCAATAAGTATCATTTATAGAAGCGATTTTTGCAAAAAATAGATGAGAATTATTTTACAAGGAAATTAATATATTCGATAACATAGTATGCAAAGCATAGTTACTCTTAAATTATGAATGAATACCATTAAAATAAAGACGACTACACGATACTACAAAACATCTTGTAGAGTACTACGTCGTAGTATTAACAATGAAATGCCGCGTCGTAGTCATTAACACCGACTATTTGTCAGAGTTTGAATTGGCATATCTTTATTTTTTTCTACTGCACTGAGTAAAATAAATATGCAGTTACGTTTATATCGTTATAAAGAAAATAAAATTTGAATTTGGCTGGTGACTGGCCGCAGCGGGCCGCATCGCAGCAAAAAAAAACCGTCTGCGCCACTCGTATACATTTAAATAAACTATTGCACACTTTGCCGGGGCACAGCGGGCGTTGTGTTGCGTGCGATGCGGCCCGCTTACTGCAGTGCACTGCAGTGTGATAAAAGCGAGCGGACATGAGTGACGAAACGTCTCGACGTAGTACTCAAAATCCGCCGATACGCTGTAACCCTGTCGCTCTTGTGTAAGTAAGCATTTTGTGATGCGTTGTGGCCGCGTGCGTCCGGTTGGCTGGACATTTTCTCGCAGAGACTTGCTGCTTATCTAGGTGGCTAACTATATTCAATAGCGAATCTAAATTTTTTCATACAAAAACAAATCTGGATTTTGGTTGTCATGGTAACGCCCATACTGTATACCATAAGTGTATACCATGTATACCATACCCATAAGTGTTTACAAAGAAGGATTTTGGATAAAGATATAATATTGAAACCCACCATAAGTCATGGTTTGTTTCGACGATCTGTAAAGGTTTCATCGTTTGTGACGCAATAGCTTCCTCAAAAAATCGAAAAAGAATTTTGCATTTTCCAGCATTCCAGATTTCAGCCCCCAGAGGGTTTTGAGGATCCAGCTGGTATATAAAGGTATGTGCCGCGATATGTGCCAACAACGAAAGTGGTTGTATCGAGTAGAACGCCATAATTTTCGAGGAAACACGAAAACCGAAAGTGGGCAGCCAGCCTCACGTTTGTGGCTGAGCCACTTTGTTTTTTCCTTATATCTCAGTAAATATCGCAATTAGAACTGAGTTCTAGTCGAGTCTAAAAGGAATGTGCCTCGATATCTGACAAACCTCATATAGTTTAAAACGAATTGTTCACGGCGCTTCCCAGTACGGCGCATAAAGTAACTTTTATAGGTTGAGATAGAGATATCAGCTAAAACGGAGCTCTAGCGCCATCTAGATCTTAGTGACGGAAACTTTTACTAGTACCAGTCGGGAACTTTCCCTGTATTTTTCTTTAAGAATATTTAAGAGTCCTCAAATATGTATATTATCATGATTATATGAAATATGTATATATCAGAAAATCGTTATCACGATCAAAATTCCAATAAACATGCAAAGGTCGAATTCCAGCGTTGTTTCCGAATACCAGTAGAATTGCCGGGTCAGAATTAAAAAAGGGAGCGTCAGAGTCCAAATGGTGGCCGGGTTGTGGGTAAAAGGAATCCAAGAAAAAAGCGATATAGACAACATTCGAAAACGGGTGCGCAATAACGAACACAGGTAACGAATGAAAGATAGATTTAATGAGTCGGTTAGGCGATTGCTTGAATGAACCGAAGAATGAAAAGTAGGATGAAAGAGACATTGTCTATGGCATTTTTCTAATTTTATAAATTATAAATAGCGCCATCTATATCTTAGTGATACTAACGAAATTTAGTGAAAACACCGTGGTACGGCGCTCCATCGGATAAACGTCAAAATCTAGGTAGTACACACGTAGACAAAATGAATTTGAATATAAAATCAAGCAAATAGAATTCTTGTTCTGACTGTACAAAGAAAGTTGATGCTAAGAATTCCTGTAAATGTACGAATGCAAAATCGTTAAAATATTTATTTATTTGTACACGGGGCGGGGTATAGTGCCGTTTACTATAGGGCACCCGTAGGACCCATGGACTTAACACTGTTTTTTTGTGACACTCTGTAGGTATATATTTAAATTATTATTTATTTACCTAATTTATTGTCTGTATTATTTACAATATTTTCGAATCAAAAAATATATTTTATTTAAATGAATGCATCCAAAAATGTTGAATACATCTGACATGTCATCATGACAATGACTTTTGTTTATTTACAAAAAAACTCTTTAATCGTGAAATGGAGTATCAGTGTACCCTTAGAATAATAACGCTTAGAACGATAGTTTCATTCAAAGTTGTACGCAAAATTGAAGCTACATTTGTATAAATGTGTGCGTAAGCGTCACGTAATTACATTGCCGGTACGCACACATACGGTCGCATAGTGTTGCATGTCAATAGAAATTTCCCCAAAATTGTAGGAAATTAGTTGATATCAATAGTTTTTTGTCATGTGTTGAATTTTAGTTATGAAATATGTTTGTGTGAATTTTATTAATTTTAATTATTGCTTAAGTCATATTAGGATGTAAATTGTTAGATAATAAATAACATTAGCGAACAGTTTATACAATTATTATATATTTTACTATCATTATAGTTTTAATTTTAATTGTGATAAATCGTAGACTTAAATGGAATAAAGAGGGGATAAATAAAAAGACTATGTAAAATCAGAATCTAAAAATTAGAATCATATAATGACTTATATCTTAATTAATTAATTGCCTTGTAATTGTAAAAGTTTTCGAAATTTTTGCCGCTTTGAAGATGTTATCTGCAATATTTTGTCTTTTTTAGATTTGTAAAAGAATCGGATTCTAAGATAGCGCTCTATAATAAGTCGCATTAGATTTGTGTCATGTTATTGTGAATATGACCTTCGTCAATGGGGAAGAGAGAATTTAGTTGGCTTCCAACATTCTTCTTTCCGATTAAGTCGTATTTGAGTTATCCATCGAGCAGCAGCAATCGGATTCGAAGGAAATCTATACATATACGAATATAATTAAATACAATTCATGAAGTATTGAAATTAAATATGACAAAATTATTTATTAATTCATGAACAATTTATGAAGTATTGAAATTAAATATGACAAAATTATTTATTAATTCATGAACAATTCATGAAGTACTGAAATTAAATATGACAAAATTATTTATTAAATTTGAAGTGATTAGTATTTCATTATAAACATAAACAATATATATTATTAAAAGTAGGTATTTAGTATAATATTATTACAATATTATGTAGTTTAAAAAGTAAAAATATTTAATTAGGGGTTAATATTTTTTCCATATTTGGCAACATTTTTTATCTCAATGGCGTTCGATTTGTTTGTGAATTACTTTTTTGTTTTGACAATCGTATTTACCTAAAATAATAAGTTTCTAAGTAGTATTTAGGTGTGAAATGAAACTTTCTTATGTTTAATTTTGTTATGCGGCACGTTGTGACTTCCTTTAACTACACAATAAGTCATTTTTAATCAAAGTTTTGGGAGCGAATTGCCCATGAAACAGTACTGTGACAACTGACCAGTGTTTCCACTCTCATGATTTCCTTTCCCCACGCATCAATTCAGATTTCCCCTTTTTAGGACTTATTTCCCCTCAAAACAAAAAAAAACTGCTCTAGTTTTTAGTTTTGGCATCAGTAAATGAAGGTCTTTAGGTATATATTTTCTATTATATCCTGCCCACGCCTCTGGTGATACCATACTATGATAAAACTATTTATTATTTACATTAAATGAGTCAACAATCATCGACAAGTAGACTTTGCATATAATTACTTTGATATAATGAAAGTGCATATCACTAGCTGTCAATTTCTTTCTAATGTATTTCCCTTTTTCTTCCCCTCTGGACCCTGATTTCCCCTCAAAAGGGGGATTTCCCCTCATTGTGGAAACACTGCAACTGACCCGGCGGGAAACGTATTCGGCCTTATAAGGCTGAATTGAAATGGCTTCAATTCGCTCGGGCCTACTCGCGTTCTAAGCGTTATTATTCTAAGAGTGTACCTATGTCTTAAAATTTGGTGGCCATCTACCTCGCGGCATACATATAGGCCAAAATGTATGAAGATAAAATCTTGTCCTCATGTATTTTTTTTAAATATTGTTAGGCACCTATATTTGTCTTTTTATAATATAGAAAACGTTTTATCAGAAAAATAAAACGTCTAACATATATCAATGGTTAAGTAAGATTTCAAAACATATAGGTACATAGAATTTGAAAAAAAGGATACATGAAAATCGGAATGTCAATCGTGTTTTCAGTATTATGAAAATATGGAAAACTAAAATCACAGACTAGTTAGAGATACTACGTGAACTAAAATAAGGCAAAATATTTTCGAGATAATGAAATTCGTTCTGCTAAAATTCGGTGTTACCATAGGTAACCGTTCAAAATGTGATCTAAATAAACTACAGACCGTTCACTATTAGATGTCCCCTGCCTGCTAATGTTGGCAGCATTGTGGCAGCAGTGTTACCAATTATATATGTCCATTTTAACCCCGTAATCTAACTTTGTTTATACCTACCACGAATAAATATATGTTTAATTTTCTGATTATTAAATAATTAACAACTATAAGACTAGGAAGGTTTTGAATGACGACACAATTTATATTATACGAGGGCGAATCAAAAAATTCTTAGAATGAATACAAAAAAAAATTAAACAAGAATATTTTATGTTTCTACGTAATCTCCTTCTAATCTTATACACTTAGAATACCGCATCTCCAACTTTCTTATTCCTTCCGCAAAAAAATCATTTTCTCGACTATTAAAAAACTCCTCTGCGGCAGTCATAACCGCGTCATCATCGTCAAATTTAGGTCCACGAATATGCTCCTTTAATTTTGGAAATAAGTGAAAATCACTCGGGGCTAAGTCAGGAGAATATGGTGCGTGATCAAGGACTTCGAAGCCAGCACTGCGGATTGCGGTGAGCGCAACTTCCGAACGATGAGGTGGAGCGTTATCCTGAAGAAACAACACGCCCAATGACAATTTCCCACGACGTTTTTCTTTAATCGCTTCACGTAATTTCGGGATTAAGTTTGCATAATAGGATCCAGTTAATATTGTCTTAAGTTTTCGCGATTAATACTATTAAATAAAACACTTTTTAACCGGATTTATCGCGTATATTTACATTTTAAATTTTGACTCGACGTTTCGGTGTCTTTGCAGACCCCGAACTGTGGTCAGTCGCTCGTGACCACGGGGTCTGCAAAGACACCGAAACGTCGAGTCAAAATTTAAAATGTAAATATACGCGATAAATCCGGTTAAAAAGTGTTTTATTTAATAGGATCCAGTTATCATTTGCCCTTTTGGCAAGTAATCAATAAAAAGGATTAATTCACTATCCCAGATAACGAAAACAGCTTGACAACCAATAGTGCCAACATAACGGCAGGGGACATCTTACGATGAACGGACAATAATGTCAGGGCCCTATTTCATAAAACTCAAATCGACTATGTCGACAATTCATTGTAAAATTACAAAAATGCGTTTCATAAAACCCTGACAATTCATCCGAAATTGTCACATAATGCGTTAAAGGCGGTCTATTGACAAATGTCATACATGAATTGTCGCTATGAATTGTCGTTTATGAAACGCCTGTCATGTGTAAAAATTACCAAGAATTGTAGAATTGTCCTGACAATCCGACAGGCAAGCGAGGACCTGTCGACGACTTATAATTGCAAAAAACGAAGAAAAATGATAATAATTGATGCAAAATAATGATAATCGTGGCCACTGTACTCAAAATTGAATTGAATACAAACTTTGTATATTAATAAAAACTACATTAAGTAGCAGAACCATTATGCATTTTGTTGAGAAGAAGTGTAATTTAGATTGGTGACCCTTTAATTTGGATTTAAATAAGTATTAAGGAAGTACGTATGTGGAATAGAGATATAGAATTTAATGATTCACAAATTGTGATGGATGGAAGGATAACGATGAGTAGGTACCTACATGCGTGAGAGACATCGCTTTAAATTGACGTGCGTTTCGAAATTGTATATACCCTTTTCTAGTTACGTTTCGTTAGCAACAAAGGTGAGTGAAATGAGGTATAAATGGATTTTAAGTTTTTTACATCTAGTAACACTTTAAACCCTGAAAATTGTCGTGACAATTTTTATGAAACGCTTTTTACTGACCCTTGTATGTCACCTGTAGAATTGTAGTTTTATGAAACGAAAGTCATGTGAAAATTGCTAACAATTGTCAGATTACCACGAATTGTAGCTTTATGAATAGGTGTGTACGTATACTAGCTATTCCTTGCCATAAAATATAAGAAATTAGGGCATAAAGCTGTCAGTGTCAGACTAATGTGATCTAAATGTCATGTTTTGTCACTGTCAATATGAAATGTGAAGTAAAATTAAAAAGATCTTTCTAAGTTGGACGTGTGTTCATATAGTATTGAACGAATATTTTGTAAATTATAGTAGAAATTTCAAAATAAGCACCCTATTTGAGACGACAAGTTAGTTTAAATTCTAACATGGATTTAGGAGAATGTGTTAAAGAGTGGGAAGACCTACTTGTGGATTACAAGCGCCTCGAAGTAAGTGATCGTTCTAGTTAACTTTGAACCCAATTAAGGAAAACATTAAAACCTCAACAATCTTATGATACAAAGTACTAGTTCAGTCATATCTAAATCTGTGCTATAAGTGCCCAAGGGCTTTATTTTCAGCTTAAAACAGTGAAACAATTTGCCAAGTTTTGATACATAGTTTCCTGTAATTACTTTAATAACATAATGAAAGTTATTGTTTTATATTCAGCTGCTAGAAACTTATGTTTAGAGTTACATATAGCATTATTATAATCTTTTTCTTATTTATTTATAAGCCTACTTAAGCTTGTAGCTTTGCTTCATGAAAATATTGTTTTGGTATTGGTATTAAAAATGTTTTGCATAACATATATTTTGTTTGAATATGTATATAGTTTTTTGTATATGTTTTATAGACCATCAATAAAGACTATGCTACTAAATTAGAAGAAGTCGGAGAACTTCAAGGAACATGTTTGAAGGAGTTAAATCATCAGCGCTACAGATTATCTGTCATAACAGGAGCATTGAATCGGTAAGCAGTGGCACTAAAATTTCGAATTATGACATTAAAAACAGGCTTTAAAGATATATGTAATAAGTTATCCCATAAATTCATACTTACTACCAATAGAAGTAAATGTTTACTATTCTTACTACGTAAGTATGAACATGTTGGCAAGTTATAAAGAATAATAGTGAGTAATAACAAAATCAAAATGAACTAATATCATGAATAGTAATCAAACCTTTTAATTCATTTTACTGTTTTCATGTACCTACTTTACCAATGTTACAAATAAGGTATTTAATATGTTTTCAGTTTTTAATACTATTTTTCATTTTTCAATAGGGTAAAGTTACAATGGAAGTCTTGAATTGACCAGGACTTGTTGAGTTAAACATTAGAGTTCCTAACAAATGAAGTACCTATCTATAGTAATTTATCTTTCCGTAGGAGTGTGAGTTCAGTGTGGTAGCTTCTTTAATTTAACTTATTTATAAGCCAAATTATTGTTAAGATGTCTGAGCTTAATTATTTATTATGGTGATGCTTTTCTACTTAAAAGAGAAAAGATATTTTTTTTCAGTCATAATTAAGATCATTTTAATATTGCAAAAATGAATATATGCTAAAGCCTATAACATAATTAAGTCCCAAAACTGGGGAAGTCATCTGTAAACAAGTAATAATATTTATGACAAATATTATTGTTTATTCTTCCCTTTCTTGGTAATTTAACCTTAATATAAAGCATGTTTCCATAAAACATATGTTTAAAAAACAGTCTAGATAAAAGAACATGTGGTTATTGAATTGTTATAGAAATAAATCATTAAGTCATTATGTCAATAAAAAACAACAATAAATCAAAAAGAAGGATAACTTGAAGCTATTTAATTGGGGAGAATACCTACATTTCTTTTCAAGCAATACCTGTTAAATTTACACCCATAGGTCAATAGTGTAATTGCGAATTAATAGAAAACAGTAATTAGATTGATTATTTATTCAACCAAATTTTGTCATTGTTTTGTTTAAACATATTTGCATAATACTAATTAAGTTGTTATACGGCAAACAACACATCTATGTCCACTGGGATTTACTAGTAGGTAAAAGCAGACATTTAGTAAAAATTTTGTTTTATTAAATGTACAAAAAGCAAAAAAATATTTTCATATATTGGATGTAATTTTTTAGTTACTCAAATTGATGTTTAACAAAGCTACATACCATATTTAATAAAAAAATGTGTACCTTCTTTTAAGTAAACATTGTCCAAACAAGACAAGCCAACATGTCAATAAGAGGAGATCTTTACACTGTTTATTTATTTTTGGTATATTATATCTATGAATAGACTCCGATAAAAAAAATTGAGGTAGCATAATCACATATAGTTAAAAAACTCCATAACTCAGGTGTTTGATGTTAAAATACGAAAGTGGACATTGAGACCACAGTGATCAAGTAAAATAAGATGCACACAATTCATTCCACACTTTGACAGCCCCTAGCAAAAAGACGACGTGAGGCTTAGAATAGTCCTAGGTAAATGGGGGCAGGTCCCCGCCAAGGTCCGCCTGGCGCAACCGCGAATTGGACCAACTGCGGATTGGTCATTTTTTTTAACATTAGCCCAAATGCGCCTTAAGGTAGCGACCATCCTTCATATAAAATCTGCCGCCAAATATGGCCGTTCCTGCGGTGATATATTCTGGTCTGGCAATATTTTATAAAGAGCGAGATCCTTCCTCAACCCGTGTGCTGTCATCTTCCACCTCATCTTCACTTACCATCAGGTGAGGTTGAGGTGAAAGTCGGCGTCAGTCACCAATAAAATAGAATGGTATATCCACTGTATGTGTAGGGATGGATGTTCTGTCTAAGCATATGTAGCCTTTTTAAGTTACCTAGCTTATGCTCAGTGCAGGCTTGTTGACATAGATTCAAAACATCTATGTAAAGTTATGTTATTTACATTAGCTGTTTATGGAGGTCACATTAAGTTAGTAAACAGCATGTTATCTGCATCGTGCCAAGTGTGCTGATTTATCCGATTCTAAGACTTTGAGAATGCAAATAAATTATTGGTAATCACGTAAATAAGTAGCTTTGTTATAAGTGCTTGACAACAAAAATCATTTTTTGTTTACGTAATACGAAAAAACTAATAATATACCCAGACCAGTGTTTGTGCTTGTATATGATTGCAGTGTAAGGAGAACTAAGGAAGATAATGTGAGTCCTGCACCTACTAGGTTGAGAATCAAATTTTTACTTTGTCACCATTGAAAACAAACAACCTTTAGCACATAATTTTAAACCGTATACTCCAACTATTAGCGTGCAGTTTTATTGGACGATTTGGCGTCATTTTTGAAACTCTTGGTCTCTGTTTTTAATATATGCTGTTTTTACACTCTTATTATTTGTTTAAATATAACATAGCGAGCTATGAGCGTTAGTAGAAAAAGTAATTAGGTATATATATCACTAATATTATGGCTGAAAGGTGTGTAAAGATTTAAAGACACCAAAAACTACGTAATTAATTTTATATACTTTACATTATAAACGGGTATTATACTCTACTATTTATTCATAACACGCTCATAAAAGTGTTTATCAAACTTATTAAGGCATTTAGACTTAGGGATAAGATAATGTTTGATTAAAAATAACTTTCAAATAATTGAACTATCAGAATTAACGATTAAAAATACCAATATAAAAACATGAAACAGATACAGAAAATAAGGGAAAATAGTTTTTTCAGGGTGCTTGTTAATAAAAAAAACTTATTTTTAATAGAAAACATTCCATTATGTTTTGATTCTAATAATTATATACCTAGATGATTAGATGACCATCGGCAGAGATGCTAGCATTGATAGTATTTATCACACGTTTTAAAGATAGTAAAGTCTTGAACTTTCGACCAACAGTTACTTTGTTAGACATTAACTTCCGCATTAACTCACATACAAAGTACAATGGCCAAAGGCCATGACTTTGGATATAATTAGGAGTTTGTCAAGTGATATGAAGTAATCGTAGGTTATAAGATAATAATCTTCATGCAGTGTTACCTAATAATTAAATCAGATTACTTATCTTATCAAAGTATTTTTTGCTAAATTATGCGATATAGAAAGAAAGAAAGAATAAAAAAAAGTTTATTCAACAAAAGTAAAAAGATAAAGTAAGTACAACATAAAGGACACAAGGAAACATAAAGTACAAAAAATAACAAGTAGTAAGTCGAAACGGTCGATGCTCAGCACAATACCATTGCTTTTACACCATGGCGCTGATTTTCAACTTCAACCGTAATTAGCAACCTGCTAAAGGTTGGTAGCAATGGCTTGGATCAATAAAAATTAAAAAAAAAAAACACCTTAAAATAAAATAAAATCCTTAAAATAATTTTCCATGTACATGAACAAGGTATATAAAAATTAATTAAAAAAATTCATTTGAGAGAAGATAAATAAAAAATAGACGTGAATTGTAACAAATTATTGTAAAATAATGATATAAACAAAGTACCTACCTACCTACTATTAGTGATAAAAAATTGTAAAAATATTTTACAAAGTTATTATAATTACACATGAATAGTTACTAATAAGGAAAAAACTGACGGACTTTTAGTTTAAATGTCGAAATTGACACAGAAGTAAGGTTTCGCAACGCAACGGTGGAGGTATGTTGTTCCAGTTTTTAGCTGCGGTATATTTAAAACAACCATTGTATGCAGTGGTTTTGTGCTTTGGGATCTCCAGTCGAGCTAGTCTCGTACCAGGTGACGAAACAATTTTTTATAAAGATTGAAAGCTTTCCTTTTTTCAAAATACCAAAAAGTAGACAGGCGAAATGAATGTTTCTCCTAGAGTTCATATTGAGCGTTTTCGTTTGGTTAGCGTAGGGAGAAATGTCTAAAAAAAAGATTTTTTGGTTTAATATCTAAACAGTATCTAAAACAGGCATTTTAAACACGTTGTATCAGGCGTTTATATCTTTCCAGTAGTCTTGGACCGTAAAGCGTATCAACATAAATTAACTTTCAGAGACCTATTGACACAACAAGATTTGTCACTATCACTATTGCGCACTATCTCTCGATTGTGCTTCTCACATCTCAATTCCGAATCAAATAGCACCCCCAAGTTTCGTGCAGGGCCCGTGTGGCCTACTGGTTCACCTTCCACAACAATTTGAGGCAACTGTCAAGCCATTTTTATATGTTTCTGTTTAGATCCTAGAATCATAAATTTGGACTTTGCTGGATTGAGGATAAGATAGTTCTCACGTGACCATATTGAGATTCTGTCTAGATCTTCGTTAATTTTTCCAATTGCAGTGGAAACTTTGCCAGGACGACAGGATGAAAAGCTATAGGTCATCACCGTATATAAGTGATATTTAAAGTTTTTGATGCACGACGTCATATCAAAAATATACATTATAAACAATAAAGGTCCCAAAATAGAACCTTGAGGTACACCACATGACACAGAAGACTCAGATCTTGATCCATCGCTGTTTTGTAATTGAAGAAATTGATGATGAACACTGAGATAACTGTGGAACCATTAAGCAGTAGGTGGATCAAATCCATAATAAATAAATTTTGAAATAAGTAGGGACACATTAATTGTATCAAAGGCGCGGGAGAAATCCAAAAGGACTAGAAGTGTACCCAAACCAGTATCCTAAACTTCCAAAATATAATTTGCGATGTCCATAAGAGCGGTAGTAGTACTTCTTCTCTTACGGAAACCTGACTGAAGGCCAGGGAGGATATTATTCTTTTCCAGATACTAGATAAGCTGTAGGTACACAGTTCTCTCCAAAACTTTTGACAAAACAGGTAAATGGCTTGTAGGCCGAAGGTCCTTATAAGATGTTGGGTTGGCTACTTTTGGAAAGGGGTGAATAACCGAAGTTTTCCATGGTTCTGGAAAATTATCTACATGTAGATATGGATTTATTGATAATGTGTGCTATGATACTGAGAGTTTCCGGCAAAGTCAGAAGAAGCATATCCAATATGATGAGGTCATGTCCCATTGCGTTAAATTTCAGCGAGTTCATTATTTTAATGTGAACTCCCTCGTCTACACATTTAAGTTGGAAAGTAGACGACTAAAACCTTTGTGATTCAAAAAATTATGCTGTGATAGATTAAATGAATTTGAATTGGGTAGATTAAGGAAATGTTTATTAAATCTTCAGCACAGGAAAACTGATCGGGAATATGTTTTTCTGCCGGAGGGAGAACGTCCGTCTTTAGGTTTTCCCAAAGAGTCTTTGGGTCTTTATTCTTTTATTTATATTACGTTCAAAGTAAGCACGTTTTTTCAAATTCGCCATTTTTATTAATTATTTGTAGAAAGCGTTACCTATGTGCATCAGTTTTCGTAAGGAGATAGGTATCTATTGTACGCTGCGTTTCTCATTCTTATCATCAATTTAACATTGCAAGATATCCAGGGACTTGAATATTTTTTATTCTGGCCGACTTTAAAGGTGCATGTACATCCATTAATGCAAGAAGATAGGTGTTAAAGAGATGGACTGCGTCATTGATGTCATGCAATTTCATAATATCTGTCCAAGGAACTGACTGTAAATGAGATAGAAAGTTTTGGAGGTAATACATTGTAATGGTCTATAATATATGGTCGTTATTTGTAATTTCGGTTTTCTAAATAGGAACTCGCTGACAAGCCTGATTAGTTTGCTCATATCATATCAGTTTGACATTAAGAACCGGAGCGTCAGTACACACAACATCAATTAGAGATTGACTGTGCCATCTCCTGCATCATCTAGCTATGCTGAAATACTTATTTATATTTATTTACCCTTTATTGCATACCATTAAAAAGTAATTACAAAAAAGTTTTATACGATTTTGTTAAAAAATTGGCAGTCTTATCGCTAGCAAGCGATTTCTCCCAGACAACCAGGAACAATTTATAACGACAATTTATAAATAACAACTGTTCCCGACCATGTAACACGCAGGACCGACGCCTTTTGCACATTTCTTATTAACCCATTATTTGTTAATATTAAGTTTCAATGATTGAGTTCAGAATTATGATGACAAAAGTATGTTCCAAATATTTAGATCCGATGCTAGGACGCAAATTAAAAAAATCCATCAACTCATAAATAAAACACGCAATTTATTGGTTCATTTAACTCTGTGTTTTCATTAATTTCTAATTAACGCTTTTTTAGGAAATTTAAAAGCCTCATTGTCACTTACTATCGGATGGGTTCGAGGTCAGATGCGGGTTTTGTCAATGATAAAAAGTCGTAGGTTACACTCATCTTGTGTCATCAGTTCACATAGAGGATTACCTAAGCCCATTGCACAAAACAATAGGTATAGACGTCTATCCGGAAAGAGAGATGCGATTGATTTCTATTGGAGTTAAAAAATAAATGTTAATTGCATTATGACGCCAATTCACCAATTATGAAAACGAAATATTGTTTTCTGAAACTGTATTTTCTTAACATTCTTAGATAAATATAATTTAACATTTGAAAAGTAGGTAAGTGAAATAATGACGGTTACTAAAGAATAAAAAGAAAAAAAAAACTAGTCCAGTTTTTTAGAAGCTACCGAAAATTCTAAAGAAACTTAATTAGGAGGTTAAAAGTCAGACTATTTACGTATCTAATAAAGGTTACGAAATCGATATTGAAACGATTTTCAACTTTTGAATTTTATTCACCTACCTACTTAATAAGTATTTGCATTAGCAGTGAATTTGTTTGTTGCTTTTTATGTATTTCTCTAATGTTTAAATGACCTCCTCGAATTGACATTCAACTGAACATGTATCTAATAAATTACACTAAACTAAGTTAACCATTTCTCTAAGTTTTGACATAATATCAGGCCTGGCTCACTCCGCGCGGTACATCCGTTATTTACCTACAGCGAAGCGCTCCGCCGGCGCAACTCGAATGGGTCGTGTATCACGCGCGCGCCCATCGGGACGTTGTAGATACCTACCTACCTAATAGCACTCACAGTAATTCTATGATCGAGGTCGCAAATAGTATTTAAAAATGGACATAAAAAGAAACAAATATTCAATTAGATTATGTTTGGATTTGATTATGTTCAATTTAGCAAACAAAACATATGTAGTATTACTAATTATTCGTCGTCACTTTTTTTTCATTTTGTACTGTAAGTAAGTTTAAACAATATTTTTTACAAAGGTAGAATAACAGTAATACCTACATCGGTAGATGCTTAATTACAAATAAGGAGATTAATTATTCTTCACTAGGCAGCAACCCTAACAGCGTAAGAAAAGATAAGAGGCATGCGATAGAAAGAGACAAAACTTCTAGGTATATAAATTTGCAGGTACGTAATGCTGTGCGAGCTGAATTCCACCGTATCGCGTCGTAGCAAGACTCGAATTTATTTAGATCTTCTTGCGGAGTAATTCTTCTGTACCAACTATTACTTATTCTGTGATAATATTGAGCCTGGTGGTATAGATTTAGATTCTTATTCATATGATTAGGTATAAAGGAAACTGCATAAATACTAGGAAAAAAAGGGAAACAAAAGCTATTTGTAAATTGTGCTTTATGCTATAGGTACAATAACATAGGAAAAGCTTCTTTCACTACCTACCCAGAAATATATTAAAATAATATTTGTTGACAGACTGCATTAGGGGTGGTCGTAGTTAGAACGTTTTACTTCCACTAAATATCACTTGAATATCCGAATTATTTTTACGAAACGAATTACAGGCATTAGGGCCATTCTAATCCGACCTTACACCTACGATATTAATGTAGATCCCTTTTCTTGATTGACGTTGACATGGGTTGCAGAACCAAGTGTAAATAAATAATCATTTAATCCTACGTTCGGTGAGCAAAAAACAAATGGATTTTTTGTGCTTTATAAGAAAAATTTATTTTATACAGAAGTATTGATAGGTACCCTTACAATTAAACCTACCATTGCCACTACGATGAAAAACACATGGATAAATCAATGTTCCAAC
The DNA here is from genome assembly GCA_944452665.1 of Stenoptilia bipunctidactyla. NCBI lineage: Eukaryota > Metazoa > Arthropoda > Insecta > Lepidoptera > Pterophoridae > Stenoptilia > Stenoptilia bipunctidactyla. The sequence goes on from OX101729.1 coordinate 19,648,691, forward strand.
ATTCACACCACATTATCTAGCCCATATTAAGTTTCATAAAGGACTTGTGTGTCGTGTATTCATATAATTATAATTACATTAAGTTTAATACGTAATTTAACATATGTATAAACATCCTTATATCTGTGTTCAGCACACAAATATCCACCCCTTCCGGAATTTGAACTCAAGGACCTCTGGCATAGAAGGGAATGTGTTTAACGATTCACCTGAAGGACATTTTAATTCTAATGTAATTTTTTAAGAATTTACATGTTGTTTGATAACTTTTCTGTTCTTTACAGACTCGAGAAAAATCGAGAAACAAAAGATGAACGTTTCGATAATTTACAAAAAGAAATCATGAAGAGGAAAGCCATGCTTCACGAAATCGAGGCGACCTTGCCGAAACAAAACAGCCTGTACCTGCGAATAATACTAGGAAACGTTAATGTTTCTATTTTAAACAAAAATGACAAGTAAGTTGGTCATTATTTTAAGCGAAAAAAAGCGTAGTAGGTACGTATGCTCTGCTTTGAAAAGTATGAAAACTGCACCGTGTTCACAATTCACATAAAACTATGATTGCGCCTTCATGGCACGGTGAGTGAAAGCCCGAGAACTTGTGGGTTATTACCCCGCTGCATGATATTTTTTATAAGATTTACAGATGTTTTTCATGTTTCTTACATTTAGGATTTATTATTTAATCAAACATCTAAGCACATTTTCACATTAGGTAAGCATTACAGGCCTTTCCACCTATTACAATGTCATAGCCTTGACGAGCCTGTTTGTGCTATTTCGCTTCTGTGAAACTACTGTATATTACTAAACAGATATTAGTAAACAGGAACAACAGGTCAATCAGGAGGCACTTCGCCATGGCTACCTAATCACTGGAATTGTCTATTATCGTAAATAAACTATTACTGGGTTTGAAATAAAAAAATGACAAACGCGGGTTTAGTCATTTATAAAAAAAAAAAAAGAAATAACATAAGCTGACTTAGTTTTTTTAAGTGATACAAAACAAAAGTACCGACCTATCGCTGAGGCGTGGAAAGATTTCCCGACTAACTTATCCAGACTAAAGATGATTTCTTGGGTTATCAAATGTTCAAGTATGTGTTACGATCGGAAATATCGTAAACAAACACATACGTATTAATTAGAACGGGCGTCAAGGTTGCGTATCTATTCCTGATTTCGAGAGCTACATACGATTGATTTGCGTAAGTGAGACAGAAGAAGAGAAAAATATTGAGATATTGAATATTAAAGTTCACTTTCATTAATTAACATGTGGTAAATTGTAGATATTTATATGAAAACTGACAGATCAGTTACTCAATTGATTAAATTGTTAAATTGTTGACGTGGTCATTAACCTATTGGTTGTATACTAAATAGTTTTTATTCTGTTTTCAGATTCAAATACAAAGACGAGTATGAGAAGTTTAAATTAATTTTAAGTGCAATAGCATTCGTTTTAGCTGCTGGAAATATCTACTTCGACTTTAGGTAAGTGATTTACAATTTGAGTAGCGTAGAGCCCCCAGGATCGCAAATTTTGCTTAATTTTGTAAGGAAGTTTATTAAAAGTGGACAACTCGTTCTAAAACAACATCCCAAAGCATTTCATGGTGAAAAATGCAAGTTCACAAAGTCTCATACGCGACTATTTACGCTTTAGGTATCTCTAAATTAAACAAATTTCTAAAATAAAAAATGAATTAAACTGAAAAGAAATTTGTATCACTTTATTTGCGTAGAGTTTTTAAGTTTTGCTAATTGTTTTGAATAAATAAATAAATGAATTTTTTACCGGAGTTCAGCGCGTATTTTACTGACCCCGTGGTAGTGAGTGATTATAATTACTCGCGATAAAATTCGGTTATAATGCTTTCTTGAAAATTTAAGTTCCTTTTTGGTACGGTTCACGAAGGTCTGAAACGAACTCCCTATATCTGTTTTTCCTGACCGTTAATAGTCCAGGTACTTTTAAGCGTCGAGTGAATAGGTTTCTCAGGGATGGATGTGTGTGTACTTCTTAATCTTAATATTGTCTTAAGTTTTCACGATTCATAATTTAAATAAAACTACTTTTTAACCGGATTAATCGCGTATAATTTATATTTTACATTTTAACTCGATGATTCGGTGCGTTCTCGCAGACCCCGTGGTCACGAGCCCGTCGAGTTAAAATGTAAAAGATTAATCCGGTTAAAAAGTAGTTTTATTTACCTTAGTCTTTATGATCACTTTCAACCAGGTGGCATGGAACACAAACGTTTAGTTGGAATTTAATCGGGCGACCATAAAATCTAATAAATAGGGTTAATAAAGTAGGGCCATATTAAGAAGTCACTTTTGACGTTTCCTTATATCAGCCAAATAAAGTTCATTTTTGGTTGTGTTTTAAGAAAATGTATGAGATTGACATCTGTCAAAAGTGACCTATTATCTTGTCCCTACTTTAGTAGTAAAATACTAAGTGGGCGAAAGACTGTGGGCGACAACAAATATTAAAATCGGCGACTCTAGGGTTTATGGCGCTTCGCTGGCCGCTGCCGCGGCACTCTCGCTCCGCTCGTCGTCGCACCTAACCAACCTACTCGTTTTTTTTGTGGTTTCGCTCAGTTACTAATTCGATCGCACTATTAATATTTCATACTGTTCATTTGTATATTTTACGCTCGTTTTATTATTTCCCTATAATTATATGCATATAGTATTTAAATTAAGTATAAATTTGGGCGTTTTTGGCGTTGGGGTAAACCTATCTGCCTCAGACGCCAGTGGTTGCGGGTTCGATCCCCGCACGGAACCAGAAAAAAAAAAAATGTTCCGTGTCTGGGTGTTTATCTATTTATGTATTTATATTCTAGGTTCCCCCCTAGTTCGCTATATGGTATCCCATAACACAAGCTATGCTTACTTTGGGGCCATGTAGTTGGTGTGATTGTCTGGGGATTTTATTTATATTTATTAAATTTGATTACAGGCCTCTACAACTGATCCTTCTATTCCTTCTTGTCTGGTACTACTGCACGCTCACGATTCGGGAGAGTATCCTCAAAGTCAACGGATCCAGGATCAAGGGCTGGTGGAGGCTCCATCATTTCTTATCCACGGTCGTGGCTGGAGTGCTGTTGATATGGCCGCAGAATGAACCGTGGGAGCAGTTTAGGAATACTTTCATGTGGTTTATAGCGTATATAAGTAAGTATATTCAAAATTGTTGGTTGTTTACACAGCGCCATCTAGCCCTATAGTAAGCACATATTTTCTTATATACTACGCAACGAATTTGAAAATTGTTCTTAAGTACGTGCATAAAGCACCCAAGCAAAGATGTTTATGCACACAAATATTATTATTGTGCGGGGATCGAACCCGCAAACACCGGGGTGTTAAATTAACACCGCAAAATCTGCGGTGTAAATATGAATTTGTAAAAAATGAGTGAGCTATTTAAAATAAGATAACTTTCTTCCGTTCGCCCTAAACAATCGCCATGTATTAGGTATATGATTGTCAAGGCTGATACATGCGTCACATTATCCAATTTATTACGTTGATACAACGTCTTGGCTCGCACGGATGATAATACGAAACAATTTAAACCTCAGAACATACAGAGTATGATTGTAAATAAATATTGAGTCAGGGTCACTAGGACTTCGACATTTCGACGACTTGGATTTTAATGACTTTTGAAACTGTTGCTACTCGGAATTAAAGCTTAAGAATAAATATTGGAAAGTCCGTTATTTCCATCTTGTTGCATTCAGTCATAATAAATAAGCTTTGGCTGTCTTTATAATGAAATAGTGGAAACATGAAATAAATTATTATATCTGATATTTGATCCCCACCGATGCTTAAACCCAGGACCTCTGACGTAGGTCTAGTTTTCCTAACAGGTATAGTCCTGGTTATTTTAAGCGTCGAGTGAAATGGTTTAGTTGATGGACGTGTTCCACCTTAGTCTTCATCTTCCCTTACCATCAGGTGGCATGGAAGATAAACTTCCCATCCTTAATTAAAAAAAAAGGCAATGTATTTACCGCTACACCAACATTCCTACACTATGACAATATCACCATTTATCGTCGGAGATATTCTATTAATTTTTGACGGCTGCACTCACTCCTGATGAAGGACTCCCTATGAGCTGGAAACTAGTCGGACTCCAACAATTAGTAGCGATTATAAATAATTGATATATAGTACATTACTGCAGCGGCCGGCAAGAGAGGCATTGATGGACGAACGTGTGAATGTGGGCCGAGGCGAAGCCGAGCCACACATACGTAAGTCCATCAATGCCTAGTTGCGGTATAGTACTTGTGTAGTACTTTTCTCAAATGATGCGCGGAAATTAAACTAAATAATTTCATCACACTCATTGTCTGCACTTGAACTCATTTTGTCAAATACATAAGTATTTAAAACCAATGACGTAGTTGGTTGACGAACAACTAATAACAATAGTTTTTTACACGCCAAAGTATTTTTTTTTCTATTTGCAAGCCATTTCAAAATTTCCTTGGTCGCCATGTTGAGGAGTAGAAGATCGTTCCATTTTTAAATTACACGACAAATATGAATTTACATTTAGCCGCTAAACACGATAGATATGGATTTTCATACAACTATTGCCGGCCGCTGCTTGACCAGTACAGCAAGTTCGATTTATCTCGAAGAAGGTTGTCAAAATAATGCTCCAATTTCCAAGCATGTTTGAGAAAAATAAGTTTTCTTGTCTTTCTTGTTTAAATACTCTGATCCCAGTTTGTCATGTTCGTGTTGTGCATCCAGACTTCAATGCACCTACTATGTCAGCAACTATTAGCTGTCTTATGTTTGTTTTTTTTTTCATGTTATGGTCAATTTGTACTTACCAATTTGTATTAATTCTTATAATTTCTGACTGTAAAAGAGCGCCGAGAGGTGTTTTCCGCCGACTTTTTTGTCTCTTGGTCTATTGTAATATCTTACTATCAACAACTAATTTAAGCCGAAGTATATGTTGACGCCATTAGGTGCTCTGTAAGACCCTATGATGAATAAAACTTCTTTGATAATAAATAATAATAATAATAAAATAATATTTATGTGCCAGAAAATAGATACAAAAACAGACGAAAATGCAAAACAGACAAGTTAAATCAAGGTTTACGGACTTATTCTAAAAGAGCTTTAAAAATAATAATATTATGTTCTCTTATAAATCTACTACATCATGATAGCTATACGGAAGCGAAGCCATAACATCTTTAAAGCGATTGCTAAACCAGTTTTGCAATTAGATTTTTCAATATTTTATTGCTTACAATTGAATTTTTTGAATTTATCTCTTTCCAGGTGTAGTCCAGTACATGCAATTCAGGTATCAAAGTGGCGTTCTGTATAGGCTCAAAGCCCTCGGCGCTCGACATAACATGGATATCACTATAGAAGGATTTCACTCATGGATGTGGCGAGGACTGTCATATCTACTACCATTCTTGTTCGGTGGATATGTGTTTCAGCTGTACATATCCTATGTCCTGTACAATTTGAGCTACCATCCCGAAGCGTCATGGCAGGTATGTGATCAGTTTTATAATAAATTTAGTTTATGTTACCAAAAGTATGGGTAAATAAATAAATATTACGAACACCCACACCATATTACCTAGCCCCAATTATAGTTTCTTAAAGAACTTGTGCTTTGGATACAAAATAACGGATAAAAAAAGAAACATATAAAAATCCATGGATGTTTGTTTAGTTTGAAGAATTATTTTACAGATATTTGAAGATACAAGGTTATAAGCGTAGGGTACTTGTATCCCGAATTTATTTTTCAATTTCACGTGAGTAGAGTCACAGTTGCGAAGAACTAGTATTTTATTAGTTTTGTTTGTTAGTTATTAATAAAAACTTGGGTATAAGAAGTAAAGTATATTGTGTTGTGAATCAGTTGTTTTATCTCTTAATCAAAATTTTAATATATTACCGGGAAAATGCAGCGATAAAACCTTGGCTCATTGATAGTGAAAATTATTATCTAAACAACGTTTTTTTTCACTTTCGATTGAAAATAAGATCTTATAATTTTTTCAGCATTCTCATCGTTACAATTTTACTAATTATTTCAAAGATGATTCGTATCATTTTAGTTTAACTAGATAAAGTAACATGTAAAGAATTATTTGATGGGGTGGATTTCATTATTTTTGGTTTATTAAAAACTTCTCATCCTGTTTAAAATTGCTATCTATTGATAATGTTATCAGTCAAATTTTGTAGGTTATCAGTTTATTTATCAATTCATAAGTTCTCATGATTTAAAAATAATTTATTGCATTTAAACGTCAGTTACGAACGTAAACCTAAGGTATTTATCGCAGGGCCTATCTTTATAACTCGTTGTTTTTATTTGATAGTAACTCTACATGTCATAGAGCTTTAGATTCCAGCGAAATGTTTGATACTTATGTAACTGGAATTTTATTTTTGTTTCAATTATTTATGGTGTATTGGTAATAAAAATATAATAAAATTCCCGAGTGTGAATCCTAGGAGAGGGGGATACTCGTGAGAAACTCAAATGTTTTCTCTTAATTTATTGATGTTCTTATATTTTGTTTATCCGTTTTCTCGTATCGATTACCCAAGTTCCTATTTAATCACGACTTAAGTAAGATTATGCGGTGTAAATATTATATTTATTTAATACTTAACTGATTTATATAATATTGCAAACCTTTGAACGTATCTAAAAATGCCCTTTGTTACAACAAGCACAATTTACATTAAATTAAATATTTTTAACAGGATTTTATGACGTTATAATTATTTGGCATTTTAAGTCGCCTTTATATCTTCACAGACTCCGTGACAAATCCGATTAAAATATTTTAGTTAATATTATAAATCGTGTGAACTCAAGACAATGTTAACATAATTCATGCTCTATACCCGTATAAATAAGGTATAATACATAAAATTTCCCCACAATAACCTCGGCAACAGGTTGCGGCATTAAGCCTATCGTTCCTGCTTCTCGGCATTGGAAACACTGCGACCACACTGATAGTGATACCGCAGAAACTCAGCGAACAGGTACTATACGACTGAAGACCATAGAAACAATAGAACGAGCAACCCCCGACTTGTGATGTAGACTAGTGCGAAATTAGATGAATGTGACTTTTGGTTCTTTTTTTAAATATGTTCCCGGTGAAAACAGATTGAGGATCAACTAGTTTTGCTTGAATTGTGAAGATAACTTTAAAATAATGTTTTCGAGCAATCGTCTTTTAAATAAATAGAAAATGCAGAGATGTCAATTTTCTTTTATATTCGGGTTTTAAACCCAATATAACCTATTAACATTGCTAAAATTAAATAAATATTATGAAGTATTATATTTAGTGTATAATTGTAACTTGAGAACGGGAGAAAAAAAGTAGTACTAGTATATTTTATACTAAAAAATTTTTTTTTTACACCTATGACTATTAAATTAATTATGATTATGAATATACTATAAATTTAATTATAGAGTATCCTTTTGTATTAATAGACTCGAATCTCAATATACTTGAATATTGATTTAACAAGATTAATGCATTGAATAATATTTGTCATTAATCATTTGTTCGTTAACATTACTCTCTAAGTCAATTCTATTTAAAAAAAAACATGTTAGTCTAAATAAATAAGTATTGTTTTATTTGTGCAAAACTGGTTTAGTCTGAAATACTGTTTGGCCGGTAATATTTTGTTAACCTGTAGCATAAGAGTTATAAAGGCCAGTTTACTTTAGAAATTTGTTTAAAAAGTAGAAGAATGTTTCTCTTCTAAAATTTCAGTTTCTTTTCAGACAAAGGCCTAAAGTAAATCGTCCATTGTATATTTATTGTCAAAATGAAATCAGAGGATTTAGAACTGAAAGTTAAACAGTGAAGTAATATTATGTAAAATTAATTTCAGTAATATTGTTCCAAAGTAGTATTTAATAGTAGACAATAAGTGAGCTCAAGAATGCTCCAGGAAAGTTCATTTTTGTTGCTCTAAACTTATATGACAATTTTTGGAGCAACAAAAGTGAACTTGAATAGTGAATGAAAATGAATGTGTGTAACCCATTGCTTCGTTTAGTTTAAATTTATTTATTTTAATGCAAAGCCTTACATGGTCTCATTAAACGACTATCGGACTTAATCTCCTTATGCAGGGTGGAATTTTTGAATGCCCCTGGAGGGAAAATAGGTACTCTAAATAATAGAGATAGCAAATTTTACTACAAAGAAACATTCCTTTATTTTGGAAAGGAAATAAAACAGCATTCTAAAGATTTTTCGGAAATTTGCTTGCTTGTACTTTCCCTCCAGGGGCATTCAAAAATTCCACCTTGTATATGTTAAAACTTAGTTAAAGTATGCAGGTAATACGCACAAGTTTAATTATTTAATATGTTACTTAAAAATCGGCATTCATGGTTGCAAAGTAATTGTTTTTAGTGCAATCAAGCGTGCCGATACAAGCACGTTTATTAAAGTCACCTATATAACATTCTCAAGTATAAGTGTCATAGTTGTATTAGTCTTTTTCACTTTACACCTATGTAAATACATTTGTCGTAAAATTATATTTCCAGACTTATTTGCTCTTTCCAATTATATGAACTAATATTTTTTGTTACTATTCTCAAACATGCATCCGCCGAAACACCTAATTGATCTTGTCCACTCTTTCAAACGCGATGATGAGTTAATTATTTTTTCATAATGTTGACTTTATTATTGATTGAAATAGATTATAAACTTGTGTATGTACTATTTCAACATATTCACTCGTTATGTACGAATCAAGATGTGTCAATGAGCTCTTAATTAGTTATTTTGAACTGAGGAATTAGTAAATTCTGCAGTTAGGTAAAATTTTAGGCTATGAAGTGTGTAATTTAATTAGTAACGAGCATATAAGTCTGGTGCAGTATAATATATTTGATCTAAAAATCAATGTAAATTCTTTATTAACAGAAGGAGAACTCTAAGAATCTTTAATTCGAATAGCATGTTAATTTAATTTATTTATTGTTGTATGTGGACCAAGGTTGTTTTAATAGCAAATGTGAAGTATTTAGATAAAATTTGGCTGCTCTTAAAATGCTTAGCTTTCAATGGTGTGACTTTTATTTGGATTTTTTTAAATGATTTTCGGAATGATTCTGCGGTGAAATACTATATTATATGATTTTAAATATCTTAAATACATAATGGAGCTAAATTACTTACTCATATCTTTTAAATAATCGAATAACAGTGAAAAATCCAATTATATGTAAATGAACAAAATCCAATCTTGTATCTCGCCTTTAAATCTCGTTTTATTCATATTTATGCTGGTATTTAGGTATTTGAAAACCAAAAAACTTCAAATCGACTATTGCAATACATTAGTCGCTTCATTGATGTGTCTTTTAATTTACCTATTTACATTTATTTTATTAGATCTTTGAAATGTGAATATTCACTGGGTTACCTATGTACCATATAGTCAATAAGATAACATGCAGTAATCTCATTAAATATGTCAATTATATACATGCATAACATTTACCACTTACTTAGATCTTCTACCATCAAAATTCTGATATTTTTTCCGACCATCATTTCCGAGCAAGAATAATAACGAATATTATTTTGCATATATTTTGTATGGTTGAGTAGACATAGCGAGAAACGCTAGATCGAGTAGGTTTGCATTTATACAATAGCATTTTAAAATAATACTAAATGGGAAAGTAGACTAGTCATTTCATACTTAAGTATAACATCTGTCAACGATATATTTTGGGAAATTATCTCCAAAGTTTATGATAATATATATTATGTTAATAACGCAAAATGGTCAATATGTATATGTAAGAACTCGTAGGATGTTTGATTTATGTACCAATTCCAAAGTAACAAAATGATTTTGTTTATAGCATTTTATGTACTTAACGATTTATGCGATGTATATTTTTTTACAATTTATACTCTTTTTGTAGGTGTTTTTAATTTATTTTTGCTTTTTCTTATATTTAATAAATTGTTTTGCAGATGCACATTAAGTTTTTGCTTTTTAATTTACTTTTGCGAAATTTAACAGGTGCCAAGCTTGGCAGCTCTGTTTCTTGTGTTGCACAGTTGCAATATATATACGCTTGTGCAGACTATACAGAAGAAAAACAAAGGAGGTCTGAAACTGAAATACAGACTTCGAGCTATAAGCCACCTGCTTGCCAACGAACTAGCAATCTTGGTACGTGCACATAAATGTATCGCCGAATTTCCGTATCGTCTCGCTATAAGTCCTTACGTTTTAAAGGAACTGATCTCTACTTCGCTAGTACCTGGAAAGGGTTAAAAGTACAAGCTATGAATATTTTATAGTGCCGATTTAAAATGCCACGTTGAAAATAGTTTGCCGTTCGACACGAATGACCGTCGTGCTGAGCTATACTTGAGCCATTGGAAACGTGTGAAATAAGTCATAATTCATTCTTTTATCCTTTTACACTATTACACATAACTAAGGGCACGTTGAAGGACAAGCGGGGCGTCTTGCGGTTTTACTACATCGCCGGCTTTACTATGGAACTATCCGCTGGTTTAAAGTGAAGCCGGCGATGTAACGATGTAAGCCCCGCGCGACGCGCCGCCTGTACTTAAACGTGTAAATAGGTGTGAAAGAAAAATCCAATAAAATGTTTTTCAACACACTTGCTCGTAAAGTGAGCCTTATTCTATTGAATTTAGAACTATAAACTGGGCTATAAGTCACGTGTGCATAATATATTATACACTAGTGCATAATATAATGAATCCTACAAAGTTGAATTGTACCTTAGTGCAAATTACATGCGAGTAAACAGAGCATATTTTATTGATCCGGGTTATACATTAAATATTTTCAGAAACAACAAATAATAATGTAGAATATAAGTTTGTTAACTGTACCTTCAACAACTGCTTCAAATAAATTTTATGACCACGTATTTCTGTCTTTTACTCACAAGTGTGTTGAAAAACGTCGTATGTAACTCGTGAGCGTTGCTAATTACAGTCTCGGCTCATTATTAAGCCCTCGCCTGTGGCTCGGGCTCAAATCACAGCCTCGACTGTAATTAGCAACTTAGCTCACTTGTTACATAATATACTATTATGAACGCACGTTTGTAGTGGCTTAGGTGTAAGCTTATTTGTAGGTCGCGCGAAATAAATCATCACAGCGTACTGGCATTAGAGGTCAGTGGTTGTAGTTCATAAAATAATACACTTACCTTGTGACATATGTTATTTAATTTAATAGTCCTTTTTCTCTAATTCCAATATCAAAAAAATATATATAAATAACCATTTGAAGTAAGGATTTTAAAACAGCGTGTGACAATTTTCCCAGGGCACTTGATATGTTTTATGAACTAAACAGCTTACACAGTCCTGGGCCAGTGCTAAATCTTAAATGTCCGTCAAAAATATGTGGTGTTTGTTAGCGTCAGTTTTTTAAATACATTAGATAGATTTTTAAGGTACTATACAATTGTTTATTGTGAGACCTAGTCACCTCAGCTCCACAAGGTACTTAACTATTCCGAATTTAACAAAGTGCACCGTTATAAAAGATAGGTAAATAATAATAGATTTTCATATGAATTCCTCCCGGAGATTTGTGGTGTGGTGGTGCTGGCAGATCAACCAAAACCTATATTTAACAGGTGGGTTACAGTAAGTACTCATTTATGTAACAAAATGGTTCTGGGAGGGTTTGTGTTTCATATTGGAAGGTTTTGCGAGCCAGACAATTTGTCACGGTAACGGAAAGGGGATATGAGTATTAATCCTAACAAGTTTTGAGTACCTTACTAACTCATTAAAAGTAATAAATCATGTAATGATAATGTATATAGTAATGATAATGTTTGCTTAGTTTAGTCTGTAATAAAACGATTAACTGTAGTTCAACAAGGTTAAATGGTACCTAATTTTGTTAGTTTAGATCGAATAGAATAACGAAACAGATTTGGTATTTTTGAGCGTAGATTAACTTAACGTTCCACCAAATTAATATAAACTTGACAATACATAATTTAAAAACAGCGCCAAGACACTCTTAACTGCGAGACACAACATCAAAGTTCTTTTATTTAAGGCTTACGTACTAGCATAGGTACTTAAATAAAGTGCTCATTATTAAAACATCGTACAGTATTACACGGTGCAATTATTAATGGTTTTAAAACCTCGGCATGTTAGTTTGTGATTAGGTAGGTATATGATTTTTATTTTTAGCATAGGTTTTCCATGTCCACTTCGTTGTATTTCTAGTTTAGGCTTTTATATCTCAGCTAGATATGTAGTCGCTGTGTACTATTCTAAAAGATTTTTGGTTAACTCTCAGGGATATAGAAGAAGACACTTCGAAGTTTGAGCTCTGCCCTGTCGAGGGGGCGTCAACTCCTTTATCTGCACACTTGAGATGGCTTTCTTAAATCGGACTAGCGTTATCGCTAATAACTCCAAACGTTGCACAAAAAATATTCAGGAAGAGTATGTTAACCGGGTTTATTCATTCTTGATACTTTTTTATCAATGAATTTTAAAAAGCTCATTGTTTAATCATGGATGCTTTAATTCATTGGCTATATCTTTTTTTACCTCTTCGTCAGCCAGGGGAGAGACTTATAGCCCTGCAGTGGGCTTATTACAGAAAGTTGTGATTATGATGACCTTTTTTAATTTGTATGGTTCAAGGGAAACAATGAGTTTCGTTTCTAAATACATTCCATTCTTATCGACTTTTTGAAATATTTAGCTAGGTATTTCGAAATTTCCTGTTTTTAATCACTCTCATATAGTCGAAAAATAAAAAGAATGTAGACAGTCCATAAAAGGCACCGAAAAATTTTTTTTTACAAAACACGTCTTTACACTTCAATAAAAAACAATTTTAACTTAGAGTGATAACTTATGCGCTATTTTTATTATTAACAAACTTAACTCAAGAGTATTTTTTACAGAGCAAGTCATTTTTGTAAGATTATTTTTCTTTTTTTTTATCAATCCTTCTATCACAGGTAGAGCGTAGTAACATTTTGGTAGTGGGAGTGGCTTGTTGTTTGTGATTGTGTTTTAATAGTCGTAATTGCATAAAAACCGTCGGTTTGCACTAAAAAAACTAACAAGGAAACATTTTAAGTTTTTTTTTGTATGATCCCATGTAAAATACCAATAAAAATATTATTAACAATGTAGTTTATATAATAGTATGTATCTAACAATCGTTTTTTTAGTGCAAACTCACGGTGCGTAAAACACAGCATTTAATTTTTCGGCATATAGCGTACTCTACAAATATGGAGACATTATGCCCGTAGAATAATAGCTTGCTTAACCGTTTTTAATTTACTATACAGCTGTCAAAATAATACGAGCCTAAATGTTACCAAATGTTGTGGATGCGTACGCATGTAACATGTAGTACCTACCTATAATTAAATAAATAATATTAACAGTTTATACAAAATTTGTGCAACATAATAAAGTACAATCCCCTGCCATATAGCACAAATGCCATAACTTGCAGGAGAGCGTCAAATTATTAAATTTTATTTTGATTGTTGGTACCACAAAGCAGATACATAGTAGAGCTGCTGTAAGCAAAGTTGCACAGCTTCAAATTGGGTTGTCCTGACGTCACAGCCTTTAGTTCAAGCTATTCCTCGCTAGAGGCACTCGCGTCAGTTCGTCGCTGACTTCTGTGAAGTATGTACACGCGTAGATATTTAAAAAAAATTAAATCCTCCATTGTTTCTCGATGTAAAATTTAGTTTTCTATACTTTTATAAAGGAATCACATTGACAATCCAAATAAAATTAACTTACCACGATGATAATTTCATTCATAATTATTTTTTACAAATTGTATTGTTTTCCAATTATTTGTGTCCAAAATTCCAGATTGTTATTTGTTGCCTAGGTGATTTTTATGCCGCGAAAAAACGTTGCACTATCTAGCGTCAAGTAGAAATACTTTTATTTCGCGGTTTTTTCTGACAGATTTGGAACGTATGAAATTTCGTTAAAAAACTAGAGCCACCTAGTAAAGTATAGCTGAACTTTTTTGTATATCATGTGAATATTTTAACCAAAGATTTAAATCCATAGATAGGCCCGTACGTGTCTTAAGGTTGTCATTTTTACTCATTAAAGCACGACGCGTATACGTCAACAAACGTCATAGAATAAGATCAGATGTAACTCACGCTAGAAACACGCCTAAACAGTTATAAAGGATTACAGAGTAATAAAAATAAAGATAAATATTTATAAATCGTTTATTTATCAAAACATACCTACAAAGCACCTACTTATGAATTTTTGGCGTTCTGCTGTTTGTGTTTGTTTATGTAAATAATGAAGTCTTACATTTTTATAATTATCAATTATTACCTTTATTATTTAAACTCTATGATTAAAAGTCGCGGGCTGTTCTTGGGAATATGTATGTAATGTGTCGAATATATTACTTTGTAAAATAGACTCTAGCATTATGTCAATTCATAGAATTTAGTTTGCTTTCGCTATCAAATTGTATTTTTTTTATATGGAATCGTATGAATTTTTCGGATTTAAGACAGAAATCAAACAAATCGCAAGCAGGAACGACTAACCCACCCATATTTTTATAGAGATTAATTTATGAAATTCTAGCCTTTGGGTAGACATGAGTGCGACAATACATGTACCTAACGCATTTTAGTTTTTAAGCTATTGCATAGCTTCTATCGCGGGCCTTGAGCGTGGGGACCGAATCCAGAAATTCCGTAACGAAAAAAACCCAACACCCCCCACTCCGACCGGCACAGCGGTGATACTTTGATTTCATAATTTTACATGCGGGCTTTAATAAACAATCAGCGCCATCTACTAGGAACTTGTGGAACTTCATATTAGATCAAACATTACTGCATTAATAAAATAAATAAATAATTATAATTGCATAAGTTGATAAAAAATGCTATGCAATAGCTTTACCGCGGCAGTCTCCGAGTGCCACACGTCTTTTTTTATTATTTTTTTTGCTACCCAACCTGATATACCGGGTGACTATTGGGTTACTTTTGAAATTCAAGATGTTTGAGATCATAAAAAAATAGTTTAAGATCATACATGAAGAGAAAAAATATAATAAAAAATAAATATTAATTATTTACTGAGTAAACTTAACCGAAAATTAAAGAATTCATTACGCAACGCATTGTTAAACTCGCATTTGCAGCGGTCCGCGTGCCAGGTCACGTGCCGCGATTGACTCAGACGTAAGTCAAGTATATAGTAACAAAGCTTTATTTATTTATAGGCAATGTTAGTGAAAAATTAAGTGCCCAGTATACAGGGTGACTGGTGACATATTTTGGATATTCAAGGAGAGCACTCTGTACTTGATTCTGAGCATAATAATTATGCAAATTAAGTACCTACTACTTAATTTTTCAGCAGAATTTCCTATAAATAAATAAAAAGTTTTACTAATTCGAGGACCGTTCGTGGAGCCGTCTATGCCTAACTACCTAAACTGTGTTGATAATGCCGTGCGTACGTCTGTACCAGTGTTTTATGCGTTGCGTAATGAATTCTATAACTTTCGGTTAAGTTTACTCATTAAATAATTAAAATTTATTTTTTATTTAATTTTTTCTCTTTGAGTATGACCCCAAACTATCACTCTCCTCGAATTCCGAAAGTGTACCCAACAGTCACTCTGTATATCCTACGAATTGCTTGGAAATTTCAGTGTATTATTTGTATCTAAAATGTTCGATATAAATTTGCAGTTTACATCGTATTGGGTTGATATTGATATAGTGTTAGAAATATCTTTCCCGCGAATATTAGTAGATTCATTGATATTTTTTGATGGTCTACAACAATTAAGAATAAGAAAATTGTTACTGAAAACCGTTGTGATAAAAAATATGTGAATAGAAGAATAACCCAATATATTTTTCTATTTCCATAAAATAGTCAAAAAATACGACAGCTTTGTAAAGAAAAATAAAAACTTCACTGGTTTTCTAATATGATTTTAATAGGTTACATTAAGTATTGAGTTGATCTTCTATTTACTATCTGATAACTTATTCTTTGTCAGCCGAGCGCTTCCTTGCCCGACAATGTATTAAATAATATTATTAAATACTAACGCATGAAAAGTAACACCTTTATCCTTGTTTGTATTGCGACTTGTATTTTTACACCCCCGAAATGAACAAGACAGCATAATTAAGTCTTTATGTAAATATTTTAAACAAAATAATCTATGTGAACGTGCACGACAAGCGCTCATTTGAGACTGTCACAAGATTTGTGCATGCACCTCTTTCGGTAATGACAATGTTTCGTTAGTTCTTTGTACTGAAAGGGCGCATCTATGGATTTAAATCTTTGGTATCAACACAAATTCAAGTCGATCGCAAGTCAAATCGTGAGTAATCACATCTTACTCTGCGCCTAACAACAAGCCCCGCTATCGACTTTTGCATAGAATCACTACTACCTACTGTACGCTAATTTTGCATTGCTACGTCATAGCGTCGTGGACGAGAGGTTTCATGATACAATCGTCAATCTTGAGTCCTGAGTTCGAACCCCGTCAGAAGCACTTTTTTTTCTTTCTGTTTCTGGAAAGTCTACAACTTAAATATATTATAACATAAAAACAAATTTCAAACAAAAAATCTAAAATGGCCCCAAATCCTAAATGCGGAGCTTGTGGGAAGTACGTCAGTACGTCAACAGGTGTCGCTACATGTATGAAATGCTCAAGCTGCTATCACCGTAGTTGTGTTAACTTACCTGCCGTTAATAATACAGTTAAGGATTGGCTGTGTCCAGTATGCAAATTAAAAATTCCACGTCCATCAAACAACTCTGAGACACCTATAAAAACGTCCGCTACTGAGAATAACTCCGCACACAATTCATCGCAATCGCAATCGCAACCGCAACCGCTAATGGATGACACCAGAGAGTGTATAGATTTACTGATGTCTAACTTTAAAGTATTGAATACTGAACTAAAGGATACTATACAAGATCTTCGCGGTTTTAGAGAGGAACTCGCAAGTTTAAAAGTAAGCATTCATGAATGTAATTTAAAGATTGATGGCATCGATAAAAGACTTACCTTATTAGAAACTACGGGGCACTTATGCGAGAATAATAATCATTTATCTGAATTGCAAAACAATATAGAAAGTCTAAGACATGAAATTAACAATCGCGACCAGGAAATTTTAGCAAATGATATTGAAATTTGTGGGGTTCCAGAACGTTCTGGTGAGAATGTTTACCAAATCATTACAACTTTGGCAATAAAGCTCGGCACCAATATGGATTTAAAAGACGTTATAAGCGCGCGTCGCATTGGTAGTGTACGTCGCAATCAAACTACGGACAACCAGCACCCACGTAATATAGTCGTTAAACTAGCGCGACGCACAACACGTGATGAGTTTTTAAAAAATGCTAGAGTCCGAAGAAATATTACTAACTCTGATATTGAGATCCCGGGAGAATCGAGTAAAATCTATGTAAACGAAAGACTCACGACCACCAACAGAAGGATTTTTCAAAAAACCAGAGAAAAGGCGCGTCTTTCACACTGGAAATACGTTTGGACTCGAGACGGCACAACTTTCGTAAGAAAAGACGATAATCAACCAGCTCATCGGATCCAGAAAGAACAAGATTTAGTTAGTTTTTTTGATAAAAATCTTGTTAGACCACCTATTGATTCTTAAGTATTTAACTGAGAACTTTTTTAAACGTTTCCATAACAATATTGTTTTGGTTGGCATTATAATCGTACAAGTGTATTCTATATATATTTATTTATTTTTTATGGTTTGGGTACAATTATTATATATTTACACACTTTTTATTGATATAATTATTGTTTTTATTTATATTGCATTAGTGTTCAAAACTTTATTATTGTATTATTATTTATTCGTATAAGTATTGTTTTTAATTCCATAATATTTTGTAATATATTGAAAAAATACAGTTTATTACAGCGTAGATTTTCTAATTTAAAAGACCATACTAAATTAGGACACCTGTTTAAAATAAGTTATGATCCTTTGAACACAAATGATTAAAAACAAAAAATTCAAAGTTGGTTTATTAAATCCTGGTTCTTTAGGCAACAATCATGATGAGTTCCTCTTTGCCATGGATTCTCACAGCGTCGACGTCATGGCAATAAATGAAACTTGGTTAAGACCAGGCGAAGAAGGCAGAGCACCTTTACCGGCCGGTTACCAATTGCGGCATATTCCTCGCCCCGCTAATGTTTGTAGAGGCCGCGGTGGAGGAGTTGGCTTTTATTTAAAAAAAGGCGTAAACTTTAAAATATGGCAAGACCCAATTATTAACAATAGTCCTATAGAACAAATGTGGATATTAATCAAAGTAAATAATATTAATATAGCTATAGGCACAGCCTACCGTCCTCCTTGGCAAGACGTTGATACATTCTTAGATACTTTAACTGAGACCATAGTGAGTATACCATCAGATAATTTTTTACTGCTCGGAGATTTTAATATTGACATGCTTCGGCAAAATGAGATAAAGTTTAAAAAATTTAACACATTCCTTAATTGTAACAGTCTTAAACAGTACATTGCCTCTCCTCGAATTCCGAAAGTGTACCCAACAGTCACTCTGTATATCCTACGAATTGCTTGGAAATTTCAGTGTATTATTTGTATCTAAAATGTTCGATATAAATTTGCAGTTTACATCGTATTGGGTTGATATTGATATAGTGTTAGAAATATCTTTCCCGCGAATATTAGTAGATTCATTGATATTTTTTGATGGTCTACAACAATTAAGAATAAGAAAATTGTTACTGAAAACCGTTGTGATAAAAAATATGTGAATAGAAGAATAACCCAATATATTTTTCTATTTCCATAAAATAGTCAAAAAATACGACAGCTTTGTAAAGAAAAATAAAAACTTCACTGGTTTTCTAATATGATTTTAATAGGTTACATTAAGTATTGAGTTGATCTTCTATTTACTATCTGATAACTTATTCTTTGTCAGCCGAGCGCTTCCTTGCCCGACAATGTATTAAATAATATTATTAAATACTAACGCATGAAAAGTAACACCTTTATCCTTGTTTGTATTGCGACTTGTATTTTTACACCCCCGAAATGAACAAGACAGCATAATTAAGTCTTTATGTAAATATTTTAAACAAAATAATCTATGTGAACGTGCACGACAAGCGCTCATTTGAGACTGTCACAAGATTTGTGCATGCACCTCTTTCGGTAATGACAATGTTTCGTTAGTTCTTTGTACTGAAAGGGCGCATCTATGGATTTAAATCTTTGATTTTAACCTTATGTTTCAACCGGTTTTTACTACTCGCTACTAGGTGACTAATGCCATCGCCTGCTTGGCTATGATTGGCCATAACCCACCGCTTACCCCTCCCGCACCCCCCGCGTAGGCTTCACTTGAGTCCATAGAAAAAACTGGATAGGGCAGCCCCTCTATATATTTCCTCCGTGGTTGGTACCTACAATATTTGAAACGGACGCTGTTACGTACATTAATTTGCTAAATATTGAGTGTAAAAATATTGCAAGCGATTGTACGACAGTAATTTCGATATAACTAAGAGGTATTCTTTTACTTGAAAATTAATACAGTCCTAGTGACATGAGAAAACTGTTAATTATTATTAAGACTTAGTTTAGTGCATGTGAACTAACTTTTATCTGTATAAAAAAGTTTTTAAGTACCAGTTTTTGCAATTACAGGATCAAAAATGGAGACAGAAACCTGAAACTAAAGCAGTATAAGATATTGTTGTATTTAAAATATTTATGCGGTTAGCCGTTTAACAAGGAGTTTAATATTACTTATATCAATGTATTCTATATCTAAAATGTAATTAATACTTTATATTTTCATAAAACATGTTTTTTTAAAGGTATAACATTGTTATTTCTATATTATTATAGATGTTTAATAATGCTTATTAGTTTCATTTTCCTTTACACATATTGATTGAAATAAAATATCGAATTCATTAGGAGCTCATCATTTTTATTATAAAAACAAAAAGAAAAGAAAAATATTACACATCCTTGTGCGGTTTCATAAACAAAATTAACACCTGGCAATCCATAGTTTTACACATTTAGTTTAATATTAATTCATACTATTTACAAGAACTCATAAGCTTTCAAATGCATATAGGGTTTTATAATAAACTTATTTACATTTACTTAACCTACTACACCTACAACGTTTCTCGCAACAATTTTATAATTATTAGGTACATATAATTAAATGTCATACAAACCGAACAGTTGTTACAAATCCTAGCTCCCGGAAAGAATTACAAAATTATAACTTAAATTACACACAAATTGACAACCATATTTCAATCAAACATATTTACATTTTTAACATTATATATTAACATCTGGTTAATTCACCACGTTTTTCATTCAATCGCGCTACAGCAATTAAATAGGACAGCATTAGAGTTATGGTATGCCCCATATCGTTGTCACGATCACGGAGTGACTTCAATTAGTACAAAAACAAAATAATAGTTTTATTTTCAATAATAAGCAGAAATGTTGAGCATGAAAAGCGAGAACATAAATTTATGTCGACGAATCGCATACAATTATTTAAATCATAGAGGGAAATAAATTTATAAATTATAAATGAAATTACTAAATAAAAGTGTGAAACAGTGTTGTATATTTTTGAACTTATAAGTAGGTTTGTTAGCTTTAAGAGGCTAGTATAAAATATAACTGGAATTTTCGAAGTAGATTCAAATGGAACCATCATATAGTTATCACTCAGTAGAAGAGTGTGAATAGTAACAGCGTATTATTTTCACTTTGAAATATACATGCAATAACACATTGTATGTTTGTATTTAATGCAATTAATGGATTAAAAATAACGAAATAAGAACAGACTTAATTTTTTTCGACATGGATTCATGTGGAAAATAACATGTGGTATTAACAATAATTATGATCTTTCTGAAACTCTAAAAAATATTGCTACTGCAGTATTTATACTATATTTTGTAAGTTTCAAACATCTTAGCAAAAAAATTAAAGTTTAAGCATCAAAAATTAATATCAGTCTTGGAAACCGAATATACCTATAATTTTGTCAAGTTTTGTTAAGGGAATAAACTTACATGCCAAATTGCAAATGTTCTTGTAGAATAACTCTTGTAGTTAAGAACCTGGTCATGTTTCATAGTCCGAAAAGTCACTTTGAACATTTTCCTCTTCTACTCTGGGTTTTTTAACCAGCAACCCTTGTTTTTGTAATTTTTCAATAGCATCTAATGTTGATCTGTTTGCCACGCTACTGGTAACATCATTCTTAACCTCCATAGAACTGCTTTGATGCGAGTGGACTGCCTTGGTTATCTTCATCCCAGATATGTTGCTAAGTTTACTTAGCTGTTGAGAACATGAAGTGTGCGATTGAGTTTTCATTTGTGACATGCCAGCGCTGCCTTTACTTAATTGTGTTGTGCTTGTAAAGCAGCTTTCCGATTGGGATGCTGAGAACTGTTTCATTGAACCTCCTTTATCGCTTGTTGTTGACACTTCAGTGCTTGTTACTGAAGATTCTTTAAATTTTTTGCTCATAGATGTATTTTGTTTCGGACCTGGTCTCTTGATGGTTGGCCTTAAATCTACGTTAGGAGCAATTTTTAACTGTTTCGTTACCGTTGTTCCTTGTTGGTTAGAAGAAGGCGTAGTTTTTTTGGTTGGAGGCATTTTTGGATTTGCCGGCCTTGCGGGTCTTACTGGGACTAACTGATTTGAGGTGCTCGGATTTGTTATTTTGGTATTTTGTTGTGGTTGGTTAGGAACAGTATTTTTGTTAACTGGTGGCCTTCCCCTGGGTTTCATAGTCTTAGGTTGTACCCCTACTAGACTGTTGTTGCTTTGCATTCTGTTTTGGGTTGTGTGTTGAACAGTTTCGCTGGAGTTCTCCTGCTTCATTGTTTGGTTCACTGTCCTGATAGTTTTCGTTACTGTAGTTGTGACCTCCTCAATAACAGTTTCAGTTTGATAAGTTTTAACCGTCACTTCTTTACTTACTGTATTCACTTGATTGGATGCTGATGATTTTTGTGCTACTTTAGTCTGACTAGCACATCTATTTATTTTCGTATTACCTTGATTAGAATTAGATACTTTATTAAGTTGCAATGTTTGAAGATTTTCGTGTATTTTGGTAGAGGCAGAAGGACTTTGGTCCCTCTTGATTGGTTTAATACAAATGTCTTTGCCTAGATTTTTAAACTCATTTATGTTTTTATTGACGGGTGGCGGCGTTGACTTCTTCACAGTGCTAGCTTTTAATTGACTCTCTATGTCACAAGCTTCCTCTTCACTATGAGGAGCGTTTTCATTATCAGATTGATCCGGAGAATCGACTAATGGTGATTGAGTTTCTGGAAAATCATTATCACTTAAATCCTTGCCATCTTCTGTAACCTCACTAATTTTCACATTTCCCTGTGTTAAATCGTTACTATCACTGTCTTGACCCCAATCACCTTCAGGATCTGCGGTATTAAAGTCATCTCCTGTATCCAGCTTATTAGATTTAATAGTTATATGTTGACTGAGCTTTTTAAGTGAGTTCTCTAGACTAGTGTTAGCTTTATTTATTGCATTAGTAATGTTATCTTCAATCTTTTTCCCTAAGTTTTTAAACCGAGCAGGACCTACAAAATTCTTTTTAGGTGGATTATTGATATTAACATTTTTACTTTCTTGTTTTAAAGCCTTATTAGTTGCTGCCATTTTAGTGGACATTGTATTTAAATCTTCGTCATCAGAATCGTCAATACTGAAAATTTCAGTTTCACTATATTCACTTTTTGTACATTTATTTTGTATAATTTTTCCTACCATGTTACAGTTCGTTTCTTGACTTACATTCTTTGTTGTAATGGATTTTGTGGAGGTATTTTTAAAATTGTGACCAGTATTTGTGTTAGTTTTAGTGTAAGGGACCATTTTATTGTTTGCGTTTGGGGATAATTTTACGGATTCTTTGTTTATGATTTTTTTTAAATTTTGCTGCTGAGAAAGACTTTCAATAGAAGGTTTTGGCAAATTACTGACGTTCCTTTTATGCTCATCTAACTGGCGATTTGTAACATTAGAAGAAGCAGTCTCTTGTTTATTTGATTTAAATGTTATATTAGATCCTAGTTTTTTCAAAGCCTGTAGATGTGCTGGAGACTCCGCTTTTGTCTGTATATTAATACTTTCTTTACTTTTTTCTGAATATTTATCACTTTCGTGCGTAGAAGCTTGAGGTTTATTGGATTTCAAAGTTATACCAGACCCTAATTTCTTTAAAACATCAAGATGACCAGGTGCTTCTGCTTTTATACCTTCGTCTTTAATTACTTTGTCTTTGGCTTCGACATTTTGTTTGTTTGATGTGAAAGTTATATGAGATCCTAATTTTTTCAATGTGCTTAGATGACTAGGAAATTCGGTCAGCTTTCCAAGTTCTGTACTTGGTGCATCTTCATGTTCACTGTCTGTAAAATTGTCGTCTTCTTGTTCCTTTCCATCGTTACATTTAGATGTGTTTGTTGATTGCACAGGTAATTGTTCACCATTTAAATCATCCTCTATCCTTCCTTTACCTAAGTTTGTGGGTGTTGGTACTTGTTGCTTGTTTTCACCATTTTCATCAGAATCATCACTTAAGCTTTTATCATCATCTACAATGTTTTTTGAGACTTGTTGGCAAGGTTTTACTGAAATCGTATCACTTAACATTTTTAAAGCATTTTTCTCGTTAGTTGAACTTGATTTAAGCTCAGAAGCAAGTGTAGTGTTTTGGGAAGTTGAAGATACAACTTTTTCTAAATCTTCCTCTAGCTCTTCACTTAATTTTTTTTCTGGCGCTTTACACAATTTAGTTTGACATGATGGTTTTATAGTAATATTCTTACTTAGATTTTTGAGTACATTAAGTGGTTCGTTTTCTTCAAATAAAGCTTTTTCACTAATCAATGGTGCATTAACATCATGGTTTGAGTCATATTCTTCGGTAGTGTTACAATGATCACCAGCATCTAAATTTGAATGATCAGATTTATTGTTGTCTTCATCCAAACCAATGTCGCCTATTGATTGGTCAAAATATGTGTTTTTCTCTTCGCAAGGATGGGTTTGTACTGGTTTTATGGTTACATTTTTGTCTATTGCTCGTAAAGGGTCAGTAGGAGTGTCGATTTTTGAAGTTTTTTTTTCGCCTAAATTTGTATTGTCGGTGAGAGTTTCATTAACTCCAGCATCATCTTGTTCCATTCCCTGGTTGTCAGATGTAGTACTTTTAGTTTTAGAATAGTCATTTTCAATTTCACTTGTTTTTGAACTATTATCACCTAACTGTATATTAGTTCCAGATGATTCAACTTGGGTACTTTGAATTGGTTTTTTAACTATTTTTATTTGACTGTTAGATTGGTTCATTAACTTCTCAAGCACCTGCTTACAATCTGGAACTGGAGTTTTTGTCACTGCAGATGTACTAGGAAGTTTGGTCCCTGGCCCTACTCGTACTTTTTGTAGAATTTGTTTATTCTGACCAGGTCCTTTGTTGGATTTCATTTTTACAACTATTCCTTGTTGCTTGAGTTTAGCTATATCTGCAGATGTTATTTTAGATCCCGGACTCATTGCTGGGACCTTCCTTTTTGCTTTCAATGATTTGTTAATTACACGTGTAGGAACTTCTTCAATGCCGTGAACATCTAAATTACCCCCAAAAACATCAGCATTCATATCCAGAAATTCGTCTAAAGTTATAGCAGACTTTTTAGATTTCTTGTGCTTTTTTCGTTTTTTCCGAACTCTGTCTGGGTCACTATCCGCCGCCATATCGTCCATTGCAAGTGAAAGCAATTGATTCTGAAAACAAGTTTACTCTCGGTAAATGTTAACAGTCTAAGATTTTGTGAAGCATTTACATAGAGTGTTAGTAAAGAACAATAACTTACAATATCGTCGTTATTTACTTCATCAGGAATATCATTTTCCACCTTCTCCATCAATGGAGGTACAGCTTCGAGGGAGAACTCAGTTATTTGTGATACTCTGTAAAAAAGTGTACCATATGTTTCACATTTAAACCTTTAATCAATGGAAAATATCTTAATATTACTACTGTTATGCAAAATAAATATCTGAACACAGTTGTGCTAATGACATACATACATTTCATTCTTTTCACTGTACAAATCATCTTCGGAGTGGAAAGTCAGGTGTAGCTCATATGCATCAAGATGGTAGAATATTGCTTCACACAGAGGGCAGCGCAACACATCTTCAGGGTGTTGGTTTTCATCAAAATGATCATCAACCATGTGTTTCTGTAAGTATTTATCATAAAAACAAAATAAGTTATAATTTAAGAACTGATAATTTCAATATAAAAGAGAGTTTAAAACAGGTTTATGTGTAAGAAAGAAACACAATCTGCATATTTTGTCCAGTAGAGGTTGATTAATTTATTTTTGGTAAACATAGTTGTACAATGTTTGCCTGTAAAAGGCTGTCAGTTAGCCCTGTAAATTAAGAATTATTGAAAATATGTTCAGTGGCAGTGGCAAATATGTTCCAGGACAACAGTATCTCTCAAGCTTTAAATAATAAAATTTACATTTAATGTAAAATTTTACACTGTGAAACAAAATAGGATTGAACATATAGCCATCTGCATTTGACTCACATTATTTATTATATTTGTAACATGAGCAAAAACCTCTGTTAAAAAATTATACTTAAATATTAGGAAACAAAAATATGAAGCCTAAAAATAATTTAATAACCAAAAATTAATAATTTAAGTATGTAAAGCCGTATGCAATACACTAATTTCATTTAGCTTTTAATCATTACATTACACATCAGTTTATTAGAAAATTACAAAAGTAGGTCACAAATATATTTTTACACAATTCATTGTTTCTTTGTTTTTTGGAACACTTGAGGTAGCCATGTCCAACATTGTTCTGAATATCAGGACTAGATTTTACTATGAATATTATGTTCAGGCTTGTTTTACACATAGAGAACAGTCCCATGAGGGCCCATGAAAAAGAGTTGTAATAATGATAGAATTGATTACAGTGCAATATCATATCCTCTTATCTATTGTTATACTGGCTCCCGGTGTATTGACATTTATGCCTATATGTTGACACACCGGAAGCTAGTATAGGTAGGTGTGTCCTCGTTTTTGCTCGAAAGACAATTCTTTTACAAAGTCTATCCTTTCTTACACATTACAAATGATCATATGACGAAACAGGCTAGCCAGTGACGCTTAAAACTTGTGCAGCTTTGGTGAAATAATAAATATTATTGGCGGTCAAAACTCAACCATTGTCTGCTTAGTAAACATCAAAATTATCTACATATTACATTACTATGTTTAAACTTCTATGTTGGCTATAATTTAGTATTTGTATAGAAATGCTTGTAAGTAAATAAAGAATATTGAATCCAATCTGAATCGACATAATTCCCAAAGAATCACAGGAAATCCAAATAGAGTAAAATTCTACCTCCAAAAATGTATGGACTGTTGATTATACCGGCTCCCAAAAAGCGGTAGTGATAGCCAACTGACTATCGATTAAAGATTAAGCTACTTACATGAAGATTTATTTTGTTATCATGTTCTTCACCACAAAAGGGACAGTAATATATCATCAATAGATCCTGCAAAAGAGAAATATTTTAATAAAAAAATAATATTATCTATGTAGTAATAGTATAGTAACCATGTACGGCAGTTTCCTAAAAAAGTAATAGATCAGGCCAATATAGAATCAGAACTTTCATTCAAATGGATGTGAAAACCAAAAATATCTCGTAGCATAGAATCATCAATATTTGCTATACAGGACCAAGCTGTTATGACGCGTTAACACCAACGCGATATACTAAAAGAAGCAGTGGACGGAAAATGTCGCTTATGTGCTTGCCAAGATGAAACTGTGCAGCACATTATATCAGGCTGCGAGAAACTGGCGGGGACCTACTATATTAAACGACACAATCTCGTACAGTACATCTACTGGTGCATAGCCCGGAAACATAAAATAGAGGTAACTAACCTTTGGTGGAAGGAAACTCTAATACAACCACAAGTAAAAGAGAACGAAACAGCTAAAATATTATGGGAAATACCAATCCGAACTGATATCACAGTAACGCACAATAGAACAGACCTGATATACGAGGGCTATTCACAAAGTAGGTAACGTTTTGGAATTAAGACAAAACTATGTACAGGAAAATATTTTTATTATATACATTTGAAAGAGCAACTAAAATACAATTTTTCTACATAATCGCCAAAAAGGTTGAGACATTTATCGTAGCGATGAATGAGCTTCGAAATTCCTTCCTCATAGAAATCCATAGTCATAGTATCTCATAGTCACGGCCGCGCGGAGATCGTCGTCGTCATCCAAACGCTGCGTTGCAAGCCAGGTCTTCATCTTTGGAAACAAGTGGAAGATTGCCAAACATTGCGAAACCTAAGAAGGGCAATTCAAAACAAGCGAAGAGGGAAACTCAGCTCAAAAGTGTTGTTTTTGCACGACAATGCGCGACCTCACACGGCAAATGTCACACAGAATCTCCTTCAGACCTTCAAGTGGGAGGTTTTTCCTCATAAGCCTCAACAGCCCAGATCTTGCACCAAGTGACTTCCACTTGTTTCCAAAGATGAAGACCTGGCTTGCAACGCAGCGTTTGGATGACGACGACGATCTCCGCGCGGCCGTGACTGACTGGCTCGACACTCCGGCGGCGGATTTCTATGAGAAGGAATTTCGAAGCTCATTCATCACTACGATAAATGTCTCAAACTTTTTGGCGATTATGTAGAAAAATAGTATTTTAGTTGGTCTTTCAAATGTATATAATAAAAATATTTTCCTGTACATAGTTTTGTCTTAATTCCAAAACGTAACCTACTTTGTGAATAGCCCTTGTATATAGACAAAGTCAATAATCAAACTTATCTCATCAATATCTCTGTACCTTCCGATTACAATATAGGAGCCAAAGAAATAGAAAAACTTAGTAAATATCACCTACTTAAAACAGACATTAGTTGTTTATGGAACACACATACCACTGTTATAGGTGCCACCGGGGTAGTAGCTAAAAGCATCACTAAGTATTTGGATAAATTAGACTCTAAAATCAACATTAGCATATTACATAAACAAGCAGCCATCCACACAACAATAATTCTAAGTAAAGTGCTAGGAGATTCAGTATTCGTACACAACACACAACCTTTGCCAGATACACAGTTACCATTAGAAACACAGCCATCACCAATCACACAGTCATCACAAGTCACACAACCGTCACCAGACGTATAAATATTGCCAGATACGCAACCATCAACGAACACGAGTCCATCTCGCACACCAAACACTCAGCAAAGAAAGAGAAGAAAGTATATTTAAAAAAAAAGGGGAATAGATACCTTTTTTCCTTTGGGTTACAGGACGAGGTATTTATTAAACCAAAGTTAGTCGAGAAAGGGAATCAACCGAAGTAACCATGTACCAAGAAAATGACCACACTGTCAAACCTTGCTCCGTTACACATGCCTCATGAGCCAGTTCAGTTCTTTACCCAATTCCCAAAGAAAAGATTGGGAACCTGGGAATTTAGCCAGTGTATGCTCAACATAAAATTGTGCCCTTTGATGGGAGTATTGCAGAAGAAGGCTAGAGATACTGCTAGATTGTTAAGCAAAGGTTTAGTAAGAGCCAATTCCATCTTAAAATGGCAAGTTCAACCTTTTCTAACCATATATGCTGTAATCTTTACATGCCATCAGGTTGGGCTGAGGAAATGCAAGTATAGTCACCATAAAAATGAAACTGTCTGTATACAAAAGTTTTGTGGGATTGCTTTCCAAATTTGCATGTTAGTCATAATAAGGACTGTTGCCTAAGCGGAGGCTCCGCAATTTATTTCCCACCTTTGATTGAATTAATGAATCATCAATTTTTAAGGGGTTGACAAATAAGGTTTACGTGGCATATTGATAATCTTATGTTTATTTTAATGTCCGGATGTATTTTTTCCAAATTACCAAATAAAATAGATCTCGACTGGGACTCAAACCCATAGTTCCTGATTTTATTTAGTATTTTTTATCTATGAAATTTCAAAAGTTAATGATTCGGTCATTCAGTTATCAATCTTTAGTTCATTTTTTGTTGACTTTATTTTTAGTAGTGACTAAACCTGATAATTTGACCTTAAATCTCATGGAAAATGTACACCTCCTAAGGTGAGGAATATTAAATGGGCGTCCGCAGCCCTCCTTTTAAAAAAGAACTCATTTTACGATGTGAATTTCAAATACCGAGTGACATAAGCCAACCCACGTAAATAGTTCATGGAGCCAGTTTATAATGGATAGAAACGGCAATAGTAAGGCAACTTACATGTACTCTGTTATGGTAGGGAAACTGAAAAAGTTGGCAATTAAAAAATAAATAAACATTTTTAATACCTGCTTAACTTTTTTCAACTTCCTTGAATATCCTATGGCTGGCAATTCAGTATCTTGGCGGTGAAAGAATTTGTTGTGGTACAGCATTGCAGAGGGAATATAGAATTCAACATTGCAGCTGTGACATGGAAAATTATCAGTAGTAATATCCCTTTTATCCTCAATATGATTTGTTCCTAAATGTTTGTGTAATAAGTACTGAAAATAACAATATTGTGTTTAAAGTATCATAGAAATATTTATGTAAAAATATCAGAAGATATTTGAGTAAAATTTTACAGATCATCTGATAACACTATCACTAAAGATAATATTTATATTCTTTTATATACTGGTCACACTGGAAAGGGCATCACAGTTTACTTACCTTTAATGTGAAGAGTTTACCACACCAGGGACAAAAATATTTGGCATCGTGATCTGGATGCAATTTATGTTTGTGAGTAATCGCTTTTGCTATGGTGGGGAATACTTCAGAACATACATCGCAGCTGACCATTTCACCGTCCTCCTTCTTATCGCTCGAAGAACTTGCTTCATTTTTAACTTTTGTTTGTCCAAAGTTCGGATCGCCATGTTTCCTTTAGGGTTATGCAGTGATTTATGAAAATTGTTTCACATTGAATAGTAAAATTATCTAAATTAACAAAACGTTACCTGAAATGAACTTGCAATTCTTCTTTATTTTCAAAAGTATCATTGCAGAATATACACTTGAACTCTTGATTATTACTCATAATTAATAGTTAATATTAAGCTGAGGTTAGCTCCACTAGAGTTTAAATCATGTTTATATGTTTATCATATATTTATACTTAGTAAAACACAATAATATCATAAACTTTTAATACGGCTTTCCAACTCAAAACAAGCTTGGCCATTTTTTTTAGCGATTGATTGACTGAGTTCTTTTTTTAAATCATGATCTGTAACATTATGCCATACAGCCAAAGCGTTTGATAGTTTGAGAAGAGTTTGTCAATCTAGATTACTACGATTAATTTAGGAAATTATGCGTTTTGAGAGTTGCTTTTGAGGGTTGAGTTATTGTCAAAAAATCGATTCATAGAAGTGAAATAGTTTCGAAAAAAGGTATAGATTTTGTCATAAGAGGAATAAACGATCATTTCAACGTGCCAAACAAATATTTCAACTGTTTGGGTCGGTTTAAGCTGAGAGAATAAATTAAGCTTGTGAAAAACGATGACGATCTTATCGCCTATTACTTTTTCGACTACCGTTTAAAGCCTAATATAACTTTTACTACGCGATCTTAACAACAACAGGTATAAAATTCCGTCTTCTGTCTATGAATGGTGAAGGTAAGTCCTTACTTATTAACAATATTTATTCACAGTTTGGATTTTTATCTTTCTTAATATACGATGTCTTATATATTATTCTTGTCTATTTGAATGCATAAAGTAAACAAACTTTTAAAAAAATCTTTGTATAAATTGGTAATTCCCTTGATAGGCGACGATTTCTGAATTTAAATCGATTTGTCTCTATCTCAGTAACGATTATAAAGTAACAACACTACATTCAATCAACAACTTGTCTGATTGATTGTAGTACGTAAGTCCGACAAGGATCTTTTGGCGCATGGCAAAAATTGGAACTAACTAACTGCCATCTTACGAAATTTCACTTCATGACTTTTCCCATCTCATATTTATTGTTGTACCTACTTTTGTAGCTCAATATTAAGTTTGAAAACACCCCAAAATTTATAAAATGTGGGCTTACTTCATCATTCAGCCAGGAGACGTCTATTGCTGGACACAGGCCTCCCTAAAGGTTTTCCACGTCGCTCGGTCCACCCTCATCCATCGTTTACCGGTGACTTTGACCAGATCGACGGTCCTTCTCGCGGGGGGTCTGCCAACGCTGCGTCTCCCAGTACGTGGCCGCCACTCGTGAAATTTTCTGCCCCAACGGCCCTCTGTTCTGCGAGCTATGTGCCCTGCCCATTGCCACTTTAGCAATGCAACCCTTCTAGCTATGTCGGTGACTTTGGTTCGCCTGCGAATCTCCTCATTCCTGATTCGATCCCGCAGGGAAACTCCGAGCATAGCCCTTTCCATTGCCCGCTGAGCGACTTTAAGCTTGTTAATAGTTAGCGACCACGTTTCAGTGCCATGTCATCACTGGCAACACACACTGGACAAAAACCTTTGTTTTCAGACACTGCGGTATTTGGGACGAGAAGATTCTGCGGAGCTTCCTGAACGCTGCCCAGCCGAGTTGGATTCGACGATTGACCTCTTTTCAAAATTGGACCGGTAGGAGATAAAATCCAATTAGGTATAGCTGGATTTTATGTCCTAGGAATAGATAATCGTCGTCAACTTCGAACGTGGTGCCTCTAACTACCACAGGAGCGGGTGCAACATGGACGTTCGACATAATCTTCGTCTTATCGATGTTCATTTTAAGACTACGCAGCGAGGCTCCACGGAGGTCATCGAGTATTTTACTCAGGTCCTGCAGGGTCTCAGCCATGACTACGATGTCATCCGCGAATCGAAGGTGGGTGATGTACGCACCGTTGATGTTGATGCCGAGCCTATTCCAGTCCAGAAGCTTGAAGACATCTTTCAAAGCCGCGTTGAACAGCTTAGGCGATATAACATGGCCTTGCCGGACGCCCCGATGCAGTTGGATAGGCTTCGAATTCTGATCCTGTAGACGGACTGACATAGTGGCACTTTTGTACAAAAACTTCCACGTTTCGATGTATGGATAGTCGATTTGGCACCGCTGCAAAGACTGGAGGCCAGGTCTCGATCGAATCGAAGGCTTTCTCATAGTCCACAAACGCCAAGCAAAGTGGCTGGTTCGGGAAGTCATCATCCTCCGTCTTTTCTATAACCTGCCGCAGCGTATGGATGTCGTCTATGGCGCCTTTTCGGCTTGTTCGGGAAGTCATCAAACCTGTGTGCGAGACGGTTCGTAATGACTCTTGAAAACAGCTGGCTGCTGCTACTCTTTTTTAATTACAAATGCAATTTAAAAGCTCTTATAGCCTTAGGTATGTGCTTGTTTTGCGCTTTTAAGTTTGAACTTTGTGTATTCCGCAGTCGGGTATTAAGTTTTTGTACCTAATTACTTTTTTAAAGTTTTTTTTATTTAATAATGCTTAATTATTCTTGTGTAGGTAATCTGAAATGCTTCACTTTAACTGAGATTTAAATTTTTTGTAAAGAAATTGATCTCGAGTGGATTGCTGCAAAGCTACGTAGGCAATATACCGAAAAAAGTAATTTGCGTCCAGAGCCCGGTAGCTCATGGGGTAGTGTACACGCCCGGCAAGAGGGAGTCCCAGGTTTGAGTACCGATCGGGGGTTCATTTAGAATATTTTTTACAAATCTTACAGAGAGTTAATTTCCTATTACTGAAAATTTACTGCTTATACATAGGTACCTAATACTTTTTCTGAGAGTTGGGAGATTTTGCTGAATGGTAGATAACCAATTTCACGCTCACCTGACCTTATTATCCTCACCTTTCTCTGACGTTATCATTCAAGCGACAAAAAACCCTTGTCGGACTCTAAATGCTAGGTCACTGTTTTATATTTTTTGTTATCATCACCTCCAATTAATCTGTTTTGCTACAATAGATGGTAGGTATAGGTACCGCCACGGCTATCTTTTAAACATATTATTTCTATCAGTATGACGTATCAAAAATACATAATTATTTCATTGGAGGCTATTTTCTTGTTTCGTACGTTTTAGAGCGTGTTTTCAGTAGTTTAAAAAAAATATTTTCACTTATTTTGCAGTAATACTGTTTCCAACTGTGCTAACAAAGCTCTTTCATTTGATGCCCAACACGAAACCGTCAAGAAAATTTTCTTTTTAGTTTCTTCAGTTTACTATAATTGGCCCAGAGGGCACTGTAGTCAACTAAACGTGACGTCATGTATCCTATAACCCAAAGCTATAACCAGCGGACAATCAAGAGGCTTCCAACGACACCTCATTTATCAAATTATTATTACAAGTTTAGAAGTTATGAGGGAGCAGATGAACATCCATACCCACATACAACATACATACAGGTCAAAACCATAACCCTCCTTTTTGCTTCGTAGTAGTCGGGTAAATAGGGGTAAATAGTTCCTTTAGGATCCTGGATTTGGAGGTTGAGGGTTGGAGGGGGAGTGAAGGACGGGTACTCCTACCCTACGATAGTAACCTCACCCCCGAGGAGATGCATAGCTTTATAAACATTCATTTTTAAAGTTTTTATTTTGAGGTTAGGAATTACTTAGTCTAACGATTATTACAAAATTCAATTTGAGCGTAGGTATTAATGAAGCATAAAATTTAAAAATATATTAGAATCGAAATGGTCCTTATTTTGGTTCTAAGGCTTGACTTCTATTACACTGGATGAGCGTTCCTACCTACACTTATAATGATGATAAAAATATCAATTTCATTATTTTTTCCAAAAGTCCTAAACATACAGTGGTGAATGGGGTAACTTTTAGATCATGCGACATGGTAGAATTTTATTAAAGAATAAGTACTTACGTGGTATAAGTAATAATTGCAATAGGTAATTATTTATAAGGGCTATGTGCATAGATCTAAACAGTATCATCATAGCAACTGTTCTTGTAATGCGCCCACTGCACTGCAAGAAGAGAATTTCTCCCGTGGGTGATGAGGATGTTTAGGCCATAATCCAAGCTAGCCCAGTGCTGGTTGGTGGATGTCTGAATTTTCGGGCCGCTGAAATGGCTTCTCACACACCCTAACGAATACTGTATACAAGTGTAGGTACCTACCTACAGCACCCAGGACATACTGCTTAACTTGCCCTCAGAAACACGGAAGTGAAAAATGTGAGAAATGAATGGCCGGCGGTCACCCATCCTAGTGCCGACCGCGCCGAGCTTTGTTTACCCTGCTACATTAATTGAACGTCAACTAAAGTGACATTACACGATAATGACGATTTGTGCAACCCAGAGCTGCAGTAAAGTCGTCGTTTGACACTTCATTAGTTAAATTTAATGGAGCTTTAAAAACCACCTTTAAAATACTATTGTGCAACAATTGAATGGAGCATTAGTTTTTAAAGTAACTTTAAAAAGATAAAACTCGTTTCTGCAAATGGGTGATACACAGGATATCTATCGTTAAAATTTTTGTCACGTCATTGCCTACAAAAGTTATCGCTCTCCTGATTGTGAGAAATGTGGACTGATTCTAATCTATAGATTTAAAGTCCACCGTAAACTTCAGATTTGACGTTTTTCTTATCATGTACTTACGAAATTTATATTTATGAATGGTGAACACTAGGAATAACAAAAACGTGAGACAAGTATGCCCAGAAACGTAGGTAGGTAAACAAAAATCTGCTATAGGCAATGATTTACTCGTCGGTACAATAATTAACAGTGGTTGGTAATACGTAATACCTACATAAAAATCATGGGACCGCTTCAATATCACATGGGTGAAATTGATAAGAAAGACTAGATTTTACATGTCTATCCACGAGTAACCTACTCACTCGATGCTTGAAATGCAAGAACTATTCTGCAACAGACTGTACGTTTCGCACCTTGATCAAGAAATAATCGAAGCGCGACTATCGAATTTTGGTACATCAACTATACAGGAAGGTATGAGCATGAGTGTATGTATTTTGCATGTAGATAAAGTGAGTCCAGACAAGTGTTTTTGTAAAGTTTTAAGTTACAGAGAAAAAGAATATTTTATCAAAATCTACCTATTTCTGAATTATTTTCGAATAAATCATTCCAATTTTACAAATAATTAGGTATCTTTATTTTTAAATGTTGTCTCTTCTTTTATACATATACTTTTATATAAGCCCATCCGTCTAAAATCAATTATTTCGCAATGACAAAACATCGACGACCACTTTGGCGAAGGGGTAAACCTATCTGCCTCAGACGCCAGTGGTTGCGGGTTCGATTCCCGCCCGGAACAAGAAAAAAAAAATTCCATGTCTGGGTGTTTATCTATATATGTATTTATATTCTAGGTTCCCCCCCTAGTTCGCTACATGGTATCTCATAACACAAGCTTCGCTTACTTTGAGGCCATGTAGTTGGTGTGATTGGTGTGATTGTCTGGGGATTTATTACTGTAATTTGTAAAAGTCTAAGTAAAGAATTGATTTTAATCTTTACAAAAATATTTTAAACCTTATTAGATGTAGCTGATAAAAAATTTGTTCAATGACTGAGTACATTGTATGATAATATACCTACTTAATTTTATATTTATTGCTTTATTTTATACTAGCTGTTGCACGCGGTATTACCCGCGCAATTTGGAGTCCCGTGGGAATTTCGGGATAAAAAGTAGCCTATGTGCTATTCCAGACTGTACACTATCACTATGTCAAATGTCATCTAAATCCGTTTAGCCGTTCTCCCGTGATTGAGGAAATACAAACATCCTGACATCCATACATACAAACTTTCACATTTATAATATTAGTAAGATTTTATTTTTGGTTTTAAGAGTGGTTATTTTGGAAAAAAAAATCCAATTTTACAAAAATATTAGGTATTTTTAGTATTGTCTTAAGTTTTCACGATTCATAATTTAAATAAAACTACTTTTTAACCGGATTAATCGCGTATAATTTATATTTTACATTTTAACTCGACGTTTCGGTGTCTTTGTCACGAGCGTAAAATATAAATTATACGCGATTAATCCGGTTAAAAAGTAGTTTTATTTAGGTATTTTTATTTTTAAATGTAGGTAAGTAGTTGTCGCTTCTTAGTAAGAAAATATTTGCCGGTAGTTCTACCGGCCGAGGTGGTAGAAACGCGGTTAGACGAATTTCCCGTCTTACTAAGACTTGGTAGTAACAAGGGTAATAAATGAAAATTACTAGTCCAAAGCCGTTTTCCAGCTATCCATATGTTAAGTGGAAAACTCGATAGTCTATTCTATAGTCTGACCAACAAAACCTGTCCAAGAAAAAAAGCGGCCATTTAAAAATTCGAGATCAGGCAACCCTAGCTTTACGCTGTTCAATTAAAGGCTTAAGGACCTGTATCCATGCCGTTAATAAACTTATAAAAAAAAAAGCTGTTCAATTAAACAAATTTGTTACCCTTAATAGTAACAAATTCGTTACCAAACCAATCGATCGACGTCGATTCGTGTGGCAATACACTCATCGAATCAGCAGTGCTAGCACGGATCTTTTGTCGATCGTAAGTTTACGAATGCTCGTATAGTATGGAGACGGTTTTGCAAGCAATAATTGAAATCTATCCATTGCCGCACGGTCAGCTTAAATAAATGTGTTCCTTGTTAATTTTGAATGGTTGTTAACAGGTTCTACTCTTAAATAACTGTAAAATAAAAAATTACATTGTTACTAAAAACTTGCAACCGACTCCATACTATACGAGCATTCGTAAACTTACGATCGACAAAAGATCCGTGCTAGCACTGCAGATGTGTCTAATACACACATCGAATACCTACATAACGTCCTCTTTTTTTGAAGTCGATAAATAAATGATATCAACTTCTATAAATGTTTTGTGTTAACTATTGTTTATAATGCGTCTTTTACTTACACGTTATAACCGCATAATAAACAATAGTATCAACTTCGTTTATCTGAGCAGCGCTAAGGTCGGTATCCTCATCGTGAATTTTTTAAATTGTCGCCTTTTTCTTGACTGCTTTCGCTGGTCAGTCAGACTCTAACACCCAGACGAAAATCGTAGCCCTGTTACCTTGTGGATGTTATGGAACAAGTGATTAATGCGGGCACTATACATAATGCCCGAACATTATGTATAATGCCTACCGTATCGGGCTAAGCGATTTTTTTTATATATAATAGGTTGGGGAAAAAGTCTTTTCGCATTACCTATAGTATGTATGAACTTGTAATAAAATCTCTTTGGCTATAGTATTTGTATCTGGCTGGTTTTGGTATCATTAAAAGTTAAAATTTTAAAGAACATAATTCCAAATTCAAATTAGGAAAATGTGTGATTTTCATTTGTTTTTCGTACTGTCAAGATACTCATCTTCTAATGAAGAAATTCGATACATTTTAAAATTTTACTACAAAAAAGGTAACAATGCAACACAAGCCGCGAAAAAAAGGAGGATCCCAGTCGTAGGCTTTTCGGTTAACAAAACGAAACGTATGTTAAAAAATTCATAAAATTATTCTGTATTTGCATAAAAAAAGCTACAAAAATATTGGACCTGTGAAACAAAATAAATGATAAAGAATGAACTATGATTATGGCGACTTAACATTTTTGTGATTATTGTTTTGGAAACATCAAGAATTCATACAAAAATAAAAATGAAATACACTTTTCATTATTTCACATGAATATTCAAACACTTTTACACATTTTTTAAGAAAATTTATAAAAACTATTGAAAAATATTTTGGATTTTTCATTTTTATTTTGGCATCACAGCAGCACACTATAAACATTGTCAAAATTGACAAAACTCCAACCGTCATTTGTTTCGTTTCTTGAAGTGCGTTACGAGTGCTCCCGTTGTATTTTTCTGCGTTTCTTGTGATTTTATGCTAACTTTGCTTTCGCATACGGACTTTCGATTATCTGTTTCATCTGATACTTTTGCTCTCATACAGAACACCGATAAAAACGATGGATCGTTGTATGAACTGTGGTATTGCTACTGGTCGCAGCAATATCTCACTATGCAATATCAATTAACAGGATGTATACCAATTATTTTTTTTTTTCTTTAAACTAAGTTATGAAAGATGTGTTAATGAACTGTTTGCATTAGTTAATATTCTCAAAAAAATCTCAATAGTCTTAGTACTATCTACCTTTTCTGTTCATTTTTCTTACCATATTTCAAGTATTTATAAATCTGATTTCAGATTGAAAAAGAATCTAAAACTTTCTTTATTATGTTATTGATAGTATATTATGTCGGTAGCTTTAAATATCATAATGTTAACTCAACAAAAGGCCTGGGCCCAGGCCTGTATGGGAAGTTGGGTTTCTCCTTTGCGATGTTTATGGATCTAGTGCAGTGTCTGTGAGAGTAGCACAAAGGTTTAAGCGTTTTCAATCCGGAAATTTTGATGTCAAAGATGCACCTCGCTCTGGTCGCCCTATTACGGATAAAATGGATGCCATTTTTGAAAAAGTGGAACAAGATCGACATATCAGTAGTTACGACGTAGCTGAAGAACTGGGAATTGAACACAAAACAGTTTTGGCGCATTTGAAAAAAGCTGGGTACACAAAAAAGCTCGATATTTGGATACCTCACGAGCTCACTGAAAGAAACTTAATGAACCGTGTACTCATTTGTGATTCTTTATTACGACGTAACGAAACCGAATAATTTTTGAAGAAGCTGATAACTGGTGATGAAAAGTGGATCACGTACGACAAGAACGTGCGAAAAAGGTCGTGGTCAAAGGCCGGTCAGGCTTCACAGGCTGTGGCGGAACCCGGGTTAACTCGTAATAAGGTGATGTTGTGTGTGTAGTGGGATTGGAAGGGCATTATTCATTATGAGCTGTTACCACCAGGCAGGACTATCGATTCTGAACTCTACTGCGAACAACTTTTGATATTAAAACAAAAAGTTGAGAGAAAGCGGCCGGAATTAATCAACAGAAGGGGCGTGGTGTTTCATCATGATAACGCTAGACCTCACACATCTATAGCCACCCAGCAAAAATTAAGAGAGTTTGGCTGGGAGGTGTTAATGCATGTGCCGTATAGTCCTGACCTTGCACCATCAGATTTCCACCTGTTTCGGTCTCTTCAGAATTCTTTAGGCAGTGTTAGGTTAACATCACGAGAGGACTGCCAAATCCACTTGTCGCGGTATTTTGATGAGACGTCCCAAATTTTTTATAGCAATGGGATCATGTACCTACTACCTACAAGATGGCAAAAGGTTATCGAACAAAATGGTACATACATACTTTAGTTAAATGTCAATAAACTATATTAAAAAATGTTTTGAATTTTCTTAAAAAATGCGAAGAAACTTTTTCCCCAACCCAATATATAAGGATAGGACGTTTGTCTTCCATGCCAAAAGATGGAAAGTGCGCATGAAGACTATGGTGGTACACATCCATCCACTATCTAAACTCCATTAATCATCACATTGCTCGGTCATTATTATATCTCCACATGACAATTGGGCAATTGGATAATAAAGCGAAATTTGTGATATTATGTTTACAAAGTAACGCTACAAACATGGTCGCGATAGTATGGTATGTTGACGACCCCACTGATCGTAATAGCGCTTTGGCTTGCCAAACGGTGCCACAGCAATACGTTCTTTTGATCGACAGACGATATTTGAGACAAATACCATACCCATATACTTACTCTAGAGTTTATGGCGCTTCCGCACGCTTCGCTCGCTCGGCTCGCGCACGTATGGCCTATATGTGGCCTATACCTACATATGTCATCGCACC
The DNA here is from genome assembly GCA_944452665.1 of Stenoptilia bipunctidactyla. Taxonomy (NCBI): domain Eukaryota; kingdom Metazoa; phylum Arthropoda; class Insecta; order Lepidoptera; family Pterophoridae; genus Stenoptilia; species Stenoptilia bipunctidactyla. The sequence goes on from OX101729.1 coordinate 19,688,885, forward strand.
GTATCTCGGCATTTGTCGCAAATTTGTTTTATTTTGGTCGCTCGTTTTTATTATTTCTCTATTTTTCACATTACTTAAATAATATCAAGTCCTTGTTAAGTACCTAATCCAAATGATAGGACTGATTATTTAAATTGCGTAACGTTTGGTTTATTTTAAGTGTCAATAAATAGTATATACGACGTTTTTCAACACACTTGTGAGTAAAAGACAGACATACGTGGTCATAAAATAACAAACACACTTGATAACAAAGCTGTGAATTGTGATTGAAAAATGGCGCCGAACTTCGCGCATGCGTAGGTTTTTTTTTCGCCAAATGTGTCAATGGCTGTATAGCATATACAGCCTATTTTACATGAAAATATTTAATTTGGAGTGGTGAATCCAAATATTTTAATGTTTTGTAACAAATTATTGTAAATTGTGAATAATTTGTTTGATATACAATTTTGTTTAACTAATATAAGGCGTAAACATTAAAAAATGTAAGTATATGGATTTGAAGTGGTATAAAACCTCTTTGTTGTTTCTGAAAAAATTTAATGTATAACCCGGATCAATAAAATATGCTCTGTTTACTCGCATTTAATTTGCACAAATGTACAATTCAACTTTGTAGGATTCATTATATTATGCACTAGGGTATAATATATTATGCACGCGTGACTTATAGCCCAGTTTATAGTTCTAAATTCAATAGAATTAGGCTCATTTTACGAGCAAGTGTGTTGAAAAAATAATAATTTAATATGTTTGGTATCACTCTGCCCAAAATGTGATTGACATTATGTATAATGCCCGGTCAATTATTTCAATAATTATTATCAAATTGCTCACTCATATTGGGCATTTTTCATAGTGCCCGGGCATTATGTATCATGCCTCATTTATCATTTGGTTCATAACAGATATAATTAAACAAAAGGATATACTTGTTTATAGCGAGGAATATTGACGAGGGAAAATTAAGTAGTATAACTGATTTTAATAATTTGTAAGCGGTAGGAAAATCTAAGAAAACTTCAATTACATCAGCTATTAAAATCTCGGGATACACATAATGGTTATTTAAATTGCAATACCTACTAATAGTAACTAATATCACCATGAATTTGTTCTACGATTTGTTTACCAGCCATGTGAGGATGAGAAAAGTAACTTAAGTTGGCCCTGGCAAAAAAATCGTCTCATCACGGTGGTAGTGTTAAATGTAGTGTTTCGAAACTACAAAAGCAATCTTTTGACCGGTAAATATAAAACTTTGCTTAGTCATTCTCGTACCATAAATAGATATAAATATGATAACAAGCTACGTCGCGCGTCGTTTTAATACATCATTGCGTAAGAGTTATATTACCTATAAATGTTCCTACATTGGATAACGTTTCCTTCAAGTATTTATTACTAGGTGAGTACTGAGATAGTCGTGTCGTCTATTTTAATATCGAGGTGTTTATATTTTCGTAATTTTTCAAACTTGAGTTTAAAAGTCGCTAATATAAAATATTGTGGCGTAAAAATATAAGTTGCTATAGTTATTTAATTACTGTGTACCAAAAGATTCATAGCTTGGCGCAAACAATAGACTTTTTTTAATTACGTACGTATATAATTAAAAACATAATTCATTATTAATATTTTTTCATCGTTATCGCTGTCGATTAAGATATAGACTATTTATAACTAAAGCTAAATCGGTACCTAGCTAACTAAAATATTGGTAAGTATCGTTGAATCGGTATGTTCTTAAGATTTTGATTTAAAGACGCATTAAACACTTTTTAATACGGCAAAGACACTTAAACGTCGAGTTGAAAAGTTTAATATAATCATAGGTATGTACGCGATAAATTCAGTTAGAAAGTGTTTTAGTTTAGATTGTGAATCGTGAAAATTTAAGACATCATTAAAGGTATTATTATCGTTTTTTCAGGTTAACTCAAAATGATGCATTTATCAAAGAAATTATCGAGTTCTGCGAGCACCATTAAGGCTCAAAAGTTTGTTCTCACCAAATACTTCCAAGGGGAGCCAAAACCAACAGACTTTAAACTGGTCGACGAAGAATTACCTGCTCTCAAGGATGGAGGTAAACATTTGAAGTTCAACTTCAAATTACAATATTTTTATTATAATTTAATGAATTCACGGGATTTTTACCTTGATTCAATTCATTAAATTACCTATAGTGAAAATAAACAGTTATTAGGTAATCTTTTTATTACCTATAAGTAATTTTTATCAATGATGAAACTGAAAGCTTTTTTTTTAAATAATTGGTTAATAATTAGTAAGTTTAATAATTAAAATTTTTATTTTAAATAATCTATAACAAATAATTTGTAGTTAATGAAAATTTCTTCCGTTTTCGTTCATATTCTTATGATTATTCATGTAGGTTAAGTAAATCAATATATATAAAACTGTTCCGTTACTGACTGAGTGACTGAGGTACTGAGTGACTGAGTGACTGAGTGACTGACAGACAACGTACAGCCGTAACTACTGGGCGTAGAGAGCTGAAATTTGGAACATAGATTCTTTAGGGGATGTAGAGGTGCACTAAGGAAGGAATTCCCGAAATTCCCACGGGAACAGGAATTATTGGACTTTTTAGTTTGAATAAAAAATCTTATTCCTTGAGTGCACGGATATGATACTTGGCATAAAAGTTCTTCAAAAAGAGACTGGTTGTGTTATGAAAGGAATTTCCGAAATTCCCACGGGAACGGGAAATATATGATGTTTTAGTTTGTATGATAAAATCTTATTCTTTGAGTGCACGGATGTGATACTTGGTATAAAGGTTCCTCAATAAGTGTCTGTTTGTATAATGGAAGGAATTCCTGGAATTCTCAGGGGAACGGAAAATAGGACTTTTGAGTTTATGCGTGTACCTACGAAGTCGCGGGCAAACGCTCGTCATTTATAAAAGAGGAGAAAATAAATTTTAAACCAAAAACGATTTAAGTATGATTTTTATGTTTAAAAACATCAACGAGTGCACGCAACGGAAATCAGCTTCAAACTGATGTCAGCGTCTCTAGTGTGGGGTGACTTGACCGATTAGGTTGTGACGTCTGGACTACTTTGAGGGTCTGGACTACTACATTGCTACAACAGCTCTTCTTTATATTTTCTCTGAGGACAGGCCCACGTATCATCAAACGTTGACATTTAAATGAAATGGTCAGTACTTTACCCACAGGTTTTCATAAAGTACTTACAAGAAATTCGACAGCCTCGGTGGTGCATTGGTTAAGTAAGTTTGAGAGGTCCTGGGTCAGAGTCCAAGTCGGACCAGAAAAGAAAACAAACATTTCTAAACTGGCTTGAGCCTGGATGTACCTACCCCTTTCAGCTGTATAGTCTCCATAACAAAACTTTTTAATTACTCAGGAAGGTACTTTGGGGTTGCGTACATGACTGTCATTTACTATTGATATATTATACTCATTATAAGGTGATAAATCTAAGACATCAGTTTTCATTTGCTTGCTTAGTCGAAAATTGAGAAAACATTAGTGTGAACAGTAATTACCGTTAAGAACTAAGAAAATATTAGTTCTGCCTATATTGAAAGTCTGATAATTTTTACTGTAGATTCGCCTTGCTCATTATCGGATTTTACTTCTTTTTTTGCTTTACCTTTGTGCCGCACCACACCCCTAGACACCAAAAACACGAGCCGATGAATGATCAAATTAACAAAAATGAAAAGTAATAGTCCAATAAAAACCTTAAGAAAAATTGTGATTAAAAATGACGAACTCATAACATAACTGACACATTAATGTAGGTAATTAAGTAGATACTGGTGAAATATCAATTGGATTCCATGATATGAGTATATTTTTGTTCCTAAAAATGAACTGGCTTCCATGCTGGACTGGGAGCGAAAGAAAAACATAGAATGAGCCAGCTGCTTCTCTTCCCGGGCATACTGTAAAAGTCAGTTAAGGGACAGAGGTCTAACAGGCGTTTTTGTGGGCGATAGGCTGACCCCTTGTCACTACAATAGTCTCTCTCCATCTTTAGCATACCTCCAAATTTGTCAAACGTGACATCAGATGGTCTTGTAATCTCTGGTGTTCTGCCCACCCCATAAGGGATACAGGCGTGACATTATGTATGTATGTATGTAAATGGAATTATTATATTTGAATGAGTAAACATTTTGTGAAAAAAGTAGGTATACTTAGTCGCTAAGAGTAGAATATTAACGATACCTGTCTTATTACAATTCCAGAGGTATTGACGGAAGCAGAGTTTCTAAGCGTGGATCCATACATGCGAGCCTACATGGCGCAGTATAAACTACCAGCGGACATGATCGGCAGTCAGGTAGCGAAGTATGTATTTACTCATAAAATACACCACTAACATAACGCGTTTCACATTTTTTTATTGGCTACAAATTGCTGAGCTCCCTTGCTGGACAGTGAGCGAAATAAAAACATAGAATGCACCAGCCGCTTCCCTTCGCATGATGTCAGTGGTCAAAGTCAGGGACAGAGGTTTTATTAACGTTTTTGTGGGAGATAGGCTGACCCCTTGCCACTGCAGTAGTCTCTTCCCATCATCATAATACCTCCAAATGTGTCAAACGTAACATCAGAACACCTCTGGTGTTCTGCCTACCCCATAAGGTGATTTTTATAAGGGATACAAGAGTGAAGTTCTGTATGTAAATTGGAGAATCCGGGATATCTCTCCGTGTCAATACACGGTATAAAAACGAACGAAAAAATTTGAAGTCAAACATAAACGTCTATCTTATTTGATAGACCAATAATGTGGCATAAAAACAGTACTTAATTTCATTCGGCTTAAAATTTTCTTCTTAAACATACCTATTGCTAAAAGAGTGCTAGTTGGTATTTAAAATTTTGTTTCTTTTATTTCAGAATTATCGAAAGCCGACACCCAGACTTTCCAGTTGGCAAGTACGTATGTGGATCTTTCGGTTGGCGTACCCACACCATATTTGACCCAGCAAAGGAAGCCAGAATGTTACCGACGACACTGTTACCAGACTTTGGTTCATACCCTGTCTCTCTGGCGGTGGGTGTTTTAGGAATGCCTGGGTAAGAAGAAATGCAATTAATAATCTTAAGATAAGTAATTATATCTACATCACATCATCTTAGAGCTGCTCCCACACAGCAGTTACCTACATATCTTAAAAATAACATGCATAGCACGATAACAATGTATAACATAGGGTAACATTACGCTAACATTTTGGAAATATTTTAAGAACTTTATGATATGCTATAAACACTGATTGAGTAAAACTACATAGTATAACATTCTGTAACAATCAGTTTGTGTAAATGCTTAAGTAAATTAATAAAAATAACTTATTATCCTGTCACATGAAGAACCAAGGAGTCACTGAATAGCCTGATCCTCTGTAATACATATCTATGATTATTGCAGTTAATTGATCGTTGGTTCGAGCTGTTCTGCCGTGATTGAGGAAACAACATCCATACATCTGTTTTTTTTATCCATAGTCATAACTAAGAATGTCATGCACACTTAGACATGCACACCTATACGTATGTGCAATTCATATGCATCAATAAGGTTTCCGTCATTAAAATGCATTAAAGTAAGTACAACGAGGTTCAAACTAGACAACACTGAAAGATATGCACAATAATGACGTAAACCTAATTATTGATAAGTGTTCGTAGGAATGGTTCTTTATAATAGCATAAGACATTAATTTCAGCAAGGAACATTTCAATGTTTCTATTTGATAAAGAAAACTGAATTGGTTAATAGATAGAATTGACACTAAATAGCATAGAAATAGAAGTTGTCAGATCCAGATCGATCTGCAAGCGAAACTAATCTCTATCGCATGTTGCGAGCGGCAACAACACAATCTAAATCACTTTTTTGGCTCACTGCTGTACCTACTAAGTTAAACCCACGAATTTCCCGTTCTCTAACGTACGTACCGATAATAAAATACTTATACAATAAACATATCTTGCAACTTTGTAATCGATTTATATAGATTAAAAAAATATGATTTGGCCCATATCTATGCTACATACAAAAAAAATCCTGACCTTGCGATTTTTGTAGGTGACGAAATTTATACCTAATAAAAGATAACGAGGCTATACGGTAATACACGACACGATAGTACAGATAGGGGTTCAGTTAGCCTAATAGTACTTAAACAAAAATAAACTAAATATAGCATAGGTAATAGAATAACATATAATAATTAACAAATATTTGTAGGCGGCACTTATAGCTAGTCAGTAACATGTAGCTATTCTTAATGATAATATGAAAAGCAAATGAATAGGTACTAATTAGGCCCTTAAATTAGGATTTCCAACTAAAATGTGACAAGAATTTAAAATTAATTTTGACTACGTTCTGTTATTTTGTTATAGAAATACGTCGTATTTTGGTTTACAAGAAATTTGTAAGCCAAAGAAAGGAGAAACACTCGTGGTCACTGGTGCAGCTGGTGCAGTTGGCTCTCATGTTGGCCAAATTGGAAAAATATTAGGTAAATATAAAAGGATAACCTTGATCCATTTTATACGGTACTTTCATACGAGGCCCTCCATTTTAGGATTTAAGAGATTTTTTTGTAAACAAAGGTGATACCGGGTGAAAAACTACGAAATACGTTCTCTTTATTTCATGAACCGCACTAGCAGTAAGGTTTATGTTATAAGAGATTGATATAATAAATAAAGAAAATAATTTTCAACACACTTGCTCGTAAAGTGAGCGTTATTCTATTGAATTTAGAACTATAAACTGGGCTATAAGTCACGCGTGCATAATATATTATACCCTAGTGCATAATATAATGAATCCTACAAAGTTGAATTGTACCTTTGTGCAAATTAAATGCGAGTAAACAGAGCATATTTTATTGATCCGGGTTATACATTAATTTTTTTCAGAAACAACAAAGAGGTTTTATACCACTTCAAATCCACATACATTTTTAAATGTTTACGCCTTATATTAGTTAAACAAAATTGTATATCAAACAAATTATTCACAATTTACAATAATTTGTTACAAAATATTAAAATATTTGGATTTACCACTCCAAATTAAATATTTTCATGTAAAATAGGCTGTATATGCTATACAGCCATAGACACATTTGGCGGAAAAAAAAACCTACGCGCATGCGCGAAGTTCGGCGCCATTTTTCAATCACAATTCACAGCTTTGTTATCAAGTGTGTTTGTTATTTGATGACCACGTATGTCTGTCTTTTACTCACAAGTGTGTTGAAAAACGTCGTATATAACTCGTGAGCGTTGCTAATTACAGTCTCGGCTCATTATTAAGCCCTCGCCTGCGGCTCGGGCTCAAATCACAGCCTCGACTGTAATTAGCAACTTCGCTCACTTGTAACATAATATACTATTATAACCTATGTGATATTAAAACATTGAAATAAAAACAATGTATTTTACTTCAAAATTTTCTTGGCGGAATAGGTTTTATTCAATTGGTATCTCAAACGAGGTCCTGGACATTTGGTTCATTTTTGAAAATATTAATATTTTTATTTTACGTTATTGTATTGAATTTTCTTTTTACTTTCAATAAGCATACTTACCTAATTATTTGTGCTTTGTTTGAAGTAATTATTAATGTCCGTTTTATGGTTGAAATTTAAATAAGGCGAATCTGATAACGTGATTAGATTTGGAGCGTGATCCTTTGGGGTGAAACGGATGTCGTGATCACACTATTTTTTACTGTACAATTGTTAACAAAAATGAGGGCAGTGACAAACACCCCGGCATATATTCCACAACGGGTCCCACGGCAACTTCAAAATTATTACCTATTAGGAAACGCCCTCAAAAGGTCTTTCTTTGTAAGAAAACTAATGGTGATGAATATTTATAAGCAAACAAATTAAAATGGTCCTCGCGAGGCGTAGTCACTTACTAACTGTTATAAAAACAGCACAATTATTAGGCATAGCCTTTATTACTGTTGAAAGAATAGTGAACGAGCATAAAGTCACATGAGTACATTATGAGGGACGGCACAGTGGACGTATGTTGTGCGTACCGCCAACCGGTAGAGTCCCTCAGATATGTAGTTTCAGGTTGTTCGGTTCTTGCACAGACACAACCAAGCAGCAAAGATCCTCCATCAATAGCTCGCTCTGAAATGTCTTGTCATCTATCAGAAACACGCAAGAGCCCGTCCTCGAAATCGACAGCGCCAATCCCTACTGGCACAGGCTCATTGCCACGAGTCAGGGACAAGACTACTCTAGAGAATAAATCTAATATCTTGCTAATGTAGCCATCGTCGCCTGAGGTCTTTTTGGTGGACATAACTATCCCACTATCCCTCGTGAAGGCCGACCCTAGTCACATTGGTAAAACACCTTGATAGGCTGGAATGGACCGGTGGTGGTCGAGTGACAAAAGTGCTAAAAGCGATTAGTTTTAGATATACCTACCATATAATAATAATAATATTTCGTAATATTGTCTTAAGTTTTCGCGATTCATACTATTAAATAATAGTAGTTTATGAAACTGTCACATAATACCTAGTTATGTGCAGTTTCATACACTACCTACTTTATCTAATCTCATACACTGAAGATATTTATTCCCGCCATTATCGCGCATGCGCCAAAACGCCCCGCGCGGCCACAGAATGTAACGTAGCGCGGCGCTCGCAGGACACAGATAAAAAAATGAAATCTATGGTCTGTTATCTGTATCGAAATGTAAAAAAAAATTATTATAACATTGTATTGTTCGAGGTAGTGTGTTATAATTTTTTTTTTATTTCATTTCGTTATACTATTTTAAAAAGTATGTCAATATAAATTCGTTCTGAGTTTTATATTTTGAATATTATGATATGAGAGTAGATAAAACACTTTTTAACCGGATTTAACTTTTTTTACGAGCGACTGTGACCACGGGGTCTGCAAGACACCGAAACGTCGAGTTAAAATTGAAAGTGTAAATATACTCAGTAAATCCGGTTAAAAAGTGTTTTATTTAATAATATTTCGTGTATCTTAGACTCTACAAACCTTGCCTTATTTTGTATAACTGAGGTTTAAGCATGTTCGATATTTCTTAACGCTTGCCATTCAATTCTTTGCTGTTTTTTTAGAACTAGGATTCGATGCATGATATTGAATGGACTAAAGAAAGGGTGCATAATCGACATCAACAACATTAGGTTGCGTACTTCAAATAATAATCCTAATTCATATTACCTATTGCGGTAATCAACACTTCTATGGTTGACTTTAAACATGAAAAAGGCACTCAGTGTATAGCTATTTTTTGCCCAACTTAGAATAGCCCCACCACCTCTGGATAAGCGTGATATAAAAGTCAACTAATCCGAGTGGCCCCTGCTTGGTGGAAGGAGCCAGGGTCTGTCAGGCTAGCTACCACTCCTCATATAAAGTCTACTATAAAGTCTATCCATGACGCCAAATGACGGAAATCAATAATATTCCGATTTATGATAGCAAATATTTAATTGAGCTGGAACAACAAGTGGCTTGGGTTACTGTTGCATTCATTTTTAAAATATTCATACAAATTTTACAAAACGTTTTGTTTTGGGTAGTAAAAATTTTCCTAGACCATGTTTTCGGAACCATTTAAAATTTATTTATACACCACCTTTGTTTAAAATTCGCATTATGTATGAGATAAACTCCACCTAAAGCAAGATATTAATCCCTTAAGATTAAAAAGGTATCTTACAGGGAATAAAAAATACTTTAATCCTAAGGGTTATAATGTCATTTGATTTTGGAATGTCAATTGGAGCGAAATTTAATAATACCTACATGGACATGGCTGTATGACTAGTTGCTTTGCCTAATTAAAAAATATATGGACTTTAAATTTGGCTGTATAAGTTTGTGTACCTTTGCATTTGGAACGACTACCAAGAAAAATTAAAAATCCTCGTAAAAAACCTGTATGCGACGGTTTCTTTTGCCTTTTGAAAAAGACAAATAAGAAGTAAAATTGCGCGGTTTTTGAAAAGAAAATTTATTCAGAGTTTTTATTTTAATAGTTTTCAAATAAATAAAATATGTCGAGCTCGAGTGACGATTTAAAACCAGAAGATATTAGAAATGAAGCAAATAGTATCGTCGATAATATTTTGCCGTGTAAATCAAAGCATTTGTACATGAAATTTTACGAAGATTTCTTTGCTTGGAAAACAAAAAAAGCCGTGAAAATTATTTCGGACTCATTGCTTTTAGTGTATTTTCAATAGTTGTCTGCTACAAAGAAACCTAGCAGCCTATGGACTGTTTATTCAATGTTGAAGACAACAGTAAACAATGAATATACCAAATAGAAATATCACTTTATCTTTACATAACTGGTCAATTGTTTCTAATATTATCTTTAATTTCTAAATTATTAAATACCTAAGTACTTGATTTAATTCCTGCGTTTCATTACCTGATTATCTTACAAGGTGGTGTATAAAGTAGAGTAAGCTCCTCGGGGATAACAGTGTCTTAGTCTTGGGCAGTCTTGAATCCCTCGCTTCATTCAGGATTCTTACCATAATTCCCTCACTTCGTTCGGGAATTAACATCTTAATTCCCTCACTGCGTTCGGGAATTATCTACAGAATCCTTCATTTCGCTCAGGATTCAATATGATGCCCGTGACATAATACACTGCTTTATCCCCTTGTTGCATAATCTACTATTATAAACCTCAGAATAAACGACAGATAAAGTCAATTTATTCTTTTATTAACTAAAAGTTGAACCTCAGAATAACAAAGTTTTTTCTAACTGTACAAGGAAAGTTGAAGCTTAGAACTCCTGTAAATATACGAGTGCAAAATCGTTTAAATATTCATTTATTTATATACGGGGTACTACTGCCCTTTAGGTACTATAGGGCACCCGTAGGACCCATGAACTTAATACTGTTTTTTGTGACACTTTGTAGGTATATACGAGTATTTAAATTATTAATGAGTATTTACAATATTTTCGAATCAAAACATATATTTTATTTAAATGAATGCATCCAAAAATGTTGAATACACTTGACATGTCAATTTTACAATAACCTTTCTTTGTTGTGTTGTCGTGAAAAGGAGTATAGTATGTTTGACCCTATCGTATGTTGACGGCTTGACAGGGTATGACATAATATAGAGCTGGCAACTGACATAAGAAAGGGGCAAAACGTAACATTATACAATGAGAATATTCGTATAATTCATAGCATTTATCTGGATTTCTCGCATTTTATTATGCGTATTTGTATTAATCTTTACAGACCCCGTGGTCACGACACAGTGACGTTTGAATAAAATTTAATAACAAAGATGGCGCGCTAAAGACAACAGCTTTTTCACACGCTCTGTACATTTTTAATTATATAAGTGTTCAAACTCAACAGATTAACAAATTAAAATATACCAAAGTGATGTGCTAATTTCAAGGATTGCAGTGCTATAAGCAGTTTTTTTATGGTCATCACAGATCGTGAGTTAACATCGAAAGCATTTTTAAATAATTTAAACTATAACAGTGATCAGTTTTAACAAATCAACTATTTTATCCCTAAGTGAAGCACTAGTTACGAGGATTGCAGTGGTGTAAACAGTATTTCAATGGTCAATATAGTTCGTGAGTAACTACCGAAAATATATTTAAATATTTAATATCAAATATCTTCGCGCTTTGATAATGCATGCAACAGAGCGGTAGACTGCAGTCCGCGACGCTTCACCCTGCCTGGGCCCCCGAGTTTCCACCCGCTTTGTATAATGATATGCATGAACTGTAAGCTAATTTCACTGTGCTTTATGTGGTCGCTGTGGAGTAATGGTTGCAGTGTCGTCATTTCAATCTTACACGAAACGGTTTCGAACCTTTTGAATTGATCTTTTATGTGTTTAATTTTATTTTTTTTTCTTCTTGTCCTATTTGTTTTTCTTTTTTTTCCCATTTTTATGCATTTTTTTCTTTAAGTTGTAATGTCTTGAAATTTTATTTTCGCAAATAAAGTTTTCATACTGTTAGATTATTCATTTAAAACACCTTAAATTATCTTTTAACATTCAAATTGTATTTGCTTAATTTTTTTATTATATACTTGAATACTTGAGATAAATTATTTAGTGTTTTTGATGACTGATGGTCAGATGTCTATATTAGTGAAGGATTTATTTTTGTAATGTAGGTACTTCACTGACTTAACAGTAAAATAAGTTTTTTATTTCTTTGATAACTACTTAATTTGAAAATGGTTTTTATTAATGTTTTTTTGTGTTTGTGTTATTTTAAAAAAATGATAATAGTTTTGTTAACAATTATGTAATTTTGCCTTATTATTTAAATTTAATTTGAAAATGGTTTTTATTAATGTTTTTTTTTGTGTTTGTGTTATTTTAAAAAAATGATAATAGTTTTGTTAAAAATTATGTCATTTTGCCTTATTATTTAAATTAGTCGCCGCTATGTAGTTGCATAAGATATTTTTAAATATGTGAAGTTTGTATTTATTAAGTTCATGGCTTGGTAATTTTGACATTTTATTCTATACGCATACATAATATGGTCTGCTAATTGTTAATTTATTAAATTTTATTAGAGTATATTAATGTATAAGTGAGATATTTTTACTTTTTAAATCTTGATGTTTTTTCTCAACAATTATTTATGTTTAAATACCGTGGATTTGTTATTTTTTTTTTGTCTATTATTTTGATATGTGATATTGGATATGTGTATTTTTTTTTTCTTTTAATATTTTGATATGTGATATTGTTCTATGCTTAGAAATTTTCGATATGACTGTTAAAGTTGTCTGCGTTTTCATCTAAAAACAATTTGTTGACACAAAAACAATGAGCTCTCCTTTGCAGCAGAGATGTCCTCACTGCCCTCACTCGCAACGACTATTTGAGCCTCGTGGCCTAAAGATCCATACAACACGGATGCACAAGGTGGTTCCCCGCCCACTACTTCCACAGTTTCCTTCTCCGAGTGAAGCCGCTTCCCCCAGGCAACAACAACGAAACTGCATGTTAGAGGAATTAGCAGCCTATAGAAACACAATACCTGTACTTCGTCATATCCCTAAAGGCGCAAGAGCTATGGCGGCGGCAAAATTTTGTTATTTAATTAATAAGTGCCTTGAAAGTAATGAGTGCGAGGACTGGGCTGCGCTTTTAAGTTTTTCATATACTGGCCTTAAAATACCAGATAAAACGGGTCCTGGTACCTTAACCACAAAGGTTAAACGCAATGTTTCCTCTTTAGCTTCTAATGATTTCTCGCACACAGATTGGCTCTCTGCAAGTTGTGGAAAGACCTTTTCGACATCGAGATCAATAGAATCTAAAGTATTTGAAGGAGATATTCGGGGTGCAGTTAGATTGCTGGTGTCTGAAGATACAATAGCCCCGTCGTGTCCTGAAACATTGGTATCTTTGATCGCTAAGCACCCGAGCCCTTCTCGGCCAATCCGTTTCCCAACAGCTCCAGACCAATCTATACTTCCACTTGCCGTGAATATGCAGGAAGTAGCTGAAGCGCTCAGCTCTTTTCACGTAGGGTCAGCCGGAGGACTGGATGGGATTCGCCCATGCCACTTGCGCGAGCTTACTTCCCGTTCAGCTGGTGACAGTGGCCAGCGTCTTCTCGAATGTGTGACAAAGTTGTGTACTTTCCTATTAAGCGGACAACTTAACCCAGAAGTGTGTCCATATATGTATGGAGCATCACTCTGCGCTTTAATGAAAAAAACCGGTGATATAAGGCCCATTGCCGTAGGTAGTGTTTTTCGTCGGTTAACAGCTAAACTTGGTTGCCGTGCGGTAAAAGAAAAAATGTCAGCTTATCTGAAACCACACCAATTGGGATTTGGTACCCGACTTGGTTGTGAGGCAGCTATCCATGCTACTCGAGCATTCGTTACAGAGTTAGCAAACGCAGATACCATCCTTATAAAGCTGGATATTAGTAATGCCTTCAACTCTCTCGAAAGAGATGTTTTGTTGAGCGAGGCTAAGGAACGAGTTCCAATGCTCTATCCTTTTCTGTACCAAGTTTACCAGGCCCCTACAAAACTAGCCTACAATAAAAACTGGATCCCTTCTCAAGTAGGAGCACAGCAGGGAGATCCTCTTGGGCCTCTCGTTTTCAGCTTGGCAATCCAAAACGTGATAATGGATATGCAGTCCCCATTAAATATCTGGTACCTCGATGATGGGACTCTGGGAGGGAAGCCAGACATCGTTCGGAGAGATCTAGATATACTTATCCCACGTTTAAAGGAATTAGGGTTACAGGTCAATACAAGTAAATGTGAGTTTTTCCCTTGCAGTTTTGAATCAAGTGCTTATTTCCCAACCATCGAATCTGTCCTACCTGGCTTAAAAGAACTCACGCCTAAGTCGCTAAGCATACTTGGATCTCCAATCTTTTCTGAAGGCATCCCTGAAGCATTCGAAACCAGGAAACGCATGCTGCATATCGCATGCGAACGCCTCCAGCTAATTTCAGCCCATACTGCACTGGTTCTTCTTAAAATGTGCTTTGCAGTCCCGAAGATAACATACCTGTTGCGGACCGCTCCAACGTGGATTTGTCAGGATCAAGTAGAATCCTTTGACAAAAAAGTACTGCAGGTCTTTGAGTCTATTCTTAATGTGTCCCTGAATTCCAGCCAATGGGATCAAGCGGCTTTACCAATTCGTTACGGAGGCGTGGGGGTGCGGCGAGTGCAGGATATCGGTTTGCCGGCCTTCTTGGCTTCAGCGCACGGGGTGGTAGACCTAGTCACTCAAATAATATCAACTAACGGTGACAGGGTCTGCATTCCCTTCGCGGCTGGTGCTATGGAAGAATGGCAGCTTCGAAATCCAAGTGCTGCAATCTCTGAGATTCCTCACATCCAGCGCTCGTGGGATGAAATTAGTGCCAAAAATTTGTATAGTAGCCTTCTGAGAAATTCGGTGAGCGCAGAGTGTGCTCGATTGAAGGCAGTAGCGCAAATAGAATCAGGCGCGTGGTTGCACGCACTTCCATCCCCACAAATGGGCACCTTCCTTGATAATGATTCTTTAAGGGTAGCTGTAGCACTCCGCTTGGGATGCAAAGTATGCGAGGAACACACCTGCATATGCGGTTCAAGCGTAGATAACACAGGCCGCCACTTGCTGAGTTGTCGGCGATGTTCGGGTAGGTTTTCTCGCCACCATGCACTCAACGATATAATTCGCAGAGCATTGGTGTCTGCAGGTGTTCCTTGTGTCCTGGAGCCCCCAGGCCTTAGTAGGACCGATGGCAAAAGGCCTGATGGTTTGACCATGGTACCGTGGGAGAGGGGAAGGTGTCTGTTGTGGGACGTTACTTGCGTCGACACCTTTGCGGCCAGTCATATCGCAAGTACTATGAAAGTGTCTGGAGCCGCGGCAGAGTTGGCGGCCGACAGAAAACGTTTAAAATACTTAGCCCTTACAGATAGTTACTCATTTATTCCTCTAGCAGTGGAAACTATGGGGTGCTGGGGCGAGGACACTAAAAAATTTATTAATGCTATCGGCCGTCGACTAAGGGAAAAAGAATGCGATCCTAGGGCCGGGACATTTCTGAGGCAAAGAATTGCCATAGCAATCCAGCGTGGTAATGCAGCGAGCGTCATGGGCACCTTTGCCCTGGATATTGCCAAGGGCCTTTTTGATTAGTTGCCTCCGCCACTAATGTTTGTTAGTTAATCATAAGTTAATTCTAGTATTATTATTTTCTTGTAAATTTTCAAATTAGTTGTAAATGTCTTATTTTTAAATATTGTTTAGATAGATATTGATTTATATTTAAAATGTTAATATATAGATAGGTACATAAATAGTATGTCTTTACGTATAAACTATGTGCACCTAAAATTATACTCAATAAACCCGGTTAAAAAGAGATTTATTTTGAGATTATGATCGCAAAAACTTAACGAAAATATTGATGACCAAGCTGCCCAGTACTGGTTGTGGTAGGTATATCAAAATTGTCAGGTAATGACTTGGCTGTAACGAACCCTGGACATATGTTATACAACACCCGAGACCAATGTCTTAGCGAACGAGTATGGCCATATTACTCACTTGTTTTTTTTTGTCTTTTCGTATCCATAAAGAAAAAAGCGGCTCTCAAGATAACCCGAACCTTATTGGCAACAGAGTCCTTGCAGTTGATATGCTTTACTAGACTGCTTCTGCTAAAATAAAGATTCTGGCATCCAAAGTTTAATTGAAACGAAGTATTCTGTGCTTCAGTAATCTCGATTGAAGCGACCAAGCTTTGTATACCTGTAACCAGTGGTCGTAGGGTTTATTAGGATTCATTTCGGTTCCCTAAAAATAAGTCTATATTCGACTAGTGAGGAAGATTAATGCCTAATCCTTCGCATGACTCAGAGTTTAGTCCATACCGTGGGCTTTAAAAAGCTTTGTGATGTGGAAGCTATTGAAGGATTCCACTAATGATATTTATTGCTTATTTCAGGTTGTCGTGTAATAGGGTTTGCGGGAAGCGACGAAAAGTGCCAGTATCTGGTAAAAGAGTTGGGATTCGATTACGCATATAACTACAAGACAGCTGATATCAAAACTGCTTTGAAAGAAAGTGCTCCAAATGGTGTTGATTGTTACTTTGACAACGTAAGTTTAATTATTTAATTATGATTTTGTAGGTATACAGGGTACGCGTATAATACTCAATCATATTCTAATAGCAGATTAGAAATGATGAGTGGGTCTGAATTTCGAAAAAAAAAATTTTTTTTTTGAAATAGTGTTCATAAATTAAAATATCAAAATTCTTCTCTGTGAGTAAAATTTAAGATTAATCTACATTTTATGACTACACTAGCTGCTGCCCGCGACATCGTCTGCGTGAACGCTATGCAGCACCAAACGCACCTACGATTATAACACTGCTAGCGTGATAATATGTAGCCTATATGTTGACCCGACTTCTTAACTATCTTCATGCCAAATTTGAAGTAAATCCATGCAGTACTTTTTGAGTTTATCCCGGAAAGACAAACAGACAAACAGACAAAAATTCTAAAAACTATATTTTTTGTTTCTGTTTCGATTGTAGATCATAACCCAAGTATTCTTTTAAAAAAATATTCAATGTACAGTTTTGACTTTCCTACCATTTTATTATATGTTTAGATACAATTAGATGGAAACGTTTTTATTACTTGCTGTGTAGTCATTAACTACAGATCAATCTTAAATTTAGATCACTTAGAAGAGTTTCAAAATTGTAATTTATGAAAAATTTTAAAAACATTTGTTTTTTCGTAATTATGACCCACTCATCAGTCTTAGTCTGCTATTTAAATATTGTTGACTATTATTAGGAAACCTTATATAAATATTAAGGTAAAATTCACATTAGGTACAGAAGGCGGCACATCAAGCGTTACAAATCTGTCAAAGAAATTGTCTTGAATCTGAACTCTATGCCCTCGACATTAAGTTAAAATTGGTTGGGGAAATTTGACAGGTAATGTATCGCTTATGCTGGATTTGGGTAATATGAAGAATGGTTTATGCTGTATGGTTTATGCTGGATTTGGGTAATATGAAGAATGAATAAATAGTATTCTAGATACGAGACAGTATAAGTGATTGGTAGGTCTATGAGTAGAATTTGAAACCATATCATCCTTTATTGCATCTAAAGATAAGAACGAATGAAAAGTGGGATTACAATAGAGCTGGCTCTATTAACGATCGTTGACTGGTTGCATGTGCATTTAATTTTAATAGCCCGTCGCGGCCGATACCAACAAATGGATATTTTGGATAAGCATGGATATTTTTTAGACACAAGATTTTGTTAAGTGGTAGTGGTCTGTTAAGTGGTAATTATGTGGTAATAAAATAATCGTACACCTACTTATAAAGGTTTAAAAAATACGTTTTTACTAACCTTCTCCTTGTTTGTAGGTGGGGGGTGAAATAAGTTCTACAATCATCAACCATATGAACCTAAATGGAAGAATTTCTGTCTGTGGTTCTATTTCTTCATACAATGATGCAGCTTTGCCGAAAGGTTTGTCTACCCATTGAATTAATTTGTATTACTTTCAATTAATCTGCCAAAGCGGCACAGACATTTAAAATACTCAGATTTCATACCTACGAGTAATGAAGAATCCTTTCGTCTGCTAAGAATGGTCTGGTACTTTTGAATAAATCTACGCCTGATTTTTCCGTCTCATTAAAATTTCTACTTTCAAGAGTAAAGTATATATACATATGGTAGATATCATAAGGATATTCGTGAAACCGATTGACCCTTATCATCGCTTGCTAAAGTACGCGTAAAAATGATATGTAACAGTGGTAGTTAGATAAATGCAAGTGAAAAAGTTGACACTGAAACACTTAAGCGGTGACGGGAACGGATCGATTTCTTGTGGTGACATCATGTCTCGTATTTTAAAACTTACTCAGACTTTTTCCTAAGCCCGTGTGCCTACATCTTGGCCCCATCTTCACTCACCATCAGGTGAGATGCAGGTCAAACGCGGGCTTAGATTATATTTAAAAAAAGAATAACTCTACATATGCATAGATTTTCTACAGCTCTCCATAGACAGTAGACAGCGGATCTATGCATGGTAGAATTTAACAAATGATGGCATAAAATGTACCCATAAACTTATCTTTTAATAATCAACTCGTAAATTGTTGACTCCAGCACCAGGCTCCATACATAATTGCCCATCGTCCTTTGCCTCGTCTATTCATCGGACGCTAACATCGCAATGGATATGTCCTACCGTCCTTCTTTTGCGTGCGACCGACAGAAAAACTAAGCATGTGTAAGGATAACAGTAGTCTTGACAAAGAGAAAGATCCACCAGGTTAATGAAATTATGTTATGCTTACTAATAATGCGAGCAGCAAGTTCCCTAACTATCCTATTCCTCTATCAGGTGGATCCAGTGCTTGATTGCCTGCTTTCATAACGTAAGAAACAAACAAAAAATAGATTATCACTCTATCACCACTTATATGGTTTCTGAAAGTCACCTTCATAGAAATACTATTTTCACTTTATTTATTGTATTGACAATCCATAAAAAAAAATTTAAGCTTGTTTAGTTGACTAAAATAAGCATCAATCCTTGATAACCGTGTTGTATGAAGCAACTAATTCTAATGTTAGAAAACTATCCTGGGGCTAGGGCCTCTTCAGGAAAAGCCTGGCTGGCGAACACTTTGTATCAAATCTGTTGCCAAATATCATTGCCCCGGTTGTGATTTTTGAATGTCTGCAATACATTTAAAATCCACCCTAAATATACGGCATGCAATTATTTTGACACAATTAGTTAACAAATAAGTCAAATCGGTTTTATACTGATGTTTTTCATTTTGTTTTGTTTTGTTTCTCTTAACTAACATCTCCAAAATAACCAAAATTCTTGGACAAGCTAACTTGTTAAGTCCTTTGATTTACTAAAATACTGTTTTTTTGGTATGTAAATGAAGGATCAGAAAAAAATACGATATGTTATAGCCGCTTTTCTTAATTTTCAGCAACTATATTACAACCAGCCATGGTTTTCAAGAGTTTGATTATGGAAGGGTTCTTAGTGACCCGATGGGCTGACAGATGGAACGAAGGCATTCAAGCAAACTTAAAATGGTTGCAAGAAGGAAAACTTAAGTACCAAGAAAAAGTATACCATGGATTTAATAACATGCCGATCGCTTTGATTGGTATTTTGCGAGGTGAAAATACCGGAAAGGCTGTTGTTAAAGTCAAGTAAAATTATGTTAATAGAAATCTATTATTAAAGGCATTTTATAACACAACCTAATATTTTATTTTTATTTTTCACCCAACTGCGGTATGCCAAGGAAAGATTCGTTTTTAAACATAGAATGTGCCAGTTGCTTCTCTTCCCGGGCATTCTGTAAAAGTCAGTTAAGGGAGAGAGGTTTTATTGGCGTTTTTGCGAGCGATAGGCTAACTCCCTGTCACTGCAATAGTCTCTCACTATCATTATAATACCAAAGTTAAATGTGACATCAGATGGTTTTACAGCCGTTGGTGTTCTGTCTACCCCATAAGGGATACAGGCGTGAAGGTTATGTATGTATGTTTACCTTTACCTAAAACATTTTGGCTTAGAAACTGTTTCATAATTAAAGTTGAAGGTCCTTTCGTCACTTATCCTATCAGAACCGACTCTTTCGTTGGATATAGACTTGATATTAGTGCTAGGAAATAAAAACAATGGATGGGGAATAGAAATTCGTGATACTGGTATATTCCTTGCCAGCACCGTATTTTTTTTCTACGATTCAGGCTGAGCCAATTTCACCCGAAACTGCACACCTGTACTTTCCAATAATATCCAACGTGCTTCGGATCTTCACAAGCATCTCGTTGTTGCTCTGTCTGGTTATACAGTGCGAGAAGACTTACCGCCAGAGAGAGAAGATCATTAACTTGATTGATCACCAGCTTGCTTTAAACAAATTGGGTGAGTATAAATTGACACACCAACTATGCAGCCCTATGCAGATTTTTTATCAGCTCATTATGAAGATCTCACAGCAATAACTATTCTTGTATACACTCTGACATTAGCCAAATTAGTTCGGTGCGTTTCCTGACCTATTTTGACCTATATTTGAATATTTTGAATAGGCTTGATCTTGTACCTAGTCTCTTAAGGTCTGGCACGATGGTCTCTTAAGCAAGCTTCCAGCATATAGCATACCGACCGGGCTCTGCGACTGGATATCTGATTTTCTGAGGGAACGGTCGATTCGAGTAGTCTTAGACGGCTACTCCTCTGACCTAATGGCAATTAATGCCGGTGTACCTCAGGGATCTGTTCTCTCTGCAACTTTATTCTTGCTGCACATTAATGACCTCCTAACACCAGGCATTATTGGATACGCTGATGACAGCACTGTTGTTAAGAGATATATATCCAATGCGCGAACGAGTGCTAATGAAATCCAGGTTTTGAGAGAGTCTATGATTGAGCGCGTTGATTCAACCTTGCGGAATGTGTCCGATTATGGCGAATCCAACCTGGTCAAATTCAACGGCTCCAAAACACAAGCGTGTCTATTCTCCGCAAAAAAGAGCACCTTTACTTTTACGCCCACTTTCCAGAATGTATCTGTTCCCATCACCGAACAACTAGGGCTTTTGGGGTCACTATAACGTCCAAATTAAACTTCGGTCAACAAATTGGGTCTATGGCAAAAGCGGCTTCCAAAAAATTGGGTATCATCTCGAAGGTCCGGCGGTACTTCAGCCCTGAACGGCTGCTCAACTTATACACAGCCCAAGTGAGGTCATGCATGGAGTACTGTAGTCACCTTTGGGATGGTTCTGCCAAATACCAGCTCGAAGCGCTAGAGTCTGTTGACCGAAGAGCCCGTAAACTCATAAATAACAACAACCTTACAAATAAAAAATTGCAGACGCTGGAGCATCGTCGTAAGGTTGCTTATTTGACAGTTTTTTATCGGCTACATTTTGGTGAGTGTGCGAGTGCTCTTTTTGACCAAATTGAACCCACCCCTTTTTACCACCGGACTACCAGACGCAGACAGAACTTCCATCCCTTTATAGTGGATTTACCAAGAAGTCGAACAAAATGCTTCGATAGTTCCTTTTTGGTAAGGATTGCCAAGGTGTGGAACAATCTGCCTGCGTCTGTTTTTCCTGACCACTACAGTCCAGTTTAAGTGTCGAGTGAATAGGTTTCTCGTGGATGGACGTGTAACACCATAGTCTTCATGCGCACTTTCCATCAGGTGGCGTGGAAGACAAACGTCCTATCCTTACAATATAAAAAAAGGACCTATCAATTGACAGCCAAGCACTTTAACAATGCTCCAAGGTGCGGAGATAGTATTTATTTATATTTAATAATATGTACCTTTAAAAAACCACACTGCAGAGGTTATTGAGAAAGGCCCCAATGTATGTGACAAGAAAATTCAGGCCATGTCCTTAAAGTTGCTAAAGGCCAGGAAATTAAGATAGGTGTTTGCCAGAGTTGATGGCTCCGAAATAGCCGTGTTTTTTGTTGCTATCTTAATAAATTAAATCGGAACAAGAGGCATTTCTGAAATAATTATATTTCATAGGTTTATGTTCAAGGATGATTGTAGTACATCGCATATCGACGACGAGCTTTTGATGTTAACAGGTGTTTTAAATAAACATTTTAAGCAGGACCCAATCTCCACATTATTCAGGTTCTCTACGTCTAAGTATAAACAATGTGGTCAGCCTCCTTTGCAAGGGTGATGATAAAGGGAGTATTTTTTACTGCAGAATCATGGAAAGTGGTAAAGGTCATTTTCATCCCCAAACAGGGTAAGAAAGACCAAGCACTACCCAAATCCTTTAGGCCGATCAGTCTTTCGTCATTTTTGCTGAAGGCCATGGAAAAGGTTGTGGACATGTGGATCAGGGAAGAGGTCCTAAGCTCGTGCCCACTGCATCCAGCGCAACATGCCTATCGTAAAGGCAGGTCCACAGAATCTGCGCTACTTGAGCTGACAGATAAATTAGAAAAGGCCGCTGACGACAAACAAATTGCCCTCTGTGCTTTCATGGACATAGAAGGAGCGTTCGACAACACGCCCATAACCTCCATTCTAAAGGGACTGGCAGAAAAGGGGGTGGACCAGACCACGAACAGATGGATAGAGGCAATGCTCAGAACCAGAAAGGCAAAACTAGAACTCAATGGTTGTAATCATGAGATTCAAACCACACGTGGATGTCCACAAGGCGGTGTGTTATCACCACTGCTTTGGACTCTCACGGTAGACTCCCTCCTTAACAGGTTAAGCCAGAAAGGCTATGAGGTCATAGGATACGCAGACGACATCACTATCATAGTTAGAGGTCCATGTCAACAAGTCCTATCTTACCTCATTCAAGGTGCCAATAACATAACCTTAAAATGGTGTAAAGACAATGAACTGTCAATCAACGCCAACAAAACAATAATAGTACCATTCTGTAACAAAAGGAAACTGGATAAACTTAGACCGCCTTCAGTCAACGGATTGCTACTTAACTTTTCCAAGGAGGTGAAGTACCTGGGCATCACCTTTGACCAAAAACTCACTTTCAACCAACACATTGAGAATGTGATTCATAAATCCAAAACCTCATTATACTTATGCAGTCGTATGGTGGGATCAAGATGGGGTCTTAAACCCAAGATGATCATGTGGCTTTATACTGCCATTGTAAGACCAATCATCACCAGGTGTGTGGTATGGCAGAAAAAGACCTACCAAAAGACGGTGATTATGGAGCTTAACAAACTTCAAAGATCGGTTAACATCATGACCACTGGAGCCACCACTACCACGCCAGGACAGGCATTGGATGCACTGTTAGATCTCCCGCCCTTACACCTGACAATTCGCAAGGAGGCGGCTGTAGGAATGTTGAGGGTGACGACGCAGCTCAAAAAGACATGGTTGTCTGCAAACCTAACCCAACTCAGGGACAGGGTTTACAGAAATCCAATTCTAAGCATGCCTTCGGACAGCACAATGCCGGATATGCTATTCACCAAATTCTACCAAGTGGAATTCCCAAGCAGAGAAGATTGGAGCAAGAGCCGGGTTGTCTGCGAGGACTACAGCCCCATATGGTACACGGATGGCTCAAAGATGGATACCAAGGTTGGCTATGGAATTCACGGGGTGAGACCCAAGTATGGAGCTAGCTGCAACATGGGTCATTACCCCTCGATTTCCCAGGATGAAATCACCGCCATTCTATCATGTGCGGAAATCAGCCTAAACAGAGGCTACAAAGGGCAAACCATATACATCTTCTCTGACAGCAAAGCTGCACTAATGGCACTTGACTCTTCAAGGGTTGGCTGGCAAGCCATTATAGAGTTTTTATTAAATGGGTTCCGGGCCATTCCGGTATAGACGGCAATGAAGCCGCTGATGAACTCGCGAGGGCAGGAGCAATGGGTAGCCGATACGGTCCAGAACCATTCTGCGGCATCCCGAAGAGCCTGACGCGTTTAATACTCACCACCCAGTGCCTCTCAGAAAGCAAAAGCCTCTCGGAACTTTCATTAGGCATGAGACACTCAAGGGAACTGATAGAGGGATACTCCAAGTCATACACAGAATCGGTAGTATCTCTTAACAAACCCCAACTACGCGCAGTGGCAAGATCACTAACAGGACACTGCAAACTAAACAAGCATATGTCCAACCTGGGTCTCACTGAGACGGCGCTCTGCAGATACTGCGAAAGCGCAGAGGAAACCCCTCTACATCTACTGTGCCACTGCCCCGCAGTTATGCACAAGCGCTCCGCTCACCTGGATAAGCACGAGCTGGATCCAAAAGAGATTAGGAGCATCGCCGTAAGGAAAATCCTAAATTTCCTGGACTCCATTGGAGTGTGCGGCGAATTATAAATTGGGACTCACACAATAGATCTTTTAGGTCGCAGTGTGACGAGCGGACAAGACTGCTCATATAGTCCCAAAACCCCCAATAATAATAATAATACCTATACTATTATACTTCAACAGAATGTTAACTAAGTTAAGGGACTTGCCTTGAAAGTATTTCGCGGAAGACTTGGTGTTATAGTGGTGATAATTGAACAATTTGAACTTCTATTCTGTGTTGAAATAAATGTCACTATTGTGTGTACTTATTAGATAGTAATTATTTTAAATAAAATAAGATTCATTTTAAAATTGTGTTTATCATTTTAACAATATCAGTAGCCATAGAGTCAATATCACACATGTTGATCACATATCACATCATGAATGCCATCAGCGGAGATATGACTATATCTAGAAGGCATGTGTGGGCTACACACAGTCAAATTAGTCGAAAAATAAGAGTTAAGTTACATAAATTCCCACCTATCTGAAAATCGGAAAGGTTGTTTAAAATATGATGATGAAATAAAATTTGAAAGATCCCCATATTTCCCCTGTGTGGATGTTTTTTTATTCAAGGTCAAACGTCCAGAAAAATTACTTTTTGCGATTTTCAGCAAAACGGTAAGCTTTATCATAAAAATGACTAGGACAAAATTGGAGACCATAAAATTATCTACAAAAAATGTATCGGTACTTTTTTCCTATGACCTACCGTTTTGGAGATATTATAAAACTTACCGTTTTGCTGAAGATTGCAAAAAAACTGATGGTTTTGACGTTTGACCTTGAATAATAAAAATCCATACAAGTGAATTAAGGGAAACTTTCAAATGGTTTTTCAAATTTTATTTTTAATCATAGTTTAAACAATCTTACCAATTTTCAGCTTGGTGGGAATTTATGTAAACTCGAATGTCTCAATTGACCGGGCTAGTGGCATTTGATGAATTTTATGGCTTAAGACTGTACCACTATTATACCTGCTATCAATAAATCTATTTAAAATTTAAAATCATACACAAATACATTTTACATTCTAACAAGAGTCGTAAATGAAATAATAGTTTATGTATCTTATTTCAACGAATAAAAAAGTAAATCATTTAGGTGCAAGGGACAACATTTTTGCACGTTACAAAAAAAGTTAGTTAAATTTTGATTCGATAATTTGTTGTACAATACGCTTCCATGCTGGACTGGGAGCTAAGGAAAAACATAGAACGTAACAGCTGCTTCTCTTCCCGGGCATACTGTAAAAGTCAGAAGGGACAGAGGTCTTATTAGAGGTTTTTTTTGTGGTTGATAGGCCTGTCACTGCAATAGTCTCTTTTCACATTATAGTACCTCCAAAGGACAAGATTTTATCTTCATACATTTTAGCCCATATGTGTAAAGCGAGGTACATGAACACCAAGTTGTAGGGTTTAAGCCGAGGAACAAAGTTCAGCTAAGACCTAAACTGTTCCTACAGTTTTATTTAGTGGATTCAGCTGAGTGTACCTCGGTACCTCAAATGGGCCACTTATACGGGGATCCTTTGGTCGAACGTGACATCAGATGGTTTTGTAAACTCTATTGTTCTTCCTACCCCATAAAGGATCAGGTGTGAAGTTATGTATGTATGTATGTAATTAGTTATACATAGGGATAAAGAAAAAACGATAGTTCATTATAATTCAGTATCTTTAAAATATTCATCAGTTGTGTATTAGGTAGCATTTGTGTATCAATAATTCATATATGTTACGTTTAGGTATATTCATTAAAATGTAAGTTTTTATATTTTAAAGGCAACTTATGATTAATAGCCATATTGATAGCCATACAAAACACATTGCTACTTAATAATGTTAAGGCGGCATTTACACAATGAGACGAGATGTATTGAACTAATTATTAATTCTTTATTGTACACATAATGAAGAGATTGTTACAATAAGATACAAGTAACAGAGCACAAATGGCGGCTTTATCATCAAAAGATCATCTCATCCAGGCAACCATATACAGGGTGTTTGGTAACAGGATGCAAAGCTGAAAGGAGGTGGTAGTCTAGACCATTTAGAACATTTTGAGCCATACATGTCTTAGACGAAGTGTGATAGTTTTTTTTTAATAAAAGATTTAAGGTTTTTCCAAGAAAACTCCAAAATTTGACAATAAATCTCTAACAGTACTTCTGTTACTGTAGGTAGATTTTTTTTTATTTTCTGTTTTGGATTGTCTAATGTCTATTGTATACAGTCACTGTAATTTGAAACATCGGCGACTCAAGAAAAAAAAACTGAAGGGATTTGAAAATAAAAAATAACAGAAAAAATATTGAAGTGTTTTTTTTTGGGTTGGATTAAAAAAAAAACTAAAATATTCTTGGTTATTAAAATCATTTTAAAAACATGCTTAGCGATTGTTCTTTCATTTAAGCTATCATTTACGACAGTAGCTATCGTATCTTTGTTACTGAAGTATGTCGAAAGGTTAACTTTCAATAATCTTAAATAACATAACATAATATTACATAACAAGTAACATACTCATTCGCGCGCGCACCATATGCGATTCCAGGATGCAAGTAGGTACATCCCTACCTGGTGAGACTGGAAGACACCGCAAGAAAGAGGCTTGATACTTGCTGAGTTTTTTAGATAATATTATATTTTTTTATCTTTAGCCGCGGCCACAAAGTTACGTACGTTGTCGCTGGTTTTCCGATTGACTGTACGCCGTGCCAGCACGCGGCCGTTGACTGGCCATATCGTCTCCCGTACTGTAGCTAACAACAACTGTGGAGAAGCATGTAGATTATCTATATGTGCCCTTTTAATATACAGTTTTGTAAGTGTATGTGAAGAATGAAGCAATATTGGATGTTTACATTCATAGGTGCATGCTGTTTTAGGTGCATCTAAACGCCCGCCGACTCTTATTAGATTGGCTGAACCTAAAACTGGAGATAAAGATAGGCTTTTACTAGATTTATTTAGCTCTTTACCTCGTCTAGTCGCATTCAATAGGAAAGGACTGAGATTGAGACATTGAACAAAGTAGGGTAAATGATTCGTTGAGTTCATCAGTTGATAGAACACCATAACGCTTAGTACATGACTGTTTTATATTATTTACAAATCTTAACACATAAGCAAAGACTCTATTTAGTCTCGTTAATGAAGAATAATTATCAAAATTAATTAAGGTCTCCACATTACTTGCACACATTGATTTAACTTCTGGCAATGAATCAAAGCTGTAAGTAGGTTTAATTATAGGCCACTGGCACTCATTTTGTAATAAAAATTTAGGACCGCACCGCCATAACTCCATTGAAATAAGTTAATTTGCATTGACGCCACGTGAGATAAGATCTGCTGGATTGAGATCAGTAGGTACGTATCGCCAGTCAGTAGGGTGTGTTAGTTCTATAATTTCGCTAGCACGATTCGCTACAAATATTTTTAATTTAGTGTGATCACCTTTTATCCAGCTTAGAGCTACGGTAGAGTCACACCAATGAACTACTCTTCCCGGCCGATACCTAATCGAATGTATCGGCCGGGAAGAGTAGTTCATTAATTTATAAAGCTTTGCGGCAAGCAACGCAGCACACAACTCTAGACGTGGGATTGTCATGGTCTTCACCGGAGCTACTTTAGATTTAGCACATAACAGCTTCACGCTAATTACACCGGAGGGATCAATAGATCTCACATACACGCACGCCCCGTACGCGATTTGGGAGGCGTCGCTGAATGTGTGCAATTCAATACACTTGGATGAATTGTTAGTAAGAACTAATCGCGGTATCTGTAAATTAGGAAGTGATTTTATATTACAACAAAATGCAACCCAATCGTTTTTGATTACGTCAGGTACGGCTTCGTCCCAGTTCAACTCTAACTTCCAAAACCTTTGTAGGAGAACTTTAGGTAAAATTACTACCAGGCTTAGGAGACCTAGCGGGTCGAATATCTTAACATATCGGTAGAGGGAGTCCAACCTAGCCCTAAGGTGCTGGCTGACTCACTGATAGTTAGATCATCTTGTTTTGTAGGTGTACAATATCGTTAAATATAGATGTTAAGTTACTTTTGTACTTTCGTAAATTAAAGCACCCTGAGCTTAATACCTGAGAGACTGAATCTCTTATGAACTTTAGTTCCTGAGGGCAATCTGAACCTGAAATAAGGTCGTCGACATAGAAGTCTCTTCTGATTATATCCTTTATGCGCTCATCGTGCAGGTCGTCGCCCAACTGTCGTAAACACCTAGTACTGAGGTAGGTAGCTGCAGCCGTGCCGTAGGTAACTGTGTTTAACCTAAGCGTTTGCAGGGGCTGAGACTCATTCTCTCTCCAGAGTATTAACTGCAGGTTATGATGCTCTTTATCCAAAAATACCTGCCTAAAAAATTTTTCGATGTCGCCTGTAATTAGGTATTTATATTGACGTGCACGGATTAATATTGAAAATACTGAGTCTTGGACGTTAGGACCCACTCTAACCATATCGTTTAACGAATAGCCCGAGGATGAACGCGCAGAGCCATCGAAGACGACTCGCTGTCTTGTTTGAAAACAGCGTGATGGCATAGATAATACGAGGGGTTAGGTTTAAAATAATAATCTCATTTAGTAAGATGACCTAGTTCACGATATTCGTTAATAAACTGTGTATATTCTACCTTTAGCGTAGAGTTGCGTTTAAACCATTTCTCCAAACTGACAAAGCGTCCTTTGTGCAGATTGTACGTGGTTCCTAAATAATCAGGATTATCTTTGTATGCAAATTTAACAATAAATCTACCACTACTATCTCGTTTTGTGGTTTCAATAAAATGATTCTCGCAATACTGATCATTTTCATTAGCAACTATTGAATTTGGCACTTATTCTATTTCCCAAAACTAAGTCAACAAATAATCTATATTTTTTGATCGCTATTATTGTTATTATTAAGAATATGATTACAGTATACATTACGTTCTTGTGATTTTGTATGTATAGGTCCGGATACTATCCATCCTAATTTGGAATTAATTAGCTTTGGTTTATTTTGACCCAAAGCGCGTTGCTCCTTGCTAATTAAATCCCAAAATACATCAGCACCGATTAGGACGTCGATCGGAGCAGGTTGATTAAACTAAGGATCAGCTAACTTAATATCTGCTGGCAGATCAATATTGTTGACGTTGATGACAGTTTTTGGTATGTAACTGGTTAACACCTTAAGCACTGAACATGAAAAAGTTATGCTAAAATTAGAATTAAGTAAATTTAATTGTATATTACTTGTTTCAATTACATGATTCGAACTATTGTTGGCTATTCCTATCACCTTTAGTGAGTCAATAGAATTAGTTTTTAGAGACAGTTTAGTTTCTAATGATTCGGTTATAAATGACGACTGACTGCCACAATCTAATAGGGCGCGAACCGTTACCTTTTGATGGTTAAATGGATTCGACATCTCTATAGCGGTAGATAAGATAACTTCATTTGTATATTGAGTAGAAAGATTAGATATGGTTTCGTATGTCTCGCTTGTTGTAACGAGCTGATTAACGACAGATGTAGGACGATGTAGAAGTGTATTGTGTTTAGCTTGACATTCACGACAGGGACTCATTCTACAATCGTTTACAGAATGACCCTGCCTAAGACAATTAGTACATAACTTAAAACGTTTTACCTCAGTCATTCTTTCATCAATGCCCTTCGCCTTAAATGTAGGACAGTCATAGATTCTGTGGTTGCCGTCGCAGATTATACAAGTAAGACGAGCCGTGGGCTTCTTGTGAACGACAGCAAACGACTTTACGTACGTATTTTGTTTGTTTTTGTAGCTATTATTGGTTGAGTTGAGACCGGGGGAGCAGAACGAGGTTGTGACGTCATCGGCTTTTCTAGTCCCTTCGCCCTTGTTACGATTCATTCACTCTAGCACGTCGTCGGCACGATCTATGAGAAATTTGTTAAACTGATCCAATGTAGGTACATCACCCACAATAGAACTGCGATGCTCCTCCCACTGTATTAAGGTATGACTATCTAGCTTGGAAGAAACAATATAAATTATCAAAATATCCCATTTATCCGTTGGTTGTCCTAAGCTGGCCATAGCGCAAAAGTTTTTCGTTATATGATCCACCAAGAAACGCAACGACCTCTCCGATTCACGTAATAATTGTTTAGTATTGAATAATGAGCTTAAATGGAAATTTATCAAAGCTCTCTTATTATTGTAAAGATTACACATCAAACTCCAAGCTTCATTATAGTTCGCGGCACATACTTCGAGATTAGCAATAATTCGAGCCGCGTCGCCCTCTAGATACGATACTAAATAATGAAACTTGTTAATGAGAGAAATGCGCTCATTTTTGTGTATAAGACTTTCAAAGGTACCTATCTCTTAATAGTAGCGAGCGAAAATACGCGCCATCGAACTTGGATATACTTATCTGAGGAAGTCTTAAACCAAT